>OX451739.1:438023333-438638508 GCA_948472305.1 Vicia faba | reverse complement strand
AGTTCCATGCGCCTCACGTATCTAATCACCCTGGCACTCCAAAAACATTGTATTGGGCTGAGCCCAATTGTTTTTCGCACCCCCAGTTGCTTTAGTTACTAACGCTTCAAAACAACATACCCCCTGTCCGTGCTAGCACATTTGGGTCTTACCCAATCTAATTACAACACCCCCTGTTTTATTGAATAACTAGAAAACGCACCGCCTTGGTTTAACTCAATTACATTATCCTTTTATTTATTTTATATTATTATTATTTATTTTTCTATGTAATTATCATTTTTTAATATTATTTATTATTATTATTATTATATTATTTTTATTACTTATTTCTTTTCATAATTAATTATTATTAATTATTATTTATATACTAATAAATAAATTATTTTTATATCAAAATTGCATATATTATTTTCTATATTATTTGCATTAAAATATTTTCTAATCATGCATTAATCAAGATCTTCGCAATTAACACAGTTAAAAAACACAAACAAATCATCAAACTATATTTTCGCAATAAACTAAGCTAATCAACTATTTTTGCAAGAGGGTTTCAAACTAGTTTTGACTTACTGCGCATTCAGTCAAAATCTCTGCAATCACTATTTCGGGTCCAATGCGAGGTGATTCAAAATATGTTTGGAAACCCCTAAAAAACACCAACACCATACGAACTACAAATTGGGACTCTGATTCCTCATAAGAGGATACGTAGACATATGATCAAAAATCGTGGAGATTTCCCCTATTAGAAAATTAAGACACTTTTTCTCTATTAAAATTTAAACCCCCTATTTTACCCGAACCTAAACCTAAAACCTAGTATCCTTGTGAACAAGGTAGATGAAAGGTGCCTAACACGTTCCTTTCGTCTAATGAAGTCAGAAACCTAGAATATATGTCTTCGAGTTAGGGTTTTCAGTTAGATTCCCTTTCCTAGGATAAAAACTAATAGTGGCGACTCTTATTAAAAACCAGTCGCAACAGTAGGGTGTAGCCACCATTGACTGATAGGGAGTTGGTGGATATGTTCACCGGGAAAATTGTCTGGACCATTTTCCAACTTGTTAATTAGGAGCTCATCATCTGGTTTCACTGAGTTAATCTTGACTTGTGAAAGGGTTGAGAGCGGTATTAAAAGTGGAAAAATTCCCATGGCCTCTGCCTCTATATCAAATACTGTGAAGAAACCTTTTACTAGTAAAAAAGAAACTAATGTCGTGTATGGGTCGAGGGGCCATATCAAGAAGGACCATCGCTAATCTGTGAATGCAATTCTAATCTCCAATCCGACCTTTACTCAAAGACCACAACAGTAAGCTGGTTACCAAAGACCTGATATTCCAAGAAGACAATTTACAAGGATTAACATGTCACTATCTCAAGCCTTACAACACCTGTTGAAGGCTAATTTGGTAACATTGTATGATCCCCCTTCAAATCCCAATGTTTCATCTCCAAAGTATAACCCGAACGCCAAATGTGTTTACCATTCCAATAGTCCCGGACATGATACTGATCATTGTTAGGCTTTGAAATGCAAGATCCAAGACCTCATTGACAACAAGACCATTGAATTTTATCCTCCTCCAACTCCGAATGTAATCACTGCACCTATGCCAAACCATGGCAAAGGTGTCAACTCTATTAAAGATACTTCTTTTGTTTCCTCTGTTAATGACTTAACCACTCCACTGAAGTTTGTCAAAAATAATTTGTCGAAAGCTGGGGTTTTCCCTAGTTGCCTTGAAGATTGTTGTTACTGTGCTGTGCAAATCAATGGTTGTGAACGGCTGAAAAGAGGCATCCAACACCTGATGGACAACCATTAGACCCTATTCGAAAGAACTCCATCCGTAAAAAATTTGAGCAAAGTTGTACCTCAAGAAGTTGAAGATATATCCATTATCACTATCTCTAACAAGCTAATTATGATCACTTCAAAGGGTCATATTAGGATTTCCAATGAACCGAAGATAGCTCCATTGATAATTACCACACTGGGGCTAATCCCTTATTCTTTCGATAAGGAGGTACCTTGGAATTATGGCGCTGAAGTATACTACCATGGCATTAAGCAAGAATCATGGATTGATAAAAACAAGGCTGTTGATATTACCAGCATTGCTGGCTCAAGCAAGGTGACAAGGACGTGTAGAATCTTCTCTTCTAACATTTCACCTCCAACCACCAAAACCACACCTGTTCCCATTACTTTTGACAAACCTAGTACTGATGCTAGGGGCAAAGAAAATATGAGCAAGCCTTCCAGGATGGAGGCGCCTGCCAAAGACATTATTACTGAGGAACCCTCTACTCAAGAGATGGAGGAGATTTTGAAGATCATAAGGAAAAGTGATTATAAGATAGTAGATCAGTTATGGTAAACCCCCTCAAAGATTTCTATGCTATCTTTATTACTTTGTTCTGACGCGCATGCTCAAGCCTTGATAAATTTTTTGAAGAAAGCTCATGTTCCTCGAGATACTACGGCTGATCAGTTTGAAAATTGTGTAGCGAGTTTGACTGCCGATAATGGATTGGGATTCTCAGATACTGATTTAACCCCATCCGGAAGAAATCACAACAAAGCTTTTCATGTCTCCATTGAATGCAAAGGAACCACTCTAGCCCATGTATTGTGGATACTGGGTCCTCTCTGAATGTCCTGCCCAAAGGTGCTCTAGATCGATTGGACTGCGAAGGTTTGGTGTTGAAGCCAAGTGACATAATGGTAAAGGCTTTCGATGGATCAAAAAGGATGGTACATGGAGAAGTTGACCTCCCCATCAAAGTTGGTTCTCAAGCTTTCAACTCGACTTTCTATGTAATGGATATTCGTTCTGCCTACTCTTGCCTACTTGGACGCCCTTGGATACATGGGGCAGGAGCACTGACTTCTACACTTCATCAAAAGCTGATATATCCAGTCAAAGGAAAGATTGTTACTGTCTGTGGTGAAGAAGAGTTTATGGTTAGCCACCTAAATTCGTTTAAGTATGTTGAGATGGACGTCAAGTTCATAGAAACTCCTTGCCAAGCCTTCAAAGTGGTCTCTCCCATGGACGCCGCTGCCAAAGCTACTCCTGATGTTCCAAAAGATGTTAAAGATGTGCCTAGGATGGATTCCCTCAAAGACGCTCATGCTGTGATTGAAGATAGAGGTTGTACCATTTGGGGGGAACTCCCAGACATCCCTTTCAAATCAGACAAAAGTGGTTTGGGTTTCACTACCAAAGTTCAAAAGGAGGTATGACATGCTCGCATAGAAAAATCACTTCTCCGCATCAGTAATCATGAAGTGAACGCTCTTGAAGACTCCAACAATGATTATGATTTTGATGACTAGATCTACCCGACTGTCAAAGAAGGACTCAACAACTGGCGTTCCAAGGATTTAATTCTCATCTCCCTCAACAAGGAGTAATTACCATTTACTGTTTTTTATCGATTCAAGAACTTTGTTTGTAATTTTAATTGAAACAATGACTTTAAGCCATGTGTCATGCCCGGGGTACCATGGTCCATTAGTTAAGGGTTTGTTCATTTCCATATGCCATATGATCATTTAGTGAAAAACATTGGACTCTTTTGCATTCAAATTTTGCGCTCATTATATTTCTTTCGCTTTATTAAAGTAGCCATGTATCTTACATGCATACGCACATATATTTGCAGATCCTCATCTACTCCGGGTCTCATTGACAACGACTCTGCTATTGCCACCTATGACTTTGAACATCCAATCCACAAAGTTGATGACCAAGGCAAAGGAGATTGTGAAATACCTGAGGAATTAGCCAGACTTCTGATCCAAAAGGAAAAAGCCATTCAACCGCATGAAGAGCCAGTTGAAGTGATCAATCTAGGTATTGAGGAAGACAAAAAAGAGGTTAAGATCGGCACTAACTTGGAAGATAATATCAAAGGCAGATTGGTCAAGATGTTGCATGACTATGTTGAAATGTTTGCTTGGTCATATGAACATATTCTAGGACTTGATAATGACATTTTAGTTCATTGTCTACCAACAAAGGAAGATTGTCCTCCGGTCAAGCAAAAGGTTCGTCGTATTCGGCCCGACATGTCTGAGAAAATAAAAACCGAGGTAATGAAGTAATTCAATGTATGTTTTCTGGAAGTGACATCATATCTCCAATGAGTGGAAAATGTGGTCCCCGTGCCGAAGAAGGATGGAAAGGTCCGTATATGCGTAGACTATAGAGATTTGAATAGGGCAAGCCCGAAAGATGATTTCCCACTACCGCATATTGACGTCTTGGTCGACAACACTGCTCAAGATAAAGTCTTCTCCTCCATGGATGGCTTCTCTGGCTACAACCAAATTAAAATGGCTCACGAGGACATGGATAAGACCACCTTTGTCACACAGTGGTGAACTTTCTTCTATAAGGTCATGCCTTTCGGTTTGAAGAATGCAGGGGAAACCTATCAACGAGCCATGGTAGCTCTATTTCATGATATGATCCAGCATGAGATAGAAGTATACGTTGATGATATAATTGCAAGGTCATAAACTGAGGAACAACACCTTGATCATCTTCATAAGTTGTTTGAGAGGTTGAAGAAATACAAGCTAAGGCTGAATCCCAACAAATGCACCTTTGGGGTAAGATCAGGAAAATTCTTAGGGTTCGTCGTCAGTGGAAAAGGTATTGAGGTCGACCCTGCAAAAGTCAAATCCATACAAGAAATGCCAGCTCCCTGTACTAAGAAATAGGTCAGGGGTTTCTTAGGTCAACTCAACTACATTGCTCGATTCATATCTCACTTGACTGCTACTTGTGAGCCAATCTTCAAACTCTTGAAGAAAGATCAAGTAGTCAGATGGAACGACAACTTTCAAGCAGCCTTTGACAAGATCAAGGAATATATACAAGAACCTCCTATCCTGATGCCTCCAGTTGAAGGAAGACCTCTGATTATGTATTTGATTGCATCAGAGAATTCAATGGGGTGTGTGTTTGGCCAACATGCCGAGTCTGGACGAAAAGAGCATGCAATATACTACCTGAGCAAAAAGTTTACCGACTGTGAAACAAGATATTAACTGCTCAAGAAAACTTGTTGTGCTCTGGCATGAGCTGCTCATCGGCTAAGACAGTATATGTTGAGTTACACCACTTTGTTGATTTCTAAGATGGACCCTATCAAGTACATCTTCGAGAAACCAACACTCTCTGAATGAATAGCTAGATGGAAAATGATCCTGACTGAATATGATATCTGTGATACGGTGGTAGAACCGACTGATTAATACTGGTTTTGCGTTTTTTCGCAAATACGCGGTAAGCAAGATTCTCCACCGTCTTTTCTTTTATCGAAATTAAGGAAGGGGAGAAAATAATAGAAAAAGACCTTTTCAAGAGTTTTTTGAGTAAGGGGGGTAGATTATGGAAAGTGAAGGTGTTAGCACCCTTTCCATCTGTGGTTTTCCACGGGCTCTTAGAGGTTTTCTCATTTTTCAAGATGCTTTTGTGCTGTGTTTGAAAATGTTTTGAAAATGCCTTAGTACGACGAACTTTGTAATGTTTCTCGGGATAGTAGAGAACGTATACAAATTGTTTGAAAAATGTCTTTTGGAAAAGTAGTATTTGTGTGTAAGTGCAAAAATATTTGAGCAAACTTCTAACAGCTATCTACTTTGTTACTCGAAAAGGGTCATTCTTTTTTTCTTTTCCTTTAGACAGTGCCATCCTACTATTAGTGAGTAGGTAGCCTTGTCGTTGGATGTTGAGGGACAATCGAAGGGACGTTACAGTCACAAAGGCAATTTATGGAGATACTTTAATAATTCTATTTTAGGGACTAGATCATTTACCAAGAAGGCAACTGTAGGGTCATCGAGGGACTATGATCGTTTGAATTTACGGGTCTTTGCTAAAGCATTCCTTCCCCATGACCATTTTTTTAAAAAGGGCAACCAAAGTGGGCGTACCTTAGAGGTGCTTGTGTGCAAGTGTGTTCAATTCAGTTATTTTATCTTTAAACATTTAGGTGTTCTACCGTTTGTTTTCAGATCTTTTCATGCAATCCTACGCTATTACAAGGCTTTGGGGAGAGGATTTACATTATACGGGGATAAAGGGGATAAAGCAGTAAATATCCTAATTTTTATCTATTACACCCAGTGAACAGATACAATAAATATTAAAAATACGGAATTAAATAAACGCGCATGAAATAGAAAAGACGTCTAAAAAATCCTAAAGAAAAGAAATATTTTTGTTGTTTTTGGTGTAAAAGAAAATAAAGCCTAAGTCTATTTAATTTTAATTTAAAGAGAAAAGAAGTTAAAATAATTAATTAATTTGTTTACAAAACTAACTTGATTAATAAAACACTAACCTAATTTTTTTTGTGATTTTTGATTTAAGGTTAATTTAAATAAAAAAAAGTTCAATAAAGAAATGAAAAAAAATACAAAGGGGAGACATCCTTCGATTGCAGGGAAAGAGGGATATCCTTCGATCCAGGAAGGAAACGCCTCCTTCGATCCAGAAGGGAGCTGCCTTCTTCGATTCAGGAGGACCATAGGCAAGCTTCGATCCAGAAGGCTAATGCTTTTGATCCAAGGAGGTTGTGGCCCTTTCGATCCAGAAGGGAGCTGCCTTCTTCGATTCAGGAGGACAATGGGCAGCTTCGATCCAGAAGGCTATAGCTCCTTCGACCTGGAAGACTACGTCTTTCGATCCAGGAAGACAAAGGCTCCTTCGATCTGGGGTGCTGGATCTGCAAAAGTACGTTAGCGAAATAAAACGCAGGACCTGGGTATCGAAACCCAGGTCCTTCGATCCTGTGCGCGCTGGGTCTTTGGTGGTTTTTGTGGGCAGCATCTCTCCAATATTTTCGTCCTCCCTTTTTTTTTTGCTTGCAAGCGTGCTGCTTATATAGAGTAGGAGGGAGGGTAGAAGAGAAGTAATGTTGGTAATGGCCATTTGAATGCCATGAATACCAAAATGTAACCTTGGCCAAAGTTAACGGATCTTGTCTATTTTTTTGAATTGGGCATAATATGTAATTGTCCTTCGAATTCTCTCTTTCGAACGGGCTGATGGCTTCCTTCGAATGGCCTTGATTCAGCTCCTTCGAATGGTTCTGATGGAGCTCCTCCGAATGACTCTGATTCAAATACCAATTGAAGGGTATTTATTAAAATGACAATAGAAGATTCCTTTGCTACGCCAATCGAAAGATCTTGTCCATGCCAATCGAAGGACATAGTTAACATGCCTGTCAAAGCTGCCTTGACACAATGCCAAATTGAAGGATCCCTTGCCATGATAATCGAAAGGCTTGGCCCAGGGTGCCAAACGAAAGGGTCTTTTAGAATGCCAATCAAAGGCCTTGACATAATGCCAATCGAAAGGCTTGTCATGAGGCCAATCAAAAGGACTTATATCCATGCCAATCTAAGGGCTTGGCCACAATGCCAATCGAAGCATTTGGAATGTCAATCGAAAGGCTTGGCTATAATGCTAATCGAAGAGCATTGTCCATGCCAATCGAAAAGCTCCTTCAGAATACCAATCGAAGGGTCTTTCAGAATGCCAATCGAAGGGTACTTAAAACACCACTTAAAAATTTTATTTTTTTTCTTAGGCAAGGGTTTGTGGTCAATCATGTAGAGGAAGACCTTGGAAAACATGAGAGGGAAAATTTTGGGGTACAACAATATCTAATATACTACACAAAGGGCCATCAAAGGAAGTGTGCTGGCAGATCATTTGGCCCATCAAGCTGTTGATGACTACTAATCTATGAACTTTGAATTCTCGGACGAGAATATCATGTTGATAACTGATTGCAAAAAGCCTGGACCATATGACGGACCTGAACAAGGATCCTGATGGACTATGGTTTTTGATGGTGCTTCCAATGATTTGGGTAATGGAGTTGGTGATGTGATTATTTCTCCCGAAGGTTGCCATACACCTTTCACTTCCAGACTATACTTCGACTGTACAAACAACATGGTTGAGTATGAGGCATACATCTTGGGTCTTAGGGTTGCCATTGACCTAAGAATAAAATTCTTAAGCATGTACGGATATTCGGCTTTAGTAATCAGTCAAGTTAAAGGAGAGTGGGATACCAAACAACCTAATTTGATCCCCTACAAAGAGATTGTGTTAACCCTGATCCCATACTTTGAGGAGGTTACCTTTGAACACTTTCCAAGAGAAGAAAATCAGTTGGTGGATGCCTTAGCAACAATGTCATCCATGTTCAAGGTCTAGTGGGACAATAGAGCTCCTAGAATTATGATTGAAATATTTGACGAACCTGCACACTGTTGTGAGATCGACACTGACGAGAAGAAACCATGGTAACATGAAGTGAGGAGATATCTGGAAGCACGAGAATATCCTGAAGGAGATTCCATCAACGAAAAAAAAGCTTGTGAAGGTTCTCAGCCTAAGAAATGGGATCCTATATAAGCGCAACCAGATTCGACTCTACTCTTGTGTGGACAAGAAGAAGGCAGAGAAAATCATAGAGGATATGGATGATGGTATCTTTAGAACTCACTCTAGTGGGTACACTATGGCCAAGAAGATTCTGAGGGCTGGTTACTATTGGTCGATTATGGAAACTGATTGTCACCATCACTCGAAGACTTGCCACAAGTGTCAAATATACGCCGACAAGGTCCATGTGCCTCTAATTCCTTTGAATGTCATGACTGCTCCATGGCCATTTGCAATGTGGGGCATAAACATGATTGGATATATCAAGCCCACAACTTCTAATGGACATCATTTCATCCTTGTTGCCATTGATTACTTCACCAAATGCGTCAAAGCTGCCTCATTTTCCTCACTTACAAAGAACGTTGTAGCCTGGTTTATCAAGCATAACCTCATCTTCCGTTACGGTATCCATGAAAGGATCATCACTGACAATGGAACCAATATCAACAATGCTATGATTATGGAGCTCCGCACTCAGTTCAAAATCAAGCATCACAATTATTCTCCGTACAAACCTAAGATGAATGGCACAGTGGAAGCTGCCAATAAAAACATAAAGAAGATTGTGCAAAAGATGGTGGTGACCTATAAAAACTGGTATGAGATTCTACTGTTTTCTCTCCATGGCTATCGTACTTCAGCTCAAACTTCAACTGGGGCAACCCATTTTTCCTTAGTCTATGGCATGGAAGCTGTTTTTCCTGTAGAAGTTCAGATTCCTTCCTTAAGGATTATGAAAGGAGCAGATTTATGCGAAGACGAATGGATTCAGACTATGTTGGATCAGTTGAACTTAATTGACGAGGAGAGATTGGTTGCTGTTTGTCATGGTCAAATGTATCAAAAGCGCATGATTAAGGTTTTCAACAAAAAGATCAAACCTCAAGTGTATCGGGATGGAAACTTGGTAATAAAACGTATCATTCTTCCACAAGGAGATCCCAGGGGAAAATGGACTCCCACTTAGGCAGGGAAAATAAACCTGCTCCCGCCGGGCCCAGGCCGCCCCCGCCCCGCCCCGAAATTAGCATGGAAAACCTAGTTTAAACGGGGGCGGGTGCGGGTGCGGGGAAAACTCGATTTTTATTTACGGGTGTGGGTGCGGGGGCGGGTGATGCTAGAACCCACCCTACACCCGCACCCGGCCCACACCCGCCAACTAAATTTAATTTATTTAATTTATTTTTTAATAGTTTTATTACTCACTTGCACTTTTTAATGTTATAATATCATATTTATTAGAATTATTATTTATTTTTTTAAAATACAATTTAAATAAAAATATCAAACATAAAAATGCTTTTAAAATAATTAATTATTTAGTTTAATTATTGATTTTTATTTTTATTGAAAAAATATAAATTTTTTAAAAATTAATATTTTATTCAGATGGGTGTAGGGCGGGTGCGGGTAAACCCGTTTCTTTTTAGGGGCGGGGGTGGGGGAATAAATATTAGCCCCGACCGGGTTTGGGAGCGGGGGCGGGTCTGGGTCTGGGTGGCGGGTGTGGGTCTGGGTGTGCTTAAACCCGCCCCCAACCCGCCCCGTTGCCATCCCTACTCCCACTTACGAAGGGCCATTTATTGTTAATAAAGTATTTTCTGGCGGTGCCATAACGCTAACTACTATGGACGGCGAAGATTTTCCACATCCTGTAAACGCGAACATAGTCAAAAAATACTACGCATAAAAATGACCTGCTAGGTTGACATACCTAGGAAAAAATAAGGGCATCCCGGGGAACCAAAAGGGTTCGGGCAAACGTTATGGATATATATAAAAGATTGTACACCCGGTAAATCGAAAACCTGAAAGGGAGGCTTGGGCAAAAAAGGGTATCCTGGTTGGCTGAAAACTTGAAAGGACGGTCCAGGAAAAAGTTAAGGATCAAAGTGTATGACTACGTCCCGTGAAATCACTACAACCAACTTTATTACCAAGATCCAAGTTCTTGGGTGTAAGATCAATTCAATCAACTCCTTTCAATGGCAAGGGATGATGTTCGAAGACATAGGGGAAATAGCGGAGTTGGAACACAATGGGATCACTTCCACATGGCTATTATTTTTGTTTTCACTTTTTATTCTTTCGACGATTTCCTCTTACTAGGATCTCTGTCTCCTTGTACAACAATGCCTATTTATAGGAAAAACATCAATACGAATATACTTTGAAATGCAAACTTTTTGTTTTCTTGTTTTGAGTGCAAAAACGTCCAATGACTAAAATTGAATGAACATATGCATATGCACATGATTAACTGTTAACAAATGTATGTTTAAAAAAATAGTAATAAACATTTTCTTAAAGAATTCGGGATATCCCCCACAGAGTTACTTCAAAAAAATTATCCCTACAGATTTGAATTCATGTAATATCCATTCGGAGTTCCAATCTTCTGGCAATCATTTCCCCAGCTAAGTTGGTCCTAAACTACAAGAGAAACCTTGTGGACTTCGTCTCCAAAAAGAATTATCTCCCCAATAGGGTCTTCAAAATGCTTTCCTCTACAGGGTTTATTTCCCCAACACACTACCAAATTCCCCAATACAAGTCTTCCTTTTAGACCATTACAAATCAAACGGATAAAACCCCTTTGTCCCCAGCAAAGTCATTACAATCCCCAACAGAGTCGTTACTATCCACAGAAAGTTACTGCAAAGCCTGTAATTTGACCAGATACCAGTTAACTTTTATTCTCCCCAGTAAAGTTATATTCCCCAGTAGATTATTGGACAATCAAGGTTCCTGAACTCTATTATCCAAACAGAAATCAACATTCCATGCAGGATTTCCTCGAACAACAAAACTGGGATCCACAGCGGAAACATTCTAAACAAAGTTGAAGATACACATACTCTTCATCTCCAGCAGTAGTACGAGATTCAGCTTCCAATACTCCTTAGTAATTTGTCAAGGATTTATTTTCCAGACAAAGATGCACTTCAATATTTCACATTCATACATCATAACACATACATGTCAAATTCATATAACATAATCTCGTTTATTTTGAGAAAATCATTACGCTATACATACATCTGCATGCAATTAATCCTCTCCCTTTCAGGAAAAATCAAACGAAGACCTCTTCTGGTTTAGATCTATTTCTTCCAGATTTAAGACATGCAAACAAAGACCTCTTCTGGGTAGATTTATTTCTTCCAGATTAAAGACAGGCGAACAAAGACCTCTTATGGTTTAGATTTATTTCTTCCAGATTAAAGACAGGCTAACAAAGACTTCTTCTGGGTAGATTTATTTCTTCCAGATTAAAGAAAAGCGAACAAAGACCTCTTCTGGGTAGATTTATTTTTTCCAGATTAAAGACAGGTGAACGAAGACATCTTGTGTTCAGATTTATTTCTTCCAGATTAAAGACAGGCGACCAAAGACCTCTTCTGGTTTAGATTTATTTCTTCTAGATTAAAGACAGGCAAGTGAAGATCTCTTCTGAGTAGATTTATTTCTTCCAGATTAAAGACCGGAAAACAAAGACCTCTTCTGTTTAGATTTATTTCTTCCAGATTAAAGACAGGCGAACAAAGACCTCTTCTGGGTAGATTTATTCGAGATTAAAGGAAGGCAAACGAAGACCTCTTCTGGTTAGATTTATTTCTTCCAGATTAAAGACAGGCGAACAAAGACCTCTTCTGGTTAGATTTATTCCTTCCAGATTAAAGACAAGAAGACGAAGACCTCTTCTAGTTAGATTCGCTTCTTCCAATTAAAAATAGGCAATCAACAAACCTCTTCTGGTTGTGATTACTTCCCCAGTGAAGTCGCCAAACAACATACCTCTTATGGATTAGATTTATTTCTTCCAGTTGAAAGCTGGCAAAAGACATTTGTTGTTTCAGTATAAATCGACCAAAGATTTATTCTGACACTTCTCCCAGTTTCTATCAATAGTTACTCTGGATGGCATCTGTAACCCCATCTCCGACAAACTCTTCATCACTTCTCCAAATGGCATTTTTAAGCCTATTCTTGACATAATCAACTAACACATAGTCGAGTGCAAATTTCTGGGCACTTTATTGTTCAATCATCTTCCACCTTCAAGTCACGAATGGCGAATTCTTCAATCTAACTCTTCAGGTTTAAGAAGATTGAAAAGGGGAAGCTGTTGTACCCCAAAATTTTCCCTCTCTTTTCTCAAGACATTTCTCACAAAGATCTTCAAAAGTTCAAGCTTGCACAAGTATTGACTAGGTTAAGCCATCTTCTCCACACTGATATCTCAAATTAGGGTTTGACTTTGCACAAGGACAATTGGACTCCGAATAATTCAAATGAATTTCATGGATCATTATGGACCCTCAAGATTTCTCATGTCAAGTTTCAAGTCTTGAATCACAAAATTGCTTAATCAATTGATCAAATGACCTAAAATCAACTGTATTGGGTAAAAAGTCAACTGTGGTCAACCTACAGTCAAACTTCAATATTTTGGACCAATATCAACATTTTTAAGTCATATGCATCAATTGATCAAGTTTGGATCATAATTCCCCAAGAAAATTGTTCAAATCACCAAAATGGAAAAATGGTCAAAATTAGGGTTTTGATTGTATTTCACTGATCAAGAGTTTTTGACATAATACATGATATAATGGCTTGGAGAACAATCTCAAGGATTCAAATACAACATGTTGACCTAATTTAATGGCTCAAAACATTTCTCAAGATCAATTGATTGATAGTAGAAATTCAGTCAACTAATGAAAAGTCAATTGATACACTAAAAGTCAAACTTTAACTTTTTAATCAAATTTGAGTTTCAAAGATCAAATTTTATCAAGACATTCAAAAATATGAAACTTGATCATCAAGAAATCAAGAAAGTCAAAATTCATCTTAAAAAGTCAAACTTTTCAAGACTTAGAATTTTTCTAAGTGTTTTTAAGTCTTATTTTTTCATGACTTCATGCCAATTTTTCACCAAGATGCAAGATGATTCAAAGGAAATTTTCAACATGAAAGTTATAGATCTTGATGAGATCTAAAAATTTTCTTTACTGATAAAATCCTAGAAATACATGGATCTTGAGTTATAGATTCACAAACTCATGCACTTTGTATAAAAACACACTGGAAATTTGACCTAGTTAGGCAGATTTTTGGTACCAACTTCATGGAGATTTTTCACATAGTTCCAATTGGATTCTTCAAAAATGAAAAACGTGAAGGTTATAGAGGATGTTCCAAGCTTTCCAAAATGTCCAAGAACTCAATGAGACCATTCTTTATCTAGGAGAATCGAAGAGATGAAGTTAGGGTTTCAAACTTGAATTACAAGGCAATTTTGTGATGAACAATGGATCAAATCTCAAGCCATGCTGTATAAATATCACTTTAAATGTTTTAAACTTGTGTTTCACTCCATAATTAATGGTTTACATAACTGATTGAGCCATTATCCAATTGATTCAAGCATTATCCAAGCCAAATTGCCATTAATGGAAGAAAGTTCATAGTTCCATTTTGGAAAAGTGGCTTTAATCACAAAGTCCACTCTCCTTGAGCTTTGTAGTTGTCCCTTATGCACACACTAAGTCTATAAGCTCAGAAGAAGTATGTTTAAAGGGCTAAACCAACCTACCTTTCCTTTAAATCATGTTTGTTCTTGTTGCTTCAAAAACAAGTCAAAATCCACAAACATGTGATTTTGTACTTCTGACTTCTACAAGTCTCCAAACCTTTTACCATATGTTAAGACACTCTTATGCAACTGGACACACGAAAACACAAGCTCTCAAACATCCCAAAACTCTCACAAACTCATATTACATACAAATTACCATTGTTGTGCAGAATCTGGCCAAAAACTTCCATCTTCAAAACCATTCGTGCGTTTCTTGGCCAAACCATTTCAAAAGCTTCCTTACCTCAAATATAAGCCATTCCAATATTTGTTACACTTCTATAACACCTCCATCACCATCTTCCATTTTCAACAACAGAGGTCTTCACTTGGACTTCTCTAGAACAGTTCAAGCACTCTCAGCTCAAAGCAACTATTAGAATAGCTTCTTTGAGGTTCAAGGAAGCTAACCAGATCATTAAAACACCTTGAAGTAAGCTCTAACTCAAAACACGACTTCTAGTTTTGAGGTGAGTTTTCTGATTTTCAATCTCTTCATATAGGCATTGTTAGCTTTCCAATTTCAAAAATAAAATGTAGACATCATTGCCCTGAAGCTGACCATGTCCTTAGAATTCATTTATATTGCTTGAGTAGTGAGAATTTTAAGTTTGAACTTTCTGAAAAAATTAAGTTAGATTTGGTACCATTCAAAATCCGTGCTCATCTTTGAGCCATTATTTAAGTTATTTACATTTCTGAAATCGTGGTGAAATTTCTAACAAGTTTGATATTCATACTTTTGAGAATGGATGAGAAATGAGTGAGTTGTAGAAGCTCTGGTTGGCGCAAGGAAGAAGATGAAGTTGATAACATGAACTTAGTTTATTTTAAGTTTATTACATGTTGTATTACTAACGGATGAAACAGGCCACCCCAGTGGCAGCAAGCGCGCGCGTAAGGCTTTGGTATGGAAAGTCCTGGATTTGAGTCCCAGCGAGACCTTTTGATTTTTGCATATTTTATGTTTTCTCCTTTTTTTGTTTGAAACAGGCACGCTGGGCCTCCCTCCATTGGGCTTGCCTCATTTACTCAATAATACCCCCCTGCATTGCTAACACCACGCATCCCAACATTATTTTTTTATTTGTTTCCTTTGTTCTCATTACAAAAAAATCATTTTGGGTATAGCACTACAATAATATGTTTTGCTCATTTACACTCCAATTCATTTTCACACCCCTGATTTAATTTAATTTTTATTTTATTTTCTTATTATTATTATTTTTATTATTAATTTTATTATTATTATTACTATTATTATTATTATTATTATTATTATTATTATTATTACTATTTTTATTAATCAAAAACCTCAAAGATATTCACTTGTTATTTATATATTTAGTATATCTTTTTATTTTTATTTCTTTTAAAACAAGAAAGACCAAAAATGTTTCTTTAACAAATTTTTTCTTTTTAATTAATATTAGACTTTGATTTATTTTATTTTATTTTTTAATTAAAATCAATTTATAATTTTTTAATTAATGAACTTTTCATACTAGTTTAATTAAGATAATATATTTTCATAAAAAACCTAAAAATTGTTTCTTAACTAATTATCTTTTCTTAAATTTAATTTAGTTTAGTTTCTTTATTTAACTTAGACTATAAAATTATTTTCTTTATTTAATTAGGATAAAACCTTTCATACAAAAACACCAACAAAAACAATTTTCTTTCTTTTCATATTATCTCCATATTCTTGTACATTATGTGTTCATATTCAATGTGGTTGTAATAGTAATTAGGTTTAATTTATTTTCTTTCCCCATTTGTAATTTGTACCCTCATTCCCAAATGATGTAATAGCATACATTTTTACATTTTCGCAATTTATCGTTTACAATGTGAATGCTAGTAATTAGGGTTTGTATGTCAAGATATAAAATCAACAAGTAGAAACCCTAATTCAAAGACAAAGAGCATGAAAACAAACACGTTGCACACTTGCACCTCTAGGGTTAACCTCACTTGTTGCCTTGAGAATAAATAGTCATATTACGCAAAGGGGGGATACTTTAGCAAAAACAATCGAATACAAGATCGTAGTCTCTCGATAACCCTTCAAATGTTGCCTTCGGTAAACGATCTTAGACCCTTACAAACAAATTGCTGAGGTATTCTACAACATTGCTTTCTCTAACTATACGATGACCCACACCCGTCCCTTTACATCCAATAATAGAGCTTCTTATCAATCAGTGGTAAAATAGAAATATCTAAAGGAGGAGGAAATGAACAAAGACTTTTTGAGTAGGTAGAACGTTCGTAGTTGCTTGCTCACAACCATCTTCAAAAAACATCTTTCAAACACACCAACACTTTCAAATGAAATTTTTTCAAAAGTCAACACTTTTTATGCATTCTTATAGAGACGAAAATCATTACAAAGTTCACCTAAACGAAGGCACTTTTCAAAAATACTTTCAAAAACAATCACATGGCACATTTCAAACAAAGTATTTCAAAGTGAGCTAGCAACTAAGAGCCCGTAGATAACTACGAATGAAAAGGGTGATAATACCTTCCCTTTTTATAACCTACCCCCCGAACTCAAGAAAATTCTCAAAAGGTCTTTCCTGTTCTTTTCACGCTTTCCTTTATTGGATAAAAGAAAAGTCGGTGGCGACTCTTGATATCCACAACAATTGCGATAAAATGCAAAACACCAAAGTCAGTTCTCCCACCGCATTACAGTATGCGACTTATTTTTATGCACATGCATGTGGTACCAATGGAGCAAAACTCCCAACTTAATAATCTGCCAATAAATAGAAGCATCAACAACGCATAAGCCTTCAACTTAATATTTTGCCAATCCAGACCAACTTAACGAGCATCAACTCCAACTTGATATGCGATGTATGTGACACAACATGAATGTAGAAACAACAACAACAAACAACAACTCAACATAAATCAACGTTGTCCATAAGCCTATAACATCAACAACAATTCAACATCAACTCAACATAATTCAAATTTAGCTGTAAGCCTACAACATAATATCTTCCAACAATAAAGGCATCTCAACATAATTCATCAACCTGAAATTTCTCAACTCAGAACAACTTATACAACACTGGTATCGACCAAATCAACATGCACGGGAAATAAGGCCAGGGAAGAACTACATACCACTCGACATGCACAGGAACTAAAAAATAATAATAACTAACTTGTACTCCTTGATACATCCTGCAACTCCGTGCAACTCAACAACAATATCGTACTCCTCGGCATGGCCCGCAGCCTAATGTCGTTCAACATTCAACACATCTATTCTCCTACGCACCTCTCAACCTACATGCCGCTCGGCACCTAACACCATAAGTATCCTCCTTGATTACTAATTCAGGCTAACAACATGGAACAATACAACATCATAACGACCACCACAACACAATCCATAATTTCTGGCCAACTGCTCGGAATAACACAACAACAACAACCTAACGACTACATCAACATGTAATAATCTACACTAACCTATTCATCGATTCTACCAGGCAGTTATACAGACAACTCAAAATTCCCACAATATAATAGACAAACAACTTCCTATAACAGGTTCATTAATCATACAAGACAGTCATACGGTAACTCCCTAAATGACCACATCATGAAGAAACAGACAACTTCAATAACAGATCCAGAATATCAACGTACATTAGTCATAAATACGACCAATTCCCCCATAACAATCATCATCAATCCCATTATAAGGTCAGAACCTCACCCTTACTAGATTGAAGGTCGCTCTACCAAAATTTCCAGCCGACAGCCTTGCCTTGCTCTGCTTGACAATCAAGCAACTTTACTCCTCTCTTCCACACAACTTCACACGGTCATGCACAAGACTTCTTATTTACCAAATAACCAAATCCTTGTGTCACCTTAACCTTATACCATTAATCATATTGGGCTTAACTTTCACACCTCCACTATACTACTTCCAAACAATAAAGTAGGCCCAACACGAATATTCTATTAATTCCAACATTATTATTATTATTATCAATTAACTACTTTATCAACTAATAATAATCTAGAAACTTATTCCAAAAATTCCCCACATCTCATAACTTTAACAAATAATTCGAAAATAATTAATTAAATAATTAATTAAATAAATGGGCGTTACAAAACCCAGTGATATTATAGTACGGGCCTTTCACGGGTCAAAGAGGATGGTACACGGAGGGGTGGATCTCCAAATTAAAGTGGGTTCGTAGGTTTTTGATTCTACCTTCTATGTGATCGATATCCGACCAGCTTATTCTTGTTTACTCGGACGCCCCTGGATTCATGGGGAAAGCGCTGTTACTTCGACCTTACATAAAAAGTTGAAATATCATGTGAAAAGGAAGATTTTTATAGTCTGTGGCGAAGAAGAGTATATGGTGAGTCACTTAAACTCATTCAGGTATGTTAAGATGGACGGTGAATTCGCTGAAACTCCCTGCTAGAATTTCGAAGTTATCCCTCCTACCGCTACTGAAGACGTTTTTGTTATTCCCAAAGTCACCAGGGTCTCACCCAGAATGGCTTCCTTGAAGGATGCTAGGGATGTAGTATAAGAATGTGGTTGCACTACTTGGGGTCAGCTTCTCGATATCTCGTATAAATCTGACAAATTTGGTTTGGGTTTTACTGTAGAGGCTCAGAGGGATGTTCGTTGTGCGCGTGCTAGAAGACCACCATTCCGTGTCAGCAACGATGCAATCAACGTTATAGAAGATGCTGACAATGATTACAACCTCGACAATTGGATATTTCCTACCATCGGCAATGGACTCAGCAACTGGAAGACCGAAGACTTTATCTCAATCTCCTTTAGTCAGGAGTAAATACTATTTTCTGTTTTATTGCTTCCAAGTTTTGGCTATGTAATCTTTAAACAATAACTTTAAAGCCTTATGCCTTACCCGGGGCACAATGGTCCATTTGTTAAGGGTTGTCATTTCATTCGCATATTTTCATTTAATAAAGAATTGGACATTTTGCATTCAAATTTTGCGCTCTTTGTCTTTCTTTTTAATTTATTACACTTTAAAAATAGATATGTGTTCTTACACACACCCGCACAATAAATTACAGATCCACATCCACTCTGGATCCCGTTGATAACAATTCTGCTATTGCCAATTATGACTTCGAAAATCCGATCAACCAAGCCGAGGACGAAAGTGATGATAATTGTGAAATACCTGGAGAGCTTTCCAGACTGTTAATGCAAGAGGAGAAGGCTATACAACCGCATGAAGAGCCAGTCGAGGTTGTAAACTTGGGTACTGAAGACGACAAGAGAGAAGTCAAGATAGGTGCCAATCTAGAAGACAATGTCAAGAACAAATTAATTCAGATGTTTCATGATTATGTTGAGGTCTTTTCTTGGTCATACGAAGACATGCCAGGGTTCAATACTGATATTGTGGTTCACCATCTGCCTATGAAAGAGGGTTGTTCTCCAATAAAGTAGAAAGTTCGTCGTATGCATCCCGAGATGTCCGAGAAGATCAAGGATGCCGTTATGAAGCAATTCAACACAGGTTTCTTAGAAGTTACATCATATCCTCAGTGGGTGGAAAATGTGGTACCCGTTCCTAAGAAGGATGGCAAGGTGCATATGTGTGTAGATTACAGAGATCTGAGCAGGGCAACCCTCAAGGATGACTTTTCGCTTCTACATATTAATGTTATGGTCGATAACACTGCCCAACACAAAGTATTATCCTTCATGGACGGCTTCTCATGGTACAATCAGATCAAGATGGATCCTGAAGACATGGAGAAGACTTTTTTGTTACATAGTGGGGCACTTTCTGCTACAAGGTTATGCCTTTTGGGTTGAATAACATCAGTGCAACATATCAGCGTTCCATGGTAGCTTTATTTCTTGGGACGACTAAACTACATTGCTTGATTTATTTCCCATCAGACCGCTACTTGTGTGCCAATCTTCAAGTTACTGAAGAAATATTAGGTGGTGAAGTGGAGCGATGATTTCCAGATAGCCTTTGACAAAATCAAGGAGTACCTCCAAGAACCTCAAATTCGGATGCCACCGGTTGAAAGAAGACCTCTTATCATGTATCTAACAGTGTTAGAGAATTCAATGGGGTGTGTACTAGGCCAACATGATGAGTCTAGTCAAAAAGAGAATGCAATATACTACCTTAGCAAAAAGTTTACCAACTGTGAAACAAGATACTCACTTCTTGAGAAAACTTGTTATGCTTTGGCATGGGCTGCTCGCTGACTAAGAGAACATATGTTGACCCATACTACTTTGTTGATCTCTAAAATGGATCCCATCAAATACATATTCGAGAAGCCCGCTCTCTCCAGAAGGATAGTCCGATGGCAAATGGTCTTAACAGAATACAACATTCAGTATGCCACTCAGTAGGAAATTAAAGGAAGTGTACTGGCAGATCATTTGGCACATCAAGTTATAGACGACTACCAATCTATGAATTTCAAGTTCTCGGGCGAGAACATTATGCTAGTTACAGATTGTGAAGAACCTGGACCGTATGAAGGACCTAAGCCAGGACCCCGATGGACTATGGTTTTTGACGGAGCTTCTAACATGCTGGATAATGGAATTGGTGTTGTGATTATATCTCCTAAGGGTTTCTATACGCCTTTCACCACCAGACTCTTCTTTGACTGCACCAACAACATGGCCAAATATGAAGCGTGTATCATGGGCATCAAAGCTGCTATCGATCTAAGAATCAAGTTCTTGGACGTATATGAAGACTCAACCCTAGTGATCAGTCAGATCAAGAGAGAATGGAATATAAAACATCCAAATATCATTCCTTATATAGAGCATGTGTTGACCTTAATCATGTACTTTCAGGAAATCAATTTTGAACATATCCCATGAGAAAAGAATCAGTTGGCATACGCATTGGCAACCATATCATCTATGTTAAAACTCATATGGGATAACGAGGCTCCTCGAATTACTATTGAGAGACTAGATGATCCAACATATTGCTATGAGGTTGATACTGACAGAGTAGAAGAGAAGCCTTGGTTTCATGAAGTGAAAAGGTACCTCGAGGCTCAAGAATACCCCGAGGAAGCATCTATAAATGACAATAAATTCCTACGGAGGTTCTCATCTAAGTTCTTCCTGAGCAACAAAATTTTATACAAGAACAACCATGATTCGACTCTGCTTCCGTGTATGGACAAGAAGGAAGTTGAGAAAATTATGGAAGATATGCACAAAGGTATCTTTGGTACTAATTCCAGCGGGTATACCATGGCTAAGAGAGATTCTGAGAGCGGGTTATTATTGGTTCACTATGGAAACTGATTTCCATCATCACTCCAGAACTTGTCATAAATGCCAAATTTATGCTGACACAGTACATGTGCCACCGATCCCTTTGAATGTATGGACTGATCCTTGTCCGTTTGCAATGTGGGACATTGATATGATTTTAGAAATCAATCCTACCGCCTCTTACGGACATTGTTTCATCCTGGTCACTATGGATTACTTCACGAAGTGGTTTGAAGCAGCCTCATTTGCCTACGTTACCAAGAATGTGGTTACCCAATTCATTAAGCATAACCTTGTCTGTCGGTACGGCATCCCCAAAAGTATTATCAAAGACAACGGTACTAATATAAACAATAATATGATCACAGAACTCTGCATGCAATTATATATTAAGCACCATAATTCTTCTCCGTATCGACCAAAGATGAATGACGCAGTTGAAGCCGTCAATAGGAACATCAAGAAAATTATATAAAATATGACAGTGATATATAAATATTGGCATGAGATGTTACCATTTGCTCTTCACGGCTATCGCAATTTAGTACATACATCAACAGGGGCAACCCCATTCTCAATAATCTATGGTATGGAAGCTGTCTTACCTATCGAAGTCCAGATCCTTCTCTGAGGATTATGAAAGACGCAGACTTAGACGAAGACGAGTGGATTCAAACTAGGTTGGACCAGCTAAATTTTATCGACGAGAAAAGGCTTGCGTCTGTTTGTCATGGTCAGATGTACCATAAGCGTATGATCAAGGCCTTCAACAAGAAAGTCAAGCATCTGGTATATCAGGATGGTGAATTGGTAATAAAACGCATCATCCTACCGTAAGGTGATCCAAGGGGAAAATGGGCTCCCACCTATGAAGGGCCATTTGTAATCAAGAAAATATTTTCTAGCGGTGCTATGATACTCACCACCATGGACGGTGAAGACCTTTCGCATCCTGTGAACGTGGACATAGTCAAAAAATACTACACATGAATATGAACTGCTAGGTTGATTGACCTAGCCAAAAAGAAGGGCATCCCGGCGAACCTAAAAGGTTTAGACAAAAATTAGGGATATATATATTAATAATTTGTACACCCGACAAGTCGAAAACCTAAAAAGGTGACTTGGGCAAAAAAGGGTATCCCGGTGGACTGAAAACCAGAAAGGGCAGTCCAGGAAAAAGTTAGGGATTAAAGCATACGACTATGACCCGTTGGATCATCTACTTACAACAAGCTTTGTTATCGATGTCAAGTTCAAATGGTACAAATCAATTCAGTGAAATTCTTCCGACAGCGAGGGATGTGATGCTTGAAGACATAAAGCCAATAGCCGAGTTGAAACTCAATGAGATCGTTTCCACATAGTTGTTTTCTATTTATTTTACTTTGTACTCGACGATTTCCTATTACTAGAATTTCTGTCTCTGTGTACAAAAATCGCCTGTTTATAGGCAAAATTATCAATACAAATACAATTGCAAAATTCAAATTTTGTTTTATCTTTTATGTTTTGTTTGCAAAAACATCCAATGACTAAATTGAATGAACATGTGCATATGAATATGACTACTGTTAACAAATATATGCATAATGTTGTACCCCAAAACTTTCCCTCCCTTTTCTTCAAGACATTTCTCACAAAAGTTCTCAAATGCTCAAGGATTCTCAAGAGATCACCAGACAAGCGCACCTCCTAAGCACTGGGTCCAGTATTAAGGTTTTGTTTTTCTCAAGGAAAATTGGACTTCTAATGCCTCAAGTGACTTTCATGGTTCATCATAAGTCTCCAAGAATTCTCATAGCAAGTTTCAAGTCTTGCATCACAAATTTGCTCAGACAATTGCTCAGATGACTGAAAATAAACTGTATTGGGTAAAAAGTCAACTATGGTCATCATACAGTCAAACTTCAAGATTTTTTGCCAACATAAACATTTTGATGTGATATACATCATTTGATCAAGAATTGATCATAATTCCTCAAGGAAAGCACTCAAATCATCAAAGGGGCAAAATTGTCAAAATTAGAGTTTTGACTGAGAATGACTGATCATTGACTTTTGACCTAGTACATGACCTAATGGATTGAAGCATGATCTCAAGGATCCAAACACAATATCTTTACCTAATTCCATGGTTCAAATAATTTCTAAGATGCAAGTGATTGATAGTTGAAAATTTGAATCAATTGATAAAAAGTCAATAGGCACACAAAAAGTCAAACTTTGACTTTTTGGTCAACATTGAATTTCAAAAATCAAGAACCATCAAGACATTCAAAATTATCAAGCTTGATCATCAATAATCAACCAAGTCAAGAAAAGTCAACAAAAAGTCAAATTTTCTAATACTTAGAAAAATTCTAAGTATTTTGTCCTTGATAAATTCACTACTTCATGATCATTTTTCAGTAAGATGCAAGATGATTCAAGGAAAAATTTCAACATGAAATTTGTAGAGCATGATAAATTCTACAACTTTGTCCTTGAGGGTTTATGTACAAAAATGCTTGGATTAGGAGATATAGGCCCATGAAGTCATGACATTTTTGTTCTACACTTGGAAAAAATTTCAATGAGTTTGGTCAGATTTTTATCCCAACTTCTTGGCCAATTTTTATCAAGTTCCAATTTGATTTAGTCAAAATGGTCAACGTGAAAATTGTAGAAAATGTTTCAAGCTTTCAAAAATGTCAAAGAACTTGAAGAGATCATTTTTGACCTAGGAGATTCAAAGACTTGAAGTTGACATGATAAACTTGAATTACAAGTCATTTTGGTGAAGAACAGATAATTCAATCTCCATGCTATGCTGCATAATCTTGCTTTGCAGGCCTCCTAACTTGAAAATCTCACCATAATTAAATGTTTACACAAACTTTTGAGCTATGGTCTATTTGATTTAAACATTGTCCAAACCACTTTGCCATTTTTGGAAGAAAGGCACCATTGCCATTATTGAAAAGCAAGATTTATGCATAATGTCAACTCCTTGAGGCTCTAACTTTTTGCCTCTAATCACACTCCATCTAAAAAGTCATAAGCATTGTGTTTAAAGTGCTTAACCACTCTATGAGCAATGGTACCATACATTGAAATTTGATTTCTCAAGAAATCACATGTGATGTTTCAAAAAACCATAACTTGTTATCTTTGGATTCTGATTTCTTGAACCTTCAAAACCTTTTCTATATAAATAGAGGCACTACCTTTCAAGCCAAACACGATTTCACAAGCCCTATAACTCTCTCAAACTCCATGAAATCAAAATTTGCACACAAATCCTCGATTGTTGCAACTTCTGACCTTAAACTCCAAACACCTAATCCACTCGTGCATTTTCACTCTAAGTCATTCACAAAGCTTCTATAACTCATATAGATGCTATTAAAACACCTGTTATACCACTGTTACATCATCTTCCCCATCTTCCATTTTCAAAAACAGAGCCCTGCAACTTGACTTCTCCAGAAGAATCCATGCACTCTCAATCCAAAGTAAGCATTGCAATAGCTTCCTGGGAGTTCAGTGAATCTATCCAGATCATCACAACATCTCCAAGAGTGCTCCAACTTTGAACTTTTTGTACAAGCATCATTAATGGTTACTTTCTGAATAAAAAATGTAGACATCAATTCCCTGAAGCTAACCATGTGCTTACATTTCATTTAATTTTCCTGAGTGATGAGAATTTTGGATTTGAAATTTCTGAAATATTAGGGTTCAGTTTGGTACCAACAAAAATTTACTTTAATCTTTGAGTGTTAGCTTATGTTAATGGCATGGTTGGATTCGTGGTGAAAATATAAGTAACTTTCATGTTTATATTTTTGAAAATGGTTGAGAAATGAGCATGTTCATAATTTCAAAAATGATGTTCATGGCTTCTGGCGCGAGGAAGAAGATGAAGTACATTCAGGAAGGAGTTTTTAATATATTTAATAGTTGTTGCTTTAACTACTATATGTATCACCACCCCAGTGGTTAAAGCGCGCGCATGTTACCTTTGGGGCCTGGGTTCAAGCCCCAGTGGTACCCTTTTATTTGTTTCACATTTATTTCTTGCAGATTCAATACACACAAGCCTAAGGCGTGCACGATGCACCCACCTTCATCACCCTTTGATCTCCCTATATCCAAAATGGACATGCCAGATGCAAGTGTCCACCATGAGCCATTAAAGGCTGGCCACATAGAATCAAGCAGCACCTGGGCTTTATTGGTTCCGGGCCTTTTGTTTTTGCTATTCTTCACCCCTCCTTTTACTAACTTGATGGCCCATTTCCTTTTATTTTATTTTCTGATTCAAACAAAAAAAATGTATTTTTGGGCCTAACAAAAATGATTTTCTCACACCCCCTTTTTACTTCTAACTCATGGCCCAATCTTTATTATTTCTTTTTTATATTTTCTTTTTTTTTCTACTTTTATTTATTCATTTTATTTAATAAAATACATTAAATCATAAAATCATAAAAATTAGGTTTAGGTTTTAAACAATTATTTTTCTTTAAAAAATGAGTAGAATTAGGTTTTATTATTTATTTTACATTATAAAATATTTTTCTAAACAAAACTTCAAAAATATTTTCTAACAATTAATTTCTATTTTAAATTAATTTAGATTTAGGTTTTTCTATATTTAAATTATTTTCCCTTTTGATTAATGAAATTAGTTCTTATCTTAATTTAATTTGTTTAGGTTTATTAATTTATTTTAAATACAGAGTCAATCAATTAGGTTAAAACATTAAACCTTTTTCTCTACCAAAAACACTTCCTCTTTCTTTCCTCTACTTTACATTTTTGCGCATTTTATTACTTCACATTATTATCTATGTAAATGGCCTGTAATAGATAATTAGGGTTTTATTGCTTTCCATCCCCATTTGCAAACTTGTACCCCCCATACCCAAAGCATTGTAATAGTGTAGGACATTTAATTTCCGCAATTTATCGCTTTCCATAATTTTGTTAGTAATTAGGGTTTGTATGGAAAGAATAAAATCAATCATAGCAAAACCCTAATTTAAAGATAAAATAACTGAATTGAACACACTACGCACGCATGCACCTCTAGGGTTAACCTCACTTGTTTCCTCGGATAAAAAACAGTCATGTCCCTCGAACGTGGGATGCTTTAGCAAAGACCCTCAGTTTAAAAGATCGTAGTCCCTCGATGACCCTTTGATGTTACCTTCGGTAAACGATCTTAGTCCTTTATGAAAATTGCTAAAGCGTCTTACAAATTGCCTTCTAAGAGTGTACGATGACCCACGCCTGTCCCTCACATCCAATGATAGGGCTTCCTACTAACTAATGGTAGGATAACACTATCTAAAGGAGGAGGAAAAGAACAAATACTTATTGATTAGGTAGATCGATCGTAATCGCTTGCTCACAAACTAAAATAATTTCCACACTCACACTTTTAACTAATTTCAAAATAACTATCTTCAAGTGAACATTTTGTATATATTCTCAACGATACGAGAATCATTTCAAAATTTCCTTACATTGGCATTTTCAAAACATCTTGCCAAAACAAAATTTTTTTCACAAGTATTTTCAAAACAAACTTTTTGTATACATTCTCAACGATACGAGAATCATTACAAAATTTCCATACTTAGGCGTTTTCAAAATATTTTCAAACATACACCAAACAAAAAGAATTTCAAAAAGTGATCAAGCAATTAAGAACCCGTAGATAACTATGGATGAAAAGGGTGCTAACACCTTCCCTTTTCATAACCTACCCCCCCGAACTCAAGATAATTCTTAAAAGGCCTTTCCTGTTCTTTTCACCCTTTCTTTTATTGGATAAAAGAAAAGTCGGTGGTGACTCTTGCTATCCGTAATATTTGCGATAAAACGCAAAACACCCAAGTCAGTTCTCCTACCGTATTACAGAACTGACGACTCTGTTGGGGACATTATAAACCAAAAGTGGGGTTACCTTAAGATCTAGATCACCTTTATTTCTTTACTTGTTTTCCTTGTTTGCTTTATATTTCGGGATGTGCTTGGGTTTATTTCTTGTATAGATCCTATACCCGGATCTGGGGCATTTTAGGTAAGTAGCAATAGATCGTGGAGATTGTACGGCGTAGACCGATATGATTGAAGAAATGGCTACATTAGTGTGACACATTTGTTGGTACCAGTGTCCCTTGAGTTGAACCAAGGAGAATACGGGGCTGCTGTGTGGTGTCATAAAGCACTAACTGACCATAAAACCTTAGTTGAACAACTTGTCTGTTAGAAAGTAGTGAGATAGCTGGCTTTGGTGCAGACTAAAGTTAGTTAATACTCAATACTACACTCATTGACATCGGACTTTCAGGATATTTCAGTCGTAGTTCTGATGCTTGTGCTGAAACAATGCCCGATGAAGAAAGATTAATGATATTGAAATTCCTAGAACCCAGTTACTTCTTTTAGGACAGGGTTAGCCAACTAAAACTTCAAGAGGGTACTTACCTATAAACCCCATGCAAGCTTAAACCTAAGGCCTTGTGTGTTTTGTTTGCGTATGATTAATTGTTCGAACATGACATCATAACATCATGACATCATGCCATAGAATTTTCACTAACCATTTCAAGGACCAAGGGATTTATCTTTATTCTGTTTTGTAGGTTATGGATTCCGCTCGCAGAAACATTATCTGAATCAATTTTGTGAAGATACCTTCTCAACTTAAGGAGTTCGTCTCAAGGGTTCCCGAATGTTCTCCGCTCATCAAAAGGCATGCTCGACTACTCAGTTTGGTTACCTTGGGTTTTGAAGAAGATATGATGAGTGTTCTATTCCAGTTCTTTGATCCCGCTCATCACTGTTTCACCTTTCCGGATTATCAACTAGTACCCACAATAGAAGAATTCTCTGAGTTGCTGAGAATACATGTTCTTGACCAGACACCTTTCACCAGTTTAGAGAAAGATCCACGACCTGAAGAAATTGCAACAGTCATCTGGCTAAGTTTCTGTTAGAGAAGGCTCGATATTTTTTAGAGGCTTTGAATTTTCAAGCTTTTGAAGAGGTCTTGGCTCTTCTAATCTATGGGTTAGTACTGTTCCTTAATCCATACCAACTCATAGATGTGAATGCTATCAAAATCTTCCTTTCTCGTAACCCCGTGCCTACTTTGCTTGGAGATATTCTACATTCTCTTCACACTCGTACTATGAGGAAGAGAAGGACTCTTATGTGTTGCATACCGTTGCTATCTAGGTGGTTTATTTTTCACCTTCCCCGATCAGTGTTGAAGAATGAAGAAGGTTTAAGATGGTCTCAAAGGATGATATCGCTCTCTCATTCGGATATTTATTGGTGTTCTCGATCTTTGGAAGATGTTACTATCATTAACCATTGTGGGGAATTCCCTAATGTCCTACTCCTTGGCATTAGAGGAGGTATTACTTATAACCCTTCTCTGGCTCTACATAAATTTGATTATGCTCGAAGAGATGGTCCTCATGACACGCTTATGCAGGGTATTGTGTTCGACTATGAGAACGATGTTCAAGGTTATCGTCAAAGATTTGTACGAGCTTGAGGCATGGTAAACAAGATTGATAGCAAGAATTTGGGACATAATAATTCTATCCCTTTGGATCCTTATCTCAAATGGGTGCGAGCTCGCACTCAAAACCTCATGATGCCATATCCCGCTATCCTACCAGTGATCATGGAGCCTATTGCTGAAGGGGATATTCCTTATACCATTCTCTATCCTGACATGCCTACTAACCTCGAAGAATTGAAGAAGTCCTAGATTCAACTCAAGGGAGAATGAGACATCTTTGAAGCTCAATTCTATGCAAGGGAGAAGAAAGTGTTGGAGCTCACACAACGACTTCACAAGGAGCAAAGACTTAATGTGTACATCTACACAAAGAAAAAGCGTCTGTGGGAGACTTGAGTCTTAGGTTTAGGAGTTCATTTTGTTGTCTCTTTGAGACCTTTTCTACTTTTTCATTGTAATACCAAGGGGAAATTGTAACTTTTGAACTTATTAATACAATCTTTGTTTCTGTTTCCTTTTTTTCTAGCAAATTTAAATCTCTTAAGGTCTTTGAAAACATTGCATCCACATATCATGCATCATTTTATAAGAAGGTTTTCCGATACAGGTTTCCTCATTTATTTACTGTTTATTTCAGTATAAGATGGCTCTCGAGAAAACCGTCAAATATCTGAAAAATCAACATTCACAGTTTCAAGAGACTCTCCTGAACCTAGCCAAAGAGCAACAAGAGATGATGGCGCTCTCTGTCACGAAAAATAAAACCAAGAAACAGGCTGTTATCCTCAACACGGGGAGAAGGTTCAAAGGTCCTGCCCGACTGAATCAAGTAGAAGAGGTTTCCTCAAAAGAAGAAGACAATCAAGAAGAGGATGTACAAAGCACTAGGGTTGGGTGTGGAAATAACCAGATTTCTGAGGATGAATACTATTTTGATGAGCAGTACCCTCCGGCGGATGACAAATACAAGCAGTTAGAAGACTGACTTAAAACCGTGGAAATTTAAAAAGTGCCTGGACTGGACTTTGGAGACCTAGGTTTGATCTCAGGGGTAGTCATCCCCCATAATTTCAAAGTCCCGGCTTTCGCTAAATATGATGGGGTCTCTTGTCCCAAACACCATTTAAGATCATACGTCCGAAAGATTCAACCACACACCACCGATAGGAAGTTATGGGTTCATTTCTTTCAAGAGAGCCTATCTGGGACACAGTTGGAATGGTTCTATCAACTTGAAGGGACTAATATCCATGCTTGGGAGGACATGGCTGCTGCCTTCTACAAACAATACCAATACAATACTGACCTCGCACTAACTCGCATGCAATTACAGAGTATGACTATGGGTTCAAACGAAGGCTTTAAAGAGTATGCTAAAAAGTGGAGAGATTTGGATGGAAGGGTGCAACCCTCTTTGACTGACCGACAATTGGTGGACATGTTCATGGGCACTCTGGCGGGTCCATTCTTTAACTTACTGATTAGGAGTTCTTCATCAGGTTTTACTGAGCTGATTTTGACTGGCAAACGAGTTGAAAGTGGTATCAAGAGCGGAAGGATTCAGATGGCTGCATCCTCTAGTACCGTGAAGAAAACATTCATTGGAAATAAAGAAACCAACACTTTCTATGGCCATAGGAGCCGTAGTAAGAATGATCGTCATCAGTCTATAGGGGTCGTGTTAATCTCTAATCCAACACCTGCTCGACCATAACAACCAGGAAATCAATGTAGGTCAGACGCTTCGAGGAGACAATTCACCAGGATTAATATGCCATTGGATCAAGCATTACAACATCTGTTGAAAGCACAATAGATAACACTGCAGGATCCTCCTCAAAATCCCAACATATCATCTCCGAAGTATAACCCAAATGTAAGGTGTGTATACCATTCTAATAGTCCTGGACACGACACCAATGATTGTTGGGCCCTAAAAAGCAAAATCTAAGACATGATTGATGCAAAGGAGATTAAATTTGACCCTCCCGAGACCCCCAATGTGATTACTGCGCCCATGCCCAGTCATGGTAAAAGTGATAATGCTATTGACGATGTTTCCTATGTCTCGACCATAAGTGACTTGACCACTCCCTCGATGATCGTTAAGAAGAATCTGTTAAGAGTCGGTTTATTTCCGGGTTGTCCTAAAAATTGTTACCATTGTGCTTCCTAAACTAATGGATGTATATGGATGAAGAAGGGTATTCAACGCTTGATTGATAGCCATTAAATTATGTTCGAGGAAACTCCGCCCATGAAGAATTTGCATGAAAGTATATCTTAAGAACTGAGACTTTAAGATATTTCTATAATCACAATTTCCAATGCTCCTATAAGGATCACCTCTAGAGGCCCTATAAGGATTCCTCCTGATCCAAGAGTGGCTCCCCTGATCATCACTGCACCAGGGCCAATCCTCTATTCCTCTGACAAAGTTGTTCCCTAGAACTATGTGGAAGAAGTTTATTATTATGGTGTTAGGCAAGATACATGGATTACCGAAGGTGAAGATTCTGAAGTTACATTTCTCAATAATATTGTCGGAACTAGTAAAGTTACCCGAATGAGAAGGATCTTCTCGCCAGAGATCTCTTCTCCAATCACAACACCTGTTCATATTCCTGCTATTGGGTTTACTGCTGAAGCCCGGGGCAAAGAGAAAGTGACTGAGCCTTCCCAGACGGAGCACCCTCAAAAGATGTTACAACTAAAGACCCCTCTAAACAAGAAATGGAAGAAATACTGAAGATCATTCATAAGAGTGACTACAAATTAGTTGAACAACTGCGACAGACACCCTCCAAGATATCCATGCTATCTTTGTTATTATGCTCTGAAGCCCATGCCCAGGTTTTGTTGAAATTTCTGAAGAAATATTATGTACCACAAGAGACTTCTGCTGATCAGTTTGAGAATTGTGTTGCAAGCCTAACAACTGAGAATGGTTTAGACTTTTCTGATGCCAACTTAACTCCAGCGGGGAAGAATCATAACAAGGCTCTGCACATCTTTATTGAGTGTAAGGGCACTACTTTGGCGCATGTGTTAGTCAATATAGGTTCTTCCCTGAATGTATTAGCAAAAGGTGCTCGGGATAGATTGGACTGCAAAGGGAAGGTGCTGAAACCCAACGATATTGTGGTAAGAGCCTTTAATGGGTCGAAAAGGATGAAGAACAGAGAAGTTGATCTTTCGATTAAGGTGGGATCTCAGTTTTCAACTCCAATTTATATGTAATGGATATTCTCCCGACTTATTCCTGTTTGCTAGGACGCCCCTGGATTCATGGGGCATGTGCTGTTACCTCTACCCTACATAAAAAATTGAAGTAGTCGGGGAAAGGGAAGATCGTCACAATCTACAAAGAAGAAGAATATATGGCCAGTCATTTGAATTCTTTCAAATATGTTGAAATGGATGTCGAATTCATTGAAACTCCCTGTCAGACATTTGAAATAATCCCTCCAACGATTGTCGTTGCTAAAGCTACTCTTTTTGCTCCTACGATTACCAAAGGCACACCAAGAATGGCTTCTCTGAAGGATGCTAGGACTGTGATAGAAGAAGGCGGTTGCACAATCTGGGGACAGCTTCCCGATATCCCCTACAAGTCCAACAAATTTGGTTTGGGTTTCTCTTCGAAAGCTCAGAAGGAGGTTCAACATGTTCATGTTGGAGGACCACTATTGTACCCCAAAATTTTCCCTCTGCTTTGTTCAAGATATTTCTCACAAAGATCTTCAATGATCCAAGCTTGCACAAGTATTGACTAGGTCAAGCCATCTCCTCAACATTGATGTCTCAAATTAGGGTTTGAGTTTGCACAAAGATAGTTGGACTTATAATATTTCAAATGACTTTCATGGATCATTATGTACTCTCAAGATTTCTCCTGGAAAGTTTCAAGTCTTGGATCACAAAATTGCTAAGTCAATTGATCAAGTGGTTTAAAATCAATTGTATTGGTTAAAAAGTCAACTGTGGTCCACCCACAGTCCAAACTTCAAGATTTTGGACCAATATCAACATTTTGAGGTCATATGTATCATTTGATCAAGATTGGATCATAATTCTCCAAGAAAATTGTTCAAATCGTCAAAAGGGCAAAGTGGTCAAAATTAAGGTTTTGACTGAGAATGACCAATCTTTGACTTTTGACCCAGTACATGACTTATTGGTCTGAAACATGATCTCAAGGATCCAAGTACATCATTTTGACCTAATCACATATTTCAATTCATCTCCTGAGATCAGTGGATTGATAGACGAAATTTGGTCAACTAATGAAAAAGTCAATTGTACATTGAAAAGTCAAATTTTGACTTTTTGATCAAATTTGAGTTTCATAGATCACATTTCATCAAGACATTCAAAATATGAAATTTGATCATCAAGAAATCAAGAAAGTCAAAAATTAAACTTTACAATGTTAGAACATAGTTTGATTCTACAACCCTTAATTAGAGTTTTGATGATAACAAAATACAAAGAATAAAATAAATTCAAAGATATATTTATATAGAACAAATATGCTGCTTAAAATTATGTTTTGGGTATACAGAAGTTCTGATGGAATCAGCATCAGAAGATCAGCAATATATCAGCATCAAAAGATCAATAACATGTGCTACACGCTGAAGCTACCAGATCATACGCTGAAGCCTGATGACCAGAATCTGCGCATAAAACACTCTGACTCTGATTAAAGATCTTTACCAAGTCATCAGCACTCAGAAGCGTCAGCATAAGCAAAGAACACTCTGAAGCGTTACTAAGCATTCAAGACAGATTTAATGCTAACGGATCTCTTCAAAGACAAGATCTTCTCAAAAAGGAAAGAACATTATTATCATTGAAAGTGATTTATGGACAATAACGTATCTTTGCCTTGGCTATATAAACAAGTCTGTGTGAGAAAAGAAGACGCTAATCTTCACGCACACACTCATACAATTTGCTAAGCTTTCAAACCACGCCTACTCAAAAGCATTAGCAATCCAGTTTTTATTCTAAGCTTAAATTGTGTATTATCACAGTTGTGATATATAGTTTTGTTAGAAAACATTAACACACATCATTGTTCAATTATCTGTAAAGAGATTTCCTTGAGATAAACCGGTTTGTGGTTATACTCAAGAAGGCTTTAACAGTTGTTAAAGTAGTTTTTGTATTCCTTTGAATATAGTGGATTAAGACCTCGTTGGAGAGAGGCTAAATCACCTTGACGGGTGGACTGGAGTAGTTTGAGATCAAACGAACCAGGATAAAAATACAGTGTTGTCTAAGCTTTCGTTTTAAGATTTACAATTCAACCCCCCTTCTTGTGTTTTTCACATCTTCAATTGGCATCAGAGCGCCTGGTTCTGAGCTTATAACACTTAACCGTGTCAGTACAAGATCCAGCGTCAGAAAAACACAATGGCAGGACCACATCAAAACATCAGCAATGACAAGAATGAAGAAAGAGACAGATTCAGTGGCAAACCTCCAGTCTTTGATGGAGAAAACTTTGACTACCGGAAAGACAGAATTGAAAGTTTATTTCTGGCCCATGATGCTGATCTGTGGGACATGGTGACTGATGGATACACGCACCCAGTGGATGGAAGTGGTCAGAAGATTGACAGGAAAACAATGTCTGATCAGCAAAAGCGTGAGTTCAGAAATCATCACAAGGCCAGAACAATTCTTCTCAGCGCTATCTCTTATTCAGAATATGAGAAGATATCAAACAGAGACACCGCAAAGAATATGTTTGACTCTCTGAGAATGGCGCATGAAGGCAACATTCAAGTCAAAGAAACCAAAGCCCTTGCACTCATTCAGAAGTATGAGGCATTCAAGATGGAAGAGAGTGAATCAATAGAAACTATGTTTTCAAGGTTTCAAATTCTGGTTGCTGGTCTAAAAGTTCTTGACAAAGGGTATTTTACTGCTGATCACGTTAAGAAGATCATCAGAAGCTTGCCAAAACAATGGAGGCCAATGGTCACAGCGCTTAAGCTAGCCAAGGATCTCAACAAAATCCCTCTGGAGGAACTTGTCAGCTTCCTCAGAAGTCACGAGATAGAGCTAGAAGCAGATGAACCTCAAAAGCAAGGTAAGCCATTAGATTTAAAATCTAACAGAAAATCTGACTCCAAAGTTTTGCAGGCTGTAGAAGAAACCTCTAATGGGTCCTCATCAGAAGAAGATGAACTGCCTCTCCTCTCCAGAAGGGTGAACCAATTGTGGAAACAGAGGCAAAGAAAGTTCAGGAATCCTAGAAGATCAGAAAATCAGAATGAATCTTTCTCCAGATACAGAAAGTCAGAATCCTCCTCTGGACACAGAAGATCTGAAGGCTCTTCAGTAAACAGAAAGCCAAACAACAAAGACATCATCTTCTATGAATGTAACGAGCAAGGGCACTACAAAAGTGATTGCCCAAAGCTTCAGAAGGAAAAGCCCAAAAAGAAGTTTGGCAAGGAAAAGAAGAAAAGTCTCATGGCTACATGGGATGATTCTGACACATCTGAAGCTGACTCAGAATCAGATGATGAAAGAGCTAACATAGCTCTCATGGAAAACATAACAGAAGATAGTGAAGCTTCTGAGTCAGAATCTGAATCAGATACAGAAGAGGTATTCCCTGACTTTACTATAAACTTTACTAAGGCTGAACTAGCTGAAAGCCTTAATGAAATTCTGGAAAGATATCAGCAGATCAGAGTCAAATTCAGAAACCTGAAAAGGGATCTTGCTTCTGACTCTGATAAGACTGAGAGTCTCAAATTGGAGAATTCTGAGTTAAAAGATAAAATTTCAAAATTAGAAAACCAATTGCAAAACTCTCAGAAGGAAACAATCCCTGAAACTCCCAGCAGTGCTGATGAGATCATCAAGGAGTATGATCACAGTTTTCAGAAGTTTCTAGCTAAAAACATAGATAGAAGCAAAATGGCTTCAATGATCTATGGAGTTAGCAGAAATGGCAGAAAGGGAATAGGATACCAAGGTAAGGTACCTACACCAAAAAATTCCATGGATTTAGTTATAAAACGTACTCCACTTGATTCACACTTTATATATGGGCACACACATGACATAAAATATACTAGTAGTGATTACTCTGTCAAACCAAAATTCAACCAGAGTTTTGGTAAAACTAACAAACAAGGACCCAAGAAAATATGGGTACCTAAGGATAAAATAATACATGTGGCAGATATCTTTAGCAGCAAAGCAGAAACACCAATCATGGTACCTGGACTCTGGCTGCTCACGACACATGACAGGAAGAAGGCATATGTTCCAAAGCCTGGAACTTAAGCCTGGAGGCCACGTAGGCTTTGGAGGCAATCAGAGAGGAAAGATCATTGGCTCTGGAATAGTAGGTAATGGAAATCTTCCCTCTATAAGTAATGTGTTATTAGTAGATGGATTAATGCATAATCTGTTATCCATAAGTCAATTAAGTGATAACGGTTATGATATAATCTTCAATCAAAATTCATGCAAAGTTGTTAGTCAGAAAGATGGGACTATCCTATTTATTGAAAGAGGAAAAACAACATTTATAAAATCAAACTTTCTGAATTGAAAAGTCAGAATGTAAAGTGTCTTTTGTCTGTTAACAACTAGCAATGGATCTGGAACAGAAGATTGGGACATGTTAGTATGAGAAGAATATCTCAGATTAACAAACTCAATCTGGTCAGAGGACTTCCTAACCTGAAGTTCAATTCAGATGCTCTGTGTGAAGCATGTCAGAAAGACAAGTTTGCAAAACCAGCTTTCAAATCCAAAAACGTTGTTTCCACCTCCAAGCCATTAGAACTTCTGTACATTGACTTATTTGGACCAGTTAAAACTGCTTCAGTCAGTGGCAAGAAGTATGGGTTAGTAATCGTAGATGACTATAGCAGATGGACATGGGTAAAGTTCTTAAGACACAAGGACGAGTCACACTCTATGTTTGTTACCTTCTGCAACCAAGTTCAGAATGAAAAGGATCTTAGAATCGTCAAAGTTAGAAGTGATCATGGTGGAGAATTTGAAAACAAAGATTTTGAATCATTCTTTAATGATATAGGCATTCTGCATGATTTCTCTTGTCCTAGAACTCCCCAGCAAAATGGAGTTGTAGAACGAAAGAACAAAACATTACAAGAAATAGCCAAAACCATGATCAACGAGACTAACGTTGCTAAGATCTTCTGGGCAGAGGCAATAAACACAACGTGTTACATTCAGAATAGAATCTCCATAAGACCTATTCTGGAAAAGACTCCATATGAATTGTGGAAGAACATAAAGCCCAACATTTCCTATTTTCATCCATTTGGATGTACATGTTTTATTTTGAATACAAAAAATTATTCGAACAAGTTTGACTCTAAAGCACAAAATTGTATTATGTTAGGATACTCTGAACGCTCAAGAGGGTATAGAGTATACAATACAGAAACACAGATTGTGGAAGAATCAATCAGTGTTCGTTTTGATGATAAGCTTGACTCTCAAAAGTCAAAGTAGAATGAATTCCTTGCAGGTATGGAAGTTGAACTTACAGGTACTAAAGACAATTCATCAGAAACTCTTAACAGAGACACTCCCTCAACATCAAAAAGAGGCACTGCAAGCAATCCAGCACATTCTGTTGATCAACTTCAGAAAAGACTATCCAGAAGCAGCATGGATCACCCAGAAGAGACAATCTTAGGAAGAAAGGAAGATCCAATCAGAACAAGATCTAGCTTCAGAAACTCTGAAGAATCCCTCATGGGACTTGTTTCTCTAATTGAACCATCAACAATTGATGAAGCACTTCTGGACAATGACTGGATTCTAGTAATGCAAGAGGAGCTAAATCAATTCACAAGAAATGACGTATGGGATCTAGTTCCCAAACCAAAAGGGTTCAACGTCATTGGAACAAAATGGGTGTGCATAAACAAACTGAATGAACAAGGTGAAGTCATCAGAAACAAGGCACGACTGGTAGCACAAGTTTATAGTCAGCAAGAGGGGATAGACTATACAGAAACCTTTACTCCAGTCGCCAGGTTAGAATCTATCAGACTCTTAATCTCATTTGATGTTAATAAAGGCATCACTCTGTATCAGATGGATGTTAAGAGTGCATTCTTAAATGGCTATATAGAAGAAGAGGTATATGTGCACCAACCCCCTGGTTTTGAAAGTTCCAAAAATCCAGAATATGTTTTCAAACTAAAGAAGTCACTCTATGGTCTGAAACAAGCTCCTAGAGCTTGGTATGAAAGACTAAGTAACTTCCTATTAGAAAAGGAATTCATCAGAGGGAAAGTGGACACAACTCTATTCTGTAAGACAGTTAAGAATGACATTTTAGTATGTCAGATTTATGTTGATGACATCATATTTGGATCTACTAAACCCTCTCTGGGAAGAAAGTTTGCTAAATGTATGCAGGCAAAATTTGAGATGAGCCTAATGGGGGAACTGAAATTCTTTCTGGGCATTCAGATCAATCAAACCCCAGAAGGAACTTACATTCATCAGAGTAAATACGTCAGAGAACTACTGAAGAAATTTGATCTCTCAGAATGTAAGCCATCAAAGATTCCAATGCATCCCACGTGCATTCTAGAAAGAGAAGAGGTAAGTAAAAAGGTAGAACAGAAGGTCTACAGAGGTATGATTGGTTCTCTTCTCTATCCGACGGCTTCAAGGCCTGACATTTTATTTAGTGTTTGCATTTGTGCTAGATTCCAATCAGATCCTAGAGAATCTCACTTAACAACAGTTAAGCGAATTTTCAAGTATCTGAAAGGTGCTACTAATCTGGGTTTGTTTTATAGAAAATCAAGTGATTACAGCTTAGTAGGATATTGTGATGCTGATTTCACTGGAGACAGAGTAGAACATAAAAGTACTTCTCGAAGCTGCCAGTTTCTGGGAGAAAATCTGATCTCATGGTCCAGCAAAAGACAATCCACAATTTCTCTATCAACAACAGAAGCTAAATACATATCAACAGCTGGATGCAGCACACAAATGCTCTGGATGAAAAGTCAACTTGAGGACTTCCAGATATTTGAGAGTAACATTCCTATCCTCTGTGACAATACTTCTGCTATTTTCTTAAGTAAAAATCCTATTTTGCATTCTAGGGCTAAGCATATAGAAATAAAACATCATTTTATTAGGGACTATATTCAGAAAGGGATTTTAAATTTAAAATTTATTAACACAGACCATCAATGGGCTGATATTTTTACAAAACTTCTATCTGAAGATAGGTTTAACTTCATTCTGAAACATCTCAGCATGAAGCTCTGCCCAGAATAAAATTGTTTTGATTCCATATATTAACCTTCAGAACTTTGTTTATTTTTCTGTGAACTACTGATCAATCTTTCTTCAGATCTTTAGAAGTACAGATTGTATCAGAATCTATCCAGGAAGATCTGAGCGCTTCATTTCAAGGATAGAAATGTGCTGTTCACTCAAGCAAACAAGTGTCATCCAGTCATCAGCTATTTTCTGAGGCTGAACACGCGTTCACATTTCTGAAAAGGCAAAAGCGCTGATTGGATGCATTGAGACACATGTCATGGGTAACCGTTCCAAATATCTTTCTGAATGCCCTAAAATCAGCTATCATTAAATGCTAATAATCATTATTAATTTCTCTCTCTTTACGTTTATGTTTTCAAAAGCTTTTTAGAAATCTATTTAAACACACTTCACACCATTTACACTCTTTACCTTCACTTTAATTTTCTCTCAATCTTACTGATTTCAGTTTGCATATTTTCTCAAAACCCTTTCATTTTCTTCACAAAAACCTTCGTGTGAACATGGCTTCCTCCAGCGTTCCTACTTCAAGTTCTCAAAAATCAGTTTCATCTGAACAATACGAAGAACCCTTCAGAATGCTTCTCACACCAATCAAAAATCTAGAGGTTATGTCAGAATTGATCGTGGATTTCAATAGTCTCCAAGAGAATGGGTTTGATCTATATGAAGAGGTTAAAGCTCAAGGCTGGGAAAAGTATTTTGACAAACTGGTGGGTCCAACATTTCCTATTCTGGTAAAGGAATTTTGGATTCACACTTCTTCTTCAAACCATCAAGTTACGTCCTACATCATGGGGAAGAAGATTGTTATCACTGAGGACCTCATTGCACGTTCAATAGGCTACAATGGTGGTGGTGTTCGTTTCATTGACATGGCAGAAAGGTGCGCTGATGCTGCCCTAATTGCAAGGGAAATCTTCACTCTGGGGCTTCCCTCCAGCAAGATAAGGGATTTGAAAGACAAACACATAATTTGGGCCAAGATCATTCTGGGGTGCATCAACCACAGGAAGCCTACCAGCTCTCCTGATTACATTAATATTGATCAACAATTTCTGATCTATTTCATCTCTCAGAAGGTCAAGATAAATCTGGCTCATCTGCTGTTCAACCATCTCAGAACAAGTGTTAAGGAAACAAGAGAAGAGGAGCAAACAAAAAGGGATTGGATACCCTTAGGAAGACTGATATCAGATATTCTAACAGAGAATAAGCTGATTGATCATCTGACAGAGGCTCAGGAAATCAGCCCTCTGGAAGCTACTGTTGGCAAACAACTGAATGCCAAAAATCTGAAGAAAATGAAGTTGATTGAGAACATCAAGAAGGAGCCCAGCGTCACTCCCTTTGCTGCAATCTCTAGCAGAAGAGTCCCTCTGGATGACTTTCCTCTGTTCTCAGAGATTGACTCTAAACCAGATATTATTCTCAGATATCTGGATGCTTGCAAGGCTAATGGTACAGCACCAAATCTGAATATTCAAGATCTTCAGTAGAAGGCTCCAGAGGTTGTTCTGAAGAAGACAAAGAAAAGAAAAGCTGTAGCAGAAGGATCATCTCAGCAGACTCCTAAGAAGAGAGGTAATCCTTCTTCTGTAACTGTTTTAGATTCAATTGTTGTATCAACATCTATCCCAATACCCACTCCATCTGAAAACCCAACACCTCAAACTTTTGATGATTTTGACTTTGATTTTGACCCTTCTGAATCCTTAACCCTCAGAAGATCTCGCTCCCAACCACAAAATCCAAATACTGAAGCCATACCAGAACAAGAACTTGCAAAAGTTCTTTCTGATATAGACCAACACACTTCTGCTCCCGAACCAGAAAATCCAAATCCAAACACAGAACCACAACCAGAAATTCCCATCTCACCACAACCAGATATCCCACTACCTTCATCTCCTCCACCAGAAATTAATCCACCCTCTCCTTAACCTGAACAATCTCCACAACCTGAGATTCAAACCTCTGAGGCTCAGCCCTCTGAATCCCCTGAACCAGAACCTCAGAATCAAACTGTTGATTCTGATACCACTCCCATTCATGGAATCACAGTACCTTTGGCCATTTGTTTGCCCCTTGGTACCATTGTGAATATTCATCAACTTCCCTCTTCACCAGAATTAACTCCACCAAATTCCCCATCAAGTCCAATCATAATTCCTGACTCTCCCACTCCCTCACCAAAAGACAATTCAGATGACCACAACAAGACTGTCATTGATTTAACAGTCTTTGAACGCCTTGCTGCAATAACCAACAAAACTGCTATCCCTAAACCAAAACATCCAGATGTTGGTACCAGCATATTGTCATTTGAAACAAAAGTACAGAAGTGGATCACTTCTCTGAAACAAGCAAGTCTGGAACTAGTTGATCCTGCTGCATCAGACTACCTATGGACAAAGTTCAGAAGATGGGTATGCTCTGAAACCTTTAAGTTGCAAGAACAGAGCTACGGACAAGCTCAACAGAACTTCAGCAATCTGCTGAAAGAAATTGAAGGTCCAGTTCTGAGAAAGCTGCTTAAGGAAGAAGTTCTCCCGCTGGACAATGCTCCTTGGTCTGAACATCGTCAACCAGAGTCAGAAGAACAAATGATTCCAGCTGAAGAACAGGGTCAAGAAGAAGATATTGCAGAAAGCTCTAAGAAGCATCCTGTTTATGAAGATCCTCAAGCTTCCTCTCTTGACAGGCAGACTCTGGAAGATCTGAAAATATCTGATATGCTGATGCAGGAAAGAATGGATAAGCAGGACACCAAAATTGATGCTATAGCAAACATGTTAACTCAGCAACAGGAAACTAGCACCCAAATCAAGAGCATGTTGGAAGCTCTGTTCACACGTCTTCCACCTCCCTCTTAGAATTTCCTTGTTTACTTTTAACATGTTTGTTTGTAATATTTTTACATTGTTCTGAACTTATCATTGCTTCTGTTTTTAATATAAACGCATTTTAGCTCTGATTATTTGCGCTTTTTGATAACTGACAAAAAGGGGGAGAAAGAATGATATTTTTCAATATAGGATTACTGAGACATAAGTCTCAAACATTCTGATCTACTTAATTTTCTCTCTTCTGAAAAGCTTACAGGTACAAAACTCTGATGAACTCTGATACAGTAAAGTTCTGATGCTCAAAGTCTCATGGAATTAAAGGGAAGTAATCAACTCAGGGGGGGTTTTCTTTTCTTAAATCTATACTTTTTTTTCTTTATTTTTAATTGAAAAATATGGGTTTTGTCATCATCAAAAAGGGGGAGATTGTTAGAAAATAGTTTGATTCTACAACCCTTAATTAGAGTTTTGATGATAACAAAATACAAAGAATAAAATAAATTCAAAGATATATTTATATAGAACAAATATGCTGCTTAAAATTATGTTTTATGTATACAGAAGTTCTGATGGAATCAGCATCAGAAGATCAGCAATATATCAACATCAGAAGATCAATAACATGTGCTACACGCTGAAGCTACCAAATCATATGCTGAAGCATGATAACCAGAATATGCGCATAAAACACTCTGACTCTGATTAAAGATCTTTACCAAGTCATCAGCACTCAGAAGCGTCAGCATAAGCAAAGAACACTCTGAAGCGTTACTAAGCGTTCAAGACAGATTTAATGCTAACGACTCTCTTTAAAGACAAGATCTTCTCAAAAAGGAAATAACGTTATTATCATTGAAAGTGATTTATGGACAACAATGTATCTTTGCCTTGGCTATATAAACAAGTCTGTGTGAGAAAAGAAGACGCTAATCTTCACGCACGCACTCATACAATTTGCTAAGCTTTCAAACCACGCCAACTCAAAAGCATTAGCAATCCAGTTTTTATTCTAAGCTTAAATTGTGTATTATCACAGTTGTGATATATAGTTTTGTTAGAAAACATTAACACACATCATTGTTCAATTATCTGTAAAGAGATTCCTTGAGATAAACCGGTTTGTGGTTATACTAAAGAAGGCTTTAACCGTTGTTAAAGTAGTTTTTGTATTCCTTTGAATATAGTGGATTAAGACCTCGTTGGAGAGAGGAGAAATCACCTTGATGGATGTACTGGAGTAGTTTGAGATCAAACGAACCAGGATAAAAATACAGTGTTGTCTAAGCTTTCGTTTTAAGATTTACAATTCAACCCCCCTTCTTGTGTTTTTCACATCTTCATACAAGACTTGGAATTTTTTCTAAGTGTTTTTTATACATGTTAATTTCAGTACTTCATGACATCTTTTCACCACAATTCAAGATAATTCAAGTTGTTATAAGCCTACTTCATGACATCGAAGGCTGCCTACACATGCTGACTTCCAAGCCAAATTGAAGGAAACCCAGAAGAGCAGAATCGAAGGGACACTACTGCCCAAATCAAAGCACTCATTTTTCCTTATTTTATTTTGTTTTGTCTTTACATTTTCTTGCTATTCAATATGGTTGTTTGATATTTATCTTCTGCATTTTTATTGCTTTATACAAATGCTAGTAATTAGGGTGTCTGGCAACATAAAATCAACAAGTAGACCACCCTAATCAAAGACAAAATGCATGTAATCAAACACACTTTGCACACATACACCTCTAGGGTAATCCCACTTGTTGCCTAGGAAAATATTCATGTCCCTCGAATATGGGCATTTTAGCAAAGACCCTCGATAAAATATCGTAGTCCCTCGATGACCCTCGATGTTGCCTTCGGTAAATGATCTAGTCCCTAAACGAAAATTGCTAAAACGTCCCATAGGTTGCCTTCTATGACTATACAAACGACCCATGCCCGTCCCTTCACATCCAACGATGGGGCTTCTTATCAATAAATGGTAAGATAGAAACATCTAAAGGAGGAGGAAAAGAACTTAAACCTTTTGAGTAGGTAGGATGCTCATAGTTGCTCGCTTACTCACAATAAAAACATTTTTCCACACCAACACTTTCCATTGAAAGATTTTTAAAAGTTAAAACCCTTTGTACGCATTCTTATAGAGACGAGAATCATTACAAAGACACTTTTCAAAATTACTTTCAAAAACACATTCCACAAACACCTCTTTGAACTATTTTTAAAACCAACACATTGTACGCATTCTTATAGATACGAGAATCATTACAAAGACGTTTTTCAAAATATTTTCATACCCACACAACAAAAAACATTTACAAACAAAAGCAAGTGATCTAGCAAGAAACTAAGAGCCCGTAGATAACTACAAATGAAAAAGGTGCTAACACCTTCCCTTTTCATAATCTACCCTGTTACTCGAAAATAATCTAGAAAGGTCTTTCCTGTTCTTTTAAACCTTTCCTTATTGGATAAAAGAAAAGTCAGTGGCGACTCTCTCTATCCGTAACAATTGCGATCAAACACAAAACACCCAAGTCAATTCTCCCACTGTATTACACCTTCTATGACTATACGACGACCCACACCCGTACCTTCACATCCAATGATGGGGCTTTTTATCAATCAATGATAAGATAGCACCATCTAAAGGAGGAGGAAAAGAACAAAGACTTCTTTTGAGTAGGTAGAACGTTCATAGTTGCTTGCTCACAAACATTTCAAAACATCTTTCAAAATACACCAACACTTTCAAAATAAATATTTTCAAAAGTCAACACTTTGTATACATTCTTATAGAGACGAGAATCGCTACAAAGTTCACCTAAACGAAGGCACTTTTCAAAAATAATTTCAAACAATCACTGTGATACGGTGGCAGAACCGACTGTTAATACTGGTTTGCATTTTGTATTCGCAAATGTCGCGGTAAGCAAGAGTCGCCACCGACTTTTATTTTATCCAACTAAGGAAAAGGAAAAATAACAGAAAAAACCTTTTTCGAGAATGTTTCTGAGTACGGGGGGTAGATTATAGAAAGGGAAGATGTTAGCACCCTTTCTATCCGTGGTTTTCCACGGGCTCTTAGGTACTTGCTCATTTTGAAATTGCTTGTGTGTGTTTTGAAAATTTTTGTTTACTTCTTGATAACCCTTGTATCGGTCCTCAAGAGTGTGACGAAGTTGTTTTGAAAACTGTTTGTGTGAAAAGTTTTGTTTGAGCAAGTACCTAGGAACTAATCTCCCTACTCGAAAAAGTCTGTTTGTTTTCCTTTATACAATGTTATCCTATTATTAAGGAATAGGTAGCACCGTCGTTGGAATTTTAAAAGGACGTTCGAAGGGACGAAATGGTCTCTGAAGGCAACAAGTAGGGATACCTTAGCATTTCAAAGGGACTATCATCATAAGATCAATTCATAGGCAACTCAAGGGACAAGTAGGGACTATGATCTTTATGAAGACTTTGAATCGTGGGTCATTGCTAAGGTATCCCTACATTCGAAGGAAACGACCATTATTTCTGAGGCAACCGAGTGGAGTAAACCCTAGGAGTGAACATGTGCAAGTGTATTTTTTCAGTTAACTATCTTTGCACAATTAGGGTTTTCTGCTGTTTCAATTTCATTTATCTTTTGCATGCAAGCCTATTGTCCATACATCTAACAGTTAAATAGTTGCGGAAATTAAAGTGTGAAAAATTAGAGTCCTAACTATTACATGGCTTTGGGCAGATACATAATTATTTTGACTGAAAATAAAATGCAGAACCTAATTACTATTACAAACTCGGAGCAGTTAGAAATAATGAAAAAGGAAAATTAAAAGCGCGTGGCAAATTAAATGCGAGAAATAATTAGACGACCTAAAAATATAAATTGAGAAAATATTTATGTTATTTTTAAGAAACAAATTAGGTTAAGTATAAAATTAAACCCTAAATATAATTATTTTGAATTATAATAAAAAGACATTAAATTACTCTAATTTAATTAAACTAATTAATTAAAAATATTTTTTTATGAAAAAAATATTTTTGATATTTTTTGGTGATTTTTAATTAAATGAAAAAAATAATTTTTGGTGTTATTACAAAAATACAATTAATAAATAAAAGAAAAAGAATTAAAAATAAAAAAAGAGTAAGAAGTTGGGCCTGTCTAAGCACCCAGGGGGTGTGTTTTGGAATTTTGTCCAGGCCCACTATACTGAGCCCAAACATGCGCCAGATCCCGTGCTGGAACGCTTGGAAGGTGAACCATGGTCTTTACTGGATTGGAATGCTGGATCTGTAATGGCAACAATCCAGTGGCAGATCAATAGGGCGTACAATGGACGTTTGCTCATGAGTTGTATTGGATCTGTGTTCAAATGGTCAGAAAATAGGAAAATGTTTGGACCAGGGATCGAACCCAGGTCCTGGGCTTCACATGTTACCACCCCTGCCATCTGCACTACGTGAGTTATTTGTTATGATAATAGAATATAATCATAATGTATCAAAAAAGTGACTAGGCCGAGTAAAATAAAAAAACACGCGAAGTTCAAACGGACAAATGGAATGGTGACGAGTCATCGTCTTCTTCCCTGTCCGTCGTCTTAGGTATCAAGTTTATACCTATGGATAGATCTCCATAGCTATAACCCTACAATCCTTCAAAATAAACAAAACACATGATAAATTAATTCCAAAGACACCAATCAACTCATCTTGATCTCACGAGTATCATGGCATCATTTTGTTGGCCTAATTTCACATGTACAGAAAAGCCCCAAAATGGCTTCTCAAACTCTAGTGTTTTACCCCAAAATTTTCCCTCTCATCTTATCAAGATTTCCCCTCACAAGACTCTTTGGACTCCAGACAGGATTAGGGTTTGCTCTGCTCAAGATACCTCCTTGCACTAATGACCTGAAATTAGGGTTTGAGGTTGCACAAGGATTTTTGGACTTTCAATGCCTCATGTGACTTTCATACTTCATGTTGGACTTATAAGATTGCCCATACCAAGTTTCAAGCTTTGAATCAAAGTTTTGCCCAGTCAATTGGACAGTTGACCTAGAAATCAGATGTATTGGGGAAAAAGTTAACTATGGCTAATTTACAATCAAACCTCATAATTTTTGATCCACATCAACATTATAGACTCATATGAACCATTTGATCAAGTTTGGACCACAACTCCTCAAGAAATTTGATCAGATCATCAAAAGGGCAAAATGGTCATTTTCAGGGTTTTGACTGCAGAAGGGCAATTTCTAAGTTTTAACCTAGCCAATGGAAAATTGGGTTCAAGAATGGATTCAAGGATTCAATGGCATCATCTTGACCTAATCACAAGGTTCAAAAAACCTCAAAAGCATTGGATTGACAGATGAATTTTCCAGTCAACTGATCAAAAATCAACTGTACACTGAAAAGTCAAACTTTGACTTTTTGGTCAAAATCAAGTGCCAAGGGTCATTTTTCATCAAGATGTGTCAAAACCCGAAAATTGTTCACCAAGAAACCTAATTTTGGAAATTAGGGTTTAAGATTGAAAAATTTCATAACTTAGAAATTTTCTAAGTTATGAAATTTTCTTATTTTTTCCCAACTTTGCGCAACTTTTTCACCATGATGCAATTGGATTCAAATAAAACTTCCAACATGAAATTTGTAGACCTCCACAAAATCTACAACTTTGGTTGACAAATTTTTCCCAAAAGAAGCTTGGATCTCAAGTTATGATTTTATGAACAAGGGTCCATGAAACTTTTAACTTAGTGAAATTTTGCCCTAGTTTAGGCAGGATTTTGACCTATCTTCATGGCAATTTTTCACATAGTTCCAATTGGAATCTCAAAATTCATTTCAAAGATGCATTATAGAGAATGTTACAAGATTTCCAAAATATCCAAGAACTCTCCAAAATCATTTATGGTTAGGGAGAATCAAAGGTTTGAATTTGGCAAAATATCACTTTGGTCCATGGCATTTTTCACTATGCTACAAGTTGCAAATTCTGCCCAACCTTGCTTGTACTTGTTTGAAGGTCCTTAAACCCTTCCACACTTAAAAATTGAATGCAAACACAATGTATTAAGGCATTGTTCTGAGCTTTACAAGTTTACACATTGAATTAATCTAAAAATGGCAAAAAGGTAACATTGCCACTTTGATAAAGTTGGCTTTATGTCAAGTTGTTCCTCTTGAGCTGTGAACCCAATCTTTTGCAGCAAACCAACTCCACAAACTTAGGGCAAGGTACACCAACTTTGTGCAGCTAGGAAGGAGGCCTGTACAGGCTCTTGAGCATTATGATTTCACTTTTGCTTCAAGAGCAAGTAAACTTGTAAAATCACCACAACTCTTGTATCTGTTAAAACCAAAGTTTGTAAACATTTCAAACAGGTTTTACATATCACACTAAGCCAGAAACACGAGCTAGCAAGTCCAAAAACCTTACAAAACACAAGTTCTTGTCAAAACAGGGCAGGTTCTGCATTTTGATTTCCAAATCACAATCCACTCGTGCGTTTTGCTTGCAACCAGTTCCAACACACTCCATACAACTCACCTAAGCTATCCCAACCATTCCCAAGTCACGGTAACTCCATTTACACACTTCACCATTTTTGAATTCTGAGTTTGCAGTTTGAGTTCTATAGAGAGATTCAAGCAAGTTCAAAGCTAGCTAAGCATTGGGAAAGCTCAAAGGAACTTCAAGCAGGCTCACAAGTATCTCAGGCCTCACTCACAACCCCTACATTGCCATACTAGAGCTTGACTGAAACAAGTAAAGTTCAAACTTCTACCTCCCTATTTAGGAATCATTAGGCTTAGGTTTGTGAATAAAAAATGTAGTCCTCATTGCCCTTGAGATGTACATATGCATAGAATTCATTTAAGTTAACTGAGCTGGAAGAATTTGAATGATGAACTTTCTGAAAAAACTAGGTTAGAAATTAGGGCCAGAGAAATTCTCTCTGGTCTTTGAGAGTTAGATTAAGTTTTTTACATGGTTAGAATCGTGTGATCATGCTCTATAACTTTCATGTTGCAAGTTTTTGTTTTTAAGCACAAATGCAGGAGTTAGCAGTTTGAACATGGCGCACGTGTTTGTTGTTTTTGGAGGATAGAGATGAAGGTCATCTGGGTTGGGCTTGGCTTGTTCATACTTTTTGCACCTCCTAGCTTGCTGTATACACCCCCTTGGCCCATTTGTTTATTTTTCCATATTTTTCATTTCTTTTTTTTAGTTTCTGACTTTTATTATTTTTTTCTAAATATAAAAAATCACTAAAAATATTTTTCTTAAATTTTCACATTTTATTTTTGTTATTTTTATTATTTTTTGGACATACAAATAATTATTAAATAATATACTCTTATTTTCTTAAAATAAAAACTTGTAAATATTATAAAAATATTATATATTTTTATTTTTATCATTTATACACTTAAACAATATTGTCATACATATTTTTATTTTTCAACATTTTGTATATATTTTATTTTATTTTTTTTGTACATAAATAAATAAATAATATAATTAATATATATATATATATTTCTTAAAACCAAATTAGGGTTTCCACCCCTTTCAAAAAAAGACCATTAATATTTTTAATATTTTTAGGATATTAAATAACTTATTTTTACATACATAAAAATAATACAAAAACAATTTTTTTGCATATTTACAATGTATTGCATATTTAAATATTTGTCCATTTATTTATTTGTACATTGAATTCAATTTGGTTGTAATAGTTGATTTAAGGCTTTATTTTCTTGCAATATCCCCTATTCAAACTTGTATCCCCCTCCCCATAATCATGTTGTAATAGTTGTAGATTTACTTTTACGCACTTTATTGCTTTCAAATATGCCATGATAGAAAGATTAGGGTTTGTATGCAAAAATCCAAAATCAAACAAATAGCTTGACTAAAACAAGACAAAAATGCATGAAAATGAAAACACAATGCACACAAACACCCCTAGGGTTTCATCCACTTGTTGCCTTAAAATGACCATGGTATGCATGCTAGGTATCTTGGCAAAACAAAATCAAAACAAAAGATCATAGTCCCTCGATGATGCTATCTTGGTTTCCTATACAGAAATGATCTATTCCCTCAAACAAAAACTTGCTAAGATACTTAGCACAATTTCTATCATGGTCATACGATGACCCGTGCCTGTCCCGTTTAACATCCAAACACAAGGTTGTTTACCAAATGAAATGGTAAAACAACAATGTCAAAGGGTTAAAAATGTATAGGAAAGACTTTTGAGTAGGTAGGGTAGATGCTCCTAGTTACTTGATCAAAACTTGCAAACCTCCTTGCTATTTTCAAAAAAACACATCACAACACAATTTCAAAACATTTCCCAAAAACAAAATTTCAAACAATTGAAACATTTTTCAAAAGAAAAACACCTTTGTATATATTCAAACAAGAATCATTACAAAGGTTTCCTAAACAAAGGCCTATTTTCAAAATATTTTCAAAACCACACACAAAAGCACCATTTCAAACAATTGAAAAGCAAAAGCAAGTGATCTAAATAAGTAACTAAGAGCCCATGGAAAACCATGGATGAAAAGGGTGCTAGCACCTTCCCTTTTCATAATCTACCCCCCGAACCCAAGAAAACATCTCAAAGGTCTTTCCTGTGCTTTTTGACCTTTCCTTTGGATAAAATAAAAAGTCGGTGGCGACTCTTGCTAAACCAAAACATTTGCAAACACAAACGCAAAAACCTCAAGTCAGTTCTCCCACCGCATCACAGAACTGGCGACTCTGCTGGGGAGTGTAACTAAAAGTGGGGTTACCTTAGGGTTTAGATCACCTTTACATGCTTATCCTGTTTTCTTTGATTGCTTTACATTTGGTTCTATTGTTGGGGCTTGAAATCCTCTACCCGGATTTGGGAAACATTCATAGGTAAATAACAATACGTTGTGGAAACTGTGCGGGGTATACCGACATGGTTAAAGCAATAGCTATATTAGTGTGACATATTTGTGGGTACCAGTAGCCTTTGAGTTAATCAAATAGAATACGGGGCCGCTGAGTGATGTCATGAAGCACTAATGGACTTTTAGAACCTTTACTTGACCATCTTGGCCTTTTTAGGGGTAGTGAGATGACCGACTTTGGTGCAGTCCGAAGTTGGTAGATACTCGATACTACACTCATTGAGTGTTGTTTTCTTGGAATATTTCGGTCGCCAGTAAAGTGGCTAAACTGAAACAATGAACACAGAAAATAATCCACTGATATTGAGCTCCTTAGAACCCGGTTACTATTTCTAGGACAGGTTGAGCCAACTAAACTTCAAGAGGGTACTTACCTATGAAACCCCATGCAAGCCTGAAACTAGGATCTTGTGTGACTTGTTTGTACATATATACTTGTGCATAACATCATGGACATTATAAAGCATCATATGCATCCACTAACCATTTTAAGGATTTGGATCTTCATCTTTGTTCCTGTTTTGTAGGTAATGGATTCACTCCGCCGGAAAACTATTCAGGTCAACCTTGTGAGAATCCCTCCTCAACTCAAGGAGCTTGCTTCCAAGATTCTAGAGTATTCTCCATTCACTGAAAGACATGGTAGACTTCTCAACTTGGTCAACTCCAACATAGAGGAAGATATGGTGAAAGTTATCTTCTAGTTCTTTGACCCCCTACACCATTGCTTCACATTTCCTGATTACCAGCTTGTGCCTACTTTGGAGGAATTTTCTCAACTCCTGAGGATTCCTATTCTCCATCAACTACCCTACAATGGTACGGAAAGAGATCCAAAGCCTGAAGATGTTGCTCAAGCCCTACACTTGCAACCATCTGATGTCATAGGTTATTGGGAAACTAGAAGTTGTGTCAAGGGTTTCTTGGTAAAGTTTCTGTTTGAGAAAGCTCAAGAATGCTGAAATTCCTTGGACTTGCAAGCTTTTGAGGAGATTGTAGATCTTCTCATCTATGGGTTGGTCTTGTTCCCAAACCCTTACCAACTTATAGATGTGAATGCTGTCAAGATTTTCATGTCCTGGAATCTGGTGCCTACATTGCTTGGGGATATCCTCCACTCATTTCACACACGAACAATGAGAAAAAGAGGTGTTCTCATGTGTTGTACTCCTCTATTGGCAAGATGGTTTATTTCTCATCTTCCCCAATCAGTCTGGAAGAATGAGCAAGGCTTGAGGTGGTCACAACGATTGATGACTCTTACACATTCAGATGTTCATTGGTGTTCTCGATCCAGAGAAAATGTTATCATCATTGATTGTTGTGGGGAATTCCCTAATGTCCCTCTACTAGGCATTAGGGGAGGAATTACCTACAACCCCTGCTTGGCTCTGAGACAGTTTGGGTATGCCCGAAGGGATGGCCCACATGACATGCTGATTCCAGACTTGGTTTTTGACTTCGACAACGAAGATCAAGGACTTCGACAAAGGTTTATCCGATCTTGGAGAATGCCCAACAAAATGGACAGTAAGACCCTGGGACACAAGAATTCCATCCCCCTTGAGCCTTACCTCAAGTGGGTACGAACCCGCGCCCAAAGTATTATGATGTCTTACCCCCACATTCTACCTGTGATCAAAGAGCCTGTTATGGAGGGAGAGGTTCCATACACCCTCCTACATCCTGACATGGCAACATCACTTGAAGATTTGAAAAGGAGTTGGATACAGCTCAAGGGAGAACGCGATACTTTTGAAGCCCAATTCTACGCTAGTGAGAAGAAGGATTTGGAACTTACTCGTTAACTTCATGAAGAGCAGACTCTCAACACCTACATAGCACCAAAGAGGATACGCAACGTCTTTTTACATTAGAATTTTGTATTATTTTGCCCATGGGGCATTTATGTACTAACAAATTCTTCTTATTAATATGACGTGTGTTCTTTTTGTTTGCAACAAATTTGAATTTCTGAATCCTTGAATGCATTACATGAATACACATCATTCATCATATGCATAAGCAGGTCTTTACACCAGGTTTCCTTATCTCTCTGCTGTTTATTTCAGCAAGATGGATATAGAGCAGACGATCAAAGACTTACAAGCGCAGAATTCACAATTCCAGCAACTACTCATGACCCTGGCCAAGGGGCAGGAGGACCTCAAAACCTTGCTGGAAAAGGAAAAGGAGAAAAAGAAAAAGAAAAGAGTTGGTGTGTCTACTTTGGGTAGAGGATTTGAAGGTCAAGCTAGAAGGGTCCTGGATTTCCCCTCAAAATTTGATGAAGGGGTAGGAAAAGGTAAGGGAGCTGCAGTGCCATCCGAGTCTGAGGAAGAAGAAGAGGAGGAGGATGAAGACTTTTCTGAATAGCAGTATCGACCTGCAGATGACAAGTACAAGAATCTGGAAGAGCGTCTGGCAGCTATGGAGGTACAAAGAGTGCCTGGGCTGGACTTTGAGGAGCTAGGGTTGGTATCTGGCATTGTTATTCCCCCTAAGTTCAAGGTGCCTATATTTTATAAATACGATGGTTTGTCTTGTCCAAAGATGCACCTGCGGTCTTACGTTAGAAAAATCCAACCTCATTCTTCTGATAAGGATTTATGGGTTCATTTCTTCCAGGACAGTCTTTCGGGGACACAATTAGATTGGTTCTACCATCTAGAGAGGTCTGATGTGCACAATTGGGAGGATTTGGCTGCTGCCTTCTATAGATAATATTAATATAATGCAGACCTAGCACCAACCCGTACTCAATTACAGAGTATGGGCATGGTCTCAAATGAAGGTTTCACAGAGTATGCCCAGAAATGGAGGGACTTGGCTGGAAGGGTGCAGCCACCTCTATCTGAAAGAAAACTTGTTGATATGTTCTTAGGGACTTTATCAGGGCCATTCCTTAATCACTTGATCGGAAGTTCGTCTGCGGGTTTCACCGAGTTGATTCTGACTGGTGAGAGAGTTGAAGCCGAAATTAAGAGTGGGAAAATTCAAACGGATGCATCTGCTTCCGCTGCCATCAAAAAGACCTTTCCAGCCAAGAAAGAAGTATCAGCTGTCTACTCCCAAAGAAGTCAAGGAAGAGTTGAATGCCAGCCAGCGGTGGGGGCTGTAATGATTCAGAAGATTGCAGTTGATCAACCTAGAAACAATCAACCCAGAACCAACCAAGCAAGGGTGGAAAGGCCTGCACGACAATTCACCTGGATCAACATGACACATGCTCAGGTTTTACCTCATCTCTTGAAGTTAAACCTTGCCAGTTTGAGGGAGGCACCTAAAAACCCTAACACTTCGTCACCATACTACCATCCCAATGCTAAATGTGCTTATCATTCAGACAGCCTAGGGCATGACACCAACAATTGTTGGGCCCTCAAAAATAAGATTCAGGATTTGATAGATGCTAAAGAGGTTGAATTCGACGCCCCTGAAAAGCCTAACGTGATCTCTGCTCCAATGCCAAAACATGGTCACAATGTCCATGCTGTTGAAGAGGATCTTTTTGTTGCTACTGTTGATGATTTGATGACTCCGCTACCGATAATCAAGCTGAATTTGTTGAAGGCTGGGATTTTCCTAGGTTGTGAAGAAGATTGTTGTATTTGTTCATCCTTACCAACCGACTGTCCGTTGTTGAAGTTAGGCATCCAACGCCTAATGGATAATCAAGAAATCCTTTTTGAGAAGACTCTTGTTACACCGACTCCTGTCAATGATGTTTCGATAATTACCATATTCGCCAATCTTTCCAAGGTCTCCAAAAGACCCGTTAAGATTACATCCGATCCAAAGATTGCACCTCTGAAGATAACCATGCGGGGGCCTATCCCGTACAAGTCCAACAAATCAATACCGTGGAACTATGGGGGAGAGATCTTCTACCACGGTGTTAAACAAATTGAATCAACCGAAAAGAGTTCTGATAAAGAGACTTCCGACATTGGAAACATTGTCGGAACGAGTAAAATCACCCACAGTGGAAGAATTTTCTCTCCGGAGATTGCCCTTCCAAAGGCAATCTTCGGACCCTCAGCCGCTCCTAAGGTTACTCCTGCACCGGTTAACATATCTGCTAGAACTCCAGTTATTGAAGAAGTTGTGACTCCTGTGGTTGTCCCCTCTGCTCCTGCTGATGATAGAGGGAAAGGAATCCAAGAAGAGCCCGTCAGGACGAGGGCTCAGCCATTGGTCATCCCTGAAACCTCTCAAAAATAAATGGAAGATATTTTTAAAATAATCAAGAAAAGCGATTATAATGTTGTGGAACAACTGAGGCAAACCCCCTCAAAGATCTCAATGTTGGCCTTGCTGCTTTGTTCATAAGCTCATGCTAAAGCTTTGATCAGATTTTTGAAAACGGCCAACGTGCCACAGGAAACCTCCGCGGATCAGTTCCAGGAATGTGTATCTAGCCTAACAGCTAACAATGGTCTAGGATTCTCCGATGCCGATTTAACATCTAAAGGTAGAAAACATAATGATACTTTGCATGTCTCGGTGGAATGCAGAGGGACTACTCTAGCACACGTCCTGGTAGACACTGGTTCTTCGCTGAATGTCTTGCCGAAGAAGGCCTTAGATAGGTAGGATTGTGAAGGTCTAACCTTGAATCTCAGCAACATCATTGTTAGAGCCTTTGATGGTTCTAAACGGATGGTCCACGGGGAGGTGGACATCCCGATTAAAGTGGGAACTGAAACTTTCAACTCCACATTCTATGTCATGGACATCCGTTCCTCCTATTCTTGCTTGTTGGGAAGACCCTGAATTCATCATGCTGGAGCCGTCACTTCAACTCTGCACCAAAAGCTCAAGTACCCTGTCAAGGGGAAAATTGTGACAGTTCACGATGAAGAGGAATACATGATAATCCATCTTAATTGTTTCCGCTATGTGGAATTGGATGGTGAATTCATCTAAACCCCCTTTCAGCATTTTGAGGAGGTAGCTCAGGAGATTGCGGCAGCCAATACAGTGCCTTCTGTACCCATGGTTACCCGACCTCCTCCTCGGATGTTGTCACTCAAAGATGCAAAGGCTGTGATTGAAGAAGGGGGAAGCACAATCTGGGGGCAACTTCCAGACTTTCCCCTTAAATATGATAAATTCGGCTTGGGTTTCACTGCTTCTGCTCAAAAGGCTATGCGTCGCTCCTGGGTTGGAGGACAACAAGTGAAGATCACCCATCATGGAGTCAATGTTTTGGAGGATGGTGAAGAGGAGAGCCACCTGGAGGACTGGATTTTCCCTACCGTTGAAGGAGGACTATGCAGTTGTGAGGCAAAGGACTTTGTTCCCATTACTTTCATCAATCAGTAATTTATCTTTCGAACATTTCTGTTTGTTTGTAATAATTCTTAAACAATTCGTACACTTTTAACCTTGTGCCTTATCCGAGGCACATAGGTCCATTTGTAAGGGTTTGATTTTTCATCTTCATATGCCATTTTAATGAATCATGGACGTTTTCACATATAAACTTTTGTGTTCATTTTCTTTCTTTTTACATTTTATTTGTTTAAAGGTGGCTATCCCTTACACACATCCACACTCACCAATGCAGGTACCCTTCCATTCCGGATTCCATGGGTAACAATTCTGCTATGGCCTTCACTGACTCTGAAGATCTGGTCAATCATGCCAAATACAAAGGTGATGAAGATTGTGAAGTGCCTGGAGAATTGGCTAGACTACTACAACAGGAAGAAAGGGCTATTCTACCACATGGGGAGTTGTTAGAGACAATCAACTTGAGAACTGAGGAAGACAGAAAATAAATTAGAGTGGGTGCCAACCTGGAGCCAAGTGTCAAAGAGAGCTTAGTTCAGTTGTTGAATGAATATGTCGAGATCTTCACCTGGTCCTATGAAGACATGCCGGGACTTGATACAGATATTGTGGTTCACTATCTCCCTACAAGAGAAGACTGTCCACCAATTAAACAGAAAGTCCGTCGAATGAGGCCCGATATGTCTGAAAAGATCAAAGCTTAAGTGATGAAGCAGTTCAATGTTGGCTTTCTTGCAGTTACTTCCTATCCACAATGGGTTGCTAACATTGTGCCCGTGCCTAAGAAGGACGACAAAGTCAGAATGTGCGTGGATTACAGAGACTTAAACATGGCTAGACCTAAATATGACTTTCCACTACCGCACATTGACATCTTGATTGACAATACAGCTCAACACAAGGTATTTTCTTTCATGGACGGATTTTCAGGGTATAACCAGATCAAAATGGCCCCTGAAGACATGGAGAAAACTACTTTTGTTACACAGTGGGGTACGTTCTGCTATAAAGTGATGCCATTCGGACTGAAGAATGCTGGGGCAACCTATCAATGCGCCATGGTGGCTTTGTTTCATGATATGATACATCATGAGATAGAAGTTTACATAGACGACATGATAGCCCGATCACAGACAGAAGAAGAACACCTCAACCATCTGCAAAAGCTGTTTGTTAGGTTGAAAGAGTACAAGCTCAGACTGAACCCTAACAAGTGCACTTTCGGAGTCAGGTTCGGTAAACTCTTGAGTTTCATTGTCAGCAACAAAGGCATCGAGGTTGATCCTGCCAAAGTCAAAGCTATACAAGAAATGCCTGCCCCTCACACTGAGAAGGAGGTCAGAGGTTTCTTGGGATGCCTAAACTACATTGTAAGGTTCATTTCTCACCTAACATCTACCTGTGAGCCAATCTTCAAGCTGTTGAAGAAAGATCAGGTGGTTAAATGGAATGATGATTGTCAAGTTACTTTCAATAAAATCAAGGAGTATTTGCTAGAACCTCCTATCTTGATGCCTCCCGTCGAAGGAAGACCGCTTATCATGTATCTGACTATCCTAGAGAATTCAATGGGGTGTGTACTGGGCCAACATGATGAGTCTGGCCGAAAAGAGCATGCCATTTATTACCTTAGCAAAAAGTTTACCGACTGTGAGTCCCGATACTCACTGCTCGAGAAAAATTGCTGCGCTTTGGTATGGGCTGCTCGCCGGCTAAGGCAGTATATGTTGACTCATACCACTTTGCTGATCTCTAAGATGGATCCGATCAAATACATCTTTGAAAAGCCTGCTTTATCTGGAAGAATAGCAAGGTGGCAGATGATCCTCACAGAGTATGATATACAGTACACGACCCAAAAAGCTATAAAGGGGAGTGTGCTAGCCGATCATCTGGCCCATCAAGCTGTCGAAGATTACCAATCCATGAGGTTTGACTTCCCCGACGAGGATATCATGACTTTGGACAACATTGAAGATCTCAGACCGTATGACGGGCCTGAACAAGGATCCCGATGGACCCTGTACTTTGATGGTGCTTCCAAAGCACTTGGGAATGGTATCGGCGCGATACTTATCTCTCCAGAAGGTTGCCATACACCTTTCAAAGCCAGGCTCTACTTCAGCTGTACCAACAACATGGCCGAGTATGAAGCTTGTATCTTTGGTCTCAAGGCTGCTATTGACTTGGGAATCAAATCTTTGATTGTATTTGGGGACTCAGCTTTGGTTATCAGTCAAATCAAAGGATAATGGGATACTAGACATCCAAACCTCATCCCTTACAAAGAACATGTCCTGAAATTGTTACCATATTTCGAGCAGATTACTTTCGAGCACTTCCCGCGAGAAGAAAATCAGCTAGCAGATGCCCTAGCTACAATGTCATCCATGTTTAAACTTAACTGGGATAATGAGGCTCCTCAAATCACCATTGAACGGATGGACGAACCTGCACATTGTCACGAGATTAATACCAAAGAAGTAGTGGACCGACCTTGGTTTCATGACGTCAAAAGGTATCTCGAAACTCAAGAATACCCTGAAGGAGCTTCAGTCAACGACAAAAAGTTCTTAAGGAGGTTCTCAGCAAAGTTCTTCCTGAGCAATGGTATCCTATACAAGCGCAATCATGATTGCATTCTGCTCCGTTGTGTGGACAAGGTTGAAGCTGAGCAGATCATGGCCGAATTGCACAATGGTACCTTTGTCACTCACTCAAGTGGACATACGATGGCTAAGAAGATTCTACGGGCAGGCTATTACTGGTCTACCATGGAAGCTGACTGCCATCAACATTCCCATACTTGTCACAAATGCCAAATCTATGCGGACAAGATACACATACCTCCAGTTCCTCTCAATGTCTTAACAGCTCCTTGGCCATTCGCAATGTGGGGGATCGACATGATTGGAGAGATCAAGCCTACAACATCCAATGGACACCATTTCATTCTGGTGGCCATTGATTACTTCACCAAGTGGGTCGAAGCAGCTTCCTTCGCCCCCGTTACAAAGAATATGGTTGCCCACTTCATCAAGCAGAACCTCATTTGCCGGTATGGTATCCCCGATAAGATCATTACTGACAACGATACAAACATGAACAACACTATGATTACCTCCTTGTGCGAGCAATTCCAGATTCAACATCACAATTCATCTCCCTATCGGCCAAAGATGAACGGTGCTATCGAAGCTGCGAACAAAAATATAAAGAAGATCATACAAAAGATGACAGTCACCTACAAGGACTGGCATGAGATGTTACCGTTTGCTCTGCACGGGTACCATACCACGGCACGTACATCAGCTGGGGCAACACCCTATTCTTTGGTATATGGCATGGAAGCTGTTTTACCTATCGAGGTTCAGATTCCCTCCTTGAGAATCATGAAAGATGCTGGTTTGAGTGAAGACGATTGGATTCAGACCCGGCTTGATCAACTTAACTTGATTGATGAGAAGCGACTTACTGCTGTTTGCCATGGTCAGGCGTATCAGAAACGAATGGTCAAGGCATTCAACAAGAAAGTCAGACGCCAGGTATATCAAGTCGGGAATCTTGTAATCAAGCGGATCATCTTGCCGCAAAGTGATCCCAGGGGCAAATGGACTCCTACTTACGAAGGACCATTTATGATCAAAAACATATTTTCTGGTGGGGCAATGATCCTGACCACCATGGACGGCGACGACCTGCCGCACATGCGAACACATACATAGTCAAAAGATACTACACATAAACGACCCGATAAGTTGAAAACCCAAAAGGGTGACTTGGGCAAAAATGGGCATCCCGGTGAATCTAAAACCCGAAAGGGCGGTTCAGGCAAAAATTAGGGATAAATAAAAATCTGTACACCCGGCAAGTTGAAAACCCGAAAGGGCGACTTGGGCAAAAAAGGGTTTCCCAGTGGATTGAAAACTCGAAAGGGCGGTCCAGGAAAAAGTTAGGGAATTAAAGCGTATGACTATGTCTCGTCAGATCACTTTAAGGACAATCTCTTCACAGACAAGCTCCGGGTTTCTGATCAATCCAATCATCATCGGACGAAGCAACGAATGGACAAGATATCCAGAGTTACGAAGGCTATTGCAGAAAGGGAACCCCATGGAATTTTTATACATAGCCATCTTTCTTTGTATTAATTTTTCTCAATTTTACGACAACATTCTCTTACTAGGATGTCTGTCTCTTTTGTACAAAATACCTACACAAAGTTAATACAAAGATACTTCAAAGTGCAGAAAACTATTTGCCTTTTCTTCTTTTTTTTACGCTTGTGTTTTATTTGAAAACGTCCAATGGTTTATTAAATGAGCATATGCATTTGAATATAATCACTGTTTACAAATAAACAAAATGTGAAAGAATAATTACTGACAGGTTGAAAGTATAGGAAACATCTTTAGGCTATTCCAAGAGAAATCTCCTGCAGTACATCATCTGGATCCCCAGCGGAGCTACAACCTTGAAATACATATCCCCGACGGAATTAAATTTCAAAATCCCCGTCAGAGGTAGACTTCAAACTTCCAATCCCCGGTGGAGTTATATTTCAAACCTTTAATTCTCATCAGAGTTAAGTTTTCAAACTCCCAATCCTCAGCGGAGCAAAACTTTGGGTCATGAATCCCCAACAAAGATGAAACCTTCTTCCCCAACGGAGTCAAATTTCTAACTACCAATCTACAGCGGAAACCATTCAGTTTTCTCCAGATCCCCCAACAAGTAGTCTTAAAGTATGAGAATCAACCAGGTAATAGTTAACTTTTGTCTTATCCCCAACCTCCGGATAATTCCCCAGTAGATTGGCATACAATCCAAACTCCTGAACTTTTTCCAAACAGGAATAAACTTTTCCCCCAGAGAGTCTTGAACTTACTTTCCAGCAAGATAACTAGTCCCCAGGGATTTATTTTCCCTAGCAGATTGAAGATTCTCAGTTTGGATTCCCCAGTGAAGTTGCCAGAGCCTTCATTACTCCCAGCATGAATTTGTCAGAATTTTTAATCCCCTACAGATCGAAGATTCTCTTTCTCACTTCTCTAGTGAAGCCCCCAAGGGTTCATTTCCCCAGGAGATCGGAGTTTCTCATTCTTAATTCTCTGCAGAAGCAATCAAAGTCTTCCTTATTCTCTAGCAGATCAAGGTTTTCTTTCATCTAATCCCCAGTAGAGGTCATCAGAGTTTCCTTATTCCCCAGCCGAGTAAGGATTCCCATTGTGTGTAATCTCCAGCCGTAGTCATCAAATTTCTCTGGATTCCCCAAGCAGGTTTCTCAAGCAGACTAGAAGGATCCCTATCCCCAGGAAAGTCATGAAAGATTCTCACATCCCCGTAGAAGTTGTCAAAGTTGTTGATAATCCCCGCAGAAGTTGTCAAAGTTGTTGATAATCCCTGCGAGTTGTCAAAAATATTGAATCTCCAACAGCGGTCATGGATTTATTTTCCCCGGCAGCAGTCAAGGATTTTATTATCCCCGGCTATCAAGGATTTATTTTCCTCAGCAAGACAACAAATCAGCTTACATGCGCATACATTACATTCATATATCATAAACATGGATAAAACACATATATTTCATCATACATTTCATGCAACATAACTTTGTGTTTTAGCTAACATTTTATCCTTTTCAAGATAAGATCAAAATCTATCTTTAACAAATATTCAAAGATTTCAGATACAGTACGGATACACTCCGGACGCGAAAGTCATTATGTTACTCATTCTGATATCTTATTCAGATACAGTATGGATACACCCCAGACACGGAGGTCATTCTATTACTCATTCTGAATTCAAAGTCAAGATACAGTACGGATACGCTCTAGACACGAATGCCATTTTGTCGCTCATTCAGTCTTCAACAATCAGATACAGATTAGATACGCTCTAGACACGGAAGCCATTCTATTTCTCATTCAGATTCAACTATCAATTTCAAGTCCAGATACGCTCCAGACACGGAAGTTATTCTGTCACTTACTCAGATCCCAATTAAAGTTCAGATACACTCCCCACGGAAGTCATTCTACTACTCATACAGATCTCAACTTCAGATACAGTCCAGATACGCACCAGACGCAGTTGCCATTCTGTCACTCATTCAAATATTTCCCCAACTCAGAGATGCTCCAGATACGGATGTCATTCTGTCACTTATTCAAATTTCAGATTTAGATACAATACAGATACACTCCAGACACTGCAGTCATTCTATTATTCATTCAGATCCGATCTCCAGATACAACTCAGATACGTTCCAGATACGGATACCATTCTGATGTTCATTCTCCTGATTTTCAACAAACATTCTTGGATGGAATCTTTAAGCCCATCTCCAGTAAGATTCAATCATCTCCAAATGGCATCTTTAAGCCCATTCCCTCAATTACATTTTGACGAGTGCAAATTTACGGGCACTCTAGTGTCCAATCATCTTTTACCTTCAAGTCACGAACGGCAAAATTCTCCAATCTAACTCTTCAGGTTCAAGAAGATTAAACAGGGGCAGCTGTTGTACCCCAAAATTTTCCCTCTCACTTTATCAAGATTTCCCCTCACAAGACTCATTGGACTCCAGACAGGATTAGGGTTTGCTCTGCTCAAGATACCTCCTTGCACTGATGACCTGAAATTAGGGTTTGAGGTTGCACAAGGATTTTTGGACTTTCAATGCCTCATATGACTTTCATACCTCATGTTGGACTTATAAGATTGCCTATACTAAGTTTCAAGCTTTGAATCAAAGTTTTGCCCAGTCAATTGGACAGTTGATCTAGAAATCAGCTGTATTGGGGAAAAAGTTAACTATGGCCAATTTACAGTCAAACCTCATAATTTTTGATCCAAATCAACATTATAGACTCATATGAACCATTTGATCAAGTTTGGACCACAACTCCTCAAGAAATTTGATCAGATCATCAAAAGGGCAAAATGGTCATTTTTAGGGTTTTGACTACAGAAGGGCAATTTCTAATTTTTAACCTAGCCAATGGCAAATTGGGTTCAAGAATGGATTCAAGGATTCAATGGCATCATCTTGACCTAATCACAAGGTTCAAAAAACCTCAAAATCATTGGATTGACAGATGAATTTTCAAGTCAACTGATCAAAAATCAACTGTACACTAAAAAGTCAAACTTTGACTTTTTGGTCAAAATCAAGTGCCAAGGGTCATTTTTAATCAAGATGTGTCAAAAAACGAAACTTGTTCACCAATAAACCTAATTTTTGAAATTAGGGTTTAAGATTGAAAATTTTCATAACTTAGAAATTTTCTAAGTTATGAAATTTTCTTATTTTTTCCCAACTTTGCCCAACTTTTTCACCATGATGAAATTGGATTCAAACAAAAATTCCAACATGAAAGTTGTAGTCCTCCACAGAATCTACAACTTTTGTTCACAAAGTTTTCCCAAAAGAAGCTTGGATCTCAAGTTATGATTTTATGAACAAGGGTCCATGAAACTTTTAACTTAGTGAAATTTTGCCCTAGTTTAGGCAGGATTTTGACCTATCTTCATGGTAATTTTTCAAATAGTTCCAATTGGAATCTCAAAATTCATTTCAAATATGGATTGTAGAGCATGTTACAAGCTTTCCAAAATGTCAAAGAACTCTCCAAAATCATTTATGGTTAGGGAGAATCGAAGGTTTGAATTTGGAAAAATATCACTTTGGTCCATGGCATTTTTCACTATGCTACAAGTTGCAAATTCTGCCCAAACTTGCTTGTACTTGTTTACAGGTCCTTAAACCCTTCCACACTCAAAAATTTAATGCAAACACATTGGATTAAGGCATTGTTCTGAGCTTTAGAAGTTTACACATTGAATTAATCTAAAAATGGCAAAAAGGCAACATTGCCACTTTGATAAAGTTGGCTTTATGTCAAGTTGTTCCTCTTGAGCTGTGAACCCAATCTTTTGCAGCAAACCAACTCCACAAACTTAGGGCAAGGTACACCAACTTTGTGCAGCTAGGAAGGAGGTCTGTACAGGCTCTTGAACATTGTCATTTCACTTTTTCTTCAAAAGCAAGTCAACTTGCAAAATCACCACAACTCTTGTATCTGTTAAAACCAAAGTTTGTAAAAATTTCAAACAGGTTTTACATATCACACTAAGCCAGAAACACGAGCTAGCAAGTCCTCAAACCTTACAAAACACCAAAACATAAGTTCTTGTCAAAACACGGCAGGTTCTGCATTTTGATTTCCAAATCACAATCCACTCGTGCGTTTTGCTTGCAACCAGTTCCAACACACTCCATACAATTCACCTAAGCTATCCCAACCATTCCCAAGTCACTGTAACTCCATTTACACACTTCACCATTTTTGAATTCCGAGTTTGCAGTTTGAGTTCTATAGAGAGATTCAAGCAAGTTCAAAGCTAGCTAAGCATTGGGAAAGCTCAAAGGAACTTCAAGCAAGCTTACAAGTATCTCAGGCCTCACTCACAACCCCTACATTGCCATACTCGAGCTTGACTGAAATAGGTAAAGTTCAAACTTCTATCTCCCTATTTAGGAATCATTAGGCTTAGGTTTGTGAGTAAAAAATGTAGTCCTCATTGCCCTTGAGTTGTACATATGCATATAATTCATTTAAGTTAACTGAGCTGGAATAATTTGAATGATGAACTTTCTGAAAAAACTAGGTTAGAAATTAGGGCAAGAGAAATTCTTTCTAGTCTTTGAGAGTTAGATTAAGTTTTTTACATGGTTAGAATCGTGTGATCATGCTCTATAACTTTCATGTTGCAAGTTTTTGTTTTTAAGCACAAATGCAGGAGTTAGCAGTTTGAACATGGCGCGCGTGTTTGTTGTTTCTGGAGGACAGGGATGAAGGCCATCTGGGTTGGGCTTGGCTTGTTCATACTTTTTGCACCTCCTAGCTTGCTGTTTACACCCCCTTGGCCAATTTGTTTATTTTTTCCATATTTTTCATTTCTTTTTTTAGTTTCTGACTTTTATTATTTTTTCTAAATATAAAAAATCATTAAAAATATTTTTCTTAAATTTTCACATTTTATTTTTATTATTTTTATTATTTTTTGGACATATAAATAATTATTAAATAATATACTCTTATTTTCTTAAAATAAAAACTTGTAAATATTATAAAAATATTATATATATTTATTTTTATCATTTATACACTTAAACAATATTGTCATACATATTTTTATTTTTCAACATTTTGTATATATTTTTTTTTGTCATAAATAAATAAATAATATAATTAATAAACAATATATATATATATATATATATATATATATATATATATATATATATATATATATATATATATATATATATATATATATATATATATATATATATATATATATATATATATATATATATATATATATATATATATATATATATATATATATATATATATATATATATATATATATATATATATATATATATATATATATATATATATATATATATATATATATATATATATATATATATATTTCTTAAAACCAAATTAGGGTTTCCACCCCTTTCAAAAAAAGACCATTAATATTTTTAATATTTTTAGGATATTAGATAACTTATTTTTACATACATAAAAATAATACAAAATCTTTTTTTTTTTGCATATTTACAATGTATTGCATATTTAAATATTTGTCCATTTATTTATTTGTACATTGAATTCAATTTGGTTGTAATAGTTGATTTAGAGCTTTATTTTCTTGCAATATCCTCTATTCAAACTTGTATCCCCCTCCCCATAATCATGTTGTAATAGTTGTAGATTTACTTTTACGCACTTTATTGCTTTCAAATATGCCATGATAGAAAGATTAGGATTTGTATGCAAAAATCCAAAATCAAACAAATAGCTTGACTAAAACAAGACAAAAATGCATGAAAATGACAACACAATGCACACAAACACCCCTAGGGTTTCATCCACTTGTTGCCTTAAAATGACCATGGTATGCATGCTAGGTATCTTGGCAAAACAAAATCAAAACAAAATATCATAGTCCCTCGATGACGCTATCTTGGTTGCCTATACAGAAATGATCTAGTCCCTCAAACAAAAACTTGCTAAGATACTTAGCACAATTTCTATCATGGTCATACGATGACCCGCGCCTGTCCCGTTTAACATCCAAACACAAGGTTGTTTACCAAATTCAATGGTAAAACAACAACGTCAAAGGGTTAAAAATGTATATGAAAGACTTTTGAGTAGGTAGGGTAGATGCTCCTAGTTACTTGATCAAAACTTGCAAATCTCCTTGTTATTTTCAAAAAAACACATCACAACACAATTTCAAAACATTTCCCAAAAATAAACTTTCAAACAATTGAAACATTTTTCAAAAGACAAACACTTTTTTATATATTCAAACAAGAATCATTACAAAGGTTGCCTAAACAAAGGCCTCTTTTCAAAATATTTTCAAAACCACACACAAAACCACCATTTCAAACAATTGAAAAGCAAAAGCAAGTGACCTAAACAAGTAACTAAGAGCCCATGGAAAACCATGGATGAAAAGGGTGCTAGCACCTTCCCTTTTCAGAATCTACCCCCCGAACCCAAGAAAACATCTCAAAGGTCTTTCCTGTGCTTTTTGACCTTTCCTTTGGATAAAATAAAAAGTCGGTGGTGACTCTTGCTAAACCGAAACATTTGCGAACACAAACGCAAAAACCTCAAGTCAGTTCTCCCACCGCATCATACCTAGCCATGGCAATCGTCAGTATATTCATCAAAACATCAATTAAAACATTAAAACAAGTTGCAAATACGCTAACAATCATAGATGTATCATTCAAACATGCTTAAGATGCAAGAATTAACGTAATCGATTTCAAAAAAAGAAGCAAACCATATGAGTGCCGTGGGGTGATTCTGGGCATTTTGACACTTGAAATTGATTGTGTTATTTCCAAGAGAGGTCCATGAAGCGATTAGAAAGTTCATCACGCCTTGAATTGGTCTATGGAAGAAGATCCGTCTCACACTTTTTGAACAAAATTTGAACTTTGTTTCTCTGTTTTCACCACTGCCAAACCTTCTTTTTTTGCCTTGTTTTTGTTCACTATATGTAGCATGATGAATTAGGGTAACAAATTTGGATCCAATCTTAAGAATTGATGAAAAAATATTTTATCTTTAAACCATATTCTTTCATTCCAAACTTGACCAAATCATGCCTTTTTTGCCTTGATTAGATTTAGCTTGATTAGGCCAGCTCAAATAGATTTGATCTTCATCAAAATCAGATCATCAAAACAAATCTTTGATGTTTTTGTTATTTATTTTATTTAATGTGATTTTTAATAATTAAAAATCAAAATAAAATAAGTAAATAGATCAAATAAGGTATGACTATTGATTTAAGTCGCGGATCATGTTAGAAGTGAGGTGCAAGCCTAAAAAGTTAGGCCCATTTGGCAAAAATAGTCAACTTTGACAATACATAACTCTTTCAATTTTAACCCTAGAGAGGTGTTCTTGGAATTTTTATAAATCTTAGGATGTCCCATAAACAACCCTTTTGGTCTCATCTCAATTGGGTCTTCCATGTTCATGTAAGAAGCTTTGACATGAAAGGTGTTTTTGTTGACTTTTCAAAAGGACCTATAATGTAGAAATTCATATCTTTTTATGGGTGCCTTTTTTTAACTTGAGGGATGAAGATGAGTTGTAGGAAATTAGACTCCCTTCAAAATGAGCCTTGGATGAGAAATTTCTGATAAAGTATGAGGAAGTTATGCTTGGTCAAAATTTGGTTGACTTTTCCTAAGAAACCCTAATTTAGCAACTTTTGAGTTTTGATGAATTAGGAGCATTCCTTGGGAAATCATGATCAACCCTTGATCAAATAATGAATATAACTTCAAAATGTTGGTGTTGACCAAAAATTTTGAAGTTTGACTGTATATGGGCCACTGTTGACTTTTGACCTAATACAGTCGATTCTCAAGCATCTGAGTAGTTGACTGAGCAAACTTCTTGTGCAAGGCTTGAAATTTGACATGGGGGGTCTTAAGAACATATTAGTACCATGAAAAGCATATGAGACCCTTAGATTTCACCCATCTTGATGAGAATGAGAACCCTAATTGGAGGTTCATTGCTTTAGGAGGGAGTTTGTTTGGTCAACTCTTGGGCATCTTTGAGCAAGCTGAGTATCTCAATGAACATATGTTGAGTAAAATGAGAGGGGAAATTTTGGGGTACAACAGTTTCCCCTGTTCAATCTTCTTAAACCTGAGGATGTAGATTGGCCGGTCCGCCTTTTGTGATCTGAAGGTATAAGATGATTGAATACTAGAGTGCCCAGGAATTTGCACTCGCATGAAGTAATAATGATTGGTGATATCTGGAATGGGCTTACAAATGTCATTTGGAAGTCGAGAGAGAATCTTCAGAGATGGTCTTAAATATGCCATCCAGAAAAGATGTCATTTGCATAAGAGATTCCTTTATGAGAATTCCTGTACCTGCCGTTGAGGAGGACTTCACCGGGGAATGTTGATTTATGTCTTGGGAAATAGAGTATAGGAACTTTAACTGTCCATTACTCCACTGGGGAATTAACTCCTGATTGAGGAAGTGGAAGTAAACTACATATCTGGTCAGGGCCCAGGCTGCACAACAACTTACTGGGGAATTGTGAAATCGACCGTGTCTGGTCGAGTCCAGGTCTTACAGTGTTGTAAACTATTGTCTGGAGATAAAAGAGAAGGAACCTGGATGGTAGGGTTACTTCAAGGTGAAAGCCTGGATAGTAGGGCTGCAAGAAGGAACCTGGATAGTAGGGTTACTTCGAAATGAGAGCCTGGATAGTAGGGCTATGAGAAGGAACCTGGGTCATAGGTTTACTTCGAAATGAGAGCCTGAATAATAGGGCTATGAGAAGGAACCTGGGTCGTAGGGTACTTCGAAATGAGAGCCTGGATAGTAGGGCTATGAGAAGGAACCTGGGTTATAGGGTTACTTCGAAATGAGAGCCTGTATAGTAGGGCTATGAGAAGGAACCTGGGTCGTAGGGTTACTTCGAAATGAGAGCTTGGATAGTAGGGCTATGAGAAGGAACTTGGGTAGTAAGGTTACTTCGAAATGAGAGCCTGGATAATAGGGCTATGAGAAGGAACCTGGGTCGTAGGGTTACTTTGAAATGAGAGCCTGGATAATAGGGCTATGATAAGGGACCTGGGTCGTAGGGTTTCTTCGAAATGAGAGCCTGGATAGTAGGGCTATGAGAAGGAACCTGGGTCGTAGGGTTACTTCAAAATGAGAGCCTGGATAGTAGGGCTATGAGAAGGAAACTGGGTCGTAGGGTTACTTCAAAATGAGAGCCTAGATAGTAGGTCTATGAGAAGGAACCTGGGTCGTAGGGTTACTTCATTTGATCATGTAGATTAGCTGACCTGTTTGATTTCGAGAACTGATTTTCCATAAGTTGTCTGCAGATGTAACCTGTATAACTGCTGGAATTGCCAAAGATAAGCATCTTTCCTGAAAAGATAACATGGTTAATTATATGCGATGTATGAAACACATGACGAGGTGATGTTCTCAAAATAAATGAGATTATGCTGTATATGAGATATATGCGCATGTCATGATGTATGTACATGAAATGCTATCGCAATATATCCGGGTCTGGGAAAATAAATCCCTGACTACTGCTGGAGATTTATGAATATTCTGTCAGGAAGAGATTCTGTTTGAGAATAAACTATGTAGGGAACAAACTTAGAAAGTGAATTTCTGTAACTGAAGTAGTGAGCCCTGTCGGGGATTGAGCTTTTTCATACAGAGGAATAAACTCTGCTTGGGGGATGAAATTCACTGACCCGCCCGCGATCATGAAATTTGGCTGGGGGATACAGCTGTCAGGTTTCTGAATGACCCTGGTTGGGGAGATTACTTCCTGTTTTGGGACAACCGATATCAATGCTTTTGAATACTCTTAGGGAGTGTATATACTGATGATTATGCTCCAAAGCTGGCTCTATCTGGTACTTGCTGGGTAGAGTAACTGTCATTTTGACACTTCTTGTTCTTTGCCCCTATTTCTGGAATTACGAGCAATTGTCTTTTCGTTTCTTATGTGAACATTTATGAGAAGCAGTCATATTCAAATATATGTCAAGAATAAATCATTGGACGTTTTTTACAAAACAAAATAGGAAAAGAAAAACTCAAAGTTTCTTGTGAAAATGATTTTATATTGATTTTGAAGTTGGCCCGTAATAGGCGTTTTCGTACAAGGAGGCTGACGTTCTAGTAAGAAAACGCCGCCGTAAAAATAGAAGCTATACAAATTTGCATAAAAGAAAACAGCTATGTGAAACAATCCCATTGAGTTCCAACTCCGCTATTGCCCCTATGTCTTCGAGGGTCTCATCATTTTGTTGTTTGTCCGAAGTTGATTAGGTTGGTCGATGTCGTTCGAGCTTGATAATTGATACCGAAGTCTGGTCGCAAAGTGATCCAATGGGACATAGTGATACGCTTTACATCCCTATCTTTTTCCTGGACGGCCCTTTCGGGTTTTCAGTCCACCGGGATACCCTTTCTTGCCTAAGCCGCCTTTTCATGTTTTCGGCTTGCCGGGTGTATAAGTTTTTTCATTTTCATCCCTTATTTTTGCCCGAACCCTTTTGGTTCGCCGAGAAGCCCTTATTTTTGCCTAGGCCAGTCAACCTAGCGGGTCTTTTGATTAGGCGTAGTATCTTTTCACTATGTCTACATTGACAGGGTGAGGAAGGTCGTCACCGTCCATGGTTGTTAGAATCATAGATCCACCCGAGAAATTGTTCTTAACCACAAATGGCCCTTCGTATGTGGGGGTCCATTTGCCCCTGGGATCACCTTGTGGTAGTATGATGCGCTTGATCACCAGATCACCGACTTGATATTCTTGACGCCTGACTTTCTTGTTAAAAGCCTTGATAATTCGCTTTTGATATGTATGACCATGAGAGATAGCAGTAAGTCTCTTCTCATCGATTAGATTTAGCTGATCAAGCCAAGTTTGGATCCAGTCGTCTTCGTTCAAACCCGCATCCTTCATAATCCTAAGGGAAGGTATCTGGAATTCGATGGGTAGGACTGCCTCCATACCATATACCAGAGAGTAGGGTGTTGCTCATGTCGACGTTCGTGCTGAGGTACGGTATCCATGAAGAGAAAATGGTAATGTCTCATGCCAGTCTTTGTATGCCACTGTCATCTTCTGTACAATTTTCTTGATGTTCTTGTTAGCCGCTTCGACAACGCCAATCATCTTCAGCCGATAGGGAGAAGAGTTATGATGCTATATCTTGAACTGTTTACAGAGCTCGATGATCATTATGTTGTTGAGATTCGTACCATTGTCAGTAATAATTCTCTCTGGCACACTATATCGATATATCAGATTATGTCGGATAAACCACGCCACGACGTTCTTGGTTACTGTAGCAAAAGAGGCCGCCTCAACCCACTTCGTGAAGTAATCAATGGCTACTAGGATGAAGCGATGCCCATTGGAAGCAGTAGGCCTGATTTCTCTGATCATGTCGATGCCCCACATTGCAAAGGGCCACGGAGTTGTCAAGACGTTCAAGGGAACCGGAGGTACATGCACCTCATCAGTATAGATTTGGCACTTATGACAAGTTTGAGAGTGCTGATAACAATCGGCTTCCATAGTAGACCAGTAATATCCTGCCCGTAGAATCTTCTTAGCCATGGTGTATCCACTGGAATGGGTTCTGAAGGTGCCTTCATGTAGACCTGTCATGATCCTCTCTGCTTCGCTCTTGTCCATACACCGTAGTAATGTGGATTCGTGATTGCACTTGTAGATAATTTCGTTACTGAGGAAGAATTTCACAGTGAATCTTCTCAGAAACTTTTTATCATTGACAGATGCCCCTTCGGGATACTCTTGAGTCTCTAGATACCTTTTAACTTCGTGAAACCAGGGTTTGTCTACCACCTCATCGGTATCAATCTCATAACAGTGTGGTGGTTCATCCAACCTCTCAATGGTGATTTGGGGAGCTTCATTGTCCCACCTAACTTTGAACATAGAAGAAATGGTAGCTAGCACGTCCGCTAACTGGTTCTCCTCTCGTGGGAAATGTTCAAAAGTTACCTCCTCAAAGTGTGGGAGCAACGTCAACACGTACAATTTGTATGGGATGAGATTTAGATGCTTCGTATCTCATTCACCTTTGATATGACTTATTACCAAGGCTGAATCTCCGAAAACGTCCAAGAACTTGATCCTGAGGTCAATAGCGGCCTTGAGACCCATGATACAAGCTTCATACTCCTCCATGTTGTTAGTGCAGTTGAAACATAGACGGGCAGTGAAAGGAGTATGACAGTCCTCAGGAGATATGATTACTGCGCCAATGCCATTACCGAGTGCGTTCGAAGCTCCATCAAAAACCATGGTCCATCGGGATCCCTCTTCGGGTCCTTCATCCAGTCCATGTTCTTCATAGTCAGTCACCAGCATAATATTCTCATCCGGGAACTCAAAATTCATGGACTGGTAGTCATCCACGGCCTGATGAGCCAAATGATCAGCCAATACACTCCCCTTGATTTCTTTCTGGGTTGTATATTGTATATCATACTCAGTTAAGATTATCTTCCATCTTGCTATTCTTCCGGAGAGAGAAGGTTTCTCGAAGATGTATTTGATTGGATCCATCTTAGATATCAACAAAGTAGTGTGGGTCAGCATGTACTGTCTTAGTCGGCGAGCAGCCCATACTAAAGAGCAGCAAGTTTTCTCGAGCAGTGAGTATCTTGTCTCACAGTCGGTAAACTTTTTGCTAAGGTAGTATATCGCGTGCTCTTTTCGACCAAACCCGTCATGCTGCCCCATCACACACCCCATTGAATTGTCTAGCAATGTTAAGTATAATATCAAAGGTCTTCCTTCAACCGGAGGCATCAGAATTGGCGGTTCTTGAAGGTATTCTTTAATTCTTTCAAAAGCGGTCTGGCATTCACCATTCCACTTTACCACTTGATCTTTCTTCAAAAGCTTGAAGATGGGCTCACAAGTAGCAGTCAGATGTGAAATGAACCTGGAAATATAATTCAAGCGTCCCAAGAAACCTCTAACCTCCTTCTCTGTATGGGGAGCTGGCATCTCTTGTATGGCTTTTACCATCGCAGGATCTACTTGGATGCCTTTGTCGTTGACAATGAAACCCAGAAGTTTACCAGACCTTACCCCGAAGGTCCACTTGTTCGGATTCAACCTCAGCTTGTATATCTTCAACCTGTCGAACAACTTTTGTAGATGATCAAGGGGCTCTTCCTCAGTTTGAGACTTGGCTATCATGTCATCAACATAAACTTCGATCTCGTGATGAATCATATCATGGAACAAAGCGACCATGGTGCGCTGATAAGTTGCCCCAACATTCTTCAACCCGAAAGGAAACACCTTGTAACAAAAGGTTCCAAACTGTGTGATGAAGGTTGTCTTCTCCATGTCTTCAGGAGCCATCTTGATCTGGTTGTAGCCAGAGAAACCATCCATGAAAGAGAAGATTTTATGTTGCGCGGTGTTGTCAACCAGAACATCAATGTGAGGAAGTGGGAATTCATCCTTGGGGCTTGCCCTGTTCAGATCTCTATAATCCACGCACATCCGTACCTTACTGTTGTACCCCAAAATTTTCCCTCTCATTTATCAAGATTTTTCTCACATGACTTCTTGGACTCAAGACAAGATTAGGGTTTGGTCAGCTCAAGACATCTCATCTTGCACTGATCACCCAAAATTAGGGTTTGAGTTTGCACAAGGATTTTTGGGCCACCAATGCTTCATGTGACTTTCATACACCATCTTGGACCCCTAAGATTGCTCATGTTAAGTTTCAAGCCTTGAATCACATTTTTTATCAGTCAATTGGACATTTGACCTAAAAATCAGCTGTATTGGGGAAAAAGTCAACCATGGACAATTTACAGTCAAACTTCATAATTTTTTATCCACAACAACATTTTAGACTCATATGTACCATTTGATCAAGTTTGGATCACAACTCCTCAAGAAATTTGATCAAATCATCAAAAGGATAAAATGGTCAAAATTAGGGTTTTGACTGAGAAAGGGAAATTTCTGATTTTTAACCAAGCCAATGACCAATTAGGTTCAAACATGATTTAAAGGGTTCAATGTCATCATCTTTACCTAATTATATGGTTCAAAAGATCTCAAGTTCATAGGATTGACAGATGAATTTTCCAGTCAACTGGTCAAAAATCAACTATACACTGAAAAGTCAAACTTTGACTTTTTGGTCAAAATCAAGTGCCAAGGGTCATAATTCATCAAGATATGTCAAAATATGAAACTTGTTCACCAAGAAAACCAATTTTGAAAATTAGGGTTTTGAATTTGAAAATTTTCATAACTTAGAATTTTTCTAAGTATGGAAATTTTCTTATTTTTTCTCAACTTTCCACCACTTTTTCACCATGATGAAATTTGATTCAAAGATAACTCCCAACATGAAAGTTGTAGTACTCCATGAAATATACAACTTTGATTCACAAACTTTTCCCAAAATATGCTTGGATCTCAAGTTATGAATTTGTGAATAGGGGTCCATGAACTAAATAACTTAGTGAAAATTTGCCCTAATTTAGGCAGTTTTTTGACCAAACTTCATGGAAATTTTTCACCTAGTTCCAAGAGGTATCTTAAAATTAATTTCAAAGATGGATTATAGATCACATGACAAGCTTTCCAAAATATCAAAGAACTCTCCAAGATCATTTGGGGTTAGGGAGAATCGAAGAAAACAAATTGGCATTTTATCACTTTTGTTCATGCCATTTTCTTAAAGTATCAAGTTGCAAATCTGATCTTGGATGCTTGTACCTTGCATTACAGGTCCTAAACTCATTATACACTCCATAATTAAATGCTAATTCAGAAGACAAAGGATTTATTTTCACTTTTGGAACATTGCACAAGAGATAATTCCATTAAGGGCATAAAGGGCACATTGCCATTTTCATAAAGGCAAGCTTTTGCAACTTTATGATTCTTGAGCCTTGGACCTGTTTCTTTGATGAAAGCAATCTCCACAGATATCAAGCAATGTGTACCAACTCTTATCAGCTCACAAGCAAGCAGTACAAGCATGTTTTCATAAGTCATTTCACTTTTCTTCTAATGCAAGAAAAGTTGCAAAAAAAAGTCAGAACTTGTACAGCAAGGGAAGAGTGGACTTTGTATCATTCTATACATATCCACAAACTTGTCACAACTCAGGACACGAATTGATAGCAACCAAAACACCCTAAAACTCAGAAACTTCATTTTTCTGCCAAGAACATCCAGTTGCTGCAAAACTCTAGCCATTTCATTTTTGGCTCGTGCGTTTCTTGTTTCAACACTTCAAACACCTTCCATATATCCTACCAAAGCTATCCAAGCCCTTGTCCCGGTTCTGTGAGCTCTGTTTCAGCCATTGCCATTTTCAAATTTAAAGGTTGCAGCTTAACTTCTACAGAGAGTTTTGGCCTACCACAAAGCAAGCTAGGTATTGGAATAGGTTGAAGGAACTTCAAGGAAGCTCACACGATCCTCAGGCCTCACTCAAAGTCCCTACATTGTCATATCCAAGTCCAGTTGAAGGAGGTATTTTTCAAATCTCTATCTCTCTATTTAGGCATCCTCAAGCCATGATTTGTGAAGAAAAAATATAGCCCTTATCTTGATGAAGCTGTACATATGCATACTTGTCATTTATATTAACTGTGCCATGAGAATTTGAAGCTTGAAGTTCATGAAATATTTAGGTCACGAATTAGGGCTGATTAAATTCTCTCTGATCTTTGAGAGTTAGGTTAAAAATTTTATATCATTGGAATCGTTAGATTACAAGCTACATGTTTTATGTGATGGGTTTTTGTTTTTATGCAAGCAATAGCAAGATACAGGTTTGTACATGATACACGCGCAGAGCTGAAGGACAGGGACGAAGATGACTGGCCTTGGGCTTTTTGGCGCGCTGGGCTGTTTTTGTTTTTACTTTTCACACCTCTTGATCCACTATTTACACCCCCTGATCTATTTTGTTATATTTTTTCATATTTTCTCATATTTTATATTTATTGATTTTAATAATTTTTTCTGAACATTAAAAAATCACAAAAATAATTTCTTAATTTTTTGCAATTTTATTTTATTTTTTTATTTTTATTTTTTACATAGAAAATAGCTTATTAGAATAAATAGAATTTTATTTTCTTATATAAATTGTAAATACATTTGGAAATACCACACATTTTTATTTTTATTATTTATACATATAAAATATTATTTTCATACATATTTTAATTTTTAATATTTGTACATAATATTATTTATTATTTTCTTGTATAAAAAATGAACAAAATAATAATAGGAAACATATATTTATTTTAATTGAAAATTAGGGTTTCATCCCTCCAAAAATAAAAATATTATTTTTCCTTATTTTTCTAGGGTTAATTAATTTTATTTTCTCATACAAAAAATCAAATACAAAACATTTTTGCATAAATACATTTTTATTGCATTTTTAATATTTGTATATTTATTTAATTTGCACATAATTCAATTGGGTTGTAATAGTATTTTTAGGGTTTATTTTGTGCAATATCCCTATTCAAAAACTTGTATCCCCCTTCCCATAATAATTGTTGTAATAGTTTAGTTTACATTTATGCAATTTATCGCATTTATACCATGTTTAGTAAACTAGGGTTTTCATGACAAGACCAAAAACAAACAAATAGAAAAGACTTAATACAAGACAAATCAAAAGCATGTAAAATGACACATATTGCACATAAGCACCCTTAGGGTTTCACCCACTTGGTTGCCTAAAACAAAATGGCCATGTTATGCATGCGAAGTATCTTGGAAAAACAAAACAAAATAAGATCATAGTCCCTCGATGACGCTATCAAAAGGTTGCCTAAACAAAGATGATCTTGGTCCCTCAAACATGCTAAGATACTTGGCAACATTGCTATCATGGTTATATGATGACCCACACCCGTCACATTAACATCCAAAGATAGGGTTGTTTACCAAACCAATGGTAAATCAACAATGTCAAAGGAATGAAAATGCACAAGAAAGACTTTTGAGTAGGTAGATAACTTCTAGTTACTTGTACAATTTCAAAATAATCCTTGCTATTTTCAAAAACAAACACACACATTTTCAAAACATTTCCAAACACCTTACAAAATATTGAAACATTTTTCAAAAGACAAACATCTTTGTATACATTCTTACGAACGAGAATCATTACAAATATTGCCTAAACGATGGCCTCTTTTCAAAATACTTTCAAAACCACACAAAGCACCATTTCAAACAATTTCAAAAGCAAAGCAAGTGATCTAAACAAGTAACTAAGAGCCCATGGAAAACCATGGATGAAAAGGGTGCTAGAACCTTCCCTTTTCATAATCTACCCCCCGAACTTAAGAAAACATCTCAAAGGTCTTTCCTGTGCTTTTTTACCTTTCCTTTTGGATAAAATAAAAGTCGGTGGCGACTCTTGCTAACCGCGACATTTGCAACGAAACGCAAAACCTCAAGTCAGTTCTCCCACTGCATCACAGAACTGGCGACTCTGCTAGGGACAATTCTAAAAGTGGGGTTACCTTAGGGTTTTAGATCACCTTTACATGCTTACCTTGTTTGACTTGTTTGCTTTACACTTTGGTTCTATTGTTTGGGTTTGAATCCTCCACCCGGATTTGGGAAACATTATAGGTAAATAGCAACACGTTGTGGAAATTGTGCGGGGTATACCGACACGGTCTAAGCAATAGCTATGTTAGTGTGACATATTTGTGGGTACCGGTAGCCTTTGAGTCAATAAAAGAGGATACGGGGCCGCTGAGTGATGTCATGAAGCACTAACGAACTTCTAGAACCTTTACTTGACCAACTTAGCCTTTTAGGATGTAGTGAGATGACCGGCTTTGGTGCAGTCCGAAGTTGGTAGATACTCGATACTACACTCATTGAGGGTTGGTTCCTTGGAATATTTCGGTCGCCAGTAAAGAGGCTTGAATTGAAACAATGAACAAGGAAACAATCCAGTGATATTGAGCTCCTTAGAACCCGGTTACTATTTCTAGGACTGGTTAAGTCAACTAAACTTCAAGAGGGTACTTACCGATGAAACCCCATACAAGCCTAAACTAGGAACTTGTGTGATTTTCTTGTACATATATACTTGTGAATAACATCATGGACATCATGAACATCATATGCATTCACTAACCATTTCAAGGATTTTGGAGATTCATCTTTGTTCTTGTTTTGTAGGTTATGGATTCACTTCGCAGGAAAACTATCCAAATCAACCTTGTAAGAATTCCTCCACAACTCAAGGAGCTAGCTTCAAGGATTCCTGAGAATTCTCCATTCACCGAAAGACATGGTCGTCTACTCAAATTGGTCACTTCCAACACAGAGGAGGATATGCTGAAAGTTCTCTTCCAGTTCTTTGACCCTTTGCATCATTGCTTCACATTTCCTGACTATCAACTTGTGCCTACTTTAGAAGAATTCTCTCAACTTCTAAGAATTACTATTCTCAGTCAACTACCTTTCAACGGTACGGAAAGAGATCCAAAGCCAGAAGAGATTGCTCAATCCTTGCACTTGCACTCATCTGATGTCACAACACATTGGGAAACTAGAAGTGGTGTCAAAGGCTTCTTAGCAAAGTTTCTGTTTGAGAAGGCCCAAAGCTGTTGGAACTCCCTAGACTTGCAAGATTTTGAGGATATTGTAGCTCTTCTCATCTATGAGATGGTCTTGTTCCCTAATCCTGACCAACTCATAGATGTAAGCGCTGTCAAAATCTTCATGTCTCGCAACCCGGTACCTACATTGCTTGGGAATATCCTTCACTCTTTTCACACTCGTACAATGAGGAAAAGAGGTGTTCTCATGTGTTGAACTCCTCTCCTGGAAAGATGTTTTATTTCTCATCTTCCCTAATCAGTCTTGAAGAATGAGCAAGGTTTGAGGTGGTCACAACGGTTGATGACACTTAACCATTCAGATATTCATTGGTGTTCTCGATCCAAAGAGAATGTCATTATTGTTGACCATTATGGGGAATTCCCTAATGTCCCTCTACTTGGAATTAGGGGAGGCATCACCTAAAACCCTTGCTTGGCTCTAAGACAGTTTGGTTATGCCGGAAGGGATAGCCCACATGATATGCTGATTCAAGGATTGGTTTTCGACTATGACAACAATGACCAAGGACTCCGTCAGAGATTCATCTGAGCTTGGAGGATGCCCAACAAGGTGGATAGCAAGAATATGAGACACAAGAATTCCATCCCCCTTGAGCCTTACCTCAAGTGGGTACGAACCCGTGCCCAAAGTCTTATGATGCCTTATCCCTCCATTCTCCCAGTGATTATAGAGCCTGTTAAAGAAGGAGAGGTTCGATACACCATCCTACATCCTGATATGCCAACATCACTCGAAGATCTACAAAGGAGTTGGATACAACTCAAGGGAGAATGTGATACTTTCGAAGCCCAATTCTACGCAAGCAAGAAGAAGGTTTTGGAACTCACTCGGTTACTTCATGAAGAGCAGACTCTCAACACCTACATTGCACCAAAGAGGATGCGCAACGTCTTTTTACCTTAGAGTTTTGTATTATTTTGCCCAAGGGGCATTGATGTACTCACAATTCTATCTTATTAATATGACGTGTGTTTCTTTTTGGTTTAAAACAAATTTGAATTTTTGAATCCTTGAAAGCATTGCATGAATACATATCATTCATCATATGAATAAACAGGTCTTCACACCAAGTTTCCTCATCTCTCTGTTGTTTATTTCAGCAAGATGGATATTGAATAAACGGTCAAAGATTTGCAAGCTCAGAATTCACAATTTCAACAGTTGCTCATGACCTTAGCCAAGGGGCAGGAGGGGCTGAAGACTTTGCTAGAAAAAGAAAAAGAGAAAAAGAAGAAGAAGCCAAATGGTGTGGTTATCATGGATAGAAGATTTCAGGGACAAGCCAGACGGACTTTGGAATTCCCATCAACATCTGAAGAGGGGGGAGGAAAAGGAAAAGGAACGGCAGTACCATCAGATTCTGAAGTAGAAGAAGAGGAAGAAGAGGACTACTCCGAACAACAATACCCTCCGGCCGATGACAAATACAAAAACATGGAAGAATGCCTAACTGCTATGGAGATACAGAGTATCGGGGCTAGATTTTGAGGAATTAGGGCTGGTATCAGGAATTGTAATCCCTCCAAAGTTTAAGGTGCCACTGTTCTCCAAGTATGATGGGGAGTCTTTCCCTAAAATGCACCTCAGATCCTATGTCAGGAAGATTCAATCACATTCTGCTGACAAAGACCTGTGGGTCCACTTTTTCCAGGACAGTTTATCGGCAACACAACTTGATTGGTTCTACCAGTTGGAGAGGGCAGATGTCCATAATTGGGAAGACTTGGCAGCCACCTTCTATAAATAGTATCAATACAACACCGATTTGGCACCAACCCGTACTCAGCTGCAGAGTATGGCTATGGCTACCAATGAGGGCTTCAAAGACTATGCCCAAAAGTGGAGGGATCTAGCCGGAAGGGTGCAACAACCTTTATCTGAGAGGGAGCTAGTGGACATGTTCTTGGGGACTCTGTCAGGCCCTTTCTTTAATCATCTGATTGGAAGTTCCTCTGCAGGGTTTACTGAGTTGATTCTAACTGGCGAAAGAGTGGAGGCTGGTATAAGAAATTGGAAAATTCAGAAGGACGCGTCTGCCTCAACTGTTGCAAAAAAACCCCTCACGGGAAGAAAGGAAGTATTTATTGTCTATTCACAGAGAAATCAGGGAAGAACCGAGCGCCGACCAACGGTGGGGCCGTAATGATTCCGAAGTCTGCATCATACCAGCCGAGAAATAACCGGCAAAGGGTAGAAAGGCCAGTACGGAAATTTACCAAGATTAACATGACTCCAGCCCAAGTGCTACCACATCTCTTGAAGTTGAATCTGGCCACTCTAAAAGAGGCCCCAAAAAATCCCAATATTACTTCTCCACATTACCATCCTAACGCCCGATGCGCGTACTATCATAAAAATCCAGGGCACGACACCAACAACTGTTGGGCTCTGAAGAACAAGATTCAAGATCTGATAGACATGAAGGAAGTTGAGTTTGAAGCACCTGATAAACCAAATGTTATTTCTTCTCCAATGCCGAGGCATGGTCACAATGCCAACGCTTTTGAAGAAGATCTGTTTGTTGCTACCGTGGATGAACTGTTAACTCCGCTCCCTACCATCAAGTTGAATTTGTTAAAAGCTGGTATTTTCCCAGGTTGTGACCAAGACTGCCATGTTTTCCTGTCCTCATCATTTGACTGCCCTCTGTTGAAGAAAGGAATCCAACAATTGATTGATAACCAAGAAATTTTGTTTGAGAAAGCTCCTGTTTCATCCATTCCAGTGAAAGAAGTTTTAATAATAACCATCTACGCCAATCCTTCAGGGGTTCCTAAAAAAACCGTTAGGATTACATCTGCTCCGAAGACTGCTCCGCTGAAGATTACAATGCTCGGGCCTGCCCCATACAAATCAGATAAATCAGTACCATGGAACTATGGTGGAGAAATCTACTATCATGGTATTAAATAGATTGAACTGACTGCCGAAGAAGAAAGCTCAAAAGAGGATAATTCCGACATCAGTAACATTGCCGGAACAAGCAAGGTTACCCGTAGTGGAAAAATCTTTTCCCCAGAGATTGCTCCTCCAACAACAGTCTTTAGACCCGTGGCCATTCCGAAGATTACCCCTACACCAGTAATAGTACCTGCAAGTGTACCCACCAACAAAGACAATACAATTCCTATCCTTACTTCCACTGCTGAGAATAAAGGAAAGAATGTTCAAGAGGAGCCTGTCCTGACGAAGGCTCAATCACTAGTTATTCCTGAAACATCCAAGACGGAGATGGAAGAAATCCTGAGGATCATTAAGAAAAGTGATTATGATGTGGTCGAACAATTGAGGCAGACCCCTTCCAAGATCTCTATGCTAGCCCTACTACTTTGCTCTGAAGCCCATGCCAAGGCTCTGGTAAAATTTCTGAAGACAACTCATGTGCTGCAAGAGACGTCTGCTGACCAGTTCCAGGATTGTGTGGCTAGTTTAACAGCTGATAATGGCCTGGGCTTCTCCGATGCTGACTTGACACCCCGAGGGAGGAAACACAATGATGCACTACATGTCTCAGTGGAATGCAGAGGAATAACCCTAGCTAATGTCTTGGTTGATACTGGGTCATCTGTCTTGCCGAAAAAAGCCCTTGATAGATTGGACTGCAAGGGGCTGACTCTAAAACCAAGCAATATAGTGGTCAGAGCTTTTGATGGATCTTAGAGGATGGTCCATGGGGAGGTGGACATCCCAATCAAGGTGGGAACTCAGGTTTTCAACTCGACATTCTATGTGATGGACATTCGTCATTCTTATTCTTATCTGTTGGGACGCCCCTGGATCCATAATGCCGGGGCTGTCACCTCCATCTTGCATCAAATGCTAAAATACCCTATCCAAGGAAAAATCATAATTGTCCATGGGGAGGAGGAGTATATGATTAGTCATCTGAATTCCTTCCGTTATGTGGAGCTAGATGGCGAGTTCATATAGACCCCTTTCCAACATTTTGAAGAAGTCTCTTCTGAAATAGCGGCAACCAAGGCGGTATCCTCGATTCCTCAGATCACAAGACCTCCACCTCGGATGTCATCTCTCAATGATGCAAGGGAGGTAGTGGAAGAAGGGGGATGCATCATCTGGGGTCAGCTTCCAGACATTCCTTACAAATCAGACAAGTTTGGATTGGGATTTACTTCAACTGGTCAGAAAGTTGTGCGTCGCGCTCGTGCCGGAGGGCCACCTGTAAAGATCAGCCACCAAGGGGGTAATACACTAGAGTACAGTGAAGAAAAGGGCAGCCTGGAAGATTGGATATTTCCTACTGTCAGCAGAGGACTGTGCAATTGGGAAGTAAAAGACTTTGTTCCGATTACTTTCATATCTCAGTAATTTATCTTTTCCATTTCTGTTGGATCTATAGTAATTCACAAACAATTCGTACTTTAAAAACCTTGTGCCTTACCCGAGGCATAATGGTCCATTTGTAAGGGTTTTTATTTCATCTACATATGTCATTCAATGAATCATGGACGCTTTTTCATATATAAACCTTTTATGCTCATTATATTTCTTTTACATTTTATTGTTTTAAGATGGCTATACCCTTACACACGCCCACACTCACAAATGCAGGTGTTGTACCCCAAAATTTGCCCTCCCATTTCTCATTGATTTCTCCTCACAAAGCTCTTGAAGCTCAAGATCCAGTTAGGGTTTCATCTGCTCAAGATTCCTCCTTGCACTGCTAACCCCAAATTAGGGTTTGTGTTTGCACAAAGATGTTTTGACCTAAATTGCCCAAGATGACTTTCTTGCTTCATATTGACCTCCTAAGTTTATCCATAACAAGTTTCAAGTCTTGATTCCAAGTTTTTCCCAGTCAATTGGACAGTTGACCTAGAAATCAACTGTATTGGGGAAAAAGTCAACTGTGGCCAATTGACAGTCAAATCTCATGAAATTTGATCCACATCAACATTATGAACTCATATGGACCATTTGATCAAGTTTGGATCACAATGCCACAAGAAATCTGATCAGATCACTAAAAGGGCAAAATGGTCATTTTTAGGGTTTTGACTGTACAGAGGAAATTTTTTACTGTTTGACCTAGTCAATGGCAAACCAAGCTCACATATGGACTCAAGGACCCCATGGAATTATCTTGACATGCTCAACAAGCTCAAAAGATCCCAAGTACACAAGATTGACAGTTGAATTTCTCAGTCAATTGATCAATTTTGACTGTATACTGAAAAGTCAAACTTTGACTTCTTGGTCAAAATCAAGAGTCAAGATTCATTTTCCATCAAAGTATGCCAAATCATGAAACTTGTTCACCAAGAAATCACAAAATGCAAATTAGGGTTAGAAAATGGAATTTTTCATAACTTAGAATTTTTCTAAGTTATGAAAAACCCTAATTTTTTCCCAACTTTGCCCCACCTTTTCACCAAGATCAATTTGGATTCAAACAAAAGTCAAAACATGAATGTTGTAGCTTGTTTCATAATCTACAACTTTGATTCACAAAGTTTTCTCATTTGAAGCTTGTATCTCAAGTTACAATTTTTTGAATAAGGGCACTAAACCATTTTTAACTTAGTAGAATTTTAACCTATTTTGACAAGGTTTTCTACCCCACTTCAAGGACATTTTTCATACCCTTCCACTTGGAATTTCAATTTGCATTTCAAAGATGGATTGTAGTACTCATTCCAAGCTTTCCAAAATGTCCAAGAACTTCTCAAACAACCTCATGGTTAGAGAGAATCGAATTTCACAATATAGCAAAAAACCACTTTGTTCATGACCAAGTTCCATGTCCATAACTTTGCAAATTTGAACTCAGCATGCTTTAGGCTAGATTACAGGTCCTTAAACCAAGTTACACTCCATAATTTAATGCTTGTTCATTGTGCCAAAGTGTTGTTCCATGAGTTCAAGCATTGTACACAAGATTGATCCATTTTTAGATAAAGTGAACTTTCCATTTTTTGCAAAAGCTTGCTTTATGTCAATTGGTAAATCAAAGAAGTACATTGCAAATCTGAATGGCACAAGATTATGGACAAATTGCTCTGATCAAGAGAAGATTATGCAGCCCATTAGGAGGCCCCCTACATGCCTAGAACATCAAGTGGCATTTTGTTGCTTAAGAAAGAAGAAAGTCCCATTTTTTGTAACAACTTCCATATCAGCCTAGACACACAAGAACAAACTTACCAAACACACAAAAGACAACATAACCAAGCTGTGACACGAGCCATTTGCCTCAAGAACACCCTCCATCTCAGAATCATCCTCAAACTGCAAAAACAGGGTTGCCTCTGCAGTTTGAGTGCAAAATCCCATTTCCCTCGAGCATTCTCACCAAAATCAATTCATACACATTCCCTAGCATGTATGCAAGCTAACCATGACCTAAAACCTGACCTGTAATCCCTCTAACAGCTTCCACCATTTTCATTTTTTCCTTTTGCAGTTGAAGTTCCACAGCTCGATACAAGAAGTTTCAAGACAAAGTAAACATTGGAATAGCATCCCTGGACCTCAAAGAAGCTTTTCCAATCATCACCTTGCACTGAAAGTTCCTCATTCTCCAGATAGAAGTTCAACTGAATAGGTAAAACTTTGAACTCGTATCTCTCTTATCATGCATCTTTAGTCTTAAGTTTGTGAAGAAACAAGGTTCTACTCATAGCCCTGAACATGTACATATCTTTACTTTTCATTTCTTTTGCCTGAGTAGAGAGAATTTAAGCTTTGAAAATGGCAGAAAAACTAGGTCAGAAATCGGGGGAAGAGAAATTCTCCCTCATCTTAGAGAGTTAGGTCAAGTTCCATACATGGTTGGAATCGTCTCTTCATGCTGAGCATTTTTTATGTTATGAGTTTTTGTTAAAAAGCCAGGAATCAGGAGTTAGCAATTGGAGTACAGGGCGCGTGTTTTTGAATGCTGTTGAACAAAGGTTGAAGATGAAGCCACATGGGCTGGGCCTGTGTGGTTTCTTCTTTTTGCACCACTATTTCCCTTTTCTCACCCCCAAGCCCATTTGCTTTATTTTTTAATGATTTTTGACATTTTCTTTTTTATTTTGATTCATTTATTTTTCCTCAGCATATTTAAATTTTGAAAATATTTTTCTCATCATTTTTGGATTTTATTTGGTATTTATTTGATTTTCTTTTGATTTATACATAAATGAACATATATATTATTATTTAGAATAAATAGAAAAAATATTGTAAATACATTTTCATTTTCATTTTTATTTTATATTATCCTCTGAAAATATTTTATATAAAAAATACTATTTTCTAAAAATATTAAATATTATTATTATTTATCCATAATACATATTTAAAATAATATAAGTATACATATATATATTAATATACTTAGAGTAAAAATACCAAAAATGTCCATATTTTATTTTTTAATATTTAATATTAAAAATCCCCTTTTTACAAGTATACCATATTTTATTTTATTTTTGTATGCAAATAATAAATATTATGTGAATTAATTAATTAATATACATTTTGATTAAAATTAGGGTTTTTGCCCTAAATATGAAAATACTCAAAAATAATACCTTTTTATTTTCTTATTTTTATTTTGCATAAACAACATTTTTTCATACATATATAAAAACTTTCTTTTTGCATTTTTGCATATTTATTTAATTTCATTTAATTATGCAATTTATTTACCTTGCAAATATTCAAAAATGATGTAATAATTTAGATTCAAATTCTTGTCTAAATATCCCCCATTTGTAAATTTGTACCCCCTTCCCTATATTATTGTGTTGTAATAGCGTAGGAATTTTAATTTCGCACTTTATACGCTTTCTAATTATGCCATGTTAGAATTAGGGTTTGCATGCGAAAAAACGACAAAAAATAGTTTGACCTAATACAAGATAAATGAGCATGAAAATAAACAACACTTCTCACACTTGCACCCCCTAGGGTACTCCACTTTGTTGCCTTTCAAAAAATGGGCCATGTTGCATGTTGAATTTCTTTGGGCAAAGCAAACAAATTGAATGATCATAGTCCCTCGATAAAACTTTTCAAAACAAAACAAAAACAAATGATCAAGTCCCTTAAAGAAAATTGCCCAAAGACATTTAACGCCGTTGCAATTATGGTCCAAACGATGACCCGCGCCTGTCCCTTTCATCTCCTAAAGATAAGATTGTCCACCAAATACAATGGTGGAACAAAATTGTCAAAAGGTTTAAAACATAACAAAAATCTTTGAGAAAGCTTTAGGGTAGATAAACTCTTAAGTACTTGTCAATTTGCCAAGAAAACACTTGCCTAATTTCAAAACCCACTTCACAAGCACTTTCAAAATCAACTTTTTCAAACCCTTGAAACATCTTTTTAAAAGATAAAACACCTTGTGTAAAACATTCGAGTAAAGAATTGTTACAAGGTTAGCCTAGCACAAGGCATCTTTTCAAAACATTTTCAAAACCACACACAAAGCACCATTTCAAACAGTTGAAAACCAAGGCAAGATTGATCTAAGCAAGTACCTAAGAGCCCATGGATAACCATGGATAGAAGGGGTGCTAATACCTTCCCCTTCTATAATCTACTCCCCGAACCCAAGAAAAATCTCAAAGGTTTTTGCTGTGCTTTTTAAACCTTTCCTTAGGATAAAATAAAAAGTCGGTGGCGACTCTTGCTCAACCGAAACATTTGCGAAAACAAACGCAAAACCTCTAGTCAGTTCTCCCACCGTATCACAGAACTGGCGACTCTGCTGGGGAGAATTCTTTAAGTGGAGTAACCTTAGGGCTTAGATCACCCTCTTGCATGACTAATTGTTTGATTTGCTTGCTTTATACTTGGGCTCAATTGTTTGGGTTTACAATCCTCCACCCGGATTTTGGGAAACATTCATAGATAGCAATACGTTGTGGAAACTGTGCGGGGTATACCGACATGGTCTAAGCAATAGCTATATTAGTGCGACATATTTGTGAGTACCGGTAACCCTTGAGTTCAATCAAGGAGAGTACGGGGCCGCTGAGTGATGTCACTAAGCACTAATGACCTAGAACCTTACTTGACCATCTTGGCCTTTTATTAGGGGTAGTGAGATGACCGGCTTTGGTGCAGTCCGAAGTTGGTAGATACTCGATACTACACTCATTGAGGGTTGTTTTCTTGGAATATTTTGGTCGCTAGTTAAGTGGCTAAACCAAAACAATGAACAATGAAAACAATCCAGTGATATTGAGCTCCTTAGAACCCGGTTACTATTTATAGGACAGGTTTTTAAGCCAACTACACTCAAGAGGGTACTTACCTATGAAACCCCATGCAAGCCTGAAACTAGGGTTTGGTGTGATTTGCTTGTACATATGTCTTGTGCATACATCATGAACATCATAAAGCATCATATGCATTTACTAACCATTTCAAGGGTTTGGATCTTCATCATTGTTCTTGTTTTGTAGGTCATGGAAATACCTCGCAGAAATACCATTCAAGTCAACCTTGTGAGAATCTCTCCTCAACTCAAGGAGATCACTTCAAGAATTCCGGAAAATTCATCCTTCAGTGAAAGACATGGTAGACTGCTCAGCCTAGTCAACACCAACATTGAAGAAGACATGATGAAAGTGCTATTCCAGTTCTTTGACCCTCTTCACCACTGCTTCACTTTCCCTGATTATCAGTTGGTTCCCACTTTGGAGGAGTTTTCTCAACTCCTAAAAATCCCTATCCTTAATCAACTACCCTTCAACGGTACGGAAAAGGAACCAAAGCCGGAAGATGTTGCTCGAGCATTACATCTACAACCATCCGACATCAAGGGGCATTGGGAAACCAGAAGCGGCGTCAAAGGATTCTTAGAAAAATTCTTGTTCGAGAAGGCACAAGAATGTTGGAACTCATTGGACCTACAAGCCTTTGAAGAGATTGTGGCACTCCTTATCTATGGGTTGGTCTTGTTCCCAAATCCTGACCAATTGGTAGATGTCAACGCCGTCAAGATCTTCTTGTCCAGGAATCCAATACCAACATTGCTTGGGGACATCCTTCACTCATTTTACACACGAACAATGAGAAAGAGGGGTGTTCTTATGTGTTGTACTCCTCTCCTCGCAAGGTGGTTTATTTCGCACCTTCCACAATCTGTCTTGAAGAATGACCAAGGTACACGGTGGTCCCAACGGTTGATGACTCTTACTCATTCTGATGTGCATTGGTGTTCTCGATCCAGAGAAAATGTCATCATCGTCGATCGTTGCGGAGAATTTCCTAATGTTCCTTTACTTGGAATTAGAGGAGGTATCACCTACAACCCTTGCCTAGCTTTAAGAAAACTTGGATATGCACGGAGGGATGGCCCTCATGACATGTTGATTCCTAGCCTAGTTTTTGACTTCGACAACGATGCGCAAGGACTTCGCCAAAGATTCATCAGAGCTTGGGGAAAACTCAACAAGGTTGATAGCAAGACTCTGGGACACAAGAACTCCATCCCTCTTGAGCCCTATCTCAAGTGGGTACGAGCCCGAGCCCAAAGTCTAGTGATGCCTTATCCTCATGTACTCCCAGTGATTAAAGAGCCTGTTAATGAAGGAGAGGTTCCCTACACCATCCTGCATCCAGACACGCCTACGTCGTGGGAGGAAATGCAGAAAAGTTGGATTCAGCTCAAGGAGGAACGGAACACTTTTGAAGCTAGCTACTACGCCAGTGAAAAGAAGGTTCTAGAGCTTACCCGCCGACTCCACGAGCAAGAGGCCCTCAATACCTACATCGCGCCAAAGAGGATGCGAAATGTCTTTCTGCCTTGAGAAGTTTATGTTGTAATATTTGGCCCATGGGGCATTTATGTACTAACAAATTTCTTCTTATTAATATGACGTGCGTTCTTCTTTGTCTGAAACAATTTTGAATGTCCTAAATACTTGAATGCATTGCATACATCAGCATACCATTCATCATATGCATAAGCAGGTCTCACTCCAGGTTTCCTTATCTATCTGCTGTTTATTTCAGTAGGATGGATCTCGAGAAAACAGTCAAAGACCTACAAGCCCAGAATGCACAGTTCCAGCAACTCTTGATGACTTTGGTCAAGAGTCAAGAGGATATCAAGGCTCATCTGGAGAGTAGAGACCCAGTGAAGAATAAAAAGAGGGTCGGAGTGGCTACTTTGGGGAGAAGATTTGACAGAGAAGCTCGGAGGGTGCTTGAATTTCCTCCTACTTCTGATGAAGGGACTAGTAAAAGAGATCGAGTTGCGGTGCCTTCCGAGTCTGATGCAGAGGAGGAAGAGGTTGAAGAGGATGAAGATTATTCTGACCAGCAGTATCCTCCAGCTGATGATAAGTACAAGGGTTTAGAAGACAGATTGGCTGCCATGGAATTGCAAAGGGTACCGGGTCTGGATTTTGAAGACATGGGCTTGGTTGCCGGAATTGTGATTCCCCCAAAATTCAAGGTGCCGGTGTTTGTAAGATATGACGGGCTGTCCTGCCCCAAAATGCATCTCAGGTCCTACGTGAGAAAGATTCAACCCTATACAGCAGATAAAAATCTCTGGATTCATTTCTTTCAAGACAGCCTGTCGGGAGCTCAATTGGAATGGTTTTATCAGTTAGAAGGAACCAGTGTCAGAAATTGGGAAGATTTGGCCACCGCTTTCTATAAACAATACCAGTATAATTCTGATCTTGCTCCTACTCGTACCCAACTTCATGGTATGTCACTATGGACAAGTGAAGGATTCAAGGAATATGCACAAAAATGGAGGGATTTGGCTGGCAGGGTGCAGCCTCCTTTAACCGACCGTGAGCTCGTTGATATGTTTCTTGGGACCCTATCTGGGCCATTTTTCAATCATTTAATTGGTAACTCTTCCGCGGGGTTTACTGATTTGATCTTAACAGGCGAAAGAATTGAGGCTGGCATCAAGTCAGGAAAGATTCAGAAGAGTGTTGCTGCAAATGTTGAGAAGAAGCCTTTTAAGAAGGAGACGGCTATGGTATATTCTCAAAAAAGAGCAGGGAAGATAGAGCGTCGGCCGACTGTGGGGGCCGTAATGATTCAAAATACTCCAAGTGAGCCGCCTCGCTACAACCAATCCAGACCAAACCAGCAACGGGTGGAAAGGCCACACCGGCAGTTCACCCGTATTAATATGACCCCAGCGCAGGTGCTTCCCCATCTGTTGAAATTGAATCTTGCCACTATCAAGGAGGCGCCAAAGAATGTAAATACATCCTCTCCACATTATCATGCCAATGCTAAGTGCGCCTACCATTCAGACAGTGTTGGACACGACACTAATGATTGTTGGGCACTCAAACATAAGATCCAGGACCTGATAGAGGCTAAGGAGGTAGAGTTTGATGCTCCAGAAAAACCCAATGTGATATCTGCACCTATGCCGAAGCACGGTCGGAATGTCAATGCCATTGAAGAGGATCTGTATGTTGCTGACGTTGGCGATCTGACTACTCCACTGCTAACCATTAAATTGAATTTGTTAAGGGTCGGGATCTTCCCGGGATGTAAAGAAGACTGCTACTGTTGCCACTCTCTGCCGTTTGATTGTCCGCTATTAAAGAAAGGCATCCAAGGCCTCATGGATAGCCGAAAAATCTTGTTCGAAAAAGTTTCTGCTGTTCCAGTTCATGTTGAGAATGTCTCAATCATAACCATTCACGCCAATCTTTCCGAGGCCGTCAAAAAGCCAGTTAAGATTACACCAGCTGAAAAGTCTACACCTTTGAAGATAACAATGCCGGGGCCTGTTCCCTATGTTTCTGAGAAGTCAATACCTTGGAACTATGGTGGTGACATCTACTGCCATGGTATCAAGCAAGTTGAAATAATTGGAGAAAATTCAGATGATGAAGAAGCCAGCATTAGCAACATTGCGGGCACCAGCAAAATCACCAGGAGCGGGAGAATATTTTCTCCAGAAATTGCTCCTCCAAGAGCAGTCTTTGGACCCTCACCAGCTAAAGAAGTCCTCCCCGCACCAGTAAAACTCTCCGCTAGAACTCCTTTGATTGAAGAAATTTTCGTTCCTAGTGCTGTCTCTCCTACCATTGCTGATAAAGGAAAAGGAATACAAAATGAGCCCGTCAGGACGAGGGCTCAACCTTTGGTGATTCCGGAAGCCTCCAAGAAAGAAATGGACGAGATTTTGAGGATAATCAAGAGAAGTGATTACGATGTGGTGGAACAGTTGGGGCAAACCCCCTCCAAGATCTCCATGCTGGCACTGTTGCTTTGCTCAGAAGCGCACGCTCAAGCTTTGATTAAGTTTCTAAAGGCAACTCATGTGCCCCAGGAAACCTCTGCAGATCAATTTCAACATTGCGTGGCTAGTCTGACTGCAGACAATGGATTAGGTTTTTCTGATGCCGACCTGACCCCTAAAGGCCGAAATCACAATGATGCGTTGCATATTTCAATCGAGTGTCGCGGAACCACCCTTGCACATGTTTTGGTCGATACCGGTTCATCGCTGAATGTTTTGCCTAAGAAGGCCTTGGACCGGCTAGATTGCGAAGGGTTGGAATTGAAGCCGAGTGATATTGTCGTCAGAGCTTTCGATGGGTCGAAAAGAATGGTCCATGGAGAAGTTGAAATTCCTGTCAAGATAGGTACTGAGGTGTTTAAATCCCCTTTCTATGTAATGGACATCCGTCCATCATATTCCTGCCTGCTGGGTAGACCTTGGATACACCATGCTGGGGCAGTCACCTCCTCTTTGCATCAGATGCTGAAATATCCTGTAAAGGGAAAGATCATTACGGTCCACGGCGAAGAAGATTACATGATTAGCCATTTAAATTCTTTCCGGTATGTGGAGGTTGAAGGAGAGTTCATCGAGACACCGTTTCAACATTTCGAAAAAGTACTTCCTGAGATAGCAGTGGCGAAGTTGGCAGCTGAGACATCAAAGAAGATGGCCAGGATGGCATCTATGGAGGATGCAAGGGCTGCAGTTAAGGAAGGGAAGAATTCAGCGTGGGGGCAGTTACCCGAGTTTCCGCATAAGGCTGATAAGTTTGGATTAGGTTTCACCGCTGCTGGCCAGAAGGCCATGCGCCAGTCGAAGATTGAAAGAGCGCCGATCAAAATTTCTCCTTACCGAATCAACGCCCTGGAAGATGAAGGCAAAGAAAGCAACTTTGAAGAGTGGATTCATCCAACTGTCAAAGGAGGGTTGAGCAATTGGGAGGCCAAAGATTTTGTCCCCATCACTTTTATTCATCAGTAATCTATCTATTAAACATTTCCTATTTGGTCTGTAATATTTACTTTCAAACAATCCGTACACTATCTTTTCACCTCCTGCCTTGCCCGGGGCATGTAGGTCCACTTGTAAGGGTTTTGACTATTTTTCATATTCATATGCCATGTTTAATGATTCATTGGACGTTTTTCATTTGATAAACTGCTTATGTTCATTTTCTTTCCTTTTGCATTTTTTGTTTAAGGATGGCTCTCCCTTACACACACCCACACTCACCAATGCAGGTACCCATCCACTCCGGATTCCATGGGTGACTATTCTGCTGTATCTTTCAATAATTCTGAAGATCTGGTCAATCTAGCCGAGTATGAAGATGACGAAGGTTGTGAAGTACCCGGGGAACTAGCCAGACTTCTGCAACAAGAGGAAAGGGCCATCTTACCGCATGAAGAGCCATTGGAAGTTGTTAACTTGGGAACCGAGGAGAATCGGAAGGAGGTGCAAGTGGGTGCCAACCTGGAACCAGAAGTCAAGGAACGCTTGGTACAGTTACTGAATGAGTATGTTGAAATCTTCGCTTGGTCCTATGAAGACATGCCGGGTCTAGACACAGACATCGTGGTTCACCGTCTCCCCACAAGAGAAGACTGTCCACCGATCAAGCAAAAAGTTCACCGAATGAGGCCTGACATGTCCGAAAAGATCAAAGCAGAAGTAATGAAACAGTTCAATGCTGGCTTTCTGGCTGTTACGTCCTATCCTCAATGGGTCGCTAACATTGTGCCAGTGCCTAAGAAGGATGGCAAAGTCAGAATGTGTGTGGACTACCGGGATTTGAATAGGGCCAGCCCTAAAGATGATTTCCCGCTACCTCATATTGACATCTTGATCGACAATACGGCTCAGCATAAGGTGTTTTCCTTCATGGACGGATTCTCGGGCTATAATCAAATCAAAATGGCCCCCGAGGATATGGAGAAAACAACTTTTGTCACACAGTGGGGCACTTTCTGTTACAAGGTGATGCCGTTCGGGCTGAAGAACGCAGGGGCAACCTATCAACGCGCCATGGTAGCTTTATTTCATGACATGATACATCATGAGATTGAAGTTTACGTAGACGATATGATAGCTCGGTCACAAACAGAGGAAGAGCACCTTGAGCATCTGGAAAAGCTGTTTACCAGATTGAAAGAATACAAGCTCAGGCTGAATCCGAGTAAATGCACTTTTGGAGTTAGGTCTGGTAAACTCCTGGGATTCATTGTAAGCAACAAAGGCATTGAAGTCGATCCGGCAAAAGTAAAAGCAATACAAGAGATGCCTGCTCCCCGTACTGAAAAGGAAGTTAGAGGTTTCTTGGGGCGCATAAACTATATTTCCAGATTCATTTCACATCTGACTTCTACCTGTGAGCCAATTTTCAAACTCTTGAAGAAAGATCAGGTAGTTGAGTGGAACGACGACTGCCAAGCTGCTTTTGATAGAATCAAGGAATATTTGTTAGAACCTCCTATTCTGATGCCACCCGTCGAAGGAAGACCATTGATCATGTATTTGACCTTCTTGGATAACTCAATGGGGTGTGTTTTGGGCCAGCATGACGAGTCTGGTCGAAAAGAGCATGCTATTTATTACCTTAGCAAAAAGTTTACCGACTGTGAGACTCGCTACTCACTGCTCAAGAAAACTTGTTGCGCTTTGGTATGGGCTGCTCGCCGACTAAGACAGTATATGTTGACTCATACTACCTTGTTGATATCCAAAATGGACCCTATCAAATATATCTTCGAAAAGCCCGCTTTATCTGGAAGGATAGCCAGATGGCAAATGATCCTGACCGAGTACGACATCCAGTACACCACCCAAAAAGCTATAAAAGGGAGTGTATTAGCTGACCATCTGGCTCATCAGGCTATCGAAGACTATCAACCCATGAGATTTGACTTCCCGGACAAGGACATCATGAATTTGGACAACATTAAAGGTGACGGACCGTATGACGGACCCGAAAAGGGATCCCGATGGACCCTGTACTTTGATGGTGCTTCAAATGCGCTTGGAAACGGAATTGGCGCAGTACTCATTTCTCCGGAAGGATGCCACACTCCTTTCACGGCCCGACTTTGCTTCAGCTGCACAAACAATATGGCTGAGTATGAAGCCTGCATCTTTGGTCTCAAGGCTGCTATAGACTTGGGGATCAAATCTTTGATCGTATTCGGGGACTCGGCTTTGGTCATCAGCCAGATCAAAGGAGATTGGGATACCAAGCATCCTAATCTTATCCCATACAAAGAACATGTTCTGACGTTGTTGCCTTATTTCGAGCAAATTACCTTCGAGCATTTCCCGCGAGAAGAGAATCAACTAGTCGATGCTCTGGCCACAATGTCCTCCATGTTTAAACTCAACTGGGATAACGAGGCTCCCCAAATCACCATCAAGCGAATGGATGAACCGGCACATTGCCACGAGATTAATACTGAAGAAGTAGTGGAACAACCTTGGTTCCATGAAATCAAAAGGTATCTCGAGACTAGGGATTACCCTGAAGGAGCTTCCGTGAATGACAAGAAGTTCCTAAGGAAATTCGCTGCTAAGTTCTTCCTGAGCAACGGCATCCTTTACAAACGAAGCCATGATTGTGTATTACTCCGATGTGTGGATAAGGCTGAAGCAGAGTTGATCATGACCGATATACACAGCGGCACATTTGGCACTCACTTGAGCGGGCATACAATGGCTAAGAAGATCCTAAGGGCAGGCTATTACTGGTCTACCATGGAGGCTGACTGCCATCAACATTCCCGTACTTGTCACAAGTGTCAAGTCTATGCTGACAAAGTTCATATCCCTCCGGTTCCCCTCAATGTCCTGACTGCTCCATGGCCCTTTGCAATGTGGGGGCATTGATATGATTGGGGAGATCAAGCCCACGGCCTCCAACGGACATCGCTTCATCCTGGTTGCCATTGACTACTTCACTAAATGGGTCGAAGCAGCTTCCTTCGCCTCTGTCACCAAAAATGTGGTTGCCCGCTTTATCAAGCAAAATCTCATATGTCGGTACGGTGTTCCAGACAGGATTATCACAGACAATGGTACAAATCTGAATAACACAATGATCACTGCATTATGCGAACAGTTCAAGATTTATCATCACAATTCATCTCCCTATCGGCCGAAGATGAACGGTGCTGTTGAAGCTGCAAACAAAAATATTAAGAAGATTATTCAGAAAATGACAGTCACTTACAAAGACTGGCATGAGATGTTACCGTTTGCGCTGCATGGATACCGTACGACGATACGTACCTCAACTGGGGCAACCCCATTTTCTTTGGTTTATGGCATGGAAGCTGTTTTGCCTATGGAAGTTCAGATCCCGTCTCTAAGGATTATGAAGGATGCAGGTTTGAATGAGGATGATTGGATGCAGACCCGACTTGATCAACTCAATCTGATCGACAAAAAGCGACTTGCGGCTATATGCCATGGTTAGACGTATCAAAAACGGATGATCAAGGCCTTCAATAAGAAAGTCAGACGTCAAGTGTATCAAGTCGGAGATCTAGTAGTCAAGCGGATTATCTTGCCGCAAAGTGATCCCAGGGGCAAATGGACTCCTACATATGAAGGACCATTTGTGATCAAGAGCATATTTTCTGGTGGTGCAATGATTCTGACCACCATGGACGGCGACAATTTGCCGCACCCTGCGAACGCAGACATAGTCAAAAGATACTACGCATAAAATAACCCGACAAGTCGAAAACCCGAAAGGGCGGCTTGGGCAAAAATGGGCATCCCGGTGAACCGAAAACCCGAAAGGGCGGTTCAGGCAAAAATTAGGGATAAAAACAAAAAAAATCTGTACACCCGGCAAGTCGAAAACCCGAAAGGGCGGCTTGGGCAAAAAGGGGTTTCCCGGTGGATCGAAAACCCGAAAGGGCGATTCAGGCAAAAGTTAGGGAATTAAAGCGTATGACTATGTCTCGTCAGATCACTTCCAAGACAGTCTCTTCATCAACCGGTTCCAGGTTTCTGATCAATCCAGCCATCGTCAAACAAAGCATTGAATGGACAGATGTTCAGAGTTGTGACAGCTACAGCAGAATGGAATCCCATGGAATTATTTCACATAGCCATCTTTATTTTGTATAAATTTTTCAAATATTTACGACAAGATCCTCTTACTAGGATGATTGTCTCCTTTGTACAAATATACCCAAAAAAAAATCAATACAAATACTCTTCCCAAAATTTGTGTCATTTCCCTTTTTCTTTTTCTCTTGCAATATTTGTTTATTTTGAGAAACATCCAATGTTTTGTTAAATAGGCATATGCATTTGAAACATGATCACTTCCTAATTGAACCTAAGAAAAGGATTACTGATAGGATGAAAGTACGAACGGATATTTTGGCACCCTTTCAAAAGGAAATCCCTCAAGATTTGGAATCCACATCCCTGGCAAACCCTGAGGTCTACCTCCAGCAGACCCTCGAAGCTTATCCCCAGTAAGGTTCTGAAAGGTATTCCCCGCAGAGTACGGACGTCCCTCCCGAGTTTTATTCAAAGTTATTCCTCACGAAGGCTTATAACTGGGTTATCCTCAGCTAACAATCAGGGGAGATCGCGCTCGCCAAAGTTCTTCCCATCCCCAGCGGAGTTCCTCAAAATTCCCCAACAATAACTTATCAATACAACCCCCGGAGGAGTTTATCTTTGCAAAATCCCCAGCCAGAGAATCTTCCGGAAGTCATTTTCCCTCAGAGTTTAAGCTTCAGTATCCCCAGCAGATCAAAAGCTTCGAATGGACAATCCCCAGCGGAGTCAGACTTTTAAACCTTCTCCCCACAGAGTTTTTAGGAATAAAAATCTTGAGTTCCCCCAAGTGAAATCTCCAGAGATACTTCTCTCCAAGCTGAAGATTCTCAATCTGGCCTCCCCAGCATTAAGTCTACTAGTTTGGTACTCCCCAGTAGAAGACTTCAGGAATTCCCCCAGAAGATTGGTATACAACCCAAGCTCCATGTTCCCCAGCAACAACCAAGGATTTATTTTCCCCGGCAGCAATCAAGATTCCTTTATCTTCCGCTATCCCGGATTCATCTATCCTGTGCAAGACAGCTCTCCAACTTACATACGCATCCATTTACATTCATAACACATAATATACATTGTATCATGCATCATAGCATTGCATCCAACTAACTCTTTGCCTTTTTCAGGTAAGATCAGTCGACAGACTAAAATCATTCAAATCTCAAGATTTCTGAAAACAGTTCACAGGTTCTCCAAGTAAACGGATGCTAACCTATCACTTGTTCAGATTCTTCCCAAGACTTCTGAAAACAGTTCATGGATTCTTCCCAAGTAACGGATGTTAATCTATCAGCTAGTTCAGATGCACCTTTGAATTCAGTTTACGGAAGCTTCCCAACAACGGACGCTGCTCTATTGCTGATTCAATCTCAAGATTTATGAAAACAGTTCACGGGTTCTCCAAGTAAACGGATGCTAACCTATCACTTGTTCAGATTCTTCCCAAGATTTCTGAAAACAGTTCACGGGTTCTCCAAGTAAACGGATGCTAACCTATCACTTGTTCAGATTCTTCCCAAGACTTCTGAAAACAGTTCATGGATTCTTCCCAAGTAACGGATGTTAATCTATCAGCTTGTTCAGATGCACCTTTGAATTCAGTTTACGGAAGCTTCCCAACAACGGACGCTGCTCTATTGCTGATTCAATCTCAAGATTTCTGAAAACAGTTCACGGGTTCTCCAAGTAAACGGATGCTAACCTATCACTTGTTCAGATTCTTCCCAAGACTTCTGAAAACAGTTCATGGATTCTTCCCAAGTAACGGATGTTAATCTATCAACTTTTTCAGATGCAACTTCCTGAAAACAGCTTACAGGTTCCTCCCAACAACGGATGTCAACCTATTGCTTGTTCAGACCCCCAATTCAGAAATGGTCCAAAGCTTGGACACTTTCCTGATGTTCCCTTCCAGATGGCATCTTTAACCCCATCCCCGACAAGTTTCTGTCACTCTCTCAGACGGCATCGTTAAGCCCATCTCCAGATGGCATCTCTAAGCCCATTCCCGCATCCAGTGCTTTGATGAGTACAAATTTCCGGGCACTCTAGTGTCCAATCTCCTTTTACCCTCGAGTCACGAAAGGCAAGCTTGCCAATCTAACTCTTCGGGTTCAAGAAGATTGAACAGGGGCAACTGTTGTACCCCAAAATTTGCCCTCCCATTTCTCATTGATTTCTCCTCACAAAGCTCTTGAAGCTCAAGATCCAGTTAGGGTTTCATCTGCTCAAGATTCCTCCTTGCACTGCTAACCCCAAATTAGGGTTTGTGTTTGCACAAAGATGTTTTGACCTAAAGTGCCCAAGATTACTTTCTTGCTTCATATTGACCTCCTAAGTTTATCCATACCAAGTTTCAAGTCTTGATTCCAAGTTTTGCCCAGTCAATTGGACAGTTGACCTAGAAATCAACTGTATTGGGGAAAAAGTCAACTGTGGCCAATTGACAGTCAAATCTCATGAAATTTGATCCACATCAACATTATGAACTCATATGGACCATTTGATCAAGTTTGGATCACAATGCCACAAGAAATCTGATCAGATCACTAAAAGGGCAAAATGGTCATTTTTAGGGTTTTGACTGTACAGAGGAAATTTTTGACTGTTTGACCTAGTCAATGGCAAACCAAGCTCACATATGGACTCAAGGACCCCATGGAATTATCTTGACATGCTCAACAAGCTCAAAAGATCCCAAGTACACAAGATTGACAGTTGAATTTCTCAGTCAATTGATCAATTTTGACTGTATACTGAAAAGTCAAACTTTGACTTCTTGGTCAAAATCAAGAGTCAAGATTCATTTTCCATCAAAGTATGCCAAATCATGAAACTTGTTCACCAAGAAATCACAAAATGCAAATTAGGGTTAGAAAATGGAATTTTTCATAACTTAGAATTTTTCTAAGTTATGAAAAACCCTAATTTTTTCCCAACTTTGCCCCACCTTTTCACCAAGATCAATTTGGATTCAAACAAAAGTCAAAACATGAAAGTTGTAGCTTGTTTCATAATCTACAACTTTGATTCACAAAGTTTTCTCATTTGAAGCTTGTATCTCAAGTTACAATTTTTTGAATAAGGGCACTAAACCATTTTTAACTTAGTAGAATTTTAACCTATTTTGACAAGGTTTTCTACCCCACTTCAAGGACATTTTTCATACCCTTCCACTTGGAATTTCAATTTGCATTTCAAAGATGGATTGTAGTACTCATTCCAAGCTTTCCAAAATGTCCAAGAACTTCTCAAACAACCTCATGGTTAGAGAGAATCGAATTTCACAATATAGCAAAAAACCACTTTGTTCATGACCAAGTTCCATGTCCATAACTTTGCAAATTTGAACTCAGCATGCTTTAGGCTAGATTACAGGTCCTTAAACCAAGTTACACTCCATAATTTAATGCTTGTTCATTGTGCCAAAGTGTTGTTCCATGAGTTCAAGCATTGTACACAAGATTGATCCATTTTTAGATAAAGTGAACTTTCCATTTTTTGCAAAAGCTTGCTTTATGTCAATTGGTAAATCAAAGAAGTACATTGCAAATCTGAATGGCACAAGATTATGGACAAATTGCTCTGATCAAGAGAAGATTATGCAGCCCATTAGGAGGCCCCCTACATGCCTAGAACATCAAGTGGCATTTTGTTGCTTAAGAAAGAAGAAAGTCCCATTTTTTGTAACAACTTCCATATCAGCCTAGACACACAAGAACAAACTTACCAAACACACAAAAGACAACATAACCAAGCTGTGACACGAGCCATTTGCCTCAAGAACACCCTCCATCTCAGAATCATCCTCAAACTGCAAAAACAGGGTTGCCTCTGCAGTTTGAGTGCAAAATCCCATTTCCCTCGAGCATTCTCACCAAAATCAATTCATACACATTCCCTAGCATGTATGCAAGCTAACCATGACCTAAAACCTGACCTGTAATCCCTCTAACAGCTTCCACCATTTTCATTTTTTCCTTTTGCAGTTGAAGTTCCACAGCTCGATACAAGAAGTTTCAAGACAAAGTAAACATTGGAATAGCATCCCTGGACCTCAAGGAAGCTTTTCCAATCATCACCTTGCACTGAAAGTTCCTCATTCTCCAGATAGAAGTTCAACTGAATAGGTAAAACTTTGAACTCGTATCTCTCTTATCATGCATCTTTAGTCTTAAGTTTGTGAAGAAACAAGGTTCTACTCATAGCCCTGAACATGTACATATCTTTACTTTTCATTTCTTTTGCCTGAGTAGAGAGAATTTAAGCTTTGAAAATGGCAGAAAAACCAGGTCAGAAATCGGGGGAAGAGAAATTCTCCCTCATCTTAGAGAGTTAGGTCAAGTTCCATACATGGTTGGAATCGTCTCTTCATGCTGAGCATTTTTTATGTTATGAGTTTTTGTTAAAAAGCCAGGAATCAGGAGTTAGCAATTGGAGTACAGGGCGCGTGTTTTTGAATGCTGTTGAACAAAGGTTGAAGATGAAGCCACATGGGCTGGGCCTGTGTGGTTTCTTCTTTTTGCACCACTATTTCCCTTTTCTCACCCCCAAGCCCATTTGCTTTATTTTTTAATGATTTTTGACATTTTCTTTTTTATTTTGATTCATTTATTTTTCCTCAGCATATTTAAATTTTGAAAATATTTTTCTCATCATTTTTGGATTTTATTTGGTATTTATTTGATTTTCTTTTGATTTATACATAAATGAACATATATATTATTATTTAGAATAAATAGAAAAAATATTGTAAATACATTTTCATTTTCATTTTTATTTTATATTATCCTCTGAAAATATTTTATATAAAAAATACTATTTTCTAAAAATATTAAATATTATTATTATTTATCCATAATACATATTTAAAATAATATAAGTATACATATATATATTAATATACTTAGAGTAAAAATACCAAAAATATCCATATTTTATTTTTTAATATTTAATACTAAAAATCCCCTTTTTACAAGTATACCATATTTTATTTTATTTTTGTATGCAAATAATAAATATTATGTGAATTAATTAATTAATATACATTTTGATTAAAATTAGGGTTTTTGCCCTAAATATGAAAATACTCAAAAATAATACCTTTTTATTTTCTTATTTTTATTTTGCATAAACAACATTTTTTCATACATATATAAAAACTTTCTTTTTGCATTTTTGCATATTTATTTAATTTCTATTTAATTATGCAATTTATTTACCTTGCAAATATTCAAAAATGATGTAATAATTTAGATTCAAATTCTTGTCTAAATATCTCCCATTTGTAAATTTGTACCCCCTTCCCTATATTATTGTGTTGTAATAGCGTAGGAATTTTAACTTCGCACTTTATACGCTTTCTAATTATGCCATGTTAGAATTAGGGTTTGCATGCGAAAAAACGACAAAAAATAGTTTGACCTAATACAAGATAAATGAGCATGAAAATAAACAACACTTCTCACACTTGCACCCCCTAGGGTACTCCACTTTGTTGCCTTTCAAAAAATGGGCCATGTTGCATGTTGAATTTCTTTGGGCAAAGAAAACAAATTGAATGATCATAGTCCCTCGATAAAACTTTTCAAAACAAAACAAAAACAAATGATCAAGTCCCTTAAAGAAAATTGCCCAAAGACATTTAACGTCGTTGCAATTATGGTCCAAACGATGACCCGCGCCTGTCCCTTTCATCTCCTAAAGATAAGATTGTCCACCAAATACAATGGTGGAACAAAATTGTCAAAAGGTTTAAAACATAACAAAAATCTTTGAGAAAGCTTTAGGGTAGATAAACTCTTAAGTACTTGTCAATTTGCCAAGAAAACACTTGCCTAATTTCAAAACCCACTTCACAAGCACTTTCAAAATCAACTTTTTCAAACCCTTGAAACATCTTTTTAAAAGATAAAACACCTTTTGTAAAACATTCGAGTAAAGAATTGTTACAAGGTTAGCCTAGCACAAGGCATCTTTTCAAAACATTTTCAAAACCACACACAAAGCACCATTTCAAACAGTTGAAAACCAAGGCAAGATTGATCTAAGCAAGTACCTAAGAGCCCATGGATAACCATGGATAGAAGGGGTGCTAATACCTTCCCCTTCTATAATCTACTCCCCGAACCCAAGAAAAATCTCAAAGGTTTTTGCTGTGCTTTTTAAACCTTTCCTTAGGATAAAATAAAAAGTCGGTGGCGACTCTTGCTCAACCGAAACATTTGCGAAAACAAACGCAAAACCTCTAGTCAGTTCTCCCACCGTATCACAGCAGGTACCCTTCCATTCCGGATCCCATGGGTAATGATACTGCTATAGCCTTCAGTGACTCTGAAGATCTGATCTACCAAGCCGAATACGAAGGTGAGGAAGATTGTGAGGTGCCAGGGGAATTGGCCAAATTACTACAGCAAGAGGAAAGAGCAATTCAGCCTCATGAGGAGCAGTTGGATACAATCAACTTGGGTACTGAGGAAGATAAAAAGGAAATCAAAATAGGTGCCAATTTAGAGCCGAGTGTCACGGAGCGCCTAATTCAGCTATTGCATGATCATGTTGAGATCTTTGCCTTGTCATACGAAGACATGTTGGGACTCAATACAGACATTGTGGTACACTGTCTACCCACAAGAGAAGATTGTCCACCAGTGAAACAAAGAGTCCGCCGCATGAGACCTGACATGTCAGAGAAGATCAAAGCAGAAGTTATGAAACAGTTCAATGCTGGATTTCTGGATGTTACTTCCTATCCACAATGGGTTGCTAACATTGTTCCCGTGCCTAAAAAGGACGGCAAAGTCAGAATGTGCGTGCATTATAGAGATTTAAACAGGGCCAGCCCTAAAGACGATTTTCCACTTCTGCACATCGACATCCTGGTTGACAACACAGCTCAGCACAAATTATTTTCTTTCATGGACGGATTCTCAGGCTATAACCATATCAAAATGGCACTTGAGGACATGGAGAAAACTACATTTGTCACACAATGGTGTACGTTCTGCTACAAAGTGATGCCATTTGGACTGAAGAATGCTGGGGCAACCTATCAACGTGCCATGGTAGCTTTGTTTCATGATATGATACATCATGAGATAGAGGTCTACGTAGATGACATGATAGCCCAATCACAAACTGAAGAGGAACATCTTGATCACTTGCAAAAGCTGTTTGTCAGGTCGAAGGAGTACAAGCTCAGATTGAACCCAAACAAATGTACATTCGGAGTCCGGTCCGGTAAACTCTTAGGATTCATTTTCAGTAACAAAGGCATCGAGGTTGATCCTGCCAAAGTCAAAGCTATACAAGAAATGCCTGCTCCTTGCACTGAGAAGGAGATCAGAGGTTTTTTGGGACGCTTAAACTACATTGCTAGGTTCATTTCTCACCTAACATCTACTTGTGAACCAATCTTCAAGCTTTTGAAGAAAGATCAAGTAGTCAGATGGAACAATGACTGTCAGATTTCTTTCGATAAAATCAAAGAGTATTTACTAGAGCCTCCTATCTTGATGCCACCCATCGAGGAAGACCGCTAATCATGTATCTGACCGTCTTAGAGAATTCAATGGGGTGCGTACTGGGGCAGCATGACGAGTCTGGCCGAAGAGAGCATGTCATTTATTACCTTAGCAAAAAGTTTACCGACTGTGAAACCAGATATTCACTGCTCGAGAAAACTTGTTGCGCTTTGGTATGGGCTGCTCGCCGGCTAAGATAGTACATGTTGACTCATACCACTTTGCTGATATCTAAGATGGATCCGATAAAGTACATCTTTGAGAAGCCTTCTTTGTCTGGAAGGATAGCTAGATGGCAGATGATCTTAACGGAATACGACATACAGTACACTACCCAAAAAGCTATAAAGGGCAGTGTGCTAGCCGATCATCTGGCTCATCAGGCTGTAGAAGATTACCAGTCCATGAAGTTCGACTTCTCTGACGAAGACATCATGACATTGGACAAGGTTGAAGATTTCAGACCATATGATGGACCTGAACAAGGATCCCGATGGACCCTGTACTTTGATGGGGAATCCAATGCACTTGGCAACAGTATCGGCGCGGTACTCATATCCCTAGAAGGTTTCCATAATCCTTTCACTGCCAGACTTTTCTTCAACTGTATGAACAATATGGCAGAGTATGAGGCATGTATCTTTGGACTCAAGGCTGCCATAGACTTGGGAATCAAATCCTTAGATGTGTTTGGGGACTCAGCTTTGGTCACCAGTCAGATCAAAGGAGAATGGGATACTAAGCATCTGAACCTCATCCCTTACAAAGAACATGTTTTGACATTGTTACCACATTTCAGGCAGATTAACTTCGAGCACTTCCCGCGAGAAGAAAATCAGCTAGCAGATGCTCTAGCTACAATGTCATCCATGTTTAAACTTAATTGGGATAACGAGGCTCCCCAACTCACCATTGAACAGATGGACGAACTAGCACACTGTCACGAGATTAATACCGAAGAAGTAGTGGACCAGCCATGGTTTCATGAAGTCAAAAGGCATCTCGAGGCTCAAGAATACCCAGAAGGAGCTTCAGTCATTGACAAAAAGTTCTTAAGGATATTCTCAGCTAAGTTCTTCCTAAGTAATGACATCCTGTACAAACGCAATCATGATTATATTCTGCTCCGTTGTGTGGACAAGATTGAAGCTGAAAAGATCATGGCTGAATTGCATGAAGGTACCTTTGGCACTCACTCTAGAGGGCATACGATGGTAAAGAAGATCCTATAGGCGGGCTATTACTGGTCTACCATGGAAGCTGACTGCTATCAACACTCCCGGACCTACCATAAAAGTCAAATCTATGCAGACAAGGTGCACGTGCCTCCAATTCCTCTAAATGTCTTAACAGCTCCTTGGCCCTTCTCTATGTGGGGAATCGACATGATTGGGGAGATCAAGCCTACAACATCCAATGGACACCGCTTCATTCTGGTGGCCATTGACTATTTCACCAAGTGGGTCGAAGCAGCGTCCTTCGCATCCGTTACTAAGAATGTTGTTGCCCGCTTCATCAAGCAGAACCTTATTTGCCGGTACGGTATCCTCGAAAGGATCATCAGTGACAACGGTACAAACCTTAACAATACTATGATCACCGCCCTGTGTGAGCAATTCAAGATTCAACATCACAATTCATCTCCCTATCGGCCAAAGATGAATGGTGCAGTCGAAGCTGCTAATAAAAATATCAAGAAGATCATATAAAAGATGACAGTCACCTACAAGGACTGGCATGAAATGTTACCGTTTGCTCTCCACGGGTACCGTACCATGGCTCGCACATCAACTGGGGCAACACCCTATTCCTTGGTATATGACATGGAAGCTGTTTTACCTATCGAGGTTCAGATTCCCTCTTTGAGAATCATGAAGGATGCAGGTCTTAGTGAAGACGATTGGATCCAGACCCGACTTGATCAACTGAACTTAATTGACGAAAAGAGACTTACTGTTGTTTTCCATGGTCAGACATATCAAAAAAGGATGATCAAGGCTTTCAACAAGAAAGTCATACGCCAGGTATATCAAGTTGGAGATCTAGTGATCAAGTGCATTATCTTGCCACAAAGTGATCCCAAGGGAAAATGGACTCCTACCTACGAAGGACCATTTGTAATCAAGAACATATTTTCTGGTGGAGCAATGATCTTAACCACCATGGATGGCGAAGACCTGCCGCACCCTGCGAACGCAGACATAGTCAAAAGATACTATGCATAAGAGACCCGCTAGGTTGACACACCTAGGCAAAACAAGGGCATCCCGACGAACCAAAAGGTTCGGGAAACAATTAGGGATAAAATAAAAAAATATGTACATCCGACAAGTTGAAAACCCAAAAGGGCGACTTGGGCAAAAAAGGGTTTCCCGGTGGACTGAAAACCCGAAAGGGCGGTCCAGGCAAAAGTTAGGGAATTAAAGCGTATGACTATGTCTCGTCGGATCACTTTAAGGATAATCTCTTCACTGACAAACTCCGAGCTTCTGATCAATTCAATCATCCTCGGACGAAGCAACGGATGGACAAGATATTCGGAGACACGAAGGCTATAGCAGAATGGGAGCCCCATGAGATTTTTACACATAGCTATCTTTCTTTGTATACAATTTTTTCTTACTTTTATGACACCATCCTCTTACTAGGATGTTTGTCTCCTTTGTACAAAACACTTATTCAAAGTAAATAAAAAGATATCTCTTTCAAAGTACATAAAACTATTTGCCTTTTTCTTTACACTTGTGTTTTTATTTGCAAAAAACATCCAATGATTCATTAATGAACATATGCATTTGAACATAATTACTGTTTACAAATAAACAGGATGGAAGAGAACAATTATTGACAGACTGGAAGGATAGGAAAACGTCTTTAGGCTATTCCATGAGCAATCCCTACAGTACATCATCTAGATCCCCAGCGGAACTAAAATTTCAAACCCGTAATCCCCATCAGAGTTAAACTCCCAATCCCCGGCGGAGCCAAAGTTTCAAACTCCCAATCCCCAGCGGAGCCAAAACTTCTAACTATTAATCCCCAGCGGAAACTATCCAGTTTCTCCAAATTCCCCAACAAGTTGTCTTGAAGTCTGAAAAGCAACCAGATAACAGTTAACTTTTTGTCTCTCCTCAACCTAGGATAATTCTCTAGTAGAATGGCAGACAATCCAAAACTCCTGAATTTACTCCCCAGTAGTAAGTCTTCTTCCCCACAGAGTTTTTATAGCTTCCCAACAGAATGAAGATTCTCATTCTTAATTCCCTGCAGAAGTCATCAGAGTTTTCTTCATTCCCCAGCAGAATAAGGATTCCCATTGTGTAACCCCCAGTAGAAGTCATCAAAGTTCTCTGGATTCTCCAAGCAGATTACTCAGGCAGTATGTGGCATCGCTCACAACAGAATTTTTGTCAATACTCCAACTTCAAGACATGAAGGATCCCTACATCCCCAGAGAAGTCATCAAGGATTTTTAATCCCCAACAGTCGCCAAGGATTTATTATCCTCAGAAGTCAAGGATTTATTTTCCCCGGCAGCAGTCAAGGATTTATTTTCCTCAACAATACAACAAATTAGCTTACATACGCATACATTACATCCATATATCATAAACATTGATAAAACACATATATTGTATCATACATTTCATGCAACATAAATTTGTGTTTCAGCTAACATTTTACCCTTTTCAGGATAAGATTAACAGCTACCATTAACAATGTCCAAAGATTCTAGATACAGTACAGATACACTCCAGACACGGAAGTCATTCTGTTACTCATCCAGATTCAGATTTCAGATACAGTTCAGATACACTCCAGACGCGGAAGTCATTCTGTTACTCATTCAGATCTCAACTCAAGATACAGTCCAGATACACTCCAGACACGGAAGTCATTCTGTCACTTATTCAGATACAGTCCAGATACACTCCAAATACGGATGCCATCCTGATACTTATTTAGATTTCAACTATCAGATACAGATTAGATACGTTCCAGACACGGAAGTCATTATGATACTCATTTATATCTCAACTCAAGATACATTCCAGATACACTCCAGACACGGAAGTCATTCTGTCACTTATTCAGATACAGTCCAGATACGCTCCAGATACAGATGCCATCCTGATACTTATTCAGATTTCAACTATCAGATACAAATTAGATACGTTCCAGACACGGAAGTCATTCTGATACTCATTCAGACCTCAACATTCAGATACAATACAAATACGCTCTAGACGAGGATGTTATTCTGATACTCATTCAGATTTCAAGTTCAGATACGCTCCAGACACAGATGCCATTCTGGCCCTTATTCAGATTTCAAGTTCATATACAATTTAGATACTCTCCATACGCGGATGCTATTCTATTACTCATTCTGACCTCGACTCCAAGATACAGTTCAGATACGCTCCAGACACGGATGCTATTCTGTTTCTCATTCAGATTTCAAGTCTCCAGATATAGCTCAGATACGTTCCAGACGCGGACACCATTCTGATACTTATTCTTCTGACTTACAACTTATAATTCAACAAACACTCTTGGATGGCATCTACAAGACCATCTCCAACAAGATTCTATCACTTCTCCAAATGGCATCTTTAAGCCCATTCCCTCAACTACACTTTGTCGAGTGCAAAATTATGGTTTGTGTTTGCACAAGTATTTTTGGGCCACCAATGCTTCATGTGAATTTCATACACCATCTTGGACCCCTAAGATTTCTCATGTTAAGTTTCAAGCCTTGAATCACATTTTTGATCAGTCAATTGGACAGTTGACCTAAAAATCAACTGTATTGGGGAAAAAGTCAACCATGGCCAATTTACAGTCAAACTTCATAATTTTTTATCCACAACAACATTTTAGACTCATATGTACCATTTGATCAAGTTTGGATCACAACTCCTCAAGAAATTTGATCAAATCATCAAAAGGGCAAAATGGTCAAAATTAGGGTTTTGACTGAGAAAGGGCAATTTCTGATTTTTAACCAAGCAAATGACCAATTGGGTTCAAACATGATTTCAAGGGTTCAATGGCATCATCTTGACCTAATTACATGGTTCAAAAGATCTCAAGTTCATAGGATTGACAGATGAATTTTCCAGTCAACTAATCAAAAATCAAATGTACACTGAAAAGTCAAACTTTGAATTTTTGGTCAAAATCAAGTGCCAAGGGTCATAATTCATAAAGATATGTCAAAATATGAAACTTGTTCACCAATAAAACCAATTTTGAAAATTAGGGTTTTGAATTTGAAAAATTTCATAACTTAGAATTTTTCTAAGTATGGAAATTTTCTTTTTTTTTCTTCAACTTTCCACCACTTTTTCACCATGATTAAATTTGATTCAAAGAAAACTCCCAACATGAAAGTTGTAGTCCTCCATGAAATCCACAACTTTTCTGCACAAACTTTTCCCAAAAGATGCATGGATCTCAAGTTATGAATTTGTGAATAGGGGTCCATGAACTAAATAACTTAGTAAAAATTTGCCCTAATTTAAGAAGTTTTTTGACCCAACTTCATGGACATTTTTCACCTAGTTCAAAGAGATATCTCAAAATTCATTTCAAAGATGGATTATAGAGCACATGAAAAGCTTTCCAAAAAGTCTAATAACTCTCCAAGATCATTTGTGGTTAGGGAGAATCGAAGAAAAGAAATTGGCATTTTATCACTTTTGTTCATGCCATTTTCACAAAGTATCACATTGCAAATCTGATCTTGGATGCTTGTACCTTGCATTACAGGTCCTAAACTCATTATACTCTCCATGATTAAATGCTAATTCAGAAGACAAAGGCTTTATTTTCACTTTTGGAACATTCCACAAGAGATAATTCCATTAATGGCATAAAGGGAACATTGCCATTTTCATAAAGGCAAGCTTTTGCAACTTTATCATTCTTGAGCCTTGGACCTGTTTCTTTGATGCAAGCAATCTCCACAGATATCAAGCAATGTGTACCAACTCTTATCAGCTCACAAGCAAGAAGTACAATCATGTTTGCATAAGTCATTTCACTTTTCTTCAAATGCAAGAAAAGTTGCAAAAGAAGTCAGAACTTGTACAGCAAGGGAAGAGTGGACTTTGTATCATTCTATACATATCCACAAACTTGTCACAACTCAGGACACAAATTGATAGCATCCAAAATACCTTAAAACTCAGAAACTTCATTTTTTTTGCCAAGAACATCCAGTTGCTGCAAAACTCTAGCCATTTCATTTTTGGCTCGTGCTTTTCTTGTTTCAACACTTCAAACACCTTCCATATATCCTATCAAAGCTATCCAAGCCCTTGTCCTGGTTCTGTGAGCTCTGTTTCAGCCATTTCCATTTTCAAATTTGAAGGTTGCAGCTTGACTTCTATAGAGAGTTTTGGCCATCCATAAAGCAAGCTAGGTATTGGAATAGGTTGAAGGAACTTCAAGGAAGCTCACACAATCCTCAGGCCTCACTCAAAGTCCCCACATTGTCATATCCAAGTCCAGTTGAAGGAGGTATTTTTCAAATCTCTATCTCTCTATTTAGGCATCCTCAAGCCACGATTTGTGAAGAAAAAATGTAGCCCTTATCTTGGTGAAGCTGTACATATGCATACTTGTCATTTATATTAACCGTGCCATGAGAATTTGAATCTTGAAGTTCATGAAATATTTAGGTCACGAATTAGGGCTGATTAAATTCTCTCTGATCTTTGAGAGTTAGGTTACAAATTTTATATCATTGGAATCGTGAGATTACAAGCTACATGTTTTATGTTATGGGTTTTTGTTTTTATGCAAGCAATAGCAAGATACAGGTTTGTACATGATGCGCGCGTAGAGCTGAAGGATAGGGACGAAGATGACTGGCCTTGGGCTTTTTGGCGCGCTGGGTTGTTTTCGTTTTTACTTTTCACACCTCCTGATCCACTATTTGCACCCCCTGATCTATTTTGTTATATTTTTTCATATTTTCTCATATTTTATATTTATTGATTTTAATAATTTTTTCTGAACATTAAAAAATCACAAAAATAATTTCTTAATTTTTTGCAATTTTATTTTTTATTTTTTATTTTTTATTTTTATTTTTACATAGAAAATAACTTATTAGAATAAATAGAATTTTATTTTCTTATATAAATTGTAAATACATTTAAAAATACCATACATTTTTATTTTTATTATTTATACACATAAAATATTATTTTCATACATATTTTAATTTTTATTATTTGTACATAATATTATTTATTATTTTCTTCTATAAAAAATGAACAAAATAATAATAGGAAACATATATTTATTTTAATTTAAAATTAGGGTTTCATCCCTCCAAAAATAACAATATTATTTTTCCTTATTTTCTAGGGTTAATTAATTTTATTTTCTCATACAAAAAACCAAATACAAAACATTTTTGCATAAATACATTTTTATTGCATTTTTAATATTTGTATATTTATTTAATTTGAACATAATTCAATTGGGTTGTAATAGTATTTTTAGGGTTTATTTTGTGCAATATCCCTATTCAAAAACTTGTATCCCCCTTCCCATAATAATTTTTGTAATAGTTTAGTTTACATTTATGCAATTTATCGCATTTATACCATGTTTAGTAAACTAGGGTTTGCATGACAAGACCAAAAACAAACAAATAGAAAAGACTTAATACAAGACAAATCAAAAGCATGTAAAATGATACATATTGCACATAAGCACCCTTAGGGTTTCACCCACTTGGTTGCCTAAAACAAAATGGCCATGTTATGCATGCGAAGTATCTTGGAAAAACAAAACAAAATAAGATCATAGTCCCTCGATGACGCTATCAAAAGGTTGCCTAAACAAAGATGATCTTGGTCCCTCAAACATGCTAAGATACTTGGCAACATTGCTATCATGGTTATACGATGACCCACACCCGTCACGTTAACATCCAAAGATAGGGTTGTTTACCAAACCAATGGTAAATCAACAATGTCAAAGGAATGAAAATGCACAAGAAAGACTTTTGAGTAGGTAGATAACTTCTAGTTACTTGTACAATTTCAAAATAATCCTTGCTATTTTCAAAAACAAACACACACATTTTCAAAACATTTCCAAACACCTTACAAAATATTGAAACATTTTTCAAAAGACAAACATCTTTGTATACATTCTTACGAACGAGAATCATTACAAAGATTGCCTAAACGATGGCCTCTTTTCAAAATACTTTCAAGACCACACAAAGCACCATTTCAAACAATTTCAAAAGCAAAGCAAGTGATCTAAACAAGTAACTAAGAGCCCATGGAAAACCATGGATGAAAAGGGTGCTAGCACCTTCCCTTTTCATAATCTACCCCCCGAACTTAAGAAAACATCTCAAAGGTCTTTCCTGTGCTTTTTTACCTTTCCTTTTGGATAAAATAAAAGTCGGTGGCGACTCTTGCTAACCGCGACATTTGCGAAGAAACGCAAAACCTCAAGTCAGTTCTCCCACCGCATCACACTTACCATCTTTCTTAGGTACCAGAACAACGTTAGCAACCCACTATGGATAGGAGGTGACAACTAAGAACCCTGCGTCGAACTACTTCATGACTTCTGCCTTGATCTTTTCTGACATTTTAGGATGCATACGATGGAACTTCTGTTTAACCGGATGACAGTCCTCTTTGGTCGGCAGACGATGAACCACAATATCAGTGTCTAAACCTGGCATGTCTTCATATGACCATGCGAAGATCTCAACATAGTCCTGCAACATTTGTATCAACCGCTGTTTGATCTTAACTTCCAAATTTGCGCCGATCTTGACTTCTTTTATGTCTATCTCCTTGCCCAGGTTTATCGTCTCAACCGGCTCTTCATGAGGTTGTATAGCCCTTTCTTCATGCTGTAATAGTCTAGCAAGTTCTCCAGGCACCTCACAATCATCCTCACCTTCGTCTTTGTCTTGGTTGATCGGATTTTCAAAGTCATAACTGGCAGTAGCAGAGCTGTTATCAATGGGATCCAAAGGGGATATGGATCTGCAGTATGATACGTGAGTGTGTGTAAGAGCATAACTGTTTTGATAAAGTGAAAACAAAAAAGAAAAACAAAGAGCGCGAAATGTGTATGCTAGGAACGTATAATGTTTTATTGATGATATATGAAATGACAAATAATAGCCCTCACAATCAAAGCCAATGTGCCTTGGGCAAGGTACAAGGCTGTAGAGTTTTAAATTGTTTATTACAAATCTCAAAACAAGTAAGACAATTATTGTGGAATAAAAGAAACTGGTATAAAGTCCCTATCCGTCTAGTTACTCGGTCCACCATTGGTAGTTGGGTAGATCCAGCTGTCAATGTTTGAGTCTTCCTAGATGTCTTCAATGGCATTAATTCCCCACTTACTGATGCGTAGGGGAGGTCCTCCAGCCCGAGTGCGTCGAACAACTCTTTGAGCTCCTGAAGTAAAGCCCAAACCAAACTTGTCAGTTTTGTGAGTAAAATTAGGGAGCTGTCCCCAGTTGGTACACCCACCTTCTTCAACCACGGCTCTAGCGTCCTTGATGGAAGTCATCTTCAGAGGAGGTTTGTTGGTAGTAGTTTCATCCGATGCCAAGATGTGGGGAACCTCTTCAAAATTCTGGTAAGGAGTCTTTATGAATTTCCCTAAACCAATTATCCAAACATCTCATATACATCAAATAGAGATTGTTCAAACACAAGAATAATTTTCTGTAACACCATTATCACCACCTTCCAAATGCAAACAAAAAATCAGTATTTTTCAACTTGACTAAGTGAGAGAGATTCTAGAACTTTGCGGGAGCAAGGATTGGAGCATCTTCAAGAAAGCACTCAACCAATCGTCATTTCGCGCCCGGAGACATCTGTATATTTTTTCAAAGATTTCGCTCCAAGAGGTATACTTCTTTCCGAACTGTAATATCTTTATCATTACATCATTTTCTTTTTGTGTTCAAAATATATATAAAAAAGACAGCAAAAGAAGAAAACTCAGAAAAAAAATCCAAGACAGAGGGCTAACACAGGTACCCGTGTCACAGGACACGACCCGTGTCAGGTCTACTAGAGCTGAAAATATGACAAGTTGGCAGGACAGGGTGCTGACACGGGTGCCCGCGTCACAGGACACGGCCCGTGTCAGCTTAGCTAAGGCAGAAAGGAAGCGTGCATGATTTATTACAAGGTCCTGACATGGGTGCCTGTGTCACGGGACACGACCCGTGTCACGGGACACGACCCGTGTCAGGCCAGACACCAAAAATATTGTTTTTTATACTTTTTTTTTCTATTTATTTTCATTCAATATGGTTGTAATAGTTAAAATTATGTTTTATTTTCCTTTATCTCCCCATTTGTAAACTTGAATCCCCCATCCCCTAAAGTGATATAATAGTGTAGGATTTTGATTTCCGCAATTTATCGCTTTAATATAATCGTTAGTAATTAGGGTGTGTATGGAAATATAAAATCAATCTTAGAGAACCCTAATATCAAAGACAAAAATGCATGCAATCAAACACTTTTCACACACGCACCTCTAGGGTAACCTCGCTTGTTTCCTCGAAAAAATAGTCATGTTCCTCGAATGTGGTACGCTTTAGCAAAGACCCTCGATAAAAAGATTGTAGTCCCTCGATGTCCCTCGATGTTGCCTTTGATAAACGATCTAGTCCCTTGCGAAAATTGCTAAAGCGTCTCATAAGTTGCCTTTTATGACTATACAATGATCCACGCCCGTCCCTTCATATCCAATGATGGGGCTTCTTATCAATCAATGATAAGATAACACTATCTAAAGGAGGAGGAAAAGAACAAAGACTTCTTTTGAGTAGGTAGAACATTCATAGTTGCTTTCTCACAAACATTTTAAAACATCTTTCAAAAGGCACGAACACTTTCAAAATAAATATTTTCAAAAGTCAACACTTTGTATACATTCTTATAAAGATGAGAATCACTATAAAGTTCTCCTAAATGAAAGCACTTTTCAAAAATACTTTCAAGCAATCACAAACATATTTCAAACAAAGCATTTAAAAGTGAGCTAGTAACTAAGAGCCCGTAGATAACTACGGATGAAAAGGTGATAACACCTTCCCTTTTCATAACCTACCCCCTGAACTCAAGAAAAATATCTCAAAAGGTCTTTCCTGTTCTTTTCACCCTTTCCTTTATTGGATAAAAGAAAAGTTGGTGGCGACTCTTGTTATCCGCAATAATTGCGATAAAACGCAAAACACCCCAAGTCAGTTCTCCCACCGTATTACAACCACCTTTCCATATTAGAAATAATGAAGTCAATGTTCTGGAAGACACTGATAGTGATGGTGATTTGGACAACTGGATTTTCCCCACCATTGAAGGTGGACTCGACAACTAGAAAACTAAAGGCTTTATACCGATCTCCTTCAACCAGGAGTAATAGTTTTTTTTGTTTTTATCGCTTTAAGAAATTTGGTTATGTAATTTCTCTTTAAACAATGACTTTAAACCTTGTGTCTTGCCTGGGGCATAATGGTCCATTTGTTAAGGGTTTTCATTTCATATGTCATATCTTCATTTAATGAAAACATTGGACGTTTTGCATTCAAATTTTGTGTTCTCTTTCTTTATTTTACTTTATTTGCACTATCAAATAGCTATGTGTTCTTACACACACCCACACAATACATTGCATATCTTTATCCACTCTAGATCCTGTTGATAACAATCTTGCTATTGCCACTCATGATTTTGAAAATCCAATATACCAAGCCGAAGATGAAGGTGAGGAAGATGTGAGATACCTGGAGAACTCGCCAGACTCTTGATTTAAGAAGAAAATGCCATTCAACAACATGAAGAACCAGTCGAAGTGGTAAACTTGGGTTCTGGGAAAGATAAGAAGGAAGTCAAGATTGGCGCCAACCTGGAAGACAGTATCAAGAGAAGATTGATTCAGATGTTGCACGAATATGTTGAGGTATTAGCTTGGTCATACAAAGACATTCCAGGACTCGATACAAATATTGCGGTTCACCATCTTCCTATGAAAGAGGGTTGTACTCCAATTAAACAAAAAGTTCGTCACATGCATCTCGAGATGTTTGAGAAGATCAAGGCCGAGGTCATGAAACAATTCAATGGAGGGTTCCTAGCAGTGACATGGTATCCTCAATGGGTTGCCAACGTTGTTCCCATACCAAAGAAAGATGGCAAGGTATGTATGTGTGTAGATTACAGGGATTTGAACATGGTAAGCCCCAAAGATGACTTCCCACTTCCACATATTGACGTCTTGGTCGATAACACTGCTCAACACAAGGTATTCTCCTTCATGGATGGTTTCTCGGGATATAATCAGATCAAGATGGCGCCTGAAGACATGGAAAAAACTACTTTCGTCACACAATGGGGAACATTCTATTATAAGGTCATGCCTTTTAGGTTGAAGAACGTAGGGGAAACTTATCAGCGAAGAACATCTTGACCATCTACACAAGCTGTTTGAGAGGCTAAAGAAGTACAAACTAAGTCTGAATCCAAACAAATGCACCTTTAGGATAAGGTCTGGAAAACTCCTAGGTTTCATCGTCAGTGGTAAAGGGATTGAAGTAGACCTTGTAAAAGTTAAAGCTATCTAAGAAATTCTAGCTCCCCGTACTGAGAAGGAGGTCAGAGGTTTCTTAGGATGACTAAACTACATTGCTCGATTCATCTCTCATTTGACTGCTGCTTGTAAGCCAATCTTCAAACTGTTAAAGAAAGATCAAGTAGTCAGATGGAACGACGACTGTCAAATGGCTTTTGATAAAATCAAAAAGTACTTACAAGAACCTCTGATTCTGATGCCAACAGTTGAAGGGAGACCTTTAATCATGTACCTAACAGTGCTAAAGAAATCAATGGGGATGTGTGCTGGGGAAACATGACGAGTTTGGTCGAAAAGAGCATGCAATATACTACCTTAGCAAAAACTTTACCGACTGTGAAACAATATATTCACTGCTCGAGAAAACTTGTTGGACTTTGGCATGGGCTGCTCGCCGACTAAGACAATATATGTTGACTCATACTACTTTATTGATCTCTAAAATGGATCCCATCAAGTACATATTTGAGAAGCCAACTCTCTCTAGAAGAATAGCCCGATGGAAAATGATCTTAACGGAATAAGAAATTCAGTACACCACTCAAAAAGCAATCAAAGGAAGTGTACTGGAAGATCATTTGGCATATCAAGCTGTAGACGACTATTAGTCTATGCACTTCGAGTTACCGGATGAGAACATCATGTTAATTACAGATTATAAAGAACCTGGACCGTATGAAGGACCTGAACTAGGATCCTGATGGACTATGGTTTTTGATGGAGCTTCTAATGTACTTGGCAATAGAACCGGTGTTGTGATCATCTCCCCCGCAGGTTTCCATACATCCTTTAGTGCCAGACTCTGCTTTGACTGTACTAAGAACATGGCTGAGTACGAAGTGTGCATCTTGGGTCTTAAAGTTTCTATTGACCTGAGAATCAAATTCCTGAGTGTATATGGGGATTCAACCTTGGTAATCAGTCAGGTCAAGGGAGAATGAGATACGAAGCACCCAAATCTCATTCCATACCGAGAGCATGTGCTAACCTTGATTCCGTACTTCGAAGAGATTACCTTTGAGCACATCCAAGGAAAAGAGAATCAGTTGGTGAACGCATTAACTACAATGTCATCCATGTTCAAGCTCATATGGGACAACAAGACTCCTATAATTACCATTGAAAGATTCGACGAACTGGCGCACTGCTACGAAATTGATACTGATGGAGTACAAGAGAAACCCTGGTTTCATGAAGTTAAAAGGTACCTCGAGGCTCAAGAATACCCTGAAGGAGCATCTATCAAAAATTCCTATGAAGGTTCTCAGCTAAGTTCTTCCTGAGCAATGGAATTCTGTACAAGCGCAACCATGATTCAATTTTGCTTCATTTTGTGGACAAGAAGGAAGCAGAGAAAATTATGGAGGATATGCACAAATGCATCTTTGGTACTCACTCCAGCGGGCATACTATGGCAAAGAAAATCTTGAGAGCAGGTTACTGTTGGTCAACCATGGAAAATGATTGTCATCACCACTCAAGAACTTGTCACAAGTGTCAGATCTATGCTGATAAATTTCATGTGCCTCCAGTACCTTTGAACATCATGACTGCTCCTTGGACATTTGCAATGTGGGGCATTGACATGATTGGAGAAATCAAACCTACTGCATCTAACAAACATTGCTTCATTCTCGTCGCCATTGACTACTTCACAAAATGGGTTGAAGCAACTTCGTTCGCCTCTGTTACCAAGAGTGTTGTGGCTCGTTTCATCAAACATAAGATTATCTGTCGGTATGGCATGCCTAATAGAATTATCACAGACAATGGCACCAACCTTAACAACACTATGATCATTGAACTCTGCACGCAGTTCAAGATCAAACATCACAACTATTCTCCATACAGACTAAAGATGAATGGCACAGTGGAAGTCACTAACAAGAACATAAAGAAGATTGTGAAAAAGATGGTTGTGACTTACAAAGACTAGCACAAGATGTTACCCTTTGCTCTTCATGGCTATCACACTTCAGCGCAAATGTCAACTAGGGCAACCCCATTATCTCTAGTCTATGGCATGGAAGCTATCCTACCAGTCGAAGTTCAAATTCCTTATGTGATAATCATGAAAGATGCAGACTTAGGCGAAGATGAGTGGATCCAGACTAGGTTGGATCAGTTGAATTTGATTGACGAGAAAAGGCTTGAAGATGTCTATCATAGTCAGATGTATCAGAAGTACATGATCAATGTGTTCAACAAGAAGACCAAGCATCGGGTATATCAAGCTGTTGACTTGGTAATAAAGCGTATCATTCTACCACAAGGTGATCCCAGGGGAAAATGGACTCCCACCTATGAAGGACCATTTGTAATCAAGAAAGTATTTTAGGGCGGTGCTATGATACTAACCACCATGGACGGTGAAGATTTCCCATACCCTATAAACGCGGATATAGTAAAAAGATACTACGCACAAAAACAACCCGCTAGGTTGACTGACCTAGGAAAAAACAAGGGCATCCCGAGAAGTCGAAAACCTGAAAAGGCGACTTGGGCAAGAAAGGGTATCCCGATGGACTGAAAACCCGAAAGGGAGGTCCAGGCAAAAATTAGGGATTAAAAGCGTATGATTATGTCCCATTGGATCACTTACAACAAGCTTTATTACCAATGTCAAATTCAAACGGTGAAAATCAATTCAATCAACTTCTTCTGACAGCAAGGGATGAGATGTTCGAAGACATAGGGGCAATAGCAGGGTTGGAACCCAACAAGATCATTTCCACATAGATATATGTTTTGTTTTCACTTTGTACTCTTTTCATTTCACAACAATTTCCTCTTACTATGATTTATGTCTCTTTGTACAAAAATCCCTATTTATAGGCAAGTTATCAATACAAATACACCTTAAAGTTCAAACCTTTTGTTTTTCTATTTTGCTTGCAAAAACGTCCAATGACTAAAGTTGAATGAACATATACATGTGAACATGATTAACTATTAACAAATATATGCATAAGAACATGAATAAGCATTTACTCAAGATTCTAGGAGTTAGGATCATGTTCAAGCTATCCATAAATCCCCATAGAGCCACTTCTATGAGATTATCCCCATAGAGTAATATTCACAAATTCATCCCCAATAAGGATACATTACCCGTATTTTCCCCAACATACGAAGTTCCAATCAGTATAATTCATAGAAATTCTCTTCCCCGGTCGAGTTTGAAAATTGTGAAGCCAATTTCCCCAAGAGAGTTTGTTTCCTCAGCAGAATACTTCTCTGTCAACAGGCTTTATTTCCCCAACAGATCACAGTCTCCTCAGTTCGAGTCTATTCCTCAAATTGCTACGAATCACCGACAAATTTCATCTCCTCAATGAAGCCACGACTATCCCCGGAGAGTCGCTACGAAACCTGGAACCAAACTGAATACCAATTAACTTTATCCTCCCCAGACAAATCGGAAGGTTATCCATCTCTTTTATCCCCAGTCATGGTATATAAGAATTAAATTCCCCAGTAGATTAATGAACAACCAATGTTCCTAAACTCTTCTCCCCAAAGCAGAAGTCAACATTCCCCAATGGAGTTTCCTCAAACAAAAGGCAAGAATCCCCAGCAGAAGCATTCTAGAAAAGATTGAAGATACATGTACTCTTCATCCCCAGCGATAGTCAGGGATTTATTTTCCCAAGACAAAATATTGCACAGGCTTACAAATACACTTCACAATATTTCACACTCATACGTCATATCATATGCATACGAAACGCATGTAGCACAATCTCATTTATTTTGAGAACATCATTATGCAATGCATTTCATACATCATGACATTGCATACATCTAACTCTTTACCTTTTTAGGAAAGATCAATCAGCAGATGAATATTCTCAAAATAGATTGTAGATTAATTCCCAAAACAAGACGAGGATTATCTACATGATAAATACATCCTTCAGATATCTTCTGGTTCAGATTAAATCGACCAAATATTTATTCTGATACTTCTTCCAGTGGAAATTTTTTGGCTCATATTAAATCAACCAAAGATTTATTCTGATACTTCTCCCAATAGACCTTTTCTGGCTCATATGAAATCAAAAAATGATTTATTCTGATACTTCTTCCAGTAAAAGACAAAAATAAATTTTCTGGCTCAGATTAAATCGACCAAAGATTTATTCTGACACTTCTTCTAGTGGATATTTTTTGGCTCAAATTGAATCAACCAAAGATTTATTCTGATACTTCTTCCAGTCAAAGACAGATGCAAACATTTTTTGGCTCAGATTAAATCGACCAAAGATTTATTCTGATACTTCTTCCAGTAGACATTTTCCCAGCTCAAATTAAATCGACCAAAGATTTAATCTTATACTACTCCCAGTAGACATTTTCCTGGCTCAGATTAAATCAACCAAAGATTTAATCTGATACTTCTCCCAGTAGACCTTTTCTAGCTCAAATTAAATCGACCAAAGATTTAATCTGATACTTCTCCCAGTAGACTTTTTCTGGCTCATATTAAATCGACCAAAGATTTATTCCGATACTTCTCCCAGTTAAAGCCAAGTGTAGAATTAGTTTAATTTCTATATCAACAGTTACTTTGGATGGCATCAATAATCCCATCTCTAAAAATTCTTCATTACCTCTCCAAATGGCATCTTTAAGCCCATTCTCGGCATAGTAAACCAAAAGCATTACTTCATGCACAAGCGAGTGCAAATTTCTAGGCATTTAAGTGTTCAATCATCATCCACCAAGTCACGAATGGAGGACATGCCAATATAACTCTTCAGGTGTAAGAAGATTGAACAGGGGCAACTGTTGTACCCCAAAATTTTCCCTCCCTTTTCTTTAATACATTTCTCACAAAATTTCTTAAATGCTCAAGGATTCTCAAGAGATGACCAGACAAGCCCGCCTCTTAAGCACTGGGTCCACAACTAGGGTTTTGGTTTTCTCAAGGAAAATTGGACTTCTAATGCCTCAAGTGACTTTCATGGTTCATCATAAGTCTCCAAGAATGCTCATACCAAGATTCAAGTTTTGCATCACAAATTTGCTCAATCAATTGCTTATATGATTGCAAATCAACTGTATTGGGTAAAAAGTCAACTATGGCCAACATACATTAAAACTTCAAGATTTTTTGCCAACATCAACATTTTGATGTGATATTCATCATTTGATCAAGTATTTATCATAATTCCTCAAGGAAAGCACTCAAATCATCAAAGGAGCAAAATTGTTAAAATTAGGGTTTTGATTGAGAATGACTGATCATTGAATTTTGACCTAGTACATGACCTAATGGCTTGAAGCATGATCTCAAGGACCCAAACACAATATATTGACCTAATTCCATGGCTCAAATCATTTCTAAGATGCAAGTGACTGATAGTTGAAAATTTGAATCAACTGATGAAAAGTCAACAGGCACACAAAAAGTCAAACTTTGATTTTTTGGTCAACATTGAATTTCAAAAATCAAGAACCATCAAGACATTCAAAATTATCAATCTTGATCATCAAGAATCAACCAAGTCAAGAAAAGTCAACAAAAAGTCAAATTTTCCAATACTTAGAAAAATTCTAAGTATTTTGTCCTTGACAAATTCACTACTCCATGATCATTTTTCATTAAGATGCAAGATGATTCAAGGAAAACTTTCAACATGAAATTTACAGAGCATGATAAATTATACAACTTTTTCCTTGAGGGTTATTGTCCAAAAATGCTTGGATTAGTAGATATAGGCCCATGAAGTCATGATATTTTTGTTCTACACTTAGAAAAAATTTCAATGAGTTTGGTCAGATTTTTATCCCAACTTATTGGACAATTTTCATCAAGTTCCAATTTGATTTAGTCAAAATGGCAACATGAAAGTTGTAGACAATGTTTCAAGCTTTACAAAATGTCAAAGAATTCAAAGAGATCATTTTTGAGCTAGGAAATTCAAAGACTTGAAGTTGGCATGATAAACTTGAATTACAAGTCATTTTGGTGAAGAACACATAATTCACTCTTCATGCTATGATTCATAATCTTACTTTGCAGGCCTCGTAACTTGAAAATCTCACAATATTTAAATGTTTACACAAACTATTAAGCTATGGTCCATTTGATTTAAGCATTGTCCAAACCACTTTGCCATTTTTAGAAGAAAGGCATCATTTTCATTCTTCAAAAGCAAGCTTTATGCATAATGTCAACTCCTTGAGCCTCTAACTTGTTCCCTCTAATCACACTCCATCTAAAAAGTCAGAAGCATTGTGTTTAAAGTGCTTAACCACTCTCTAGCAATGGTACCATACATTGAAATTTGATTTCTCAAGAAATCACATGTGATGTTTAAAAAAACCATAACTTGTTATCTTTGGATTCTGATTTCTTAAGCATTCAAAACCTTTTCTCTGTAAATAGAGGAACTATCTTGCAAGCCAAACACGAGTTCACAAGCCCTCTAACTCTCTCAAACTCCTTGAAATCAGAATTTGCATACAAATCCTCCATTGTTGCAACTTCTGGCCTTAAACTCCAAACACCTAATCCACTCATGCGTTTTCACTCTAAATCATTCAAAAATCTTCTATAACTCATATAGAGGCTATTCAAACACTTGTTATACCATTGTAACATCATCTTCCATGTCTTCCATTTTCAAAAATCGAGCCCTACAAACTCGACTTCTCCAGAAGCATTTAGGCACTCTCAATCCAAAGTAAGCATTGCAATAGCTTCCTGGGAGTTCAGTGAAGTTATCCAGATCATCACAACATTGCCAAGAGTGCTCCAACTTCAAACATGATTCTCACTTTTGGGTAAGTTTTCTAAACTTTGAACTTTTTGTACAAGCATCATTAATGGTTACTTTCTGAATAAAAAATATAGACATCATTGCCCTGAAGCTAACCATGTGCTTACATTTCATTTATTTTGCCTGAATAATGAGAATTTTGGGTTTGAAATTTCTGAAATATTAGGGTTTAGTTTGGTACCAACAAAAATTCACTTTAATATTTGAGTGTTAGCTTATGTTAATGGCATGGTTGGATTCATGGTGAAAAAACAAACAACTTTCATTTTTTTTTACATTTTTAAAAATGGTTGAGAAATGAGCATGTTCAGAATTTCAAAAATGATGTTCATGGCTTCTAGCGCGAGGAAGAAGATGAAGTACATTCAGGAAGGAGTTTGTAATATATTTAATAGTTGTTTCTTTAACTATCGGGTGTATCACCACCCCAGTGGTTAAAGCGTGTCAGTTACCTTTGGAACCTGGGTTTGAGCCCCAGTGGTACCATTTTATTTGTTTCATATTTATTTCTTGCAGATTCAATACACACAAGCCTAAGGCACGCATGGTACAACACCTTCATCACCCTTTGATCTCCCTATATCCAAAATGGACATTCCAGATGCAAGCATCCACTATGAGCCATCAAATGCTGGCCACATAGAATCAGGCAACACCCCTGGGCTTTGTTGGTTTTTAGGCTTTTTGTTTTTGCTATTCTTCACCCCCTTTTACTAACTTGCAGGCCCATTTCCTTTTATTTTATTTCTCTGATTCAAATAAAAAAACGTATTTTTGGGCCTAACAAAAATGATTTTCTCACACCCCCTTTTTATTTCTGACTCATGACGCAATCTTTTTTATTTCTTTTTTATATTTTTTCTACTTTTATTTATTCATTTTATTTAATAAAATATATTAAATAATAAAAAATAGGTTTAAGTTTTAATCAATTATTTTTCTTTAAAAAATGATTAGAAGTAGGTTTTATTATTTATTTTACATTACAAAATATTTTTCTAAATAAAACTTCCAAAATATTTTCTAACAATTAATTTCTCTTTTAAATTAATTTAGATATAGGTTTTTCTATATTTAAATTATTTTCCTTTTGATTAATGAAATTAACTCTTATCTTAATTTAATTTACTTAGGTTTATTAATTTCTTTTAAATACAAAGTCAATCAATTAGGTTAAAACATTAAACCTTTTTCTCTACCAAAAACACTTCCTCTTTCTTTCCTCTACTTTACATTTTTGCGCATTTTATTACTTCACATTATTATCTATGTAAATGGTCTATAATAGATAATTAGGGATTTATTGCTTTCCATCCCCATTTGCAAACTTGTACCCCCATTCTCAAAGCATTGTAATAGTGTAGGACATTTAATTTCCACAATTTATCGCTTTCCATATTTTTGTTAGTAATTAGGGTTTGTATGGAAAGATTAAAATCAATCATAGAAAAACCCTAATTCAAAGATAAAATAATTGAACTGAACACAATTCGCACGCATGCACCTCTAGGGTTAACCTCACTTGTTGCCTCAGATAAAAAACATTCATGTCCCTCGAACGTGGGATGCTTTAGCAAAGACCCTCAGTTTAAAAGATCGTAGTCCCTTGATGACCCTTCGATATTTCCTTAGGTAAACGATCTTAGTCCCTTACGACAATTGCTAAAGAGTCTTACAAGTTGCCTTCTATGACTGTACGATGAACCACGCATGTCCTTCACATCCAATAATAAGGCTTTCTACTAACTAATGGTAGGATATCAGTATCTAAAGGACGAGGAAAAGAACAAAGACTTATTGAGTAGGTAGATCGCTCGTAACCGCTTGCTCACAAACTAAAACAATTTCCACACTCACACTTTCAACTACTTTCAAAACAACTATCTTTAAATGAACATTTTGTATACATTCTCAACGATACGAGAATCATTATAAAATTTCCTTATATTGGCATTTTAAAAACATCTTGCAAAAACAACACTTTATTTCACAAGTATTTTCAAAATAAGCATTTTGTAAACATTCTCAACAATACGAGAATCATTACAAAATTTCCATACTTAGGCATTTTCAAATTATTTTCAAACATACACCAAACACAAAGCATTTCAAAAAGTGATCAAGCAATTAAGAGCCCGTAGATAACTACAGATGAAAAGGGTTCTAACACCTTCCCTTTTCATAACCTACCCCACAAAATAAAGAAAATTCTGAAAAGGTCTTTCTTGTTCTTTTCACCCATTCCTTTATTGGAAAAAATAAAAGTCGGTGGCGACTCTTGTTATCCGTAACATTTACGATAAAACGCAAAACACCCAAGTCAACTCTCCTACCATACTACACATAACACCAGGAATAAACATTTACTAAAGACTCTAGCAATTGGGATAACGTTCAAGTCGTCCATAAAATATCCACAGAGCAACCTCCATGGGATTATCCCCACATAGTTACCTTCACAAGCTCATCCCAGGCGGAGATATGTTCCCCCGCAAGTCTAATATGCCTCTAGGCAGGAATTGGGGCATCTTCCAACAGTTCACATAATCATACTCCCCAGCAAATCCCCCTAGAGGATAAAGGAGTATGGTCATTCCTCCAGCATATAGTGGAAATTTCCTCCGCACAGCCTACGAAATTCCAATTCCCATAAAAAATGATTCCCTTAGTACAGTTCACGGGAATTAAATTCCCCAGCTGAGTTTATTTCTCCAACATTAAAAAATTTCCTACAGGATCCTCTTCTCCAGTATGGCTTATTCCCCCAGTAGGGTTTATTTCCCCAGCATGGATTATTTCCCCAATAGAATTGAATTTCCCAAGCAGAGTTCATCTCTCCGATTACTGCAAATTCCCGGCAAGATTCTCTTCTCCAGCAAAGGGTAGTCCAAGTTGCTATCCCCAGAGAGTTGCTACGAAATCTGAAACCGGGCCAGACAATATTTAACTTTTTCCTCCCCCAGAAGAGTTGACGTCCATATCAGAAACTCGGTCATACAACACCTCAGAAGGTTATTCATCTCTTTTATCCTCAGTCGGGGTATATAAGAACTAAAATTCTCAGTAGAGCGATGGACGACCAAGGTTCCTGAACTCTTCTATCCCCAAACAGAAGTCAAACATTCCCAACAGAGTATCCTCAAACAGAAAGTAGGAATCCCTAGTGGAGACATTCTAAACAAGATTGAAGATTCATATCCTTCATCCCCAGTGGAAGTCAAGGATTTATTTTCCCCAGTAAAGATGTTATAGGAAGCCACCAATACACTTCAACGACACCTTGCATCCATATGTCATTCACAAGATATCATAACATATACATACAAAACACATATGTCACTCTTATTTACTTCGAGAACATCATTACGCAATGCATTACATACATCGTGACATTGCATAAAGACTAACTTTATCTTTTTAGGTAAATTTCAAAAACAGACGAATATCATTAGCAATTTTCAAAATAGGTCAGAGATTAATTCCCGAAATAGGACAGTGCAACTATTTGTATGACCAGGTCCAAGATTAACTCCCGAAACAGGACATGGAAACTATCTATATGACCAACCAAAAATTAACTCCTAAAGCAGCACATGGAAACTATCTATATGACTAGGCATAGATTAACTCCCGAAGTAGGACGGGGAAACTATCTATATAACCAGGCAAAGATTAACTCCCAAAACAAGACAGGGAAACTATCAACATGCCCAGGTGGTATGAACTCTCAAAACAGAACGGGTTTACCAACAAAAATAGACTGTAGATCAATTCCAAAAACAGGACGGGGAGATTATCTACATGATAAGCATTTACCTTAGAGAATAAATCTGATGAACACACCCCTCATAAACTGAATTCTTACAAGCATTTCCCTCAGAAACTAAATCTAACAAGCAACTACTTAAGCACCTTCCCCAGAGGTTCATTCTGTAAAGCATTCTTCAGATACAGTCAAAGCGTAGACTCTTTTGATACTTATATAAATAGTTACCTTGGATGGCATCTATAAGCCCACCTCCGACGACGTTCTATAATCTTTCTGAATGGAATCTTTAATCCCATTCAAGCAATATTATCAACCAACAGTGTCACCTCATGCACAGGCGAGTGCAAATTTTTGGGCACTTAAGTGTTCAATCCTCTTCTACCTTCAGACCAAGAATGGCGAACATGCCAATCTAACTCCTCAGATTTAAGAAGATTAAACAGGGTCCGCTGTTGCAACCTAAAATTTTCCCTCCCACTATTCAAGAATATTCTCCTAGGGTTTCCATTGCTCAGGTTGCTCAAGAATTGATTCGAAAAATTCTCCTCCTAAGTAATCGAACTACAACTAGGGTTTTGTGATTCTCAAGGAAGATTTGGTTTCTAAGGTCTCAAGTAGATTTCATGGTCTCTTATATGTCTCCAAGAATGCTCATACCAAGTTTTTTGCCTTGCATCATAAGTTTGCTCAGTCAATGGTCAGATAACTGAAAGTCAACTGTATTGGGTAAAAAGTTAACTGTGGTCAACATACACTCAAACCTCAAGATTCTTGGTCATCAAGGTTTTGATTTGATATTCATTATTTGATCAAGGGTTGATCATGATTCATCAAGCAAACTCTCAAATCATCAAAAGTCAAAAGTTACCAAATTAGGATTTTCCTAAGGAGAAGTCAACTGAACTTTGACCAAGCATAACTTTCACATGCTTCATCATATATTCCTCAACCAAAGCTCATTGTGAAGGAAATTAAATTCTCTACAACTTGTTCTCTCTAAGATCAAGTCTAAAAAAATTCATCATTTGAGAGATATGGGCCAAAACATTATAGGTCATTACAAAAGTCAACAAAAAGACACTTTTTGTCAAGGCAATTTACATCAAGATAAATCTTCAAATGAAAAAATTTTCAACATAGAAATTGTAGAGGACATCTTGAGCTTTCCAAAAACTCAAAGATCACATTCAATTGATACAAATTGAGAGAGTTATGACTAGTGAAAGTTGGGAAATTTTGAGCAAATGCATGAAGTTCAAATTGAGCAAACTTGATTTTTTGGGCTAATGAGCTTTTGTTTCAAATACCAAATGTGTTCTACACTTCATATACACTTCATATGTTATTCACGCACCTCATTGGGTTTTTAATTTTTAATTTTTAATTTTTATTTATTTAAAATTCAAAATAAAACAAAATAAGATCAAGGCTTATTACAAGAGTCCAAGCCCAACATTTGACCTAAATTCAAGCTATATATTACATGCATTCATACATCAAAGGCAGTCACGAAAAATTCGTGCACAAGAAACAACTTCCAAAAATCTCAAAATTACTCAAAATTAGGGCAATCTTAGAACCCTAGTTTCAGCCAAGTTGAAGGAATTCTAACCATTCCATTCACTTCCAGGGAAATTACAGAGTAAGAATGGATCGAACCTAATGATCCAAAGCTCACGAAACACTACTTCATGCATCATCTTTTTATTATTATTTCATAAATTCATATTTTAGTTTTCTTGATGTTTTGATTGAATCTAATGTTATTGATGCGTTTCTGAGATTCATTAGTGCAGGGTTGGACAATTGTAGGGCCTCCATGTTGTCGGAATCATGCATCACCATGATTGCACCGATTCCATTTATTCTGGCCAAATATCTTGTTACAATATGTTTCATCCCAAACTAACCATTCCAATGAATTCATAGGCCTTGATTTAGGGGGGAATTGTTAGAACAAAGTTTGAATCTACTACCCTAAGTTTAAGTTTTGATGATAACAATATGCTAAGCTACATTAATTTTATGATTCATGTAAGACACATATGCTATCTAAAAATTACATTCTGTTTTACAGAAACTCTGATGGGTATCAGCAAGAGAACATCATCATCAACATCAGAAAATTGGATATCAACATCAGCATCAGAAGATGTTATATCAGATACCAGAATCAGAAGATCAACTTGCGCTTATGCTGAAGCTTGATGAAAAGATCTGCGCTTAACCATCTGAACTCTGATAAAGACAACAACAGTTCATCAGCACCTAAGCAGTGTCAGAATGAGCCAAAGCCAGAACACGCTCAAGTGGCAACGGTACTGTGCATTCAAGATGATTTATTACCAACAACATCATTCCAGACAAGATCTACTTAATAAGGAAAGAATGTTATTGGCATTGAAACAGAATTATTACTCCACCATACACTATTTCCAACGCTATATAAACAAGTCAATGAATATTGAATTGGCTAATGCTCTACAACACTCTACACGCCTAAAGCTATTCATCATCTTCCTCACTCTCAGTTTTTTAAAAAGCTATCAATTCCTTACTCAATTATTTTAGCACTCTAGTTCTCATAAGCTTAAATTGTGTAGTATCACAGTTGTGATAAACAGTTTTGTAGAAAACATTCACACACCTAGATTTCAATTCTTTGTAAGAAAGTATTTCCTTGGGAAACCGGTTTGTGGTTTGACTCAAGAAGGATTTAGCAGTTGTTAAAGCAGATTGTAATATTCAGTTAAATATAGTGGATTAAGACCTCGTTGGAGAGAGGAGAAATCACCTTGACGGGTGGACTGGAGTAGTTTGAGATCAAACGAACCAGGATAAAAATATCGTGTTGATTGCAATTGATTTCCAGTTTTACAATACAACCCCCCTTCTTGTGTTTTTCACTTCTTCAATTGGCATCAGAGCGCCTGGTTCTGAGCTAAAACACTTAACCGTGTCAGTACAAGATCCAGCGTCAGAAAAACACAATGGCAGGAACTTATCAACACACCAGCAATGACAACAATGAAGACAGAGACAGATTCAGCGGCAAACCTCCAGTTTTTGATGGAGAAAATTTTGATTACTGGAAAGACAGAATTGAAAGCTTCTTTCTGGCACATGATGCTGATCTGTGGGACATGGTGACAGATGGATACACGCACCCAGTGAATGCAAGCGGTCAGAAGATTGACAGGAAAGCAATGTCTGACCAACAAAAGCGTGATTTCAAAAATCACCACAAGGCCAGAACCATCCTTCTCAGCGCCATCTCTTATGCTGAATATGAAAAGATCTCTAACAGAGACACGGCAAAGAACATGTTTGACTCACTCAGAATGACGCATGAAGGCAACATTCAGGTCAAAGAAACTAAAGCTCTTGCGCTCATTCAGAAGTATGAGGCATTCAAAATGGAAGAAAGTGAATCCATTGAAACAATGTTCTCAAGATTCCAAATTCTGGTAGCTGGTCTCAAGGTTCTGGACAAAGGATACTCTACTGCTGATCACGTCAAGAAGATCATCAGAAGCTTACCAAAGCAGTGGAGGCCAATGGTTACAGCTTGGAAGCTAGCTAAAGATCTCAACAAAATTTCTCTGGAGGAACTTATCAGCTCCCTCAGAAGTCATGAGATAGAGCTAGAAGCTGATGAACCTCAGAAGCAAGGTAAGCCTTTAGCATTAAAATCTAACAAAAAATCTGTCTAAAGTTTTGCAGGCAGTTGAAGAAACATCTGATGGATCCTCATCAGAAGAAGACAAACTTTCCCTCCTCTCCAGAAGAGTGAACCAACTATGGAAGCAGAGGCAAAGGAAGTTCAGGAATCCCAGAAGATCTGATCAGAATGAGTCTTCTTCCAGATACAGAAGGACAGATTCTTCCTCTGGATACAGAAGATCTGAAGGCTCCTCATGAAGCAGAAAGCCAAACACCAAGGACATCATCTGCTATGAGTGCAATGAGCAAGGACACTACAAGAGTGACTGCCCAAAGCTTCAGAGGGAAAAGCCCAAAAAGAAGTTTGGAAGAGAAAAGAAGAAAAGTCTCATGGCTACATGGGATGACTCTGACTCGTCTGAAGCTGACTCCGAATCAGATGATGAGAGAGCAAACATAGCTCTCATGGCCAACATTTTAGAAGACAGTGAAGCTTCTGAATCAGACTCAGAATCAGATACTGAAGAGGTATTTCCTGACTTTGCAGTTAATTTTACTAAGGCTGAACTTGCTGAAAGCCTTAACGAAATTCTGGAAAGGTACCAACATATTAGAGTTAAATTCAGAAACCTGAAAAGGAATCTTTAATCTGACTCTGATAAGACTGAGAGTCTTAAATTGGAAAATTCTGAGTTGAGAAATAAAATTTCAAAATTAGAAAATGTTTTACAAAACTCTCAGAAGGAACCAATTTCTGAAACTCCCAGCAGCGCTGATGAGATCATCAAGGAGTATGATCATAGCTTCCAGAAGTTCCTTGCTAAAAGCATAGATAGAAGAAAATGGCTTCAAAGATCTATGGAGTTAGCAGAAACGGCAGAAAGGGAATAGGATACCAAGGTAAGGTTCCTACACCAAAGAATGCCATGGATTTAACCATTAAACACACTCCTCTGAACTCACATTTTGTGTATGGTCACACACATGATATTAAATACACTAGCAGTAAGTATTCTGTGAAACCAAAATTCAACCAGAGTTTTGGTAAATCTAACAAATCAGGACCCAAGAAAATCTGGGTACCTAAGGATAAAATAATACATGTTGCAGATATCTTTAGCAGCAAATCAGAAACACCAGTCATGGTACCTGGTGTTGGCTCCTAAATTCGACACCTTTGTTTCAATTGATGACAGCCATTAAAAGCTGAAAGATGCTTTCGACTGGCTAAGCCTGTCGAAGTGACCGTCGAAAGATGGCCAAATACTTAGAAGATTTCTTCCAAGGAAGAAGGCTGATTGCCTTCGACGTCGAAGGAGTTTTCGTCGAAGACGTCTCTTGACGAACGTGTTCGATGGTCCAGAGTGGAGCAGTTTGAAATTCAAAGCTTTGGAGGGAAAACGGTTTCCAGCAGTTACTGCGTGCGAACGTGCAAGGATCTGGAGCGTCGAGCATGGAGAACGTGACAAGTGGCTTGATCTCGAAGCAGTGTAACTGCCCGACGGTTACTTGGAATGTTTTTGTATAAATAGGAGTAGACGTGTAGTTTCTCGCGTGTGTTCACAATAGATACATAGTCACTCATTTAGATTCAAGTACCCAGTGTGAGCGAACGAATTGTTGAGAAATGTATGTGTGAAACACCAATTTATTAATTCAAGTCATTTACTTTTCCAGTATTTTACATGCTCTTTCCCTTTAAGATTCCTGTCGAACCTTTACATTCAACCCTCGTTTATTTTACCAAGCCTTTTCCTTTATGCAATTTACTTTAAACAATTTACTTAAAGCCTTATCCACATTAATTAAACTTCAAAATCAACCTATGTCCATAGGATCAATCTGATCGATCCTGCGAGTAACCAAATAAGTAACCATTTGGAGGATCAGCGGTTGTTTACCAAATCCCCAGGTAAACAAATTGGCACACCTGGTGGGACTGTGTGTTGATTGTTGAAAAATCTCATCTTTTCGAGTTGTATGTTATTGAGGAGTGGTAGAATATACACCAACGATAATAATACTGCCAGAAGAAGGGAAGAGATGGCGAATCCGCCAAACAACAATGAAATCCCACAAACGAGTGTGGGAGCAACGGTTAATATGACCGTTAGTGAAGCGACGAATGTTGGTTCGATGCCAGCAGTGTCAGTCACAACCACGGGGCCAATAACTTCGTTAACAGGCCCCAGAATGACTTTGGGAACTCCCCCTCCAAGGGGAAATACTGGCCCAAGGCCAGTGGTTCCCCCAGGATTTATTCCATTCTATGGCATGCCAACTTCTGAATTGGCAAGCCTGACGAATGCTGCGTCCACTTATTCCGACCCTTTCGTGAGTGCCACTTCGCCACTCCAAGGCTCTGGAGTAGGCATGGCGAATAGAAATAGGACCCAACTCTTAGGAGGAACGTCCCAAGTAGCCCATGGCCTTACAAATGCCTCGACAGCAGTCTTGAGGCAACAGATGGACGAAAGCAACCATGATATGGTGCAAATGTTGGCACAAACTTTGAGTACAGTGCTAAATCCTCTAATACAAAATACTACTCAGTCGAATCAGCAAGTTACAGCGCAAATGACGCGTTTGGCTGACTTCTTTGGAGTACCCCCACCTATTCGACAGCCCCAAAGGGCGCAAATAAGAGGAAATCAGGGGATATTTGTAGAGGAGGAAACCACCATTAATCAGGCCCAACAGCCTGTAGAACAACCTGTCGAAGAACCTAGGGTAATAGCCCCAGAGGTTAGGTTAGTTAACAGAAACCAAAATGCTGACGAAGTGGTTCAGCATGTCCAATACCAAAACATGGGGTTGGAAAACAATCTGGCAACCATGATCGAAAGGATCATGACTCAGAATGGAATGAACATGGGCTTTCGAAGGCCCAACTTTACATCTCCATTGTCAGAATATGTGTTACAAACTGACTTACCCCCTAGAACCAAAGTCCCCAAATTTACTAAGTTCTCTGGGGACACGACAGAATCCACTGTCGAACATGTGGCTAGGTATTTGATCGAAGCAGGAGACATTTCAAATAATGAAAACCTAAGAATCAAATACTTCCCAAGTTCCTTAACCAAGAACGCTTTTACTTGGTTTACAACTCTCCCCCCCAATTCGATCCACCATTGGACCCAATTGGAAAGATTGTTCCATGAACAATTCTATATGGGGCAAACCAAGATAAGCCTGAAAGAACTGGCGAGTGTTAAGAGACGTTTCACTGAACCTATAGACGAATATCTAAATAGGTTTAGGTTGCTTAAGGCGAGATGTTTCACACAAGTGCCAGAACATGAGCTGGTCGAAATGGCCGCAGGCGGTTTAGACTATTCCATTAGGAAGAAGCTAGATACCCAGTACCTAAGAGACATGGCCCAACTGGCCGATAGAGTTCGACAAGTCGAACGCCTTAAAGCTGAAAAAGCTAAGGCAACAAAAACTCACAAGAGAGAGAGAATAGCTTACGTTGAGATGGATGACGAAGAGCTAGAATCCTTCGACGATACTTCAGCTGTCGAGGAAGGAGAGGTCGATTTAGCAGAACTAAAACAAGGGCCTCCATACTCTTGTAAACAGTTAGTCCCCTCAAATGGGAAAAATCCCATTGGTCCAGACAAGACCAATGATAGGTTCCCAAAAAAGACTTACAGTTTTGACATCACAAAATGTGATGAAATATTCGACTTACTAGTTAAAGATGGCCAAATGATAGTACCCCCTGGGGTAAAAGTGCCTCCTCTTGATCAAAGAAAGAAGAGAGGTTTTTGCAAATATCATAATTTTCTGGGCCATAAAACTTCTCAATGTTTTCTTTTCAGGAATCTTGTCCAAGACGCTATTGAGGAAGGGAGATTAAAGTTTGCTGACAAATCCCCCATGGCTGTCGACTCCAACCCAATGAAGGCTGAAGCCCACTATGCAGAACCCTCTGAGGTGAACATGATAGAGGCTACCAAGATCCAGTCGAAGAAGCCAGGCATTAACATGGTCGAAGTCTCTAAGGACCACATCAACATGCCAATCTTTGGCAGTTTTTCTGGAAACTTATCCAGGAAGACAATCGAGGCTGTCCAGAAAGCGGTCGAAGATCCAAAGTCGAAGACTGTCGAAGTACAAACAACTGGACCAAAGCCCAGTTCCCAATTGGCCACTGTACAAGGCCAGACGGAGAAACTGGAAACACAAATGAAACAACTAACTCTTGCTACTAAGGATACCATGAACATCAACATGGTTGAACTTTCTGACCCTAAAGCGTCAGAAGAAGCCATAAGGCAAGAGCAGGCAAATAAAACGGCTTTCCCTAAGGCAAACGAAAACTTGGCAGATTTTTTACAAAGATGCCAGAAGAAGAAATCAGAGGTCATGCTATGTCCAAGATGTAGTTCTATCTTTGATAAAAAAGCTGCTGAGCACATCCAAGGAGTGAGAGCAGCGAACAAGAGAAGGGAGAATTCTAACCTTCGACATGATCCCAGAAGGGGTTCTAGTCAAGACAAGAGGCCTTTGACTTTTAGGCCTCCAACAAATGTACCAGTAGATACTTGGTACAAAACATCCGGCCGGAAAAGGCCAAGTGAGGAGAAATGGCATTCTTTCGAAGTGCCAAGGGGTTCATCTTTAATCCAGAAGAAAGATCCTCAAGTTGCTGCACCCAAGGTTGCTCAAGTGTCCAGCAACTACAAGGGAAAAAATCCTATGTCGAGATCCCAATGGAGGAGGTATCAAAGAAGGCGAAAAGCTGAAAGAGAGGCCGCCAACGAACCTAAGGCTGAAACTAGTTCGAATGTGCCTCAAAGGAAACAAAGAAAACCTCTTGAGAGAGAACCAGTTACCAACAGGCTAGTTTGGCCTAACCAGAGCGAAGTCGAAGACGAAGATGATGCTGAGTCCGACGATACCCTGGACATAATGGTGAACGTTGTTTCAATGCTGCCTAGGGAATTCAATCGACAAGTAGAAGTCGAAACCAGTGACTGGGAGATGGAACAAGAAATGGCCAGACACAGGCCAGTGTGCTATTTTGTCATGGACAATGGCACTACAGAAGAACAAAATGGCTTCTTCGAGCCACCCACAGAGGCGATGAAGAATCACCTCAAACCTTTGTTCATAAGGGCCAAGCTCGAAGAGACCACTGTGAACAAGATATTGGTCGACTGTGGGGCCACTATCAATATTATCCCTCATTCTGTGCTAATAAAGATTGGCAAAAGGGATGAAGAAATAAAGCCTCACAATATGGTCCTGTCCAACTATGAGGGAGGCATTGGGACCACCATGGGAGTGATCCAGCTCGACATAAAAGTTGGGTCGATCCTTCGACCAACAATGTTCATGGTCATTTCAGCCAAACCTAACTACAACCTTTTGTTAGGTCGTGAGTGGATACATGGTGTAGGTGCTGTGCCTTCATCGATGCATCAAAGACTGCTTCTATGGCGCCCAGATGGGTTGGTCGAAAACATAGAGGCTGATCAGAGTTACTACCTTGGCGAAGTAAACCACTTGGGTGTAACAGATTTCGACAAAAACTTGGCTCACATAGGGCCATGTCCAGCTCCTGATTTCGACATGGCGCCAGCGCCAAACACCTTTTGTTCCCTATACCTGCATCCTGAGCATGGTTTCCAATGGGACAGAGAGGACGTGTCACACATAGAATTCAGTGGGCTAACTGGTATCCAACCAACTGGTTGGGGAAGTGAATTCAGTGATAATGACTGAGTCACAATCTCTGAAACGAATTTCGGCCTATGTGGCTGAAACCAAGATGATAACGGCTCTCGAAGCCGAAGTAAAATACATGGCCACCAAGGCCAATGACCAAGCACTACCTTCTGCAGGTCCTGGAAAAGATTTCGACCCAGAGCCACCAGATATAGGTCCTGGAAAAGATTTCGACCCAGAGCCACCAGATATAGGTCCTGGAAAAGATTTCGACCCAGAGCCACCAGATATAGGTCCTGGAAAAGATTTTGACCCAGAACCTCCTGATATCTCGACAGAAGGAATGCAGGAACAGAGGCTCGACGCGATCTATGACGATGAGCCTTTGGGCTTCGAAAAGGATCCCTTGGCGAACAACATCAAGATGTTAGCACAAGACCCTTTAGAAGAAATCAACTTAGGCGAAGGATCAGAGAATAGGCCAACTTACATCAGCGCCAAAATTGATCCAGAACTTAGGTTGGAAGTAATCCAATTGCTGAAAGAGTTTAAAGACTGTTTTGCATGGGATTATGACGAAATGCCTGGTCTCGACAGAGGATTGGTAGAACTTCAGTTGCCAATCAAACCTGGAAAGAAGCCAATCAAGCAAAATCCAAGACGCTTCGCTCCAGAAATATTGTCGAAGATCAAAACGGAGGTCGAAAGACTTCTGAAATGCAAATTCATCCGTGTTACAAGGTATGTCGAATGGATTGCAAATATTGTGCCAGTAATTAAGAAAAATGGCACATTAAGGGTGTGCATAGATTTCAGAGATCTGAATGCTGCCACCCCCAAAGATGAATATCCAATGCCTGTGGCGGAAATGCTAGTCGATTCTGCCGCTGGCTACGAATACCTGAGTATGCTCGATGGTTATTCAGGATATAATCAAATTTTCATTGCTGAAGAGGATGTGTCGAAAACAGCTTTTCGATGTCCTGGGGCCTTAGGCACTTACGAATGGGTAGTGATGCCTTTTGGCCTAAAGAACGCTGGGGCAACGTACCAGCGAGCAATGAATACTATCTTCCATGATTTTATTAACACGTTTATGCAAGTTTATATTGATGATATTGTTATAAAATCTGTTTCCAGGAAGAGTCACCTTGACCACCTTCGACAATCATTCGAAAGAATGAGAGAACATGGTCTGAAGATGAACCCTTTGAAGTGTGCGTTCTGTGTAAAAGCTGGAGATTTCTTGGGCTTCGTTGTCCACAAGAAAGGGATCGAAATCAATCAGAACAAGACGAAGGCAATTTTGGAAGCGAAAGCGCCATCGAATAAGAAGGAATTGCAATCTCTCTTAGGCAAGATAAATTTCTTGAGAAGGTTTATATCTAACCTAAGTGGGAAAGCTCAGGCCTTTTCACCCTTGCTTCGACTGAATAAGGAGGGGTTCGAATGGGGGCAAGAGCAACAAGAAGCCTTCGACAAAATCAAAGGGTACCTCACTAAGCCACCTATTTTGGTGCCTCCTTGTAGCAATAGGAGTATGAGATTGTACATAGCTGCATCTGACAAAACTCTGGGAAGTATGTTAGCCCAGGAGGATGAGAATGGAGTCGAAAGACCCATTTATTATCTCAGTCGAGTTTTGAATGATGCAGAAACTAGATATAGCGAAGTTGAAAAATTGTGTCTATGTCTGTATTTTTCTTGTACAAAGCTCAAGCAATATATAAAACCAGTTGATGTTTATGTTTCGTCTCATTTTGATGTTTTCAAATATATGTTGTCGAAACCTATCTTGCATAGTCGAATTGGCAAGTGGGCATTAGCATTGACTGAATACTCCTTGACCTTTATGCCTCTTAAGGCAGTAAAAGGACAAGTGGTTGCAGACTTCATAGTCGACCACTCTATTCAAGTCGAGGATATTAATTATGTGGAGATAGAACCTTGGAAATTCTACTTCGATGGTTCCAGCCATAAAAATGGAACAGGAGTAGGAGTCTTAATTATTTCTCCAGATAAAATTCCAACAACATTCAAGTACCAAATCGAAGGTTCTTGTTCGAACAATGAGGCTGAGTATGAAGCTCTAATTACTGGCCTTGAAATATTGTTGGAATTGGGGGCAACTCGAGTCGAAATAATGGGAGACTCAGAGTTAGTCATCAAGCAAGTCACAAAGGAGTATAAATGCATAAGAGAGAATCTCATTATGTACTTTGTGATAACAAATCGTTTATTGAAACAATTTGAATGTGTCAATATTCGACACATACCCAGAGTCGAAAATCAAATAGCCAATGACTTGGCACAGATTGCATCTGGGTATAAAATTTCAAAAACGAGATTACAAAGAGCAATCGAAGTTCGAGAGAAGATAAGAGCGACTTGTCTATCACCAACAGACTTGGAATCAACAAGGTTAGGATATGCTGATCACTCAAACTTCGAGATTTTGTTCATTGATAATTTGTCAGACCAGGATTGGAGGAAACCCATTGTGGACTATCTTCAAAATCCAGGAGCTCCGACAGAACGAAAAACAAAATACAGGGCGTTGAGTTTTGTACTCATGGGTAATGAGTTATTCAAGAAGACGCCTGAAGGGGTGTTGCTGAAATGTTTAAGTGAAACTGAAGCATACATAGCCCTTTCGACTACGCATGCTGGGGCATGTGGGGCTCACCAAGCAGGCCATAAGATGAAATGGTTGTTGTTTCGACAAGGACTATATTGGCCCACTATGCTGAAAGATTGTGTTGAGTTCGCCAAAGGTTGCCAAGAGTGTCAAGTTCATACAGGCATCCAGCACGTACCAGCAAGCGAACTTCACTCGATAGTGAAGCCTTGGCCCTTTCGAGGATGGGCGTTGGATCTTATTGGAGAGATTCGACCAGCATCATCAAAGAGTCAAAAATACATATTGGTAGGCATTGATTATTTTACTAAGTGGATCGAAGCTGTCCCTTTAGTCAATGTAGACCAAGAAAATGTCATTGAATTTATTCAAAAGAACATTATATTTAGGTATGGAATCCCTGAGACAATAACAACTGATCAAGGTTCAGTTTTCACTGGTCGAAAGATGCAGGAATTTGCTCAGGAAACAGGTTTCAAACTCCTAACATCCACGCCTTACTATGCACAGGCGAATGGTCAAGTCGAAGCAGCTAACAAAGTGGTAATTGGCTTGATAAAGAAGCATGTTGGGAAGAAACCAAAGAATTGGCATAAGACGTTAGACCAGATTTTATGGGCTTGTCGAACGTCCCCAAAAGAAGCCACTGGTACAACACCATATAGGCTAACTTTTGGCCATGATGCAGTATTGCCAGCAGAAATTTGTCTTCAATCTGCAAGAGTTCAGAGGCATTATGATATTCCTTCTGAGGTTTATTGGAACATGATGTTAGATGAATTGGTGGATTTAGACGAAGAGAGATTACACGCTCTCGACTTACTCAGGCTTCAGAAGAAAAGAGTCGAAGACTCTTATAATAGAAAGGTAAAACCTAAGGTGTTTTTGCCTGAAGATTTAGTTTGGAAGGTAATTCTTCCCATGGATCGACGGGATCGAAGCATGGGGAAATGGTCACCCAAATGGGAAGGACCCTTCAGAGTTATCCAAACTTTTTCTGGTGGAGCCTATGAAGTCGAAGAGATAAGTGGTGATAAAAGACTCTTGAGAGTAAATGGTAAATATTTGAAAAAATACAAGCCTATACTTCAAGAGATAAAAATAAAATAATAAACTAAATTAACCATAGAAATGCCAAAATGGAAATTTTTATTAATTTCTGCCAAAATGGCAATTGTTGTCGAAAGCGATTACAATAGATGGTTACAAAAGAGAATCAAAAAGAAAGAGAATTCTTCAGTCGAAGATACTTAGCATGCTGCAAATCCAACCTCTTCTTGCACCAAGATTTCTCTTGCTCCAGTTTGGCAATTTGAGCGTCGAGGCTTTGGGCCCTCTCAGCGAACTCCAGGCCTTGCTTGACCTCAGTCTGGCTCTCAGCGTCTGGGATGGTCGAAAGAATTTCCTCCTGGAGCACAGTGTTGGCGTTTATCTTCGCCTCTATCTCTGCAATTTGTGCTCGGAAGGAGACATTCTCTCGCTCAATAGCATCGAACCTTTCCTGTGCAGACGCTTTCTGTTTCGACAACTCGGCAATTCGAGAAGTCGAACTTGTGACGGCAGTCCATGCAGATAAGCTCCTGCCATGCAACGTTTCGAGCTGACTGTTGAAATTTCGTTGGCGCCGGTAATCCGCTGAGACTTGGTCAATCATAGAATGTAATTCCATGATTAAGTCTGAGATTTCTGGAGCTACAGCATCGAAATCAACAGCATTCAAAACCTCTTTTAAGCAAGATGGAGCAGTGGGGTCCCCCTCTAAAGCCTTCATTAAATCTCTCTTGAAGAACTGGGCCTTGACCTTCGCCAATGCATCATCAAGAGGAGAAGTCTCAGTAGATTTCCCCGACAAAGTAGGAATTTCCTGACTGGTGTCGGAAGAACTCTTACTCTCAACGATCGCATTGAGGTAGCTGATAGGGTCAGTTCGCTTCAAGATTTCCAGGTCTTCTTTCGACCTATGCTTTGAGGAGGTGACCCTTGCCATAGCATTATCTTGGACTGGAGGCTGTTGAATGCTGAGTGCCTCGTTTGGTTGTTCTTCGACTTGAACTGAGGCGGTACTAGCGTCGACTCGTGGTTCTTCGTTAACTTCACCTTGGGGTCTTTCGCCAGCGTCATTCTGTGGTTCTTCGCTGGCGTCATCCTGGTGTTCTTCGCCAGTACCACCTTCATGTGCTTCGACAACAGCATCTTGATTCTCTTCGCCATTGCCTTGGTCTCTTCCTTCAGGATTCTCTTCTGACGACAAGACCACCACAGGAACCTTTTCTGGCTGTGTTTCCTCCGCCATAGGTTCTTCAGTTGTCTTCTCCACTGTTTCAGCATTGGCCTCATGCTCAGTGTGGGCTTCGTCATTGCCAAAATCTTGCACCTGAGGCCTGCTAAGGTCAGCAGATTCCAGAGTTTCTGAAGTCCTTGGTGGGGAACTTCCAGTAGTTTCCTAAAAAAGAGGAAGAAGACAAATCTTCAGATGTCGAAAGAGATATAATCAAATATTGGTATTTATGCCTAAGTTATAAGAAGGGTCTAATAGATTACCTGTGGATTGGCTTCAGCCCCAGGGCTGGAATTATCACTTTCGACAGGCTGGGTAACTAGAGCGTTCAGTTCCTCCTCAGTTGGTTCTTCGATGACCACTGCAGGTGGCCTAGGCTTTCTTACACCAACTTTTATTCTGACGGTTCGACCTTCAGGAGCTGGAGTAGGAACAGAAGCGTCCTTTGTTAACTTTCGCCTCTTTAAGGGAGAAGGAGGAGAATCACTTTCGTCATCACTCCCCGATTCGATTACAAATGCTGCCCTTTTCTTGGGCGAAGGGGCCTATAAAACCAATAGGAATTCGATTGAATAATTACGTCGAAAATAAAAAATCGAAAGCCAGAATGAAAATGAAGAAAATCTGGTTACCGATGCAGGAGGCCTCCTCGAAGAGCCTTCCCCCTGTTGGTTGCCTGTTGTCTTCGCCGGCGCTATAGTCTTCGCCGGCGGTGGAGGTTTTGTCGAAGGGACCCTTCCTTGTGGGCCTTCTGTAGCCTTCTTGGCTAGGGGTTTTCGAACAACTGAAAGCGAAAAGGAAAGTTAACAAGCTAACAGTCGAAGAGAAAGATAAAAAGTAATGTGAGAGTATGAACTTACATTTCTTTACTTTGTCAAATACGAGGACAAAAGACTTCTGCAACTCTGCTGTGAAGTCCTTCTCGTCGAAGAAGTACTCAGCGTAATAGCTTCTCCACCATTCTTCAAAAGATGGCGAACAAAGGAAGTTAAGCTGGTAGTTGAACAGCGAGAGGATGGTTCGACCAGCATATCTCCCAATATGCCTGGTAGCAGCGTCTTCTGTATAATCGTTGCAGAAGTACAACATTGACTTCTCTTTTTGGAAAATGGGAGAAGGCAGGGTTTGGATGATACCAAACTGGCGAGATACCAGATTTGGTTGATAGGCAAGCAGACTCAGATGAGTCTTAGAACTCTTAAATCGAAGAGGCATAATCCTTGGGGTAAGGAATGCCTCCCACAGTATGGTGTGCTCATCAACATTGGGACCACTCGATTCCTTGGGATGTGGCCTTGTGAACCAAGCTGGCCCCACCTTTCGCTGAGCGAATGGAGCCATAGTCGAAACAAATTCCTTCCTTCGAGCGAACATCAGCACGAAGTTAGTGAAGGTTTGTTGGAACTCTAGCCCATCTTCCACAGGCGTCAGTAGAGCCAGCCTAATTCCTTCGATCCGTCTATTGGCTATCGCTGGGGCTTGTTCGTTTATCTGATTCTTCTTGGGTAAGAAGGATTCGAAAGTGGCGTTGAGCCACAGTTGAAGTAACCAGAAAGGCCCAGCGAGTAGCAGACTGTTCCTATCTTCGATATGCTTCAAAAGAGTAACCCCATTGCTGATGGAGTCATAAAGACTGGCCAGAATTAGTTCTGCCAGACAGATGTTCTGACGGTGATGCAGTTGGGTGGCCAGAGTGACCATCTTTTTGGTCACTTGCAGGGACTTCGAACAGAACACGAAGCGAGTTAGCCATAAGGCTAGAAACGCTATGTGTTCAACGTCGGACACTGTGTCTGTCGACTTGTCATGAAAGTGGTTGATAAAGGTGGTGAATGTTGGCTTCGTCTCAGAAAAGCCAATTTGGTCCTCCGACATCTCTTCCGGGTCGAAGTAATCTCCGGTTGGTCGAAGGCCAGTGATGGCTGCTACGTCGAAGAGTGTGGGAGTTAACATCCCACATGGGAGGTGAAAGGTGAAGTGAGAGTTATCCCAGAACAGCATCGAAGCTATAAGCATCTCTGGGGAGTAGTTTAAACCTGTCTTCGACAGCATTATTAGGTCAAAGATGCCCATCTCCTTCCAGACCGGAGTTTGATGTTTTTCCAGCTTTGTTAGCCAAGCAACGTAGTCTTGGGTGAGATTAGGGCAAGACCTAAAAACTCTAACACTTCTGTTGAAGAAACGAAGGTCGATCTTCTCGTGTGTGGGGTCTTCGTTGTCTTCTGGATCCTTCTTAGCACAAGCTACTGGCTTGAGCTTCTCGACAATGGGAAAGTAGCTCTTGATCTTCAGAGCTTCAGAGATGCTGGGGTTCATGGGTCCAGCCATTGCGAAGATTTGGTTGGAGTATCCAACCGGAATCATCAAGTGACGCGAGTAAGCGTCGCGGACGGAGATATCAGATGGTTCAGGGACCCTTCGTTTCCCTGTAGCGTTCACTACCGGAGCGGTTACAAAAACCTTGGGCTTAGCAAGTTGTTCAGTTGGTGCGTTAGTCTTGGGGGCAGTTGAAGCAGAAGCCATTGTTGAGGATGAAGATGAAGTTGGAAAAGGAAGAGTTTTTCTGCAAAGAGAAACAGGTTTGCAAGAAAGCAAGGGAGTTTGAGAGATTGTTTGCGTGAAAAGTCCCACAATGGGATATTCACTACTATTTATAGTAGTGGGAGAAATTCCCAATAACGAGGGCATTAAATGTCATTTAATGCTGCAGGGAGTAGTGGGACGCGTGGCAGCATCCTGTTGTTTTGGCCGTTTCTGCAGAAACAGAGAGACGCAGCGTGCGTCCTCGTTTTTTGAATTTGTCATAATGACAAATTATGAAGTGATGTTTTGGTTCTGCACGCCGTACTGACAGTGACGTCCTAGGATCAAATCAATGATAGTTTCTTGGGATTGCCAGTAGTTGGTAAAAAGCAACAAAAAGTGCACAAGTTAACTTGTGACTCGGCGTGGACAAACAGGTGTCGAATGGCGTTTTCAAAGAATGCCTTTTTCTTTTCAAGAGTCGAAATAAGGCATTCTTGGGGGGCAATTTGTTGGCTCCTAAATTCGACACCTTTGTTTCAATTGATGACAGCCATTAAAAGCTGAAAGATGCTTTCGACTGGCTAAGCCTGTCGAAGTGACCGTCGAAAGATGGCCAAATACTTAGAAGATTTCTTCCAAGGAAGAAGGCTGATTGCCTTCGACGTCGAAGGAGTTTTCGTCGAAGACGTCTCTTGACGAACGTGTTCGATGGTCCAGAGTGGAGCAGTTTGAAATTCAAAGCTTTGGAGGGAAAACGGTTTCCAGCAGTTACTGCGTGCGAACGTGCAAGGATCTGGAGCGTCGAGCATGGAGAACGTGACAAGTGGCTTGATCTCGAAGCAGTGTAACTGCCCGACGGTTACTTGGAATGTTTTTGTATAAATAGGAGTAGACGTGTAGTTTCTCGCGTGTGTTCACAATAGATACATAGTCACTCATTTAGATTCAAGTACCCAGTGTGAGCGAACGAATTGTTGAGAAATGTATGTGTGAAACACCAATTTATTAATTCAAGTCATTTACTTTTCCAGTATTTTACATGCTCTTTCCCTTTAAGATTCCTGTCGAACCTTTACATTCAACCCTCGTTTATTTTACCAAGCCTTTTCCTTTATGCAATTTACTTTAAACAATTTACTTAAAGCCTTATCCACATTAATTAAACTTCAAAATCAACCTATGTCCATAGGATCAATCTGATCGATCCTGCGAGTAACCAAATAAGTAACCATTTGGAGGATCAGCGGTTGTTTACCAAATCCCCAGGTAAACACCTGGACTCTGGCTGCTCGCGACACATGACGGGAAGAAGGCATATGTTCCAAAGCCTAGAACTTAAGCCTGGAGGCCACGTTGGCTTTGGAGGCAATCAGAGGGGAAAGATCATTAGCTCTGGAACTGTAGGTAATGGAAATCTTCCCTCTATAAATAATGTTCTGCTAGTAGATGGATTAATGCATAATCTGTTATCCATAAGTCAATTAAGTGATAACGGTTATGATATAATCTTTAATCAAAAATCATGTAAAGATGTTAGTCAGAAAGATGGGATTATCCTATTTAATGGAAAGAGGAAAAACAACATTTACAAAATCAAACTTTCTGAACTGAAAAGTCAGAATGTAAAGTGTCTTCTGTCTGTTAACAACGAGTAGTGGATCTGGCACAGAAGATTGGGGCATGTTAGTATGCGAAGAATATCTTAGATTAACAAACTCAATCTGGTCAGAGGACTTCCTAATTTGAAGTTCAATTCAGATGCTCTGTGTGAAGCATGTCAGAAAGGCAAGTTTGCAAAACCTTCTTTCAAATCTAAAAATGTTGTTTCTACCTCTAAGCCATTAGAACTTCTGCACATTGACTTATTTGGACCAGTTAAAACTGCTTCAGTCAGTGGCAAGAAGTATGGGTTAGTAATCGTAGATGACTATAGCAGATGGACATGGGTAAAGTTCTTAAGACACAAGGACGAGTCACACTCTGTGTTTGTTACCTTCTGTAACCAAGTCCCGAATGAAAAGGATCTTAGAATCGTTAAAGTCAGAAGTGATCATGGTGGAGAATTTGAAAACAAAGATTTTGAGTCATTCTTTAATGACAGAGGCATTCTGCATGATTTCTCTTGTCCTAGAACTCCCCAACAAAATGGAGTTGTAGAACGAAAGAACAGAACATTGCAAGAAATGGCCAGAACCATGATCAATGAGACAAACGTTGCTAAGATCTTCTGGGCAGATGCAATAAACACAGCGTGCTACATTCAGAATAGAATCTCAATAAGACCTATTCTGGAAAAGACTCCATATGAATTGTGGAAGAACAGAAAGCCCAACATTTCATATTTTCATCCATTTGGATGTACCTGTTTTATGTTAAATACAAAAAATTATTTGAACAAGTTTGACTCTAAAGCACAAAAGTGTATTATGTTAGGATACTCTGAACGCTCAAGAGGGTACAGAGTATACAATACAGAAACACAAATTATGGAAGAATCAATCAGTGTTCGTTTTGATGATAAGCTTGACTCTGAAAAGTCAAAGCAGAATGAAGTTTTTGAAGGTATGGAAGTTGAATTTACAGGTTCTGAAGACAAGTCATCAAAAGCTCTCAACAAAGACACTCCTTCAACATCTGAAAGGAGCACTGCTAGCAATCCTACAACAGCTGCTGATCAACCTCAGAAGAGACTACCCAGAAGCAGCTTGGATCACCCAGAAGAGACTATCTTAGGAAGAAAGGAAGATCCAATCAGAACAAGAGCCAGCTTCAGAAACTCTGAAGAATCCCTCATGGGACTTGTGTCTCTGATTGAACCTTCTTCTATTGATGAAGCACTTTTGGACAACGACTGGATTCTAGCAATGCAAGAAGAGCTGAATCAATTCACCAGAAATGACGTATGGGATCTTGTTCCCAGACCAAAAGGATTCAACGTCATTGGAACAAGATGGATGTTCAGAAACAAGCTAAATGAACAAGGTGAAGTTATCAGAAACAAGGCACGATTGGTAGCACAAGGTTATAGTCAGCAAGAGGGGATAGACTATACAGAAACCTTTGCCCCAGTCTCCAGGTTAGAATCTATCAGACTTTTAATTTCATTTGCTGTTAATAAAGGCATCACTCTGTATCAGATGGATGTCAAGAGTGCATTCTTAAATGGATATATAGAAGAAGAGGTTTATGTGCACCAACCCCCTGGTTTTGAAAGTACAAAACATCCAGAACATGTTTTCAAACTAAAGAAGTCACTATATGGTCTGAAACAAGCTCCCAGAGCTTGGTATGAAAGACTAAGTAACTTTCTGTTAGAAAATGAATTCACCAGAGGGAAGGTGGACACTACCTTATTCTGTAAGTCAGTTAAAAATGACATCTTAGTTTGTCAAATTTACATAGATGATATTATTTTTGGATCTACTAATCCTTCTCTTGGAAGAAAATTTGCTAAGTGTATGCAGGCAGAATTTGAGATGAGCCTCATGGGGGAACTGAAATTCTTTCTAGGAATTCAGATCCATCAAACTCCAGAAGGAACTTACATTCATCAGAGCAAATATGTCAGAGATCTTCTGAAGAAATTTAACCTCTCAGAATGTAAGCCATCAAAGATTCCAATGCATCCCACGTGCATTCTGGAAAGAGAAGAGGTAAGAAAAAAGGTAGAACAGAAGGTCTACAGAGGTATGATTGGTTCTCTCCTTTATCTGACGGCTTCAAGGCCTGACATTTTATTCAGCGTATGTATTTGTGCTAGATTCCAATCAGGTCCTAGAGAATCTCACTTAACAGCTGTTAAGCGAATTTTCAAGTATCTGAAAGGTACTACTAATCTGGGTCTATTTTATAGAAAATCTAGTGATTACAGCTTAGTAGGCTACTGCGATGCTGACTTTACTGGAGACAGAGTATAGCGTAAAAGTACTTCTGGAAGCTGCCAGTTTCTGGGAGAAAATTTGATCTCTTGGTCCAGCAAAAGGCAATCCACAATTGCGCTATCAACAGCAGAAGCTGAGTACATAGCAGCAGCAGGATGCATCACACAAATGCTCTGGATGAAAAGTCAGCTTGAAGACTTCCAGATTTTTGAGAGTAACATCCCTATAATCTGTGACAATACTTCTGCCATTTGCTTAAGTAAGAATCCCATTTTACATTCTAGGGCTAAGAATATAGAAATAAAACATCACTTCATTAGGGACTATATTCAGAAAGGAATTTTGAACTTAAAATTTATTGATACAAACCATCAATGGGCTGATATCTTCACCAAACCTCTTTCTGAAGATAGGTTCAATTTCATTCTGAAACATCTCAGCATGAAACTCTGCCCAGAGTGAAAACGTTTTAATTTTATATATTAACCTTCAGAATGTGTTTTCTGTTTACTGTGAACTTCTGATCAATCTCCTTTCAGAAAGATAGACATGCAGATTGCATCAGATTCTATTCTTAAAGATCTGAGCGTTTCAGCTCAAAGATAGACGTGCTGCTCACTAAATCAAACAAGTGTCATCCAATCATCAGCAAATCTCTGAAGCAGAATGCGTGCACGCTTCTGAGAAGGAAAAACGCTGATTGGGTGCATTGAGACACATGTCTGGTAACCGTTTCAAGTATCTTTCTCAAATCCCCCAAAATCATCAAGCATTAAATGGACGTAATCATGTTTTAAAAAGTAATAATGAATTATTTCTCTTTCTTAAAACCGTTTACATTTTCAAAAATCATTTTGAAATCTATTTAAGCACATTAACATCTTTCATTAAACTTTTACCGTTTCTTACAATCATCCAAAGCTTTTCTGCATTTTTTCTTGTGTTCATCTCTCTCAAAAGAAACCCATTTTTCAAGTTTTCTCAGAAAACCCTAAGTGTGAACATGGCAACCTCTAGCAATGTTTCTGCAGGTTCTCAGAAGGAGGCTTCATCTGAACAATACCAAGTTCCCTTCAGAACACTCCTTATACCAGTGAAGAATTTGGAAGTGATGTCTGAAATGATTGTTGATTTCTCCAGTCTGAAAGAAAATGGATTCGATTTGACAGAAGAAGTTAGGGCACATGGATGGGAGAGATATTTTGACAGGTTGGTGGGACCAACGTTCCCAGTATTGGTCAAGGAGTTCTGGATTCATGCGTACTCATCAACACATCAAGTTACTTCCTACATAATGGGAAAGAAGATTATGATCAGTAAGGATCACATTGCAAGATTGATTGGATACAGTGGAGGTGGTATTCGCTGTATCGACATGGCTGAAAGATGCTCTGACATTGCTGTCATTGCAAGGCAGATTTTCACCCATGGGGTTCCCAGCAGCAAAATCAGAGACTTAAAGGATCAACACAGAATATGGGCGAAGATTATTCTGGGGTGCTTTAATCACAGGAAGCCCACAAGCTCTCCTGATTATATAAATATAGATCAACAGTTTCTGATCTATTTTATTAATCAGAAGGTAAAGATTAACTTGGCTCATCTTCTGTTTAATCACCTCAGGACCAGCGTCAAGGAGACAAGGGAAGAAGAAAGGACAAAAAGGGATTGGATACCCTTTGGCAGGTTAAAATCAGATATTCTGACTAAGAATAGGCTGATAGAGCACCTTACAGAAGCACAGGAATTAAGTTCTATTGAACCTACTGTTGGCAAGCCTCTGAACGCCAAGAATCTGAAGAAAATGAAACTGATAGAGAATATCAGAAAGGAGCCCAGCGTTACTTCTCTTGCTGACATCACCAGCAGAAGAGTCCCTCTGGACGACTTTCCACTATTTTCTGAGATTGAATCCAAATCAGTCATTGTTCTCAGATACTTGGACGCTTGCAAGGCTGATGGAACAGATCCCAAACTGAACATTAAAGATCTGCACCAGCAAAATCCAGAAGTTACTGTGAAGAAGACGAAGAAAAGAAAGGCCACTTCAGAAGGACCATCCCAGCAGACCCCTAAGAAGAGAGGTAATCTATCTGCTGCTAATGTTTTAAATTCTTCTGCTATTCCAACATCAATCCCAACCCCAGCTTTACATGAACTTCCAATCCCCATACCAACTATTGATGAAACCGAACCAGAGGATGTCCCTTCTGAGTCACTGACTCTCAGGAGATCCCGCACCAAAAATCCAAAACCCACACCATCAACAGAATCAGAACTTGACAAAGTTCTTTCTAAAATTGATCAACGTGTTTCCACTCACCTCTCAGAAAATCCAAACACTCAACCAGAGATTTCCCGCTCTCCTCAACCAGAACATACTCTCTCACCCATACCAGAACAACCAGAAATTCCACCTCCCTCTCAACAACCAGAAACTCCTCCTCCCTCTCCACAACCAGAACTTCATCCACTTTCACCTCAACCATCACCTCCACAACCTGAGTTTCATCACTCTGAAACTCCATCCCCTGAACCTAAAACCCCTGAACCTCATTCTCCTCAATCCTCTGAGCCACAACCCTTGGAAATTCAGCTGCCATGTGGTACAACCATAAACATACCCCAGCTGCCATCCTCACCAGAAACTACCCCTCCAAACACTCCAAACAGTCCAATTATTATTTCTGATTCTCCCACTCCATCTCCCAAACAAAATACTGAAGACCACAGCAGGACCTTCATTGATTTAACAATCCTTGACCGTCTTGCTGACCTTAAAAACAAAATAGCCATTCCCAAACCAAAACAACTAGATGTTGGCTCTGGCATTGCGAATTTTGAAACAGGCTTGCAGCAGTGGATTGCTTCTCTAAAGCAAGTTTGCCCTGGAATGATTGATCCTGCTGCCTCAGACCAACTCTGGACACGTTTCAGAATGTGGGTACGCGCTGAAGCCCTCAAGTTGCAAGACATCAATTATGAGCAGGCACAACAGAACTTCAGCAAGCTGCTGAAGGAAGTTGAAAGTCAGCTGCCACAGGATGAAGTGCTCTTTCTGGATAGTGAGCCATGGTCTGAGAAGCGTCCAGCTTCAAAAGTTCAGCAAGCAGAAGATCAGACTATTCAAGCTGAAGAGGTTAGTCAAGCTGAAGATGTTGCAGAAAGCTCTCAGAAGCATCCTGCTTCTGATGTTTCTCAAGCTGCCTTGGACAGGCAGACTCTGGAAGAGCTGAAGCAAAATGATATTCGTCTGCAGCAAAGAATGGATGAAAATGATTAGAAGATGAAGGAAAGGATGGATGTGCAAGACAGCAAGATAGATACAGTAGTCAGCATGGTGCACAAGCAGAATGAAACTGCTGATCAGATCAAGACAATGCTAGAGACTCTGTTCACACGCTTTCCGCCCCAACCTTAGTTTTTCATTCATGATATTTTCAATATTTTCTTTGCATATCATCTGTACTATTTTGTCTGGCTCTGAATTAAATATAACAGTTTTTCTGCTATGATCGTTTTAGCTTATCTTACTTGCACTTTTTGATTGCTGACAAAAAGGGGGAGAACAAGAATGATATTTTTCAATAACGGATTACTGAGACAAAAATTCTCAAACATTCTAACACTATGATATACTTGAATGTTTTCTGTTTTTGCATAAGGCTACAGGTACAAGAAGTTAATCATCTTTGATACTCTGAAGCTCTGATATTCTGATCTGAAGCTCTGATATTCTGATGTTCAAAGAAAGGCAATAAAGATCTGATCCTGAAGAGCTCTTGGAATTAAAAAGGGAAGTAATAAATTCAGGGGGAGTATCCCAGATCTAAACTCTGATATCTCTTTATCCCTTATCCTTTTATCTTTGATAACTTCCTATTTAATTCTGATACAACTTATTATTTAGTTATCTTTGATACTTTTCACGCTAATTTTCATTAAAAAATATCTAGTTTTTGTCATCATCAAAAAGGGGGAGATTGTTAGAACAAAGTTTGAATCTACCACCCTAAGTTTAAGTTTTGATGATAACAATATGCTAAGATACATTAATTTTATGATTCATGTAAGACACATATGCTATCTAAAAATTACATTCTGTTTTACATAAACTCTGATGGGTATCAGCAAGAGAACATCATCATCAGCATCAGAAAATTGGATATCAACATCAGCATCAGAAGATGTTATATCAGATACCAGAATCCGAAGATCAACTTGCGCTTATGCTGAAGCTTGATGAACAGATCTGCGCTTAACCATCTGAACTCTGATAAAGACAACAACAGTTCATCAGCACCTAAGCAGTGTCAGAATGAGCCAAAGCCAGAACACGCTCAAGTGGCAACGGTACTGTGCATTCAAGATGATTTATTACCAACGGCATCATTCCAGACAAGATCTGCTTAATAAGGAAAGAATGTTATTGGCATTGAAACCGAATTATTACTCCAACGTACATTATTTCCAACGCTATATAAACAAGTCAATGAAGATTGAATTGGCTAATGCTCTACAACACTCTACACGCCTAAAGCTATTCATCATCTTCCTCACTCTCAGTTTGCTAAAAAGCTCTCAATTCCTTACTCAATTATTTTAGCACTCTAGTTCTCATAAGCTTAAATTGTGTAGTATCACAGTTGTGATAAACAGTTTTGTAGAAAACATTCACACACCTAGATTTCAATTCTTTGTAAGAAAGTATTTCCTTGGGAAAACGGTTTGTGGTTTGACTCAAGAAGGATTTAGAATTTGTTAAAGCAGATTGTAATATTCAGTTGAATATAGTGGATTAAGACCTCGTTGGAGAGAGGCGAAATCACCTTGACGGGTGGACTGGAGTAGTTTGAGATCAAACGAACCAGGATAAAAATATCGTGTTGATTGCAATTGATTTCCAGTTTTACAATTCAACCCCCCTTCTTGTGTTTTTCACTTCTTCAAAGGGTCCCCTTGGATATCTAATACTGTTTATTTTTCAGGTTGGAAGAAAAGATTCACCGGAGAAGACAACCAGACCGAGGGCTCCGACGCCTCTTCGATTTATGCAATGTTTTTATATTATATATGTTTTTGTTTCAGTTTAAATAATGGATGTATCACCACCCTAGTGGTTAGAACACATGTTAAGGCATTGGTGTCCTAGATCACAAGTTCGATCCCCGATTTTGCAACTTTTTTTCTTCATATTTTTCTGATTTTAGTGATTATATGCAACACTTCCATTCTCCTCAATGATGCGCCTTCAGCTTCGTAGCCATTAGATCTAATCTAACTCTTCCAGATTCACACCCTCATGATGAACCTCCTCTAGCTGAATGCACTGGATGTTCAGGGCCTCTCCTGATTGGGCCTAACAAATTTCAATCTGCACCCCCCAAATTACTTCAAATCAGGCCCAATTCTTTTTCTCTTTTATATTTTCTTCTTTTCTTTTAATTATTTGTTTTTAATTTTAATTAAACTAAACCATTAATTTTGGATTAATTAATTAGGTTTAGTTTTAATCACCTTTTTTAATTTAATTAATTAACTAGTTAATTTTCTAATTAAAACTAATTAGATTTTTAGGATTTGTTTACTTAAATTAATTGAGTTTTATTATTACTAAAATTAATTAGTTTTCTTAGGGTTTTTTTAATAAATTCATCACAAGCCATCTTTTCATAAAAATACCAAAAAAAATCTTTTCTTTTCTATTTTTTATATACTTTTAGATCGATTGTGCGTACGTAACTTTTTTATTATTTGTCGCATTTCTTTACATTATTATTATAACTGTTTGCTGGGATGTTATAGTAATTAGGGTTTACTTTTCCCGCATTTTTATTACTTATGTAACTGCCCCGAAGCATTGTAATAGTCTAGGATTTATTTTCCGCACATTTACTGCTTTCCTATTTTGCTATATTATTATTAGTAATTAGGTCTTGTATAGAAAGACTAATAATGAAATGTTAGCTAACCCTAATTTCAAAGATAAAAATAACTGAAATACAACACACCTCTCACACTCGCACCTCTAGGGTTAACCTTCCCTGTTGCCTTTCGTAAAAACAGTCATGTCCCTCGAACGTGGGGACGCTTTAGCAAAGTCCCTCGATGACCCTTTCGGCGGTGCCTTCGGTAAATGATATAGTCCCTCAATGATAATTGCTAAAGTGTCCTTATGAGTTTCCTTCAGTGATTGTACGATGACCCACGCCCTTCCCTTCACATCCAACGATAGAGCTTCCTACTAACTAATGGTAGGATAACACTATCTAAAGGAGGAGGAAATTACAAGAAAGACCTTGAGTAGGTAGGCCGCTGTTAATCGCTTGCTCACAAACATTTCAAAATGAAACACTTCTTACAAACACTCTTCAAAAATATTTTCAAACAAACACTTTGTACGCATTCTCGAGGACAGATACGAGAATCATTATAAAGTTACCTCACATTGGCATTCAAAATATCTTTCAAACACACAAAACAAAGCAGTTTCAAACAAAGTGATCTAGCGATTAAAAGCCCGTAGATAACTTCAGATGAAAAGGGTGATAACACCTTCCCTTTTCATAACCTACCCTTGAACTCAAATTCGAAAAAGGTCTTTCCTATTCTTTTCACACTTTCCTTATTGGATAAAAAAAGTCAGTGGAGACTCTTGCTATCTGCAACATTTGCGATAAAACACAATACCAAGTCAGTTCTCCCATCGTATTACATAAAATCTCCCCAACTTGAACTTGTTTATCCTTAAACAAGGCCAAACAACTCAAATAACCAAAAGTAATCAACCAAAATATCATGAATCAACAAGTTTTGAAACCGGAAAACAAATGCAATGGTTCAAATGAAAAACGGTACACACAAAGAAACATACTTACCACTAAACTAAGACGATAACATAAACATGAAATGAATTCTAAATACAAATAACATGTCAAATATTTTAAACCAACACTAGTTCACAAATGAATCACACCTAGCAAAAACAATCATCGGTAGATGAAAAACACACAAAATAAGGTATTTTCACTTATCCACAATCGTGCAAACAAAAGACTAAATAATGCATTCATCCAAAAATTCATATTGAAAATACAAAGGCAAGAATCTCAAGGGATTTTCAAGGTGGTAATGTGGCTTGATTAACAAACAAGGGATAAATACTAAAGCTAATCGAAACAAAACTTTCCTAAACCTAAGGGCGTGATCAACTCACAAAGACTCAAGCAAAATAATTTCAATCAAACTACTTCTTCATTCCAAATTTCTCAAACCAACACATATCACTTATTAACACAATATTATTCCATACTCTTTTTGTTTTTGTTTTTAAAAAAAATTCTATTTTTTTCCTTTCTTTTTTCTTTTCTTTCTTTTTCATTTTTTTTCTTTTGCTTTCTTTTTCTCTTTCTCAACCTCATAGCAATCAATAACATAAGTGAGCAAACAAATCTCTCCCAACTTGAATTCAACCAACATTAAAGTGAATACTCTCTACTTTCTAAGGCAAGGTAAAAATTCAACTAAAAATCATAGTTGAGGGTTCAAGAAAACAAAGAATCAATATCCATACAAAAAGATGAACCAAACACTCATTGACAAGCATTTAACAAAAAGAACACAGACATCGACAAAATGCTCAAAAGGGGATACTAATGATCACACACTCACAAGGTGAATTGACTATTTGACTAGGGATAGTTATGCTCAAAATGGAACCAAAAAAATGCCTTGATAATTTTCATACATTCATACAACCAACACAAACAAAAGATTAAGAATAATAAAATCCAGTTAAAACAAGAGTTGTGGTCTCCAGCATATGTAAACAGAAAGCTACCTCACCAAAAGGGTAGGAACTAAAGTGATTTACAAATGAACAAGTATACAAAAGAATGAATGGCATAAAAATTGTAAAAATTCTAAGTATCATGAATATGCTAAAGTATAGAAAGCTATAAGCACATACCTCGAACATGTACAAAACTTTAACAAAATCATTACCACGCATTCGCAAGTTGAAACACTCAAACTTGGAAAATCACCAAAAGCAACTTCAAGCTATCCAACCAAAATTTGATTCCAAACAACAAAATAAAGAATTAAAAATATTAGTATTAATTACTATACTATAAATCCTTGGGTGAAGTGGGAAAAAGAAGAGTCAAGTGAAAAATTAAAAAGAATTCACTAAATCTGAGCAGCAGGGTGCGCTAAGCGCGTTATACCAGTTGCAGAAAAATAGGATAGAAACAGCAGTGAAACAACACCCTCCATAATCACCTACACAATCTCAACTACACATAATATTTACAACATACAAATTTCCTCAAGCTAAAGATGACAAGCTTGCGGAAAAACACAAATTGACATAACAAAAAAACGGTTGAAAGTGAATTGACAAGTTAAAAAGTGAAAATTTGAGAATTTAAAACAAGTTCAATTTCAACTTGTTAAAACACAAGTCAACACATACATAAACGAATACAAACAAAATATGCTTATTTTAAGTTGTAAGCTTGACGCCTTTATTGTGCGAGACAGTAACCTCCTCTCGTCATGCCATGGTATTGTCACACTGTGCAAACCTAAAGAAAGTGTCCTAACAACCACACAACAAACGTTACAAAAATGAGACAATTCACAACAATATGTGAAAACAAAAAAAAACACATATATGCACAAGTATGGAAAGTAAACACAAAACATGTACAAGTAAAAATAGACAAGTTTATGTACATATTCTATTCAACATATACATTAATTACAAAACTCAAAAACAAAGAAACTATCACAATGCAAAAACAATAAACACCAATCCATGACAACTGCGCCATTTTGTTGCGGCGGTAAAACAATAACCAAAAAGTAAAGTATAATTTTTACCGGGTGATATTTAGGTTATATCGTGTCCACAGAGATTGGTGAATTGAAATATCATTCGAAAAATCTCTTGTTAATGAGTTTGGGGATAAATGGGTTGAAAGTGAAGGTATCAAAAAAAAAAACAAATGTATAAAACGGAATAACTTATTAAGCATGCATATATACTTCTTCTCACAGACTTAAACCTATCGACTTGTTATATTAAACCTACAATATTCATCAATTTCATCACGTGTCAATAACACCCTAAGTCATTTCTAACCCAAATTGAGAGGCCGACTGCATCACCTCGATAGCGATCACTCAACCACCTCAACAACACAGAAGTTAACTGTTCTCGCTTGCATAAACGATCTCTCAGAGCAACACAAACAACACAGAGGCATTAATCACAGACACCCTAAGTGAATAAGGCGCTAAATCTATCTCTAGAATTTAGACACTATTAGATAATCATCCTAGATAAGCATTCGAGTAGTATATGTCTATAACAACCCAAATCCCTAACACAGAGTGAAAATCCAGGACAATAATCGACAAAGATTCGTAAAGAAAGTTTTATATAACACCATGGGCGATAAATATACATGAGTTCAAATACATACAATACCTAACAAAAGAGAAATACAAAGAGGGAAGAAGAGATAAACCATAAATCTTCCGGTTTGTCAGCGTCGTTCGAAGAGAAATACACCTTCAATCATTCATAAGCAAGGCCTTAATGTTGTTTTCTAAGTTAATCTAACAAAAATGAAGGTTGATGGAATTGGGAGAAAAAACTTCCCCAAAACCATAACCTAAAAATGAACTAAATATATTTTTATAAAACTCATCTCAGCAAATCGCGCTAAGCGCGACTTCCTTTTTTTACACATTAAACCGACCTAAATCGCGCTATCCGCGCTAAGTGGGCTTCAAAACAATGCTTCTGCCAAAATGTCAAAATACAAGCAACGCGCTACAAAATGCGTTGAGCGCAATCGTGCTTTGCGGCCTTCTGCATGCTAAGCGGGTTCTTCTAGACATAACTTCCCAAATCTGGTCTTTTATTCCGAATACACACATCTGGAGCCATTCCTTCGACACCTTATTCCTCAATTCTCCAAAATGTAACAAATACCTACAAAATGAATGGAAAAACATCAAATAGTACACTATGTACACAAAAACAAAAATAAACACAAACTAAACATATTTACACAAAAGTCAGGTTTATTCAACGATATTAACAATAAAGAGTCGATAAGTGCAACAAAAATTATATACAAAAATAACTATAATTTACTCTTATTATTGTCAAGAATTTTAAGAATTGCAGCCACGATGAAAGCATCCTCCTCGACGACAGCTAAAAACTCACTTTCAAACATATAAGACCTTAGTTCGTGAAGCGGGTGGGTTACTTCGACTTCCAGTTCAGCGATGGGTAAAGACGTCAAACCAAGGTTTGGTGAAGCAATTGGAGTATGTCGGAGAAGATGAATCTTCATAAATGCTGCCATTGGATCTTGTTTCTACAACCATTTAATCTCATTCTAGGTGGCGGAGTCAAGCGACGAAACATCATTCAAAATATTGAAAGTGGGTTTGATGAAAGCTGGGTGACTAGACCTTGTAATGTTGTCACCAACAAGGTTGTGTCTAGTTAAATTTAGCTCGATGTCGCCTGCAAAAGGTAGACCCTGGGGAGGATTTCCAAGTTAGCATAAAGAACAAAATTGGAAGCTGAAAATAAAAAGGATAAGAAATACCTCTAAGTTTTTTGACACAACATTATGCGTTTGTGAGACTGAACCTACAAAGAATGAGGGTGTCGGGTTCATGCACTTTTCCAGAAATTGAAGTTTGGTTCATTTCGATTGGAAAAGGGTGTGCATGATTCTAAGAAACCAATGGTGCAAGAAGTTGTTGAGTCTCCAGGGCATCAAAGGCGTCGATAAGCCGTTGGAGGAAGTTGGGTATAGAGAAGTATTTCTCTAGGTATTGGGGCCACCGCTGGTCGAAAATCTTTGAAGTGAAGAAGGAATGTTCAAAGTAGAACACTGGGAGTTCAAGAGTTTGAGTGTCCCGATGGAATATAAGGTAAGACCTATGTTCCTCAGCAGCTAGTCATCTACCCGCCCAGTTGATGTCGGTGCAACGGTAGAACAAAGACGAAGGTAGCATTTGGAAAAGTCCCAACTGTTGAGATGCCATGTTTTGTTGGTAACCCATGAAACCATACCTTGTCAAGCCAGTACTGATTCGATAAGAAAGCACTATGGGTGTTAGAAAGGCCCTCCATATGAAATTTATACGAGCAGCATTTAGAGAAATATTTGGAAAAGGTTCTCGAAACCAGTCTAGACCAAATAGCCGTTCCATAAAAAGGGCCATGGCTGAAACAAATGTCTTCATTTTGACAAACATGTTGATATACTTCATGAACATAAATTGATCAAGTTTGTGGATGGGAGTAGTCAAGGATAGCCTCAGACCTTCGGCGACTCTAACTTTGTTAAAACGCAGAAGTTTTTCAGAAACAAGATAACCTAGTTGAAATTCAAATATGGCATTTAGCCAGTGTTACAGAAACCAAAAGGGTACTGAAAGAGTTAAGCCATTATCAAGATCAGGAAGTGCGTTCTTTTACGTAGAAGCATTTCCTAAAGTTTGCTAAATATTCTCCATCAAAAACTTGCCCAGCGAGATGTTTTGTCCCTCATGGAGTTGAATCGCCAGGGGTATGAAATCTTGAATTATGGTAAAAGATCTTGTACAAAACAAGAAATGGGAAAGCCAGAGGGTGAGAAAGGCTATGTGTTCAGTGTAAGAGATGTCGTTCGTATCCACAAGATGGTGCTCAACAATGTAGCTGGTGAAACCTGGTTGGTCAAAGCTCAATGTGTGTTTATTCGATACCGTTGGGTTGAAAGTTATTACCCAACAAGGAGAGCCCAGTGATGGTTGCTACGTTGAACATGGTAGGTGTAAGGTTTATTTGGTTGAAGAGGCATAAAGTTTTCATATAAAACAATAAGACACGTCGATCAAGTCAAGAGACATCGGCCAAAAGGAACTAGTGGGCAAAAGGCCTAGGATACATATGCGATTATCTACAAAGGCGGGTGTCGACAAGTAAGGATTCATATTGGCGGGAACAGTTATCAATGTACAAAGCCAGATAACACGTGGGAATATTCAAAATAGTTGTCCATGAAGCCCAACATGGGTTGGTAACCGTTGACGGTTACATATCTAGGATGTCTATTTAAGAAAAGTTTTGTATTTGTGTCAGGGGTCGCATTTCTTCATATTTAATAGTAATACACTCAAAGTACCCGCATCTAAGAGAGAAATGAGTTCAAGCTTAACAATGTATTAATGCTTTCACATCTAAATTCATAGCAATTTCCAGCTTTTTATTTTAAATTACAAGCTTTGTCTTTAATTTATCTGCTTTGAAATTGTCTTTATCTTTTGCCCTTTTATCTTTTAAAAACCAATTTCAACCCAAAAAAACACTTAAAACACTAAGTCTAGGTTTATTGTAGTCGATCCTACAAGTAACCTTTAATAAGAGACTAGAGATTGTTTCGTGGAGAAATAACCGTTTGGACCAGTACGAAGCTAAAATTATTTTCTATCCTATAAAAAAATTGGAACAGAATATCTAATTATTCGACCAACATTGATGCATATCTGTGTATATTTTGAGTAATGTGCCATGAATTAAGATGCGATTGAGTAAGATGATGTTGTATGAATAATTCGATTGATTTGCATGATGTATTGCATGATAATGATAATGATAATGATGATGGCCTGTATTAGCATGGCATTGACAAGTAAGAATAATCAATGTGAATTGCGTTTTTGCATGTTAGTGTCATATGCATTCATGAACGGTGGGCTGTATTGGTGAATGATGGCCTGTATTGGTGTGGCATTGACGAGTAAGAATAATCAATGTGAATTGCGTTGTTGCATGTCAGTGTCGCATGCATTCATGAAAGATGGGTTTTATTGGTGAACAATGGCCTGTATTGGCGTGGCATTGATGAGTAAGAATAATCAATGTGAATTGCGTTGTTGCATGTCAGTGTCACATGCATTCATGAACGACAGGCTGTATTGGTGAACGATGGCCTGTATTGGTGAATGATGGCCTATATTGGTGAATGATGACCTGTATTTGTATTATGATGTTACTGCCCTAAGTTTCCATTATGATGAGGGTTCTACCCTATTGGTACCACATGCATTAAGTCAGTGTCGATCTCATTGCATTGCACTATGATTGATAACTTAATGCTTTAATGCTAAAAGAGTATGAGTTATATTATGATGAGTGTTACGTGTTGTGTGCATATTTGCTTATATGTTGATGTACTTTATGGTGTGATGAATGAAGTAAAGGTGTGAGGTAATGAAGTATAATTATGCGTACTTAAATTTCTATCTACTTATTATTATGTTTTCTTTTACATTGTTATGATATATCACCCCTTATGTTTGAATGTTGCCTCTACGTGGGTAACATGCAGATGATATGAAGTAGCTCGAGGTAGAGGTTCACTAAGAAGAACCTCATTTTGCATATATTGAGTCAGTGTCAGCTCTGATACGTAAAACTTGGGGGTTTTACGCTTGTTTTATTATGATGTGAGTAAACTATTGGAGAACTCCATTTGTTGGATTTAATTGATATTTTATGTTGAATTTTGAATTATGATAATTATAACTCATGTTGAAGAATTGAGAATAATTATTGTCGATGTTTTTCCGCTGTGAATAAATGAAAGAATTTTCAGACATGAAGTATATGTGGTTTTATGTTTTTATAAATGTGTTACATATTTCACATTGATGAGAATGTGCATGTATGAAGGTAACATCCTGAATATTGAAAGGTTTTAAATTCCTTTGAATTTTATTTTATAATTACGCGAGGGATTTAGGGTGTTGCACTGGACGACCCCAGTATATAACTACCTCACTAAGGGAGAACTACCATCTGACTAAAAGGAGGCCAACATGGTCAGATGAAGAGCCTGCTCTTACGTCTTGGTCAAAAATAAAATATACAGACGGGGGTTCTCCATTTCCCTTATCAAGTGTGTCGAAGAGCCTAAAGTCGCCCATATCTTATGCGAAATCCATGAAGGAATCAACACTTAACATCTAGGAGGAAGATCCCTCACTAGGAAAGCTTTATGGGTAGGATACTACTGACCTACCATGCAGCATGACACAAAGGAAAACATGAAAAATGCGACAAATACCTACGACACAGGGTTATGCATTTGGCACTGCCCAACGAGCTTAAAACCCTATCGTCCCTGTGGCCCTTTGCATGGTGGAGGATGGACATCCTCAGACCGTTTGTCGTAGGATCAAACCAAAACAAGTACCTAATAGTGGGTGGGGACTACTTCATAAAATGGATAGAAGCAGAGGCCTTAGCCAAAATCATGACACAAAACATGCTCTGGTTTAGCATACCCCAAACAATTGTCACTGACAACGAGACATAATTCATAGACACGAACTTTCAAGACTTCATCACCAAGCTGGGCACCATCCAACACTTCGCGTCCGTCGAGCACCCACAAACAATGGGGTAGGCTGTGACCGCAAATAGGGTCATCCTATGAGGCCTCAAACAAAGGCTAGATGAGACCAAAAAGAAGTGGGTCGAGGAGTTGCATAGCGTGCTCTGGGCCTACCGAACTACACCTCACTCGGCTACCAGGGAGACCCAATTTAGACTTGCGTACGGAACAGAGGCGGTATTCCCAGTTGAGATTAGAGAGCCATCCAGGAGAACTAAAGCCCCTCTCGACGAGGAAATAAACGAAGAGGCACTAAGAGAAGAGCTTAACCTTTTTGAAGAAGTTTGATCAGGAGAAGCCCTTTGGGAAGCCTCGCTGAAACAAAAAATGGCCATATGTCACGATGCCAAAGTCATACGACAAGAATTCGAAGTCGGCAGCCTAGTCTTAAGATGAAATCACAAAGATTCTCGCGAAGGCCAGCTCGCCGCAAATTGGGAAGACCCTTATCGCGTCTGAGAAAAAACGGAAGACCGGGCCTACTACTTAGAAAATTTACACGGGGAACAACTTTCTCGACCATGGAACACTAAAAAATTGAAACATTTTTACAGTTAAGGCGCATAAACAGTTAGTGTACTCTGACAGGACGAAGAACACCATATTCCTGACCATGTGTGCATGCTCAGATACAAGCATATCACCTTAAACTCAGACGAAAAGACAAGTTTCCACTCTTTTGACAAGAAAATTCTTTGCACAACAGGGAAGACTCAAACGAGCTCCACCGTCGACGTGCCATGGTGGTAGAACACCCAGCTCGTGATGGGAAGTCACGCCACAGAACTCAAGTCTCAAACAATACCTAAGCTCCGGCCCTTGCCCAGAAATATACCCCGATTGTTCGACCAATTCCCGTCACTGGAGAACATCAATACTACCAAGCAAACCCATAAAAACTTATCAAAAATAACTCAAAGCATGCAGGAACAAGTAAATGCTGAACGAGCAAAAATAGAAAGGCGAAATAAACTTGAACGACCATAAAGGCTGTGATTGTCTAGAAAATCACATGAAAAAGGGCCAAGCACCAACCAAACTAAATAAATGACCACAAAGGCCGAAATTGTTTGAAAGTTACATCAACCAGGAAGAGCCCATTAAAAAGATTACAAAACACGACACGTAGGTCGGCCAGATACAAATTTAAAAAAAACTTAATCACTCGAGGATGGTCATCCTACCTGGGTGGGATGCTCGCCCCTTTCATCTTCTGCGCTAAGTTTGAGGAACTCAGAGACAGGGATCCGCCCGTTGACCATGTTGTAGAGGAACCCGGTCCCAGCCACATTAAAATCAACACCAGGGTTCATAATCTTGAACTGATCCACCATGTTGTTGAAATTGTCCTCGACAATTTCCATGCAGACTTCCTCGACCAAACGAAGGCGGGCAACCAACTCCGCACGAGTTCTAAAATTTCTTAACTCCTCATTCTCATCCTCAGTCGGGGTCACGTCTGCTTCTAAAGTAGAAACCCTATCCTCGAGCTTCTTCTTGTCAGATTTCAACTTGGCCATCTCTTCAGCATATTAGATCTACATTGCTTTCTGTTTTTCCAGCTCCTTTTTCTCAGACTTCAATTTGGCTATTCTCTCCTTGAGAGACACATTGGTTGCACGAGCATCCTTCACCTCCTTTATAGTAGGGATCTCCTCCCTAGTATGAATTACCGCCAGTTCTAAGATCCTCATCATGGCAGCAGTGTCCTAATAAAAAGTATTCCTTTTACTCGATTGGTCCAAATCCTCTAAATGTAGGGATTTTTCCTGCGGGACTTTCAAAGAGGGACACCCCTCAAAGTAACCCCTTTGCAGCCAACAATGAGGCAATTCGTATTTGTCTGTAGTCCTCTCCATGGTCAAGTCCATAGTTTACTCTCTAACTCGGTGAAGCTTTCTGGACGAACTCACTTGCTTTTGAGAATGATGCTCGACAGTAGGAGCAGAGGAGGAGTTCCCCGGCCATGTCGGAGATGGGAGTGCGACACCCATATAGCTCTTCTGAAGCTAGTTTTTCTCCAACTACCTCGATTTGTTGGATGGTAGCATCCTGGCCATGCACTCCTGATCATTCGACATTTCACCTGCAACAAACAACGATCATAAATCAGTAAATAAGGAAGAAAAAAAATCCAACAACACAAAAGGCTGGCAAATAATTTTAGGGCACCCTCGTGAGAAGCACACTCGAGGAGCCCCTTTGTATTGATAAGGTGAGCCTCGAGCATAAGCGCCCCATCATCGTTATAGATTATTTCCCCGCGCTTAGTCACACACTGAGCAGGGATGAAGCCATCGATAAAAGCCACGAGTTTGTTTCAACTTTCCCATTACTCCTCTTCCAAGTTATCTGGGAAGAAAATATACTCCTCGGCCAGTCAGTTAACACGATCCCAACTCCAGGCAAAATGGAATATCTGAATAGGATGTCTCCTACGCCTACCGTCCTTGCTGAGGAGGGGATTCCCTGCTTCATCTGTCGTAACCTCCAGGGTGAACGAGGAAGTGGTGGCCCTCTCTGACACGAGCAGGATTATGTAGTACCTATCCTTGAATGTTCAGATAGATCCCGAGTACGCCTTGAAAATCTTCCTCGATTGCTTCAAAGAAACCCAACCGAACAGACCCTCTGAGGTCACCTGCCATTGAAGATGAAAGCAAGCAAACAAAAGGGGTACAATGGCCATGATCTTAAGATAATTGCAAAAAATCTCGAACGCCCGAGTAAAGGCTATCAAGTTGGGGTGAAGTTGAGAAGGCGCCAAGTCCTAGTGGGAGAAGATGGCCACCTAAAGATCTGTGAAGGGAAACCAAATCCATATCTCCTTAAAATAATTTCATACATAGGAAACCGATCAATATCGAAGGCCGAGTAGATCCTCTCATCCTCCCTGGGGAACATGACTTTCCAATCCTCTTTGGCCCCAGATGAACTCGTCTCCCCTCCCATGGCTATAAACGCCTCCCTGTAGTGTTAAAAAACTGTAGCGGGGTAAATCGGAGATCGAGCTATTAATTAAGTCGTCTCACAAAAGCAAGAGTCTCCACCGCGCTTTATTATTTCCAAGGGAAAAGGGAAAAGAGCGAAATAAAACCCTAAAATATGCAATGTAAAATAATACTTAAAAGTAATGAAAATACAATGCATTTTGAAAAGAGATCTAGAGTTTGGGGGTTGGTTACGTAATGGGAAGGTATTAGCACCCAATGCATCTATAGTATCCTATAGGAACCTTTTGAAATATTTGTTTATTAAAATTGTTTATTTGATTAAAATGGTTTGTTTGGCTAAAAATGGGTGTGGACGAGATTTTTGAAGATACGACGACCTAATGTCGAAGTTTTGACTTAAAAGGTGTGATTTTAAAAGTGGGGTCTTTTAGTAAAATTACCTTAGGTTTAGCAAAATAATAAACAAACAAAGGATGAATGAGGGTATTCGCATGATGTGTTTGATGACGTGAATTCAACAAAGTTAAAGCATTTCCCTTGGATTTGAGATAGACGAAAGATAAAGATTAAACGATCAAGAATAAAGTTAATTATAACGACAATGGAACAATTAAATAAACAACAAAAATTAAATAGAAGACTAATTTATACTAGCATGCAATTTTGAATAATTAAATAAACAGCAAAAATTAAATAAAAACATGTATTTGAATAATTAAAAAATAACAAATATTAAGTAGAAGATTTAATTTATAAAACATGTAAGTAAATAATGAAAATTTAAACAAAAGATTAATTTATAACATGTATTCTACGAAATTTAATGAATAACAAAAATATTAAATGGAAGATTAATAGCATGACAAAAACTAAATAAAAGATAAATTGAATTAAGCATGTTTTGTATTTTTATATTTTTATGAAGAACTAAATTAATATTATATACAAATCAAATAGAATTGAAAGAAAGGGGTTAAAAGAGCAAAAGAGACAAAAAAAGTACCCCAGCAGGGATCGAGCTTGAGACTTTAAGGGTAATACTTTGCCAGCTGAGCTATCTTACTAATCGTTATTATTAATAAACTAATAATACAAAAGGGGAAAACATGAGTGGATTGGGCCAGCGGCCCAATGGGGCTGACCCGGCTCAGGAGAAAACAAGGAAAGGGTCTTCTGGAACCCTAAAACAAATGCGCCGCGGGAGTTGTTGTCTTGGGAAAGGAATAGCTTAACTTATATTATTATTGTTTTCAATAACGAGACAATTAAAAAAATGGAACAACCAAAAATAAAAAGGGGCGATCCTCTCTCTCTCTGCTAAACTGAATTACCACTGTCATCTTCCTCAAAACTCATTTTTTATTTCAAAAGTTCATCACTTCTCTTTCAGTTTCTGAAACATACCAACAATATCAGATCTACAAACCTCATTTCAGAAAAAGAGATAAGGGTTGTTGTGCGAAGTCGGAGGGAGTGGAGATACAAAGGGAGCGTGGTTGTTATTTTGTTGAAGTGGGAGAATGAAGTTGTTCACAGCGGTTGAGGTGTGGCTGGTGTAGCGTGTACAAGATGGAAGCTCGCGGACAACAGAAGTGACCTATTGGTTGTTGGTCTGTATGAGTTTTTGTTCTGAGTTTAACAAGCTTTGAGCTTTTGGTTCTGAGTCTAACAAGCTCTGAGTTTTTGGTTTTGGGTTTTTTGTTTCTGGGTTTTTGTTTCTGAGGTTTGATTCTGAGGTTTTAGTTCAGAGATTGGTTCAGAGTTTGGTTCAAAGTTTGGTTCAGAGTTTGGTTCAGAGTTTGGTTCAAAGTTTGATTCAGAGTTTGGTTTAGAGTTTGATTCAGAGTTTGGTTCAAAATTTGATTCAGAGTTTGGTTCAGAGTTTGGTTCAGAGTTTTTGTTTCAGGTTTTTTTTATTCTGAGATTTTGGTTCTGAAGTAACAGGTTCTGAATTTTTATTTTGCAGCTAACAAGTTCGGGTTTGACAGAGTTGAGCAATTTTTAGAGAAAATTTGTTAGCAGGTTATGCATCTTAGTTTTCTAGTTATGTTAACAGGTTGTAACGTAATCCTAAGAATTAATATTATGATTTTTAACAGGTTAAACATCAACAGAACGTAGCAACTCCTGAATACCTCAAGGATTATGGTAAATCAAACATTCATGGCATAAAGGAAATGGTGCAAAGAGAAGATTCAAATCATGGAGGAAGTTATGCAGAAGTAAATAGGAAGGAATAAAAATACCTATTGGAGCCTCTCCGATGGGGCTTCAAAACGTTAAGTTTTCTCTCCTTGAATTTCTGTATTTTCTTGTTGAGTTTTGTGTTACACTTGCTGAATTTTCTATGTGTGGTTCCCTCTGAATTTTCTCTCTCTCACTTGATGTTCCTCTTCTGATTTCTTTGTGATTCTTGGACAAAACTCCTCCTTTTTCTGTTGATAGAGGCCCTTATTTATAATGAAATATATGGGGTTGTAGGGGGGGGGGGGGATAATAGAGATTTGAATTGTTTTGGGCTCTGTTTTTTATGTTTTATGAGACAGCTTTTTGAAGTGTGCATTTTAGTGCAATATTTGGAATTTTGTAGACTAGTTTTTGTAGCAGCAAAGGTGCAGACTTTTGTCTTATGGGCTACATTTTGGACTATTTTGCAGGGCAGATTAGGACTGATATGCTGCATTTCTTTTGACAGCAAAGAAAATCACAAAAATGGATTGGTTTGTGTTGAACAAAGTTGGAGAAAAAGAACAGCATTGGGACTGATTTCTAATACTGTTTTGGACAGCAAAACACCCAAGAATTGGACTGTTATCATATTTAAACAGTGCTGGAAAAAATGGGAAGCAATGGGGCTGCTATTGGAGCAAGAAATAATAGCTTGATTTTTATGTACAAACTTTAATTTCTTTTGTAACTTTGTAATAATAATCCAAATAAATTGTGACATGAATGGGTATTTATTCTTCAATATATTCTCAATTCCCTTGTAATTGTAAAAAATTTTGAATCTTGATATGTCTTGATAAAATTCCAAATCTTCCATTTGAGTTTGGAAAATAATTGAATAATACTTGGATGAATTGTAGAATGATGAATAAATAATAATGCAAGCCTTAGACTTTAATCTTGCATTTTGTAATAGAAATCAAATAAATCCCATGAATTGATCTTATAATAAAATAGCAATCCTCGTGTAATTAATCTTGTGATGAACGATTACTTGAATCAAATTCCTTTTCTAATGTCTCCCTGAATAAGTGCTTCATGTGTGTTCAAATAACCATAATGTAAATCCACCAAAATAATCACACAAAATAATCTTGAATAAATATTTCATGCGATAAATATTATTCTTGAATGAGATCTCTTGGTAGCTCATCTTTAATTATCACTTGAATTCAAATAAAGAAAATTCCAAGTGTTCCGAATAAATTCTTCTAGAACGGTTTTGAATTTAATCATTCCATTTTGACGAAATTCACTATGCGTCATGAGAAAACTTGCAAATGACTTTTGGTCGACGTGATCGAAAATGACTGGCATAGCTTGGTTTTCCTGTATTTTAAAGCAATGTGAAACACACATGAACCAAAGGCAGTAAAACTTCGACAGTTCTTTCCGAAAAATTTCAGAGACACTGGAGACCATCTATTGGACAGAGTGTGGAAATAAACACACGATTCTCTGAAATTCTTTTGATGTGTTACGTCCGATGCTCTTCTTTCAGACCTATTTCCTGCACATGGAATCAAAAAAACAAAACATACACTTCGTGCTTGATTAGTGGTTAGTCATTCATAAGATAAAACGCTCACAACAATCGATAATCTCTACACAGTCAAAGCTCGAAGGAGAAACGTTCGAAACCTACCATATTCTGTGACCTTGATGTATATATAAAACAATGCAAATGAAGCAGGGATCTTAGGTCAAAAATTGGGGTATGACAGCTGCCCCTATTTATGTTTCTTCTATCCGGAGATATGAAGATTGAAATCTTCGTCTCGACGAGATTGAAGGTACTTAAATACATAATACGCAATTTTTCCCTAAGATACCGCTATTATGTTTATGATATGAATGTAGTATTTGAACTTTATGGAGAATGATACTGCATGAGACAAAATAATGCTGGAGAAAACAAGCACAAATAACCCACAGGAACAGAGATTATACATTACTGGGGAAATGACCCATCGACTTCGAATGATAGAATCTTAACGGAGAATAAAATTTGAGAGAAGATAACTTCTGACCCTAACAAAGAAGACGCCTTGCATAAGCCACGAAAAAAAATTATTGACCCAAGATGATGGTCAGTTCACAACTCAAGGTCAAAGATAGACAAAAGATGTATCAACTTTTGCTGATAGTAAACTACCGGCTTCTGGAGGTAGAGATTTCATAACAAACTTCTCTGCGAGATTTTTCCGAAGAGATACCATTTGATGCTGAAATAACATATGGTTGTAGATACACAAGCTTCTCAAATAAAGAGGCCGCCACTTACTGTCTTCAAAGGATATCTATAACATACAAGCTGCTCAAATAAAGAGACCTCCGCTTGTCGTTTTCCAAAGATGTCAATAACGCACAAGTTGCTCATGAAGAGACCCCCGCTTGTCATTTTCCAAAGATGTCAATAACGCACAAGTTGCTCATGAAGAGACCGCCGCTTGTCATTTTCCAAAGATATCAATAACGCACAAGTTGCTCATGAAAAGACCGCCGCTTGTCGTTTTCCAAAGATGTCAATAACGCACAAGTTGCTCATGAAGAGACCGCCGCTTGTCGTTTTCCAAAGATGTAAATAATGCACAAGTTACTCATGAAGAGACAGTCGCTTGTCATTTTCCAAAGATTTCAATAACGCACAAGTTGCTCATGAAGAGGCCGCCACTTGTCGTTTTCCAAAGATGTCAATAACGCAGAAGTTGCTCATGAAGAGACTACCGCTTTTCGTTTTCCAAAGATGACAACAACGCAGAAGTTGCTCATGAAGAGACCGCCGCTTGTCGTTTTCCAAAGAAGTTTCAGAAGAAAGTTGTGATAACACTGCCAAGGAATAAAATTCTTCTTCAAATGGAACCATGAATAGATCCTTCCTGAAGAGATCAAATACTTAAATGCGCAAAATAAATTCACCATTCATCTAGGTTTCCCAGCCTGGAGAAAACCACGAGATAGCCTATGCAAGAGACAAAACTCAATCCAGGAATAAACCAGAGAGAAGACAGTCAAACAAGACTCCACCCAATGAGAAAATAACCCAATTGGGGATTCAACCTATCCAGAGATGGACAAAGGAGGCTAAATCAAAAATTCATCCACGAGGATTAGCTCGGCTGGGGAATTAGAAAGGAAGCACATTTTCTGCCTAAGTTGACATTCTATTTAGAAATAGCGGATATGCTGCGTGAACAGACATAAACAAGGCACATGAACCCAAAATCACCAACGAATGTGAATATGCATGCAAGATATAAGTGTGAATGATTAAATGAATGTCATGCGTATGCTGACAAAACAGATAGAGGAAAAAATTGAAGGTGATAAGATATCATAAAAAGTTAGATACTCGGCCAATCTCAAAGAGACGAAAAAATAACTGGAACTAGAACAAAATACAACGTCAGAGCGTATCATACAACAAGGGTCAAGTATTTCTGAGGATAAAGGTATTCAGATTCAATCTCCTGATCACCGATAGACCACTGACATGACAACAAAATGTACTACACTTCGTAAATTTGCTCAATTAGAGGATAACTGAATCAAGGCTTAACCGGGATTGCTGGGGAGTCACCAAATTAGTACTCTACTAGAAACACAAGATTACACAACCAACACCTCATGACGATTTTGAAAGAAAACACGTTCATCATGCAAGGATGAATTACTAGTATTGTTTTGCATTTCATGGCTTAACCATACTCAGAGCAACTGTTAATATTCCTTCCAGTATTCATGACACATTTCAAAATAATAATACTTTAATTAATTTTGTTTCAAATATTTCCATAAAAGCTAAAATTTTGCCCGATAAAACAAAAAGGATAAATGCTCAAACTTCATTAATGAGATGGTAGTTCGCTAACAACACGACTCCAACGATTTACAAAAGTTTGGAAAATAGTACATGAAAGAAAAAGGTTACGCAAAAACAATGATCACAATTCTCCCTAAAAACTTCGAATTTCGAGATATGCTTAAATGCCATGACTGGTTTGACCAAAAGCCTGCCTAAGCCGCCCCTTCGGGTTTTCAACTTAGCGATCCGTCAGCTCAAACTTAGGCGAAATACTTCTTGACATCATCGGCGTTCACGGAGCGCAACAGTTCTTCACCATCCATATTGGTGAGAATCATGGAGCCTCCAGAGAAAACCTTCTTAACAACATACGACCCTTCATAATTCGGAGCCCATTTGCCCCTAGAATCAGGTTGGAAAGATAATATCTTCTTGAGCACGAGGTCACCTTCTCTGAATTCGCGTGGTCGAACCTTCTTATCAAATGCCTTCTTCATTCTTTGCTGATATAGTTAACCGTGACACAACATTGTCAATCTCTTTTCTTCAATTAAATTCAATTGATCATATCTACTTTGACACCATTCAACCTCAAAAAGTTTAGCTTCCATCAAAACTCTCATAGAAGGGATATCAACCTCCACGGGGAGTACTTCTTCCGTGCCATATACTAGGGAAAATCGAGTTGCACCTGTTGAAGTTTGAACTGAAGTACGGTATCCATGTAGAGCAAACGGAAGCATTTTATGCCAATCTTTATAAGTTACCACCATCTTCTGGATAATCTTTTTGATGTTCTTATTCGCAGCTTCAACAACCCCATTCATCTTTGGCCTGTAGGGAGAAGAATTATGATGTTCGATCTTGAACTCTTCATAAAGCTCTCTCATCATTTTGTTATTCAAATTCGAACCATTATCAGTGATGATCTTGCCCGGGATGCCATATCGACAAATGATCTGATTCTTGATAAATCTGACTACCACCTGTCTGGTTACATTAGCATATTCTTGTACTCTAAAATTTTCACTCCCATATTTCTCAAGACATTGCAAGAATAACTTCCAAGTTGCTCAAGATGGCTCAAGAGTTGGACAGTCAAATCACCTCCTAAGGCAGTCAATCTCAAATTAGGGTTTTGTGTTGCATCAAGGTCCTTACATCCAAATGACATCAAGTTCTCCCCAATGTCCTAATATATTCTCAAGTTCATCCATGTCAAATTTCAAGCCTTGCAGAGAAAGTTTGGTCAGTCAATTGCCCAAGAGGTCCAAAAATCGACTGTGCTAGGGCAAAAGTTAAACTGTGACCTATGGACAGTCAAACCTCAAGATTTTTTGTCAACATCCTCATTTTTAAGGATAATTCATCATTTTATCAAGGTTTGATCATAATTCATCAAGGATTGCTCAAAATTCATCAAGATTCAAAAGTTGTAAATTAAGGTTTTGTAGGAAAAGTCAACTCAACTTTGACCAAGCATAACTTTCTCATACTTTATGAGAAATGACCCATACAAAGCTCATTTTAAAGAGGATGCAATTTCCTACAATCCATATTCGCACCCCAAGATCAATAAATGCACTCACAAAAAGTTACAAATTTGGACATTATAGGTCATTTTTGGAAGTCAACAAAAATACCTTTTTTGCCAAAGCTTATAACTTGAGCATGGAATATGAAAATTAGATGATACCAAAAGGGTCGGTTAGAGGACATCTCAAGGTTTCTAAAAAGTCAAAGAACACTACCAAAAGTTCAACATTGAAGAAGTTATGCATTGTTGAAGTTGAGCATTTTTCCAAAGTTGCCAAAAGTCAACTATCCTCAAAACTTCAAATTTTGTCAAATGGCACCACTTTTTTCCACTTGGTTTGATCTTGTCACACTACACACGTGTCCTATCTTCATCCTTGTGTCCAATTATTAATTTTTCTATTTTATTTGATTTTTATTGATTTAATTCATTTTAAATCAATTTAAATCCAAATAAAATCCAAATCTTAATCACTTGGTATCTTTTTGATCATTACAGGTCTTAAATATCATCATGTACACAATCAAATCCGAATCAAGCCATGTTTTGAACAAAATATTGGTTTTTGACAAATTTGGAAGCTTTTTCAATGGAAAATAAAATCAAATCTTAAATCATCAATGCTCATGGATTCAAAGCCCAATCTTTAACTTAATACATTGCTTGATACTTGTACAACACAAGGGCACGAAAATTGGGACCTGAAGGCTGCAAAAATCACAAAACCAAAACTTGAAAAAGCTTGAAAAAGTGGGAAACTGAAATCTTGGTTAGAGGCCGGTTCAGAGCAAAACCTCCACGCTATCTTCTTGCTGGACATCCATTGAGGCTAAAGCAATCAGAATCAAGACCTCACCCTCCCTAAATCGCACTGTAAGTCTCCTTGAACATACCCCTGTACACGAAACTGCAACCTCTCATTCTTGCATTTTTTTGATAAACTATTGGCATGGTTATGATCCTTGTGTGATTTCTAAGCGTTCTGCAATATTTGATTTTGTTTTTATGGCCTGCAATGTAATACCCGAACCTAGGGTTTTCGTTTCTTGTTTTTAGGCGTTTGCTTTGCAAGAAAAATTAGGACAAATAATGGGTATAGACGTGCTCAGGAGGAAGAGACGAACATGTCCATGATTTTGATTTGCATTTTTATGGCCTAGGATTCGTTTTAGGATGAAGCCACGTATTTTGTTGCGGATTCAAATCCGCAGGAAAAATAACCTGGTTTCTTTGGGGAAGAAGACGACGCGTCCCTTCCCAATTGGCTCGTTCAAATCTCGCGCCTTATTTTTTTTGTTTGCTGGCATTTATTTGTGTTTTCCATATTATATTTGATTTCTAATATTATAACAATTGAATGCGTTGGTTGAGTTGGCAAGCGTGTTGTGTAGAATCAAATGGGACCTGGGTTCGAATCCCAGGTCCCCCATATATTTGTTGCATTTTGTTCACAGGTATTCTAGTCCAAAACCAAATGCATGATCACCATATACTCTCATGCAATCAAGCGCCAGATGGCCTTCTGGCCAAATCTGATGGCCAAAGGGTGATGTCCACCATACACCCAAGTCAACACACGCATGGATAATCTGGAAAGTCAAAGTAGGCCAACATATTTGGGCTTGGAATTTGCTCTTATCACCATCAAGTTGAGCCCAACACCCCCCTTGGTTATTTCTATCCTTTTTATATTTTATTTATTTAATTGTTTTTGTATTATTATTTTTATTATTTGAACTAACCAATTAATAATTTTTTCTTAATAAAATCAAAAACACAAAAAGAAATTTTATTTATTAAAATTAAATTCATCACTTATATTTTTGTAAATAAATTAATTTAATTAATTTAGTTTTAATTAGGTATAATTTTTAACATCTTTTTGCAAATAATTAAAATTAATGTAGAATTAGGTTTTTTACTAACTTTTAATCATTTTATTTTATTTCCTTAAAAATCCAAAAATCCCAAAAATATATTTTTAATTAATTAATTTATTTATTTATTTAATTAACTTAGTTTATTCCATTGAATTCAAAAAAATAACAAAAATCTTTTCTTTAATAAAAAGGGTCAAAACCCTAAAAAATGCGCCGTTTTAATTTCTCGCACGCGATCCATATTTTCACATTATTGTACTTGCTTCCGGAATGTAATAGCTTTCCGTAATTTAAATTAAAGGGTTGTTTTTGGCGATGTAAATACCTAATGCCTTGTAATAGTTTAGATTTAATTTCCGCAATTTAAATTCCGCAACTATACACTGTTAGATGTTTGATAATAGGGAATGCATGACAAGATCAAATCTTTAACCTAAAATCAATATAGCTCACCCATGACATGTACAAAGATAATATAACCTAACTAACACACTCGCACATGTGCACTCTTAGGGTACACCTCACTTGGTTGCCTTCGAACGTGGTCATTGAGTATAAGAAGTTTTAGAGGTCGTCCTCTTATCCAAAGATCATAGTTGCCTCGAAACGTTTGCCTCGGATAAAATGATCTAAGACATTAGGGTTACCGCTAAGGCATCCTAACATTGCTTTATTGACCACACGTCCCTTAATCGAATTGACCCTTAAAACTCCAACGACGATGCTACCTACTCATCAATAGTGGGATAACATTGTTTAAAGGACATTAGCATAGATTTATTCCTTTTTTCGAGTAGGTAGATGGTTCTTAAGTACTTGCTCCTTTCAAAACAAAATAAAACTTTTCGCACTTACACCTTTCAAACAAAAACTCTTTTCAAACCCACAAACACAAAGAAAAGCAATTTTTGAAAACACTTTGAGCAAGTACCTAAGAGCCCGTGGATAACCATGGATAGAAAGGGTGCTAACACCTTCCCTTTCTATAATCTACCTCCCGAATCCGAGAAACATCTCGAAAAAGGAATTTTCCTGTGCTTTTTTCCTTTCCTTGTTGGATAAAATAAAAGACGGTGGCGACTCTTGCTTACTGCGACATTTTGCGAAAACAAACGCAAAACGCGAACCAGTATTCCAAAATAGTCAGTTCTCTTTCCACCGTATCACAGAACTGGCGACTCTGCTGGGGATATATTATAAGTGAGGTGTACCTTAGGACTAGATCATTGTGTTTTCAATTGTATGCTTTGTATGTGTGATCGGTGGATCTAGAACTTACTGTTTAACGCTGGATCGCGAAATGTCGCGGAAGCAAGAGTCGCCACCGTCTTTTATTTTCTCCAACATGGACAGGACAAAAGCACAACAAAATTCCTTATGAGATAGTTTCTCGGTTCGGGAGGCAGATTTATAGAAAGGGAAGGTGTTAGCACCCTTTCTATCCATGGTTATCCATGGGGTCTTAGATACTTGCTCATTTGTGTTTTCAAAATGTGTTTGCTTTTCAAATGTGAGTGGGTTTGAAAAAGTTTCGTTTAAAGTTTCAGATCGACTCTTGTATCAGTCCTCAAGAGTGTTTGAAAAAATTGTTTTGAAAGCTTTTTGAAAAGTGTCGGTGTGAAAAGAAGTTTTGATTTGTTTTGAATTAGAGCAAGTATCTATGAGTCATCTACCTACCCTAAGGAATTAGGCTGTGTAAATGTCCTTAAGGTAGTGCCATCCCACCATTGAGAGGTAGGTAGCACCACCGTTGGAGGTGTTCGGGTCAATTCGTTTGTAGGGACAGTGTGGTCACCAGAGCAACAGTAGGACACCTTAGAAGCTACCCTTATGCCATGGGTCATGGACATAAGGACTTACTAAAACGTCCTATACTCGACGACCACGTTTCGAGGGGCAAGGCAACAGTGAGGCGTACCCTAAGAGTGGTGTGTGAATTTGTGTATCGTTTTCAGTTATGTTTTATCTTGTCATGCTTTTGGTGATCTACGCTTTGATTTTATTTGGGCCATTCATTCTTTCATGCAAAGTTTAGCAGTTTTAAAGGTGCGGAAATTAAAGTGCGGAAAATAAAGTCCTACGCTATTACAAGGCGCGGGTCTATACATCGCCAAATTAACAAAGACCCGTTTTTTTTTTAATAAAATGCGGAAAATAAACAAATTCCTAATTACTATTACAAGGCTTGGGCAATTACATAATATTAAAAAGAAACATAAGAATAAACGTGCGAAAAGAAATTGGAATCGAGTGTTCGAGGGCGTTGGACCCTTTAAAGAAATTAAATGAAATTAAAAATTAACTAATTATTTAATAAGGAAAAAGAAGTTATTTTTTATGGTTTTTGGTATTTATGAAATAAAGAAAATTAATTAAAGTTAGAAGTTAAATGAAACCCTAGTTCTAAATTATTTTTAATAAGAAAAATATTCAAGTTTTAACCTAATTTACCCTAATTAATTAATTATATGTTTATTTACAAAATAATTAATAATTAATAATGATAATAAGAAAAATTTGTTTATTAAGAAAAAAAGAATAAAAATGCTAAAAACCAAATTCCTACATATTTTAGTTATTAAGAAAAACATTTAAATTTTAAAACCTAATTTAACTAAATTTATAATTTAAAGATTTATTTACAAAAATATTAATGAATTAAATATTAAATAAACATATTTTTAGTTTTTATTTTTCTGGTTTTATTATTGTGAAATTATTTTGTGCAATTTAAAGGAAACAATTTATTAAAAAAAAACAATTAAAAGAATAAAAGGAAAAATAAATAAAAATTGAAAATTGGACAAACCATGGGGGGTATTCAGACCCCTTTGGAGGTTAATTGTGAGTAATTTGGCCCATTGAATCAGGCCCTTTTTGACTTTTTGTGGTTACGTGTGCATCAGTTGACCAGCGTACATGGTGGACCTCCATTCATAGCCTTCAGATTGAAGCTTCTGGGCGCGTGACAAGCTAGGAGATGGGGTTGTACAATGGACCTTTGAGAGCACACTGCATAGAAACACGTTAAAGAAAAAATTATGGAATAAGTGGGGGACCTGGGAATCGAACCCAGGTCCCAAAGCTTGCAACGCACATCCCTGGCCAACTGATCTATCACGTTCATTCATATGTAACATAATAAGAAAATATAATATATAGAAAACGCCCACTATGCTGAAAAACGCGCCAATCATTCAAACTGACCAACCACACTCAGCCACGCTACCTTCTTCTTTGTTTGCCTGAAAATAAAAAATAGATAGCGGGGGTTTTAAACCCCCACTAAATGGAACCTGCAAATAATAGCGAATACGCCCATGATTAACATAAATTGAGCGCGAATAGTCCAATTGTTTCGTCTTGAGATCACGATTTTATCTGCACCGGTTTGAAGGTCTGATTTTACATCCTATGCAAAGCCCAAATTTTGGAACTCTGAAACCCTAAAATACGCCAATGGTGAATCACGATACAGGCAGTATTAATTCAATCAAAGGGCACCATTAGCTTCAGCACATTCATATTAGTATAAATCAACAGTTAAAAGGCATGAATAATGCATGAAAGTTCAAACACGATTATGAAAATTTTTATGAAAAGTAAGACTTCATTCTACCAATTCCTTGAGTATGGAGGTCCGATTTTGATTGGAATCGTTTCCTGGATGTCTTAGCAAGCTTTTGGAATGCTTTTCAAGCTTTGAAACGCCTTCTAGGTATGAAAACAGTTTCAAGGGTTTTAGGCCAAAATTGCAAGTTTGTTCTTTGGTGTTTAGCGCAGCTTCTGTGTCCAATGCCTTAGGTTTCAATTGTGCATATGTATATGAATGAATTAGGTTAAAAAAACCAGCCTATAATCCATGCATTGATGATTTGGAGATTGGATTTTCAATGAGATCAATTTCAATCTTTTTCAATCCTTTTTTATGCCAATCATTGCCAATCATGTAGAATCTTTCCTCTTTGAATGATGCACGAAATATTGAGCACATAATGAGTGAAATATCTGCACAAAAAGATTTGAAAGGGATTATTTGCTATTTTTTCATATTTAATTTTAATTAAGTGAATTAATAATAATAAAAATTCAAATAATTAATCAAAAATGAGAAAATAACTCCCTTGAGGTCAATGGGTCGTGCATGGACTTTGGGTAATGATTCATGGAAGAAATTGAGGCCCATTAGCATTTTTGAAGCCTTTTGTGCAAAGTTGACTTTTCAAAATTCCCAAAAATGTCCCAACTTCTACAAGGCATATCTTGCTCAATGTTTAAGCTTTGATCATGTTCTTGGACATTTTGGAAAGGTCTTGAAGTCCTATAACCAATGTATTTGGTCCCATGTAATTTTGATTTACCAATCTAAAGTTATGGTCTTTGACTTAAAGTGCCTTTTTGTTGACTTTTGAAAATGACCTATAATGTTGAAATTGATAACTTTTTGTGAGAGAATTTCTTTAACTTGAAGTGTGAAGATGAGTTGTAGGAAATGTTATTCTCTTCAAAATGAGCTTTGGATTGAATTTTTCTGATAAACCATGTGGAAGTTATGCCTTGGTCAATTTGCAGTTGACTTTTTCAACTGTCAAAAAATAGAAACTTTTGCATCTTGAGACTTTTTGAGCCATGCTTTGAGAATCATGATCAAGAATTGATCAAATGATATTTGTGGCCTCAAAATAAGATGTTGACCAAAAATTTTGACTTTTGACTGTCAAATTACCATTTTGCCCCTGCAGTTGACTGTGAAGCATTTAGGGTTTTTTGACTGTGCAATTTGATGCTGTGAGTCTTGAAACTTGGCATATGAATGCTTGACAATGTATATAGGCATGTGGGACTTGATTGGACCCTTGAAAACTTCAACTTCTTTTCCAGAACCAAAACCCTAATTTTGACTGTGTTAGGAGGCATTTGGACTGTGCAACCCTTGAGAGATTTTGAATCTTGATCTTGGCAAATCTTGAAGAATATGGGAGGGAAAATTTTGGGGTACAACAGTTGCCCATGTTCAATCTTCTTAAACCTGAGGATGTAGATTGGCTGTCGTGCCTTTCGTAATCCGAAGGTGGAAGATGATTGAACACTAGAGTGCCCAGAAATTTGCGCTCACATGTTAGCAGTGTGATGGTGGGAATGAGCTTATAGATGCCATTTGGAGACTGATGGATAGGAGGATGGGCTTATACATGCCATCGGGAGGTTGTCGATCGCGTAAGAGATTCCTTAGTGAGAACTTGCGTACCTGAGAAAGAAAATGATTACCTGGCCGGTTACAAGAGTTGGTCTTCAAACTCTTTGTGTAGATGCGCCCTGGCTGGATACAGGTATCGAATCTTTAAACTCTTCAGACGTGCCCTGGCGAGATACAGGAATCGAGTCTGGAGAATATAGTCGTCAACAGATACACCCTGGCAAGATACAGGAATCGGATCTTCGAACTCTTCAGACATGCCCTGGCGAGATACAGGAATCGAGTCTGGTAATGTTAGTCGTCAACAGATACACCCTGGCAAGATACAGGAATCGGATCCTCAAACTCTTCAGACGCACCCTGGCAAGATACAGGAATCGGGTCTGGTAATGTTAGTCGTCAACAGATACACCCTGGCAAGATACAAGAATCAGATCCTCAAACTCTTCAGACGCACCCTGGCAAGATACAAGAATCGGGTCTGGTAATGTTAGTTGTCAACAGATGCACCCTGGCAAGATACAGGAATCAGATCCTCAAACTCTTCAGACGCACCCTGGCAAGATATAGGAATCGAGTCTGGTAATGTTAGTCGTCAACAGATACACCCTGGCAAGATACAGGAATCGGATCCTCAAACTCTTCAGACGCACCCTGGCAAGATACAGGAATCGGGTCTGGTAATGTTAGTCGTCAACAGATACACCCTGGCAAGATATAGGAATCAGATCCTCAAACTCTTCAGACGCACCCTGGCAAGATACAAGAATCGGGTCTGGTAATGTTAGTCGTCAACGGATACACCCTGGCAAGATACAAGAATCGGATCCTCAAACTCTTCAGATGCACCCTGGCAAGATACAGGAACCGGGTCTGGTAATGCTAGTCGTCAACAGATACACCCTGGCAAGATACAGGAATCGGATCCTCAAACTCTTCAGACGCACCCTGGCAAGATACAGGAATCAGGTCTGGTAATGTTAGTCGTCAACGGATACACCCTGGCAAGATACAGGAATCGGATCCTCAAACTCTTCAGACGCACCCTGGCAAGATACAGGAATCGGGTCTGGAATCAGTCGTCAACAGATACACCCTGGAAAGATACAGGAATCGGATCTTTAGTTGCGACCGTTGATAGTAATTATTTTGGTATTAACCTTTGTCCTGAAAAGACAAAACGTTAGCTGCATGCAATGTCATGATGTATGACATGCGTGATGTTCTCAAAATAAGTGAGATTGTATGTTCATGATGCGTATATGCATGCTATAATGTATGAAGATGCGATTTTTATGAATGTATGTTTTCGTCTTAGGAAAATAAATCCTTGACGGATGCCGGGAAGTTAAATCCTGGGCTGATGTGAATAGCATTCTTTGTTTCCATTGGGGAGTGATGGTTGCAAGAATACCGGTAGGAGAAGATGACTCCGTTGGGGAATAAACTTGGAGATTACTCTGTGGGGGGAAATTACTCTAGCGACCTTGCTGGGGAACAATACTCTGTGGGAAGAGAGGTACTTTGATGGGATGTTGATGATAACTCCGCTGGGGGTACCATTGTTATGTTGGAAGTTTTAATAGACTCCGCTGGGGATAAGAAGATTTCGCCGAGAACGATCTTTCCGTGGCTTTTGGCTGAGGATAACCCAGTTATATCCTGGTAGGGAAGTAACCTTTGAATAGAGCCGGGAGACGCGTTCGTGCTATGCAGGGGATAAGCTTCCAGAATCTACTGGGGATAAGCTTCCTGCTGGGGAGATGGATTCAAACTTTCCTGGGGAAATCTTTTCAGATTGGACTGGACTTTCCTAGGGAAAATTTTGAGATGTATTGGAAGTGGCTTCACTGAATGTCTGGTATACTTCCGGGGAACAATCTTAGATCAAGACTGCCGGGGATACTTGTTAGGAATGTTCGTATATTGCGCTTGGGGATGTTGAGATCTGCTGGAGGATACCCAACTTCCTTGAGGTTGACAGTATAACTCTGCTTGGGGAGAGTGTATTGACTTGCTGGCTCACTCTCTGGGGACTTAAGATATCTTGGTTACGTTCTTCAGCTGAACTTACCTTGGTACCTTGGTGGACAGAGCAATTAGATTGCTTAGACGACTCATTGATACCCCTGTTTCTAATGTTACCTGTAATTGATCCTTTGTTTTGTATGCAAACATTTATGAGTTAGCAATCATTGTCAAATGCATATATCACAAATTGAACCTTGGACGTTCTTCGCAAAACAAAATAGAAAAGGAAAAACAATTGGCAATTTTAGTTGAAAAGTGAATTTATATTGATTTTTGAATTTGACTGTAAATAGGCGTTTATGTACAAGAGGCTGACGTCCTAGTAAGAGAACGCCGCCGAACAACAGAGCTTATACAATTTGTACAAAAGGAAAACAAAACAGCTATGTGAAAAGAATAATCCCACTGGGTTCTAACTCTGCTATCGCCTTTATATCTTCGAGCGTCTCATCACTTTGCTGCTCAGTTGACGATGAGGCTGATTGATCGATGCCGTCTGAACTTGATAGTTGATACTGGATTCTGGATGCAAGGTGATCCAATGAGACATAGTATTACGCTTCAATCCCTAATTTTTGCCTGGACCGCCCTTTCGGGTTTTCAGTCCACCGAGATACCCATTTTTGCCCAAGCCGCCTTTTCAGGTTTTCGACTTGCCGGGTGTACAGATTTTTTCATTTCATCCCTCATTTTGCCCGAACCCTTTTGGTTCGCCGGGAAGCCCTAATTTTTGCCTAGGTATGTCAACCTAGCGGGTCTTTTATCATGCGTAGTATCTTTTTACTATGTCTGCATTGGCGGGGTGAGGAAGGTCGTCACCATCCATGGTGGTTAGGATCATGGCTCCTCCTGAGAACACATGTTTAACCACAAATGGCCCTTCGTAGGTGGGGGTCCATTTGCCCCTGGGGTCACTCTGAGGAAGGATGATGCGTTTGATTACCAGATCCCCAACTTGATACTCTTGTGGTCTGACTTTCTTGTTAAATGCCCTGATCATCCGTTTTTGGTATGTCTGACCATGACATATAGCAGCAAGTCTCTTTTCGTCAATTAGATTTAACTGATCAAGTCGCGTCTGGATCCAATCATCTTCGCTCAGATTTTCATCCTTCATTATCCAGAGAGAGGGTATCTGCACTTCGATTGGTAAGACTGCCTCCATACCGTAGACCAAAGAAAAGGGAGTTGCCCCGGTTGACGTCCTTGCTGAGGTACGGTACCCATGAAGAGCAAACGGTAACATCTCGTGCCAATCTTTGTAGGTCACTGTCATCTTCTGCACAATCTTTTTGATATTCTTATTCGCTGCTTCTACAGCCCCATTCATCTTCGGCCGGTAAGGAGAAGAGTTGTGGTGTTGTATCTTAAATTGCTCGCAGAGCTCAGTGATCATCTTGTTATTGAGATTGGTACCGTTGTCTGTAATGATTCTTTCCGGGACGCCGTATCGACAGATCAAGTTATGTCGAATGAACCGTGCCACGACATTCTTGGTTAGTAGCGTAGGAAGCTGCTTCAACCCATTTTGTAAAGTAATCGATCGCTACCAGGATGAAGCGATGCCCGTTGGATGCCGTAGGTTTAATCTCGCCGATCATATCTATGCCCCACATTGCAAACGGCCAAGGTGCTGTCAAGACATTCAGAGGAACTGGAGGAACGTGCACCTTATCTGCATATATCTGGCATTTATGGCATGTCCGAGAATGTTGGTAACAGTCAGCTTCCATTGTGGACCAGAAATATCCTGCCCGGAGGATCTTCTTTGCCATGGTATGTCCACTAGAATGTGTTCCGAAGGTACCTTCATGTAGCTCTGCCATGATCCTTTCTGCTTTAGTCTTATCCATACAACGCAGTAAGGTCGAATCATGGTTTCGCTTGTACAGAATGCCGTTGCTAAGGAAGAACTTCGCTGCGAACCTTCTCAGAAACTTCTTGTCGTTGACAGACGCACCTTCAGGGTATTCTTGAGCTTCCAAGTATCTCTTCACCTCATGGTACCAAGGTTTTTCCGTCACTACCTCAGCCTCAAGATCACAACAGTATGCCGGTTCGTCCAATTTCCAGATGATGATCCGGGGAGCCTCGTTGTCCCATTTGACTTTGAACATGGAAGACATCATAGCTAACGCGTCCGCCAGCTGATTCTCCTCTCTTGGGAAATGTTCAAAAGTTATCTCTGTGAAATGGGGGATCAATGTCAACACACATTCTCTGTAAGGAATAAGATTCAGATGTTTCGTATCCCACTCTCCTTTGATCTGATTGATCATGAGAGCGGAATCTCCGAAGACACTTAGAAACTTGATCCTTAAGTCGATCGCAGCTTGAAGACCCATGATGCACGCCTCATACTCCGCCATGTTGTTGGTGCAATTGAAACATAGCCGGGCAGTGAGTGGAGTATGAGTGCCTTGAGGGGATATGATTACAGCGCCGATACCGTTACCCAAAGTGTTGGAGGCTCCATCGAAGTGCATAGACCATCGGGATCCTTCCTCAGGTCCTTCATCCGGTCCAGGTACTTCACAATCAGTCACAATCATAATGCTCTCGTCCAGAAACTCGAAGTTCATTGATTGATAGTCGTCTACTGCCTGGTGTGCCAAGTGATCTGCCAATACACTTCCCTTGATAGCTTTCTGAGTTGTGTACTGGATGTCGTATTCTGTCAAGATCATTTGCCATCTTGCTATTCTCCCAGACAGAGCAGGCTTTTCAAATATGTACTTTATTGGATCCATCTTCAAAATTAACAAGGTAGTGTGAGTCAACATATACTGTCTCAGCCGGCGAGCAGCCCATACCAAAGCGCAGCAAGTTTTCTCGAGCAGTGAGTATCGAGTCTCACAGTCGGTAAACTTTTTGCTAAGGTAATAAATGGCGTGCTCTTTTCGGCCAGACTCATCATGCTGCCCCAGCACACACCCCATTGAGTTGTCAAGCACTGTCAGGTATAGTATCAGAGGTCTCCCTTCAACCGGTGGCATAAGAATGGGTGGCTCTTGGAGATACTCTTTGATTCTGTCAAAATCGGCCTGACATTCATCGTTCCAACGTACCACCTGATCTTTCTTCAGCAACTTGAAGATTGGTTCACAGGTAGCAGTTAGTTGTGAGATGAACCGGGCAATGTAATTCAGACGTCCTAGGAAGCCTCTGACTTCTTTCTCTGTCTTAGGAACTGGAATCTCTTGAATGGCTTTAACTTTGGCAGGGTCCACTTGAATACCCTTGTCACTTACGATGAAGCCTAGCAATTTTCCAGATCTTACCCCGAAGGTGCACTTGTTCGGGTTCAACCTTAGCTTATACAATTTCAGGCGGTCAAACAACTTCTGTAGATGGTCAAGGTGTTCCTCCTCAGTTTGGGACCTTGCAATCAAATCGTCAACATACACTTCAATCTCATGATGGATCATGTCATGAAATAAAGCAACCATGGCACGTTGGTAGGTTGCCCCAGCATTTTTCAAACCGAATGGCATGACCTTGTAACAGAAGGTGCCCCACTGAGTAACAAAGGTAGTCTTTTCCATATCTTCAGGAGCCATCTTGATCTGATTATAACCTGAAAAACCATCCATGAAGGAGAATACCTTATGCTGAGCAGTATTATCAACTAGAACATCGATGTGAGGTAGGGGAAGTCATCCTTGGGGCTGGCCCTGTTCAGGTCCCTGTAGTCGACACACATTCTGACCTTACCATCTTTCTTCGGCACCGGCACCACGTTGGCAACCCACTGAGGGTAAGAAGTCACTGCAAGAAACCCGGCATCGAATTTCTTCATAACCTCAGCTTTGATCTTCTCAGACATCTCTGGACGCATACGGTGGACCTTTTGCTTAACCGGAGGGCAGTCTTCCTTGGTAGGCAAATGATGGACCACAATGTCAGTATCCAACCCAGGCATGTCTTCGTAGGACCAGGCAAAGATCTCCACATAATCATACAACATCTGAATCAACCGTTGTTTCACACTGAGCTCTAGATTGGCACCGATCTTAACTTCTCTTCTGTCTGTCTCAGTACCCAGATTTATCGTTTCCACTGGCTCTTCATGTGGTTGAATTGCCCTCTCTTCCTGGAGTAACGGTCTTGCAAGCTCGCCAGGCACTTCACAATCATCTTCACCTTCGTCTTCGGCTAAGTTGATCGGATTTTCGAAGTCATAACTGGTAGTAGCAGAGTCGTTACCAGTGAGATCCAGAGTGGATTGAAACCTGTATGAGTGAGTGTGTGTAAATATAGCTGTTTTGCAATATATAAAGAAAGAAAGAAAGAAAGGGAGCACAAGATTTGAAATAAGAAAAACGTCCAATGTCTTTATTCATGATATATGGAAATGACAGTTATAAGCCCTCACAAATGAAGCCAACGGTGCCCCGGGTAAGACACCGGGCCATAAAGTTTCAGTTTATTGTTTATTACAAATAACAAAAACAAAGGAATTCATTACTGCGTAACAAAAGTAACAGGTGTATGATCTTTTGCGGTCCAATTGTTCAATCGACCGTCAGTCGTCGGGTAGATCCAACTATCGAACTCCGATTCTTCCACTTCGTCTTCATCCCCAATAGCATTCACTCCTGGATTGGTGATGAGCACAGGAGGTCTTCTGATCCTAGCTTCGCGCACAGCCCTCTGAGCCTCTGCAGTAAAACCCAGTCCAAACTTATCAGTTTTAGGAGTGAAATCAGGGAGCCTGCCCCAGTTAGCACATTCACCTTTCTTGATTACAGCCCGGGCGTCCTTTAAGGAGGCAATCTTCAAAGGAGAACCCTCTTCAGTTACTGCTTCTGCTGCTGCCAATGTTGGAGGTACCTCTTCAAAATGTTGAAAGGGGGTTTCAATAAACTCCCCGTCCATCTCAATATACCGGAAGGAATTCAGATGACTAACCATGTATTCTTCCTCCCCCTGCACAGTAACAATCTTCCCTCTGACAGGGTACTTGAGCTTCTAGTGTAGAGTGGAGGTCACAGCCCCAACTTTGTGAATCCAAGGTCGACCCAGTAAACAGGAATAAGATGGACGAATATCCATCACATAGAAAGTTGAGTCGAATACTTGAGAACCCACACGAATAGGAATGTCTACCTCGCCATGAACCATCCTCTTAGAACCGTCAAAGGCTCTAACAATGATGTTGCTAGGCTTCATATCCAGGCCCTCACAATCCAACCTATCTAATGCCTTCTTGGGCAACACATTCAGGGAAGAACCGGTGTCCACCAACACGTGAGCAAGAGTAGTGCCCCTGCATTCTATAGAGACATGCAGGGCATCATTGTGGTTTTTTCCTTGGCGGTAAGGTCAGCATCCGAGAAACCCAAACCATTGTCAGCTGTCAAATTGGCCACACAGTCAGTGAATTGATCTGCAGATGTCTCCTGTGGCACATGGGCCGTCTTTAGAAATGAAATCAGGGCCTTGGCATGGGCCTCTGAGCACAGCAGTAATGAGAGCATAGAGATCTTGGAGGGGGTATGCCCCAGCTGTTCAACGACATTAAAGTCACTCTTCTTGATTATCTTAAGAATTTCCTCCATCTCTTGCTGGGAGGCTTCAACATTCACAGACTTTCGTGCCTCCATCCGGGAAGGCTCATCCTCAATCCCTTTGCCCCGAGTATTAGATGACTCGGCAGCAGGGGAAGCAACTTGATCAGAAGTGGAAACAGGCGCACTTGCAGGTGTTATAATGAGAGGTCTTCGGATAACTGGTGGTGCAATGTCAGGCGAGAAGAGCCTGCCACTGCGAGTTACTTTAGCTGGACCGGTGATATTGCTGATACTGGTACCGGTGTTGAACTCCTGCTTCACTCCAAGTACATATACATCTGCCCCATAGTGCCATGGGACAGCCTTGTCAGATTCATAGGGGAGGGGCCCCGGAACAGTAATAATAATGGGTGCAACAGACATGATTTTAACTGGCTTCCTCGGGGGGAGCCTTGATTGGATTGTTGAAAATTGTAACGACAGATACTTCTTCAGCGGGAACACAAGGAACAACGGTCTTCTTGAACAGGATCTCTTTGCTGTCCATCAGGCTTTGGATGCCTGACTTCAACAACGGACAACCAGTAGGGGAAACAGCACACAAAAGGCAACCCTTGCTACAACCCGGAAATAAACCGGCCAGCAGCAGGTTCCTCTTAACAATCCACAGAGGGGTAGCTACATCATTCACAGAAACGACATACAGGTCTTCATCAATGGCATTTACTCCATGCTGGGGCATAGGAGCAATCACCACATTTGGCCTCTCAGGCGCCTCAAATTGTATCTCCTTCGCATCAATAAGGTCCTGCACCTTATTCCTTAGGGCCCAACAATCATCAGTAGAATGCCCCGGGCTATCAGAGTGATAAGCACAGCGGGAATTGGGATTATACTTAGGAGATGCAGTATTCACAACCTTCGGAGCCTCTCTGACGGTCACCAAGTTGGTCGATAGTAATTGCGGCAAGATTTGTGACAAGGTCATACTCAGCCGAGCGAATTCTCTTCTGGGTCTCTCACCCCTTGGTTAGTTAGGTTGCCGAGGAGCGGCAACAGGCTTAGCAATTACCACCGCATTGACAGTTTGGCGGTGTTCTGGTTTATCTTGCCTTCTAGGCCCATACACAGCACTGGCCTCCTTCTTAAAAGGTTTCTTCTCAGAACTTGAGGACGCACCTTTCTGAATCTTTCCTGACTTCATACCAGCCTCTATCCTTTCCCCAGTCAGAATGAGGTCTGTGAACCCTGCAGACGAGTTGCCAATGAGATGATTAAAGAACGGCCCAGATAGGGTCCCCAAGAACATATCTACCAATTCACGGTCAGTTAATGGTGGTTGCACCCTGCCAGCCAGGTCCCTCCACTTCTGCGCATACTCTTTAAAACCTTCTCCCGATCCTAGCGACATACCCTGGAGTTGGGTACGTGTAGGAGCGAGGTCGGCATTATATTGATACTGCTTGTAAAAAGCAGTAGCCAACTCCTCCCATTTACGAACCTTGGTTCCATCCAGCTGATAGAACCATTCGAGATGAGTCCCTGAAAGACTCTCCTGGAAGAAGTGGATCCACAAGTTCTTGTCCATGGTATACGGCTGAATCTTCCGCACATAAGATCTGAGGTGTAGCTTAGGGCAGGACGCCCCGTCGTACTTTGTGAAAGATGGTGCTTTAAACTTGTGCGGGATGATCACACCAGAAGATAAACCCAAGTCTCTGAAATCCAAACCAGGCACTTGTTAAATTTCCATGGCGTTCAGACGGTCTTCCAACTGCTTGTATCTGTCTTCAGCTGGAGGATACTGCTCCTCATTAAAATCAGTCTCGTTGTCAGAGACCACCGGACTAGGAGCCCTTCCCCCCTGGGGACTGTCTTTGCCTACAGAAGAACCAGCTTCCTCATTCTGCAGTGTGTTACCAAATCTCCGGCCCGTGTTGAATAGAACAGTTCTCTTCTTCTTCTTCTTCTTAACCAGCAAAGCCTTCAGCTCCTCTTGACCTTGGGCCAAACCCATGATCAGCTCTTAAAATTGGGCGTTCTGCGCCTGAAGGGCCTTGATAGACTGCCCGGTAGATGATTCAGGGTTTATGATGCTGAAATAAACAGCGAAGAACAGTAAGCAACCTGAAAAGAAGAGTACCTGCTATGCACATGATGAATGATATGTGTTTATGCAATGCATTCAAGGGTTCGAAAGTTCAAATTTGTTGTAGACAAAAAGAAACACACGTTATCATTAAGAAAATAATTGTTCATTACATCAAAGCCTCATGGGCATACATTACAAATCAAATCAATCCCAAAAGACACTACGCATCCTCTTCGGAGCAATGTAGGTGTTGAGATTCCTCTCCTCGTGCAGTAGGCGGGTGAGCTACAGGACCTTCTTCTCACTAGCATGTAGACTGGTCTCAAGAGAATTCCGTTCTTCCTTAAGCTGGATCCAGCTCTTCTGCATCTCTTCCCAGGACGTGGGCATGTCAGGATGTTGAATGGTGTAGGACACCTCTCCTTCCAATACCGGCTCTTTGATCACAGGGAGAACATGAGGGTAAGGCATTACTAACTTCTGGGAGCGGGCTCGTACCCACTTGAGATAAGGCTCCAACGGGATGGAGTTCCTGTGCCCCAGTGTCTTGCTGTCTATCCTACTTGGCATCCTCCAAGATCTGATAAATCTCTGGCGAAGTCCTTGTGCATCATTGTCGAAGTCAAAAACTATGTCAGGAATTAACATGTCATGAGGGCCGTCCCTCCGAGCATAACCAAACTGTCTCCAAGCCAGGCACGGGTTGTAAGTAATACCTCCTTTGATTCCAAGTAAAGGAACATTAGGGTACTCCCCGCAACGATCAATGATAGTGACATCCTCTCTGGACCGAGAGCACCAATGTATATCTGCATGTGTAAGAGTCATCAATCGTTGTGACCATCTCAAACCCCGCTCATTCTTCAAGACTGATTGTGGAAGGTGGGAAATAAACCACCTTCCCAGGAGAGGAGTGCAGCACATAAGAACACCTCTTTTTCTCATGGTTCGAGTATAACATGAGTGAAGGATGTCCCCAAGCAACGTAGGTATAGGATTCCTGGACATGAAGATCTGGACAGCACTGATATCTATAAGCTAATCGGGATTCGGGAACAAAACCAGTCCATAGACAAGGAGGGCCACAACCTCTTCAAAGGCTTGTGATTCAAGGGAGTTCCAACATTATTGGGCCTTCTCAAACAGAAACTTGGCTAAGAACCCTTTGATACCACTTCTGACTTCCCAATGTCCCTTGAGGTCAGATGGTTGTAGGCGTAGTGCTTTAGCAATCTCTTCAGTTTGGGTTCCTTTTCCGTACAGTTGTAGGGTAGTTGATCAAGGATAGGGATCTTCAGAAGCCGGGAAAACTCTTCCAATGTAGGCACCAATTGATAATCTAGGAAAGTGAAACAATGATGCAGAGGGTCAAAGAACTGGAACAGGACCTTTATCATATCTTCCTCAATGTTGGTGTTGACCAAGCTGATGAGTCTTCCATTCCTATTACTTAAAGAAGAGCTCTCGGGAATCCTGGATATAAGCTCCTTAAGTTGAGGAGGGATCCTTACAAGGCTGATCTGAATTGTCTTTCTGCGAACAGTTTCCATGTCCTACAAAACAAGAACAAATATGAAGATTCGAACCCCTGAAATGGTTAGTCAATGCATATGATGCGGTATGATGACATGATGCTATGATTAAACACACCACAAATATTCACGAGAAGCAAACATGGTAAGGCACACAAGTCACACCACAACCCTTAGAGTTTAGGCCAGCATGAAGTTTGGGGTACTACCCTCTTGAAGTTGGTGGGCTCAAAACCTGTCCTATCAGAAATAACCGGGTTCTAAGGGTCCCAATATGATTGGATTGTTTTCATTGTTCATCGTTTCGATTTAGCCACTGAACTGGCGACCGAAATATTCCAAGAAAAAAACCCTCAATTGAGTGTAGTATCGAGTATCAACCAACCTCGGACTACACCAAAGTCAATTATCTCACTACCCTAAAGAGGCCAAGATGGTTCAATTAAGGTTCCTAAGGTCAGTTGATGCTTCACGACACCACGCAGAGGCCCCGTACTCTCCTTGACTGAACTCAAGGGTTACCGGTACACACCAAAGTGCCACATCAATATAGCAGACTGCTTCAACCATGTCGGTATACCCCGCACAGTTCCCTCACAGTCTTGTTGCTACTTTCTAAGAAGGTATCCCCAGATCCGGGTTAGGATCTATAGAACTCCCGAGACAAGCCCACAATATTTAAATCAAGCAAAGAAAGCAATTGAAAACACAAGTGATCTTAATCCTAAGGTACACCTCACTTTATAAGAGTCCCCAACAGAGTCGCCAGTTCTGTGATCGGTGGATCTGGAACTGAATGTTTAACGCTGGATCGCGAAATGTCGCGGAAGCAAGAGTCGCCACCGTCTTTTATTTTCTCCAACATGGACAGGACAAAAGCACAGCAAAATTCCTTATGAGATAGTTTCTCGGCTCGGGAGGTAGATTTATAGAAAGGGAAGGTGTTAGCACCCTTTCTATCCATGGTTATCCATGGGCTCTTAGATACTTGCTCATTTGTGTTTTCAAAATGTGTTTGCTTTTCAAATGTGAGTGGGTTTGAAAAAGTTTCGTTTAAAGTTTCAGATTGACTCTTGTATCAGTCCTCAAGAGTGTTTGAAAAAATTGTTTTGAAAGCTTTTTGAAAAGTGTCGGTGTGAAAAGAAGTTTTGATTTGTTTTGAATTAGAGCAAGTATCTATGAGTCATCTACCTACTCTAAGGAATTAGGCTGTGTAAATGTCCTTAAGGTAGTGCCATCCCACCATTGAGAGGTAGGTAGCACCACCGTTGGAGGTGTTCGGGTCAATTTGTTTGTAGGGACAGTGTGGTCACCAGAGCAACAGTAGGACACCTTAGAAGCTACCCTTATGCCATGGGTCATGGACATAAGGACTTACTAAAACGTCCTATACTCGACGACCACGTTTCGAGGGGCAAGGCAACAGTGAGGCGTACCCTAAGAGTGGTGTGTGAATTTGTGTATCGTTTTCAATTATGTTTTATCTTGTCATGCTTTTGGTGATCTACGCTTTGATTTTATTTGGGCCATTCATTCTTTCATGCAAAGTTTAGCAGTTTTAAAGGTGCGGAAATTAAAGTGCGGAAAATAAAGTCCTACGCTATTACAAGGCGCGGGTCTATACATCGCCAAATTAACAAAGACCCGTTTTTTTTTAATAAAATGCGGAAAATAAAGAAATTCCTAATTACTATTACAAGGCTTGGGCAATTACATAATATTAAAAAGAAACATAAGAATAAACGTGCGAAAAGAAATTGGAATCGAGTGTTCGAGGGCGTTGGACCCTTTAAAGAAATTAAATGAAATTAAAAATTAACTAATTATTTAATAAGGAAAAAGAAGTTATTTTTTATGGTTTTTGGTATTTATGAAATAAATAAAATTAATTAAAGTTAGAAGTTAAATGAAACCCTAGTTCTAAATTATTTTTAATTGTTAAAGAAAAATATTCAAGTTTTAACCTAATTTACCCTAATTAATTAATTATATGTTTATTTACAAAATAATTAATAATTAATAATGATAATAAGAAACATTTGTTTATTAAGAAAAAAAAGAATAAAAATGCTAAAAACCTAATTCCTACATATTTTAGTTATTAAGAAAAACATTTAAATTTTAAAACCTAATTTAACTAAATTTATAATTTAAAGATTTATTTACAAAAATATTAATGAATTAAATATTAAATAAACATATTTTTAGTTTTGATTTTTCTGGTTTTATTATTGTGAAATTATTTTGTGCAATTTAAAGGAAACAATTAATTAAAAAAAACAATTAAAAGAATAAAAGGAAAAATAAATAAAAATTGAAAATTGGACAAACCATGGGGGATATTCAGACCCCTTTGGAGGTTAATTGTGAGTAATTTGGCCCATTGAATCAGGCCCTTTTTGACTTTTTGTGGTTATGTGTGCATCAGTTGACCAGCGTACATGGTGGACCTCCATTCATAGCCTTCAGATTGAAGCTTTTGGGCGCGTGGCAAGCTAGGAGATGGGGTTGTACAATGGACCTTTGAGAGCACACTGCATAGAAACACGTTAAAGAAAAAATTATGGAATAAGTGGGGGACCTGGGAATCGAACCCAGGTCCCAAAGCTTGCAACGCACATCCCTGGCCAACTGATCTATCACGTTCATTCATATGTAACATAATAAGAAAATATAATATATAGAAAACGCCCACTATGCTGAAAAACGCGCCAATCATTCAAACTGACCAACCACACTCAGCCACGCTACCTTCTTCTTCGTTTGCCTGAAAATAAAAAAATAGATAGCGGGAGTTTTAAACCCCCACTAAATGGAACCTGCAAATAATAGCGAATACGCCCATGATTAACATAAATTAAGCGCGAATAGTCCAATTGTTTCGTCTTGAGATCACGATTTTATCTGCACCGGTTTGAAGGTATGATTTTACATCCTATGCAAAGCCCCAATTTTGGAACTTTGAAACCCTAAAATACGCCAATGGTGAATCACGATACATGCAGTATTAATTCAATCAAAGGGCACCATTAGCTTCAGCACATTCATATTAGTATAAATCAACAGTTAAAAGGCATGAATAATGCATGAAAGTTCAAACACGATTATGAAAATTTTTATGAAAAGTAAGACTTCATTCTACCAATTCCTTGAGTATGAAGGTCTGGTTTTGATTGGAATCGTTTCCTGGATGTCTTAGCAAGCTTTTGGAATGCTTTTCAAGCTTTGAAACGCCTTCTAGGTATGAAAACAGTTTCAAGGGTTTTAGGCCAAAATTGCAAGTTTGTTCTTTGGTGTTTAGCGCAGCATCTGTGTCCAATGCCTTAGGTTTCAATTGTGCATATGTATATGAATGAATTAGGTTAAAAAAACCAGCCTATAATCCATGCATTGATGATTTGGAGATTGGATTTTCAATGAGATCAATTTCAATCTTTTTCAATCCTTTTTTATGCCAATCATTGCCAATCATGTAGAATCTTTCCTCTTTGAATGATGCACGAAATATTGAGCACATAATGAGTGAAATATCTGCACAAAAAGATTTGAAAGGGATTATTTGCTATTTTTTCATATTTAATTTTAATTAAGTGAATTAATAATAATAAAAATTCAAATAATTAATCAAAAATGAGAAAATAACTCCCTTGGAGGTCAATGGGTCGTGCATGGCCTTTGGGTAATGATTCATGGAAGAAATTGAGGCCCATTAGCATTTTTGAAGCCTTTTGTGCAAAGTTGACTTTTCAAAATTCCCAAAACTTTCCCAACTTCTACAAGGCATATCTTGCTCAATATTTAAGCTTTGATCATGTGCTTGGACATTTTGGAAAGGTCTTGAAGTCCTCTAACCAATGTCTTTGGTCCCATGTCATTTCGATATACCAATCTCAAGTTATGCTCTTTGACTTAAAGTGCCTTTTTGTTGACTTTTGAAAATGACCTATAATGTTGAAATTGATAACTTTTTGTGAGAGCATTTCTTGAACTTGAAGTGTGAAGATGAGTTGTAGGAAATGTTATTCTCTTCAAAATGAGCTTTGGATGGAATTTTTCTGATAAACCATGTGGAAGTTATGCCTTGGTCAATTTGCAGTTGACTTTTTCAACTGTCCAAAAATAGAAACTTTTGCATCTTGAGACTTTTTGAGCCATGCTTTGAGAATCATGATCAAGAATTGATCAAATGATATTTGTGGCCTCAAAATAAGATGTTGACCAAAATTTTTGACTTTTGACTGTCAAATGACCATTTTGCCCCTGCAGTTGACTGTGAAGCATTTAGGGTTTTTTGACTGTGCAATTTGATGCTGTGAGTCTTGAAACTTGGCATATGAATGCTTGAAAATGTATATAGGCATGTGGGACTTGATTGGACCCTTGAAAACTTCAACTTCTTTTCCAGAACCAAAACCCTAATTTTGACTGTGTTAGGAGGCATTTGGACTGTGCAACCCTTGAGAGATTTTGAATCTTGATCTTGGCAAATCTTGAAGAATATGGGAGGGCAAATTTTGGGGTACAACAGTATGATTTATAATTGTGGGCTTGTATCGGAGTTCTATAGATCCTAACCCGGATCTGGGGTACCCTTTAGGTAAGTAGTAATAAACTGTGAGGGAATTGTACGGCGTAGACCGATACGGTTGAAGCAGTAGCTACGTTGGTGTGGCACTTTAGATTGTACCGATATCCCTTATGTTGGAACGAGGAGAATATGGGTCATCTAAGGGGTCATTAAGCACCAACTGACCTTAGAACCTTTAAATTGACCAACTTGGCCATATAACAGTAGTAGTATGCTACACTCATTGAGACTAAACTCTCGCGATGATTCCGGCTGCAAGAAAAGGTTGCTAAACTGGAATTATGACCGATCGAGGGTAGTCAGTGATATTGAGATCCTCTAGAACCCGATTACTATTTTTAGGACAGGTTTAAACCAACTGAACTGAAAGAGGGTAGTACCTAAGATCCTTGCCAGCCTGAAATCTAAGGGCTCTATGTGTGACTTGTGTGCCTTTACCATGTTTGCCATTTGTGGATACTTGTGGTGTGCTTACTATCATAACATCATGACATCATAACATTGCATACATCTTGCATTGGACTAACCTATTTCAAAGACAGGAGGGATTCATCTTTGCTCTATTTTGTAGGCCATCATGATGCCTATGCATAGAAACACCATTCGGATTAACTTTGTCCAAGTTCCCACCTTGCTTAAAGACCTGATTGCAAAAATTCCTGATACTACTTCCTTCCTCAAGAGACATGGTTATCTTCTCAGTTTGGTCACATCCAAATTAGACAAGCAGATGATGAGTGTTTTGGTCCAATTCTATGATCCATTGTACCATTGCTTTACTTTTTAGGACTACCAGCTGGTTCCCACCCTAGAAGAGTTCTCTGATCTGCTCGGTATCTCTATTCTGGAGCAGACCCTGTTTACTGGTTGGGAGAAGACTCTTAGGCCCGAAGAGATTGCTGCAGCCCTTCATTTGACCAAGGAAGAGGTAATGACTAATTGGGAGACTAGAAGTGGAGCAAAAGGCTTTTTGACTAATTTTTTGGTTGGTAAAGCTAACTATTTCTGGGATAGCCTAGACTTCAAGGCATTCGAGGATATTCTGGCTCTTCTGATATATGGCTTGGTATTGTTTTCGAACTCGGACTCTATTATTGATGTTAATGCGGTAAATATCTTCATCTCTCGCAATCCTGTACCCACTCTCTTGGGTGACATCCTTCATCAGCTTTATGCTCGTACGGCCCGAAAGCGGGGAACCTTGATGTGCTGTGTTCCTTTATTGGCAAGGTGGTTTATTTTGCACCTTCCCAAATATGTGCTGAAGAATAAAGAAGGCATGGGCTGGGCTTATAGGGTTATGTCTCTCTCGCATAATGACATTATCTGGACTCTCAAGGGTATGGACGAGGTAACTATCATTGATCTCTGTGGGGAGTACCCCAATGTTCCACTGCTAGGAACACATGGAGGAATTTCTTACAACCCATGCTTAACTCTCCGTCAGTTCGGGCGTGCCAGAAGAGAAGGACCTCATGAGATGCTAATGCATAATATCATCTTTAATTTTAAAGGGGATAGTGACGAGCAACGTCGCAGATTCATAAAGGCCTGGGATAGAGTTCACAGATCTGATCCACATGAGCTGGGTCTAAAGACTTCACTCCCGATGGAGCCATATCTCAGATGGGTCCGCATTCGTGCCCAAAAGCTGGGTATGCCATATGAAGTTGTTCGGCCTGTCACTCTTGAAGTTGCTAATGAAGGAGTTCTTCCAACCATTCTCCATCCTTATATGCCCACTGACATTGGGGCACTGAAGAGATCTTGGATGCAACTAAGGGAAGAACGGGATTCTTACCGAGAGAAGTTCAATGAGCAAGAGCAGAAGATCCAGAGGTTGACTAGACAGTTGGAGAACGAGCGGATTCTCAGCGACTATGTCCGCACTGATAAGAAGAGACCATGGGAGCGTTGATCGACCTTTGGTGATTTCCTTTCCAGTTTTTATTTACTTCTCAGTATTTTCTTTCATGTAACGCCTTAAGGGAAATTTGTTGAACAATTTGAATTTTGAGGTTTATCTAATAAAGTGTGTTTTCTTTCTGGTTTACAAATTTGAATTTCCCGATTGTCTTTGAAATCATAAATCATACGCATTTCATCTCATGAACTTTATAAACAGGTACCCATTACAGGTCTCTTATCTTCTTCGCGGTTTATTTCAGCATTCATCATGTCTGTTGAACCTTCAACTGAGCAAGCTATCAAGGCCCTCCAGGCCCAGAATGCCCAATTTCAAGAGTTGTTCATGAATCTAGCTAAGGGTCAGCAGGAACTGAAGACCTTGATTCTGAAAGAAAAGAAGAAGAAGAAGAAGAGGACAATCATGTTTAACATAGGGCACAGGTTTGGCAACAGGCTACAGAATGAAGTTGATCTGACCACCTCATCTGGAGGGAAAGGTAGTCAAGAGGAAAGGAGGGCTTCTAGCCCTGTGGTCTCCAACAACGAGACGGACTATGATGAAGAACAGTATCCTCCTGCCAAGGATAGATACAAGCAACTGGAAGACGGGTTGAATGCTATGGAAGTTCAGAAGGTGCCTGTTTTGGATTTTAGTGATCTAGGTATATCATCTGGGGTAGTGATTCCCCACAAATTCAAGGCACCAGCCTTTGCTAAGTATGACGGAGTTTCTTGTCCGAAGTTGCACCTCCGGTCATATGTGAGGAAGATTCAACCGTATACCACTGATAAAAACCTATGGATCCATTTCTTTAAAGACAGTCTCTCAGGGACTCAGCTTGAGTGGTTCTATCAGTTGGACGGAGCCAGTATCCGCAGTTGGGAAGATTTGGCTACTGCTTTCTACAGGCAGTATCAATATAACTCCGACCTCGCTCCCACGTGTACCCAACTCCAGGGTATGTCAATGGGAACGAGTGCAGGATTCAAAGATTATGCTCAGAAGTGGAGAGACCTCGCCGGAAGAGTATAACCACCCTTGGCTAATCGGGAGCTTGTAGACATGTTTCTAGGGACCTTGTCTGGTCCATTCTTCAACCATCTGATTGGAAGCTCCTCGTCTGGGTTTACAGAGCTAATTTTGACCGGTGAAAGGATTGAGGCTGGTATTAAGGCTGGGAAGATACATAAGGGTGCCTCATCAAGCACCAAGAAGAAGCCCTTTAAGAAAGAATCCAGTGATGTCTACAATGCAAGAAGATAGAATAGACCTGAACACCGCCAAGCTTTTAATGCGGTTGTTATTTCAAAACCTGCTGGTGCTCCTCAGCACAACAATCAACAAAAGGACGAGAGACCTCGAAGGCAGTTCACCCGTCTTAGCATGACCTTATCTCAGATTCTGCCACAGTTGCTGAAGACTAATCTGGTGATTCTAAAGGAAGCCCCAAAAAATCCAAATACAACGTCACCAAAGTATAACCCTAATGCCCGCTGTGCTTATCACTCTGATAGCCCAGGGCATGATACGAATGATTGTTGGACGTTGAGGAGCAAGGTACAAGACTTAATCAATGCGAAGGAGATTGAGTTCAGAGCACCAGAGAAGCCTAAACAAGATGCAGGGGTGAATGCAATCAGGGATGACGATGATGAAGAGTTTGATATCGACAGTTGGATCTACCCGACTGCCAATGGTGGATTAAGAAACTGGACAGTGAAGGATTCCATACCCGTTTCAGTTATCACCCAGTAATGAAACTTTTTGTTTTGAATATGTAACAGACAATGTTTTAAACTTTATTGCCCGATGTCTTACCCGGGGCACCGTGGCTTCATTTGTGAGGGCTTTATGTGTGTCATTTTCATATATCATTAATAAAAGCATTCGACGTTCTTGCATTTCAAATTTTGCGCTCCTTGTTTTTCTTTATTATATATTGCAAAACAACTATTTTACACACACTCACGTATACAGGTCTACATCCACTCTGGATCTCACTGGTAACGACTCTGCTACTGCCAGTTATGACTTCGAAAATCCGAACAACTTATCCGAAGAAGAAGGTGAAGATGATTGCGAAGTGCCTGGTGAGCTTGCAAGACTGTTACTCCAGGAAGAGAGGGTTATTCAGCCACATGAAGAGCCGATGGAATCAGTGAATCTGGGTACTGAGACAGACAAGAAGGAAGTTAAGGTCGGTGCAAATCTAGAGCTTAGTGTGAAGCAACGGTTGATTCAGATGCTGCGTGACTACGTTGAAATCTTTGCCTGGTCTTATGAAGATATGCCTGGTTTGGATACTGACATTGTGGTTCATCGCCTGCCTACCAAGGAAGATTATCCTCCAGTAAAACAGAAGGTCCGCTGAATGCGCCCAGAAATGTCTGAGAAAATCAAGGCTGAAGTTATGAAACAGTTTGCATCGGTTTTCTAGCAGTGACTTCTTACCCTCAGTGGGTTTCCAATGTGGTTCGGGTACCGAAGAAGGATAGTAAGGTCCGAATGTGTGTTGATTACAGGCATTTGAACGGGGCGAGCCCCAAGGATGACTTCCCTCTACCCCATATCGACGTTCTGGTTGACAACACTGCTCAGCATAAGGTATTCTCCTTTATGGATGGTTTCTCTAGTTATAATCAGATTAAAATGGCTCCCGAAGACATGGAGAAGACAACCTTTGTTACTCAGTGGGGTACCTTTTGCTACAAGGTCATTCCTTTTGGAATGAAGAATGTTGGGGCAACATATCAACGTGCCATGGTTGCTTTGTTTCATGACATGATCCATTATGAGATTGAAGTATACGTCGACGATATGATTGCAAGGTCCCATACTAAGGAGGAACACCTTGACCATCTGCAGAAGCTGTTTGACAGGCTGAAGTTGTACAAGCTGAGATTGAACCCAAACAAGTGCACCTTCGGGGTGAGATCTGGTAAGCTACTGGGTTTCGTCGTAAGAGACAAAGGTATTCAAGTGGATCCGGCAAAAGTGAAAGCTATACAGGAGATGCCAGCTCCCAGAACAGAGAAAGAAGTCAGAGGCTTCCTGGGATGACTGAACTACATTGCCCGATTCATCTCGCACCTAACTGCTACTTGTGAGCCAATCTTCAAGCTACTGAAGAAAGATCAAGTGGTACGTTGGAATGATGAATTCCAGGCCGCTTTCGAAAGGATCAAAGAGTATCTCCAAGAGCCACCCATTCTAATGCCACCAGTTGAAGGGAGACCTCTGATCTTATACTTGAAAGTACTCGATAACTCAATGGGGTGTGTGTTGGGTCAACATGACGAGTCTGGCCGAAAAGAGCATGCTATTTATTACCTTAGCAAAAATTTTACCGACTATGAGACCTGATACTCACTGCTCGAGAAAACTTGCTGCGCTTTGGCATGGGCTGCTCGTCGGCTGAGACAGTATATGTTGACTCACACTACTCTATTGATATCAAAGATGGATCCAATCAAGTATATCTTCGAGAAGCCTGCATTGTCCGGAAGAATAGCAAGATGGCAGATGATCTTGACTGAGTATGACATCCAATATGCGACCCAAAAGGCAATCAAATGAAGTGTATTGGCAGACCATTTGGCACATCAAGCAGTGGATGATTACCAGTCTATGAACTTTGAATTTCTGGATGAGAATATCATGTTGATAACTGATTGTGAGACACCTGGATCGGATGAAGGACCTGAGGTAGGATCCCGGTCGTCTATGTACTTTGATGGAGCTTCGAACGCTTTGGGTAATGGCATCGGCGCCGTAATCATATCTCTTAAAGGCTCTCATACTCCATTCACCGCCCGACTATGTTTCAACTGCACCAACAATATGGCGGAGTATGAAGCGTGCATCATGGGTCTTCGAGCAGCAATTGACCTAAGGATTAAGTTTCTAAGTGTCTTTGGAGATTCCGCTCTCGTGATCAGTCAGATCAAAGGCGAGTGGGATACGAAACACCCAAATCTTATTCCCTATAAGGAGTATGTGTTGACATTGCTTCCCCATTTTGAGGAGATAACCTTTGAACACTTCCCTAGAGAGGAGAATCAGTTGGCGGACGCGCTAGCTACGATGTCTTCTATGTTCAAAGTTAATTGGGACAACGAGGCTCCCCGGATCATCATTGAAAGATTGGACGAACCTGCGCATTGCTGTGATCTTGAGACTGGAGAGGTAACAGAAAAGCCCTGGTATCATGAGATGAAGAGGTATCTTGAAGCTCAGGAATACCCCGAGGGTGCATCTGTTAATGACAAGAAGTTTCTGAGAAGGTTCGCAGCAAAGTTCTTCATCAGCAATAACATTCTATACAAGCGTAACCATGATTCGACCTTACTGCGTTGTGTGGATAAGACGGAAGCAGAAAGAATCATGGCAGAGTTGCATGAAGGTACTTTCAGAACTCATTCCAGTGGACATACCATGGCAAAGAAAATCCTCCGGGCAGGATATTACTGGTCCACTATGGAAGCCGACTGTTATCAGCATTCTCGGACATGTCACAAGTGCCAAGTCTACGCTGATAAGGTGCACATACCTCCAGTCCCTCTGAACGTCTTGACGGCACCTTGGCCTTTTGCAATATGGGGCATTGATATGATCAGCGAGATCAGACCTACGGCATCCAACGGACATCGTTTCATCCTGGTATCTATTGATTACTTTACAAAGTGGGTTGAAGCAGCTTCCTTTGCTACTGTAACCAAGAACGTCGTGGCACGGTTCATTCGGCACAATCTGATCTGTCGACACGGTGTACCAGAAAGGATCATTACGGACAATGGTACCAATCTCAACAACAAGATGATCACTGAGCTCTGCGAGCAATTCAAGATACAACATCACAACTCTTCTCCTTACTGACCGAAGATGAATGGGGCTGTAGAGGCGGCTACTAAGAACATTAAGAAGATTGTGCAGAAGATGACAGTGATATACAAAGATTGGTACAAGATGTTACCATTTTCTCTTCATGGGTATCTTACCTCAGCGCGGACGTCAACAGGGGTAACACCCTACTCCTTGGTATATGGCATGGAGGCAGTCTTGCCCATTGAAGTTCAGATACCCTCTCTTCGAATCATGAAGGATGCAGGTTTGAGTGAAGATGAATGGATTTAGACTCGGCTTGATCAACTGAACCTAATCGGCAAAAAGAGACTTACTGCCATTTGTCATGGTCAGACGTACCAAAAACGAATGATCAAGGCATTTAACAAGAAAGTTAGACGACAAGAGTATCAAGTTGGGGATCTGGTTATTAAGCGCATTATCCTACCTCAAGGTGATCCCAGGGGCAAATGGACCCCTACTTACGAAGGGACATTTGTGGTTAAGAACATTTTCTCATGAGGGTCTATGATTCTAACCACCATGGATGGTGACGACCTTCCTCACCCCGTCAATGCAGACATAGTAAAAAGATACTACGCGTAATCAAAGACCCGCTAGGTTGACTGGCCTAGGCAAAAATAAGGGCTTCCCGGCGAACCAAAAGGGTTCGGGAAAAAATAAGGGATGAAAATAAAAAAATATGTACACCCGGCAAGTCGAAAACCTTAAAAGGCGGCTTGGGAAAAAAAGGGTATCCCAGTGGACTGAAAACCCGAAAGGGCGGTCCAGGCAAAAGTTAGGGATAAGCGTAACACTATGTCTCATTGGATCACCTTGCATCCAGACTTCGGTATCGACTATCAAGCTCGGACGACACTAATCAATCTGATTCATCTTCAACCAAGTAGCAAAGTGATGAGATGCTCGAGGACATAAAGGCAATAGCAGAGTTGGAACCCAGTGGGATCATTCACATAGCTGTTTTTCTTAGTTTTTCACAAATTGTGTAAATTATGTTCGGCGACGTTCTCTTATTAGGACATCAGCCTCTTGTACAAAAGCGCCTATTTACAGGCCAAACTTCAAAATCAATACAAATAATTTTCAGACTAATTTCAAAACTATTTTTCCTTTTATCTGTTTTGTTTTGCAAAGAACGTCCAAGGTTCATTTTTGATATATGCATTTGACATTAATTGCTGATCATAAATATTTACATGCGAAACAAAAGATGAATTACTGGTAATATCAGAAACAGGGGCAAATAAGAATTGTCCGAACTGTACAGTTTCTCTGTCCACCAGGTACCAAGGTATATTCAACTGAAGAATATGGCTAAGATACTTTCACTCCTTGCAGAATAAGACAATAATGGTAACTCTCCCAGCTGAGACTTGCAACTATGAACGAATCAGCAATACTCTCCCCAAGCAGAGTTAGTCTACCATCGGCACTAAAAGGTTCTTAATATTCCCCAGTGGAGTGTAAGAATATTCCCCATCAAGTATAAGAGTATCCCCGACAGTCTTAATGTTCCTCAACGGAGTATAAGAATATTCCCCGCCAGAATACAAGATATCTCTAGTGGAGTCAATTTTCCCATCACGGTCTAAAAATCTTCCCCAACGGAGTTGAAGCATCATCCCCAGTAGACTCTGGAAGCTTATCCCCTGCAGAGCACATATAAATCTCCCCAGCCAAATCCAGAGGGTTATCCCCACAAGAGTCTAACAGGATTATCCCCAGCAAGTTGCAACTGAAAGATTTTCCCCAGCGAAGTTCTTTCCTTTCACAAGCAGGAATTCAATCCTCAACAGGTTTAATATCACCAGTAACGGTAATCCATCCCCAGCGGAGTTTATCGTTAAAATCCCCAGTGGAGCTTATCAGCGGAATCCCCAGTAGAGTTTATCAGTGACATTCTCAGCAGAACATCTCTTCCCCATAGAGTAATTCCCCTCGGAGTATTCTCCTCATCAGTTTATTCCCCAACGGAGTTATCTTCTCCTGCAAATTGTCATCTTCGTTCATCATCCCCAGCGGAAACGAAGAATTCAACTCCATTCTCCAGCAGCTATCCGGGATTTATTTTCCCCAGCTAAAACATTACATTTCCATACATCATGATACATGCATATACGCATCATACAACACAATCTCATTTATGTTGAGAACATCATTGCTTGATCCATCTCATGCATTGCATATGACTGACCTTTACCTTTCAGGAAAGATGCAGTTAAAGTTCTCAGCTATGTCAAAGGAGACAAAATCAGTTAAATCGATTCCTAAAGATTTTTCTGATGTGAACGCAGTCAATGGAGACAAAACCAGTTAAATCGATTCCTAAAGATTTTTCTGATGCGAATTCAGTCAATGGAGACAAAATCAGTTAAATCGATTCCTAAAGATTTTTCTGAGGCCAATTCAGTCAATGGAGACAAAACCAGTTAAATCGATTCCTAAATATTTTTCTGATGCGAACGCAGTTAATGGATACAAAACCAGTTAAATTGATTCCTAAAGATTTTTCTGATGCGAACACAGTCAATAGAGACAAAACCAGTTAAATTGATTCCTAAAGATTTTTATGATGCGAACGCAGTCAATGGAGACAAAACCAGTTAAATCGATTCCTAAATATTTTTCTGATGCGAATGCAGTCAATGTAGACAAAACCAGTTAAATCGATTCCTAAAGATTTTTCTGATGCGAATTCAGTCAATGGAGACAAAATCAGTTAAATAGATTCCTAAAGATTTTTCTGAGGCCAATTCAGTAAATGGAGACAAAACCAGTTAAATCGATTCCTAAATATTTTTCTGAGGCCAACCCAGTCAAAGGAGACAATACCAGTTAAATCGATTCCTAAAGATTTTTCTGATACCAATCCAGTCAAAGAAGACAAGACCTCCTCTGGTTCAGTCAGATCACCGACAAGATCTCCCTGATTCATATTCCACTTGAAGTTCAGACCACCTACCAATAATCTCCAAATGGAATCTATAAGCCCATTCCCGACATCACAATGCTGATACCACTTCATGCGAGTGCAAATTTCTGGGCACTCTAGTGTTCAATCATCTTTCACCTTCGGATCACGAAAGGCCTGAAAGCCAATCTATATCCTCAGTTTTAAGAAGATTGAACAGGGGCAACTTTTGTACCCCAAAATTTTCCCTCCCATATTTCTCAAGACATTGCAAGAATAACTTCCAAGTTGCTCAAGATGGCTCAAGAATTGAACAGTCAAATCACCTCCTAAGGCAGTCAATCTCAAATTAGGGTTTTGTGTTGCATCAAGGTCCTTACATCCAAATGACCTCAAGTTCTCCCCAATGTACTAATATGTTCTCAATTTCATCCATGTCAAATTTAAAGCCTTGCAGAGAAAGTTTGGTCAGTCAATTGCCCAAGAGGTCCAAAAATCGACTGTGCTAGGGCAAAAGTCAAACTGTGACCTATGGACAGTCAAACCTCAAGATTTTTTGTCAACATCCTCATTTTTAAGGATAATTTATCATTTTATCAAGGTTTGATCATGATTCATCAAGGATTGCTCAAAATTCATCAAGATTCAAAAGTTGTTAAATTAGGGTTTTGTAGGAAAAGTCAACTCAACTTTGACCAAGCATAACTTTCTCATACTTTATGAGAAATGACCCATCCAAATCTCATTTTAAATAGGATGAAATTTCCTACAATCCATATTCACACCCCAAGATCAAGAAATTCACTCACAAAAAGTTACAAATTTTGACATTATAGGTCATTTTTGGAAGTCAACAAAAACACCTTTTTTTCAAAAGCTTATAACTTGAGCATTGAATATCAAAATGAGATGAGACCAAAAGGGTCGTTTAGAGGACATCTCAAGGTTTCTAAAAAGTCAAAGAATACTTCCAAAAGTTCAACATTGAAGAAGTTATGCATTGTTGAAGTTGGGAATTTTCCAAAATTGCCAAAAGTCAACTATCCTCAAAACTTCAAATTTTGTCAAATGGCCCCACTTTTTCCACTTGGTTTGATCTTGTCACACTACACACGTGTCCTATCTTCGGCCTTGTGTCCAATTATTAATTTTTCTATTTTATTTGATTTTTATTGATTTAATTCATTTTAAATCAATTTAAATCCAAATAAAATCCAAATCTTAATCACTTGGTATCTTTTTGATTATTACAGGTCTTAAATATCATCATGTACACAATCAAATCCGAATCAAGCCATGTTGTGAACGAAATATTGGTTTTTGACAAATTTGGAAGCTTTTTCAATGGATAATAAAATCAAATCTTAAATCATCAATGCTCGTAGATTCAAAGCCCAATCTTTAACCTAATACATTGCTTGATACTTGTACAACACAAGGGCACAAAAATTGGGACCTGAAGGCTGCAAAAATCACAAAACCAAAACTTGAAAAAGCTTGAAAAAGTGGGAAACTGAAATCTTGGTTAGAGGTCGGTTCAGAGCAAAACCTCCACGCTAACTTCTTGCTGGACATCCATTGAGGCTAAAGCAATCAGAATCAAGCCCTCACCCTCCCTAAATCGCACTGTAAGTCTCCTTGAACATACCCTTATACACGAAACTACAACCTCTCATTCTTGCATTTTTTTGATAAACTATTGGCATGGTTATGATCCTTGTTTGATTTCTAAGCGTCTGCAATATTTGATTTCGTTTTTATGGCCTGCAATGTGATACCCGAACCTAGGGTTTTCGTTTCTTGTTTTTAGGCATTTTCTTTGTAGGAAAAATTAGGACAAATAATGGGTATAGACGTGCTCAGGAGGAAGAGACGAACATGTCCATGATTTTGGTTTGCATTTTTATGGCCTAGGATTCATTTTAGGATGAAGCCACGGATTTTGTTGCGGATTCAAATCTGCAGGAAAAATAACCAGGTTTCTTTGAGGAAGACGACGAAGCGTCCCTTTCCAATTGGCCCGTTCAAATCTCGCGCCTTATTTTTTTTATTTGCTGGCATTTATTTGTGTTTTCCATATTATATTTGATTTCTAATATTATAACAGTTGAGTGTGTTGGTTGAGTTGGCAAGCGTATTGTGTAGAATCCAATGGGACCTGTGTTCGAATCCCAGGTCCCCTATATATTTGTTGCATTTTGTTCACAGGTATTCCAGTACAAAACCAAATGTGTGATCACCATATACTCTCATGCAATCAAGCGCCAGATGGCCTTCTGGCCAAATCTGATGGCCAAAGGGTGATGTCCACCATACACCCAAGTCAACACACGCATGGATAATCTGGAAAGTCAAAGCAGGCCAGCATATTTGGGCTTGGAATTTGCTCTTCTCACCATCAAGTTGAGCCCAACACTCCCCTTGGTTATTTCTATGCTTTTTATATTTTATTTATTTAATTGTTTTTGTATTATTATTTTTATTATTTGAACTAACCAATTAATAATTTTTTCTTAATAAAATCAAAAACACAAAAAAAATATTTTTATTTATTAAAATTAAATTCATCACTTTTATTTTTGTAAATAAATTAATTTAATTAATTTAGTTTTAATTAGGTATAATTTTTAACATCTTTTTGCAAATAATTAAAATTAATGTAGAATTAGGTTTTTTACTAACTTTTAATCATTTTATTTTATTTCCTTAAAAATCCAAAAATCCCAAAAATATCTTTTTAATTAATTAATTAATTTATTTATTTAATTAACTTAGTTTATTCCATTTAATTCAAAAAAATAACAAAAATCTTTTCTTTAATAAAAAGGGTCAAAACCCTAAAAAATGCGCTGTTTTAATTTCTCGCACGCGATCCATATTTTCACATTATTGTACTTGCTTCCGGAATGTAATAGCTTTAAATTAGGATTTTATTTTATCGCTTTATTTTACTTTCCGCAATTTAAATTAAAGGGTTGTTTTTGGCAATGTAAATACCCGATGCCTTGTAATAGTTTAGATTTAATTTCTGCAATTTAAATTCTGCAACTATACACTGTTAGATGTTTGATAATAGGGAATGCATAACAAGATCAAATCTTTAACCTAAAATCAATATAGCTCACCCATGACATGTACAAAGATAATATAACCGAACTAACACACTCGCACATGCGCACTCTTAGGGTACACCTCACTTGGTTGCCTTCGAACGTGGTCATTGAGTATAGGAAGTTTTAGAGGTCGTCCTCTTGTCCAAAGATCATAGTTGCCTCGAAACGGTTGCCTCGGATAAAATGATCTAAGACATTATGGTTACCGCTAAGGCATCCTAACATTGCTTTATTGACCATACGTCCCTTAATCAAATTGACCCTTAAAACTCCAACGACGATGCTACCTACTCATCAATAGTGGGATAGCGTTGTTTAAAGGACATTAGCACATATTTATTCCTTTTTTCGAGTAGGTAGATGGTTCTTAAGTACTTGCTCCTTTCAAAACAAAATAAAACTTTTCGCACTTACACCATTCAAACAAAAACTCTTTTCAAACCCACAAACACAAAGAAAATCAATTTTTGAAAACACTTTGAGCAAGTACCTAAGAGTCGGTTGATAACCACGGATAGAAAGGGTGATAACACCTTCCCTTTCTATAATCTACCTCCCGAATCCGAGAAACATCTCGAAAAAGGAATTTTCCTGTGCTTTTTTCCTTTCCTTGTCTGATAAAATAAAAGACGGTGGCGAATCTTGCTTACCGCGACATTTTGCAAAAACAAACGCAAAACGCGAACCAACATTTCAAAATAGTCAGTTCTCTTCCCACCGTATCACACATATGATGCCGCTTCCACCCATTTAGTAAAGTAGTCGATGGCCACCAAGATGAAATAATGACCATTTGAAGCTTTGGGTTCAATCATTCCAATCATATCAATGCCCCACATAGAGAAAGGCCAAGGTGAAGAGATAACATTGAGGAGGGTCGGTGGCACATGTATCTTGTCCGCATAAATTTGGCATTTATAACACTTCTTCACATATTTACAGCAATCATATTCCCTCGTCATCCAATAGTAACCAACCCTCAACATCTTTTTAGCCATTGCATGCCCATTGGCATGAGTGCCAAAGGATCCTTCATGTACTTCTTGCATCAACATGTCTGCTTCATGTCTTTCTACACATCTGAGCAAGACCATGTCATAATTCCTCTCATATAATACTTCTTCATTGAGGAAGAAACTACTTTCCAATCTCCTCAATGTCTTCCTATCTTTATTGGATGCCCCAAGCGGGTACTCTTGAGTTTGAAGAACATGTTTAATGTCATAGAACCACGGTTTGTCGTCGGTGACTTCCTCGGCTGAGAACATATGAGCAGGTCTGTCGAGGCGCATAACTCTGATTGAAGGCACGTCATTCCAATAATTCACTTAGAACATAAAAGACAAAGTAGCTAAAGCATCAACCATTTGGTTTTCATCTCTAGGTATATGATGTAATTCCACTTCGTTGAAGAAAGTTAACAATCTTCTAGCATAATCTATGTAAGGGATCAAACCAGGATGACGTGTCTCCCATTCTCCTTTGATTTGATTAATTACCAATGTTGAGTCTCCGTATATATCAAGAATCTTAATCCTTAGATCCACTGCTTCTTCGAGACCCATAATACATGCTTCATATTCAGCCATGTTGTTCGTACAGTCAAACTTCAACCTCGCTGTGAACGGGATATGAGTACCTCGGGGAGTGACGATGATCACCCCAATTCCATGGCCATAAGCATTTACAGCTCTGTCTAATATCAAACCCCAACGGGATTCAGGATCCGGTCCTTCTCCAGGTAATGGCTCCTCACAGTCTTTAGCTTTCAAGTACATAACATCTTCATCTGGGAAGTCAAACTTGATGGATTGATGATCGTCAATTGGTTGGTGAGCCAAATGATCGGCTAAAATACTACCATTGATTTCTTTATGAGTGTGATACTCAATGTCATATTCAGATAACAACATCTGCCAACGGGCTATTCTTCCAGATAAGGCGGGTTTCTCAAATATATACATGATCGGATCCATTTTGGAGATCAACCAAGTGGTATGGTTAATCATATATTGGCGCAGACGACGAGCAGCCCAAGCTAAAGCACAACAGGTTTTCTCAAGCATTGAGTATCGAGACTCACAGTCTGTGAATTTCTTACTCAGATAATATATGGCATGTTCCCTTCTTCCAATCTCATCTTGTTGACCGAGCACACATCCCATGGAATCTTCCAATATGGTCAGATACATAATCAAAGGTCTTCCTTCCACTGGAGGAATCAATATGGGAGGCTCAAGTAAATATTCTTTGATGCTATCAAAAGCTCTCTGACAATCCTCTATTCATACACATCCTTGGTTCTTTCGGAGAAGCTTGAAAATAGGCCCACAGGTAGCAGTCATGTGAGATATGAATCTAGAAATATAGTTCATCCTTCCAAGGAATCCTCTTACTTGTTTTTCCGTCTTGGGTGCGGGCATCTCCCAAATAACTTTGACTTTATCAGGATCTACCTTAATACCTCACTGGCTGACAATGAAACCCAAAAGTCTTTCGGAACAAACACCAAAAGTGCACTTGTTAGGATTCAGACGGAGTTTAAACTTTCTCAAACGTTGGAATAATTTTAATAAATGTTCCAAATGATCTTCTCCAGTTTGTGATTTGTCAATCATGTCATCTACATAAACTTCTATCTCTTTATGCATCATATCATGGAATAAAGCAGTCATGGCTCTTTGGTACGTTGCACCAGCATTCTTCAACCCAAACGACATTACTCGATAACAAAATGTTCCCCAAGGTGTAATGAAAGCCGTCTTCTCCATATCTTTAGGTGCCATCTTGATTTGATTGTAACCAGAGAAACCATCCATGAAAGAAAAGACTTTGAAATTTGCGGTGCTGTCGACCAATACGTTAATGTGTGGTAATGGAAAATCATCCTGTGGGCTATCTCTATTCAAATCTCTGTAGTCCACACACATTAGAACCTTGCCATCCTTCTTAGCAACAGACACTATATTGGCTAACCATTGAGGATAGACTGATGTAACGAGGAAAACTGCATTAATTTGTTTTTGAACTTCTTCTTTGATCTTGTCAGCCATATCGGGATGAGTCCTTCTCAACTTCTGCTTAATCGGCAGACATTCAGGTCTCAATGGCAAACGATGCTCCACAATATTGTTATCCAAACCTGGCATGTCTTGGTAGGACCAAGCAAACACATCTACATACTCCTTGAGAAGCTCCAACATTCTCTCTTTGACTTCTGGGATAAGCAAAGATCCAACCTTGACTTCCTTTTTGTCCTTTTCACTACCCAAATTGATCATCTCCATGGGCTCTTCAAACGACTGAATAGTCTTTTCATCGTGCTCAAGTAAACGGGAAATCTCATCAGGAATCTCTTCACTATCATCTTCCTCGGCTCTGAAAACAGGTAATTCAAAGTTGGGAGGGGGCATAGGGTCATTGTTTTCAATGGTTAAGTCATGGATTAATCTGAAAATATTATTATGCTTTATTTTAGAAATCGATTATTGTGAATGTTGTACAGATATAAAAAAAGATTATTATATTTCTTTATTTTTATTATTTTTATTACTATTTTCCAGAAAAAGTGAAAAACAAAAACAGTATGGGACAAAATAACATTTTATTCATGATTGGCAATATTTGAAACCAAAGAGCCCAAACATTTTCTCTTTTGCCTTGGGCAGAGCAAAAGGATTTATTTTCAACATAGCCCGACACAAATACTCTTTCGCCTTGGGCAGAGCGAAAGGTTTTTCAAAATAAAACAAAGCATTACTCAGAAATGTGCATCACAACAGGAATATCAACAACAGTCCAGTTCTGGCAAGCCACTCCATGCGCTACAAAGTCAGGTAAATCCTCTTCAGAATCGTCTCCTATTGTAGCATCAACTTCGGGCGAAGTCTGATGGATAAAACCTGCGCTTCATAAAACTTCTTGTATTGGACGGGTAATTGTATCTTGCTTAACTCTTGCAGACATGTGATTAAATCCAAGACCTTCTCCAAACTTGTTCTTAGGCAAAGTCAACACCTGGCCCCAACCTTCAGCTGAACCACTCTCAACCACTCATCGTGTATCTTCAAAAGAAGAAATAGATGTCCCTTGCTTCTTCTCTTCATTACTAGCAACATATAGAGCCTGGAATTGGGTTCCAACATCCTCATCAGCATTAATAAAAGAGAAATATGACAAGTGGCTTACCACCATAGCTTGTTCTCCACCAATTATTACCAGCTTTCCATTCCTTACAAACTTCAATCTTTGATGGAGCATGGAAGTGACTGCCCCTGCATCATGGATCCATGGGCGACCCAATAGGTAACTATAGGCAGCACAAATATCCATTACTTGAAAAGTGATCTGAAAGGTATGAGGACCAATTGTTATAGGAAGATCCACTTCACCGATGACAGTTTTCCTAGAACCATCAAACGCTTTGACAATTACCCCACTAGGTCTCATGGGAGCACCTTGATGCGAAAGTCGAGATAATGTAGTTTTGGGAAGTACATTTAATGATGAACCTGTATCTACTAGCACACTTGATAAAGTATCAATTCCATAACTTATTGAGATATGCAAAGCCATATTATGGTTCCTTCCCTCCTCCAGAAGCTCTTCATCATTGAAACCAAGATTGTTACATGAAGTAATATTTCCCACAATTCCATCAAATTGGTCAACCGTCACATCATGATCTACGAATGCCTGGTCCAAGACCTTCATCAAAGCTTCCCTATGGGCACAAGAATCTCTTAGTAAAGCAAGCACATAAATTTTGGAAGGAGTTTGCAATAGTTGGTCCACAATCTTGTATTCACTTCTCTTAATGAGTTTCAAAATCTCATCATCATCAGGATGTGGGCTAGGTTCATTGGATCGGCCTACCTCTACTCTTGGTTCAACATTCCTCATCGAAATCTCTATCGGTATAGGCCTTCTAACTTGAACTTCAGGTCTTTTCGATGGTACTGCTGCAAAGATACATCTGCTCCTTGTGAGTCTACTCACATCAGCAATATTAACAAAAGATGGCATTGGCAGTATAGGAACTTCTACCCCATTCTCAATCATTATGGCATTATATTTGTATGGTATAGCTTGGTCCGAGTTATAAGGCACGGGACCAGGTGGACAAATAATCAAAGGAGCAGCGCTATAGAGATTCAGCAGATACCTGGCTTGGACAATAACGAGTTAGGGATGGTTTCTGGAGTGGTCATCCCACCAAAGTTCAAAGTCGCTACATTTTCTAAGTATGGCGATATCTCCTGTCCTAAACTGCACTTGAGGTCATATGTCAGGAAGATTCAACCTTACACTGCTGACCGGAAGCTATGGGTTCATTTCTTCCAAGAAAGTTTGGCTCGCACTCAATTGGAGTGGTTCTATCAGTTAAAAGGAACCGACATCCATACCTGGGAGGATTTGGCTGCTGCTTTCTACAAGCAGTATCAATACAATGCTGACCTGGCATCAACTCGAGTGCAATTGCAGAATATGTCCATGGGCTCAAGAGAAGGGTTCAAGGAATATGCACAGAAATGGAAAGATTTAGCTGGCAGGGTGCAACCTCCTCTGACTGATAGGGAAATGGTAGACATGTTCATGGCCACTTTAGCAGGCCCGTTCTTCAATTTGCTAATTGGAAGTTCTTCATCCGGTTTTACAGAGATGGTTCTGACTGAGGAGAGGATTAAAAGTGGTATCACGAGTGGAAAGATCCCGATGGCCTCATCCTCTAATGCTGAGAAGAAGCCATTTGGTGGTAAAAAAGAAAATAATGTTGTCTATGGTCAAAAGGGCCATAATAAAAAGGACCACCATAAATCCGTGGGAGCGGTTCTAATCTCTATTCCTACACCTGTTCAACAACGACAGGGCAATATGCGTAGGATAAAGTACCAAGAAAGGAAGCACGATAAGATTAATATGCCATTGTCTCAAGCGTTACAACATTTGTTGAAAGCAGAGCTGATTACACTAAGGGATCCTCCTCAAAACCCCGATACCTCCTCTCCTAAGTACAATCCAAATGTAATACGTGCCTACCATTTTGATAGTCCTGGACACGACACCGACAATTTTTAGACTTTGAAGAACAAAATTCGATATTTGATCGACAACAAGGAGATCGAATTTGACCCTCCTAAGGCTCCCAATGTGATCACTTCTCCCATGCCAAATCATGGCCAAAATTGAGAGCGTTTATTTCATTTCGAATTATCAGTTGTAACTTCTTTGTTTGCTTAAAACATTTGTCTTTATATCATACTTTGGTTATTCATATTAATGCATTGCATATGTTTGTCTTGAATTATTTCATTCGTATTCATTATTTCATTCCTTTTTATGATACTCAACTCTCGATTAAAAGCTCTAAACCTTTATAGGGAGGATGACAAAAACAATACCATGCTCTCTACATTATGCTTTTGAATAGACCTCGCTAACGATGTACGGGCGTTGTTTCAAATCCTAAACAGTGGAGTTATAAGGAAGATAATCCCTAGTCAACCCCTTAGAGCCTAAGAAGTAGGAGTTTTTCTTTTCATACAAATTAAAACCCTTAATCATAACCCGGGGAAGGGTAGCTTTCTCAGTTAATTCAGATGTGCATTCAGTCACAAGCTCTACCTTCATACACGACAAATAGTGTAAAAGATGCCCTCCAAAAAAGGTGATGGTTCCACATAATCTTCAAGATAGGAAGTCATCATCTCTCAAAATAAAAACCTGTTAAGTCAAAAATCTATGAAGGAGGCTTAAGAAAGACTGGGGCATCTCACTGACTGTCATAGCAAAAGAAACAGTTCAGGAAAATATGGGGATAACTAAGTCAAAAAAGAAAGGTCCTACAAATCCTCAACAAAAAAAGAAAAGGTTACAAAAATAACTGCCTTCTCAAACAAACATTCAATTTCCGAACCATCACCAAGCATCAGAGCAAAGATTCCAGACTTAACTGGAATCTAAACACACAATAAACTGAGTTTAGGACTGAAGAACATCACGAAGAATGGGTTGGGTACAAATAAAATTTGAGCCTTTATTCTTTGTTTTTTAAACCGTGAACCAGACCATGTTACAACCCTTAAAAGTCCTAGCTGAAGCATGGGTTAGTTCGAAACCATACTGTTACAAAAGGTATCCTGACTCCTGTAGGGTTTGCTATAAATACTGAGTTGATATCACACTCTTACAAAATTTGTTTGTTTTACTAAAAAAATGAATTTTCAAACTTCAAGACAAACATAAGCCTGACATTCTTCAATACTATTGTTTGCATATGACTATTTGTTGAAACAGCAGAGAAATTCGCACAGTGAATATTCAATGAACAAAATCCTCTCAATGGACAGAATCACCTTAGCTGCAAAGACATTTCCAGTAATAGGCCTTTCATAATCAAGGGGCACAACATGGTGTCCAACTTATTTGGGGCAGTCAAGTCAAGATTCGGGGAATCTCTCAAAAATGCCAAATAGCCAGGGGCAGATCTCCATTTGAATCACTTGGGGCATTGGCAATGAATCCCAGTGACGAATTACATACAATCAAGAAAACACCTTCTGGAAGTGTGGTAACACCTACTACTATGGACAATGAAAATTCTCCGCACCCAACGAACGTGGACATAGTCGGAAAATACTACGCATAAACAAAGACCCGCTAGGTCAACTGGCCTAGGCAAAAATAAGGGAATCCCAACGAACCAAAAGGGTTCAGGCAAAAATTAGGGATATACATATGAAAAATCTGTACACCCGGCAAGTCGAAAAAGGCAGTTTGGGCAAAAAAAAGGGGTATCCTGGTGGACTGAAAATATGAAAGGAAAGTCCAAGCAAAAGTTAAGGATTAAAGTATACGACTATGTCCCGTCATCTCGTCACTTGTCTATCAATAGAGTGTTGACCATCCTGATCCGTATTCACCAAGGTTTCCAGGAGTTGGGATAACAGTCATGCCACCCACAGAATCCCAACAGCTACTTTCTCCCGCAGGTACAAAGGCAGGGGCATCCTACTACAAGGTCACTTCCATATTCTCAACATGCAGCCTAATGGTGTTAGGTTTTCTTATATCCCTTGCGGAGCAAGAATCTCCAAATTACTACTCCAACAAAAAATTTCCCATTGAAGTCGCCAAGCTTCTCAGGATTCCCTAACATGGTTTCAACAAAATCCCCAAGCAGTTCACTGATCTTTCCCTCCCCAACAGAGTTTATTTCTCTAACAATGGAAGTTCATCTCTTAGCGTTTCAACTTCAACAAATTTGAATACCTACATTCTTCATCCCCATCAACAATTAGTGATTCATTTTCCCTAGTTCAACAATACAGCAGTGGAATGACCTGTACGTTCATACATTGCATTCATACATCATTTTACAAGTGTCATAGCATATGCAGCACGAATGCATATATTACAATCTCATTTATTTTGAGAGCATCATTTGCTCTTCATGCATCATGACAGTGCATACAGCTAACCCTTTATCTTTTCGGGTAAAATTCTATAAACAGACAAATATCATCAACTACTTACATGACCAGACAAATTTCTGGTAACCTGTTGAGGTAGCAATTGTCCAAGATTCCTTTATTAACTGTTAAGTAAGTAATCATCCAAGATTCCTTCACTATCTGTTGAGGTAGAAATCGTCAAGGATTCCTTCATTATCTATTGAGGTAGTAATCGTCCAAGATTCCTTCATCATCTGTTGAGGTAGTAATCGTCCAGGATTCCTTCATAATTTGTTGAGGTAGTAATCGTCCAAGATTGCTTCATCATCTATTGAGGTAGTAATCATCCAGGATTCCTTCATTATCTGTTGAGGTAGTAATCATCCATAATTCCTTCATTATCTGTTGATGTAGTAATCGTCCAAGATTCCTTCATTATCTATTGAGGTAGAAATCTTCAAAGATTCCTTCATTATCTGTTGAGTTAGTAATCGTCCAAGATTCCTTCATTATCTGTTGAGGTAGTAATCGTCCAAGACTCCTTCATTATCTGTTGAGATAGTAATCGTCCAAGATTCTTTCATTATTTGGTGAGGTAGTAATCGTCAAGGATTCCTTCATTATCTGTTGAGGTAGCAATTGTCCAAGATTCCTTCCTTATATGTTGGGGTAGTAATCGTCCAAGATTCCTTCAATATCTGTTGAGGTAGTAATCGTCCAAGATTCCTTCATTATCTATTGAGGTAGTAATCATCCAAGATTCCTTCATTATCTGTTGGGGTAGTAATCGTCCAAGATTCCTTCATTATCTGTTGAGGTAGTAATCGTCTAATATTCCTTCATTATTTTTTGAGGTAGCAATCATCAAATATTCCTTCATAATCAGTTGAGGTAGTAATTGTCCAAGATTCCTTCATTATCTGTTGAGGTAGTTATCGTCCAAGATTCCTTCATTATTTATTGAGGTAGTAATCGTCCAAGATTCTTTCATTATTTCTTGAGGTAGTAATCATCAAGGATTCCTTCATTATCTATTGAGGTAAAAACGTCCAAGATTCCTTCATTATCTGTTGAGGTAGTAATCATCCAAGATTCCTTCATTATTTGTTGATGTAGTAATCGTCCAAGATTCCTTCATTATCTGTTGAGGTAGAAATCGTCCAAGATTCCTTCATCATATATTAATGTAGTAATTGTCCAGGATTCCTTCATTACTTGTTGAGGTAGTAATCGTCCAAGATTCCTTCATCATCTGTTGAGGTAGTAATCGTCCAGGATTCCTTCATTATCTGTTGAGGTAGTAATCGTCCAAGATTCCTTCACTATTTTTTGATGTAGTAATCATCCAAGATTCCTTCATTATCTGTTGGGGTAGTAATCGTCCAAGATTTTTTCGTTATCTGTTGAGGTAGAAGACGTCAAAGATTCCTTCATTATCTGTTGAGGTACTAATCGTCCAAGATTCCTAAATTATTTGTTGAAGTAGTAATCGTCCAAGATTCCTTCATTATCTGTTGAGGTAGTGATCGTCCAAGATTCTTTCATTATTTGTTGAGGTAGTAATCGTCAAGGATTCCTTTATTATCTGTTGAGGTAGCAATCGTCCAAGATTCCTTCATTATCTGTTGAGGTAGTAATCGTCCAAGATTCCTTCATTATCTGTTGAGGTAGTAATCGTCAAAATTCCTTTATTATTTGTTGTGGTAATAATCGTCAAAGATTCCTTCGTTATATGTTGAGGTAGCAATCCTCAAAGATTCCTTCATTATATATTGAGGTAGTAATCGTCCAAGATTCCTTCATTACCTGTTAAGGTTGTAAGCATCCAAGATTCCTTCATCATCTATTGAGGTAGTAATCATCCAGGATTCCTTCATTATCTGTTGAGGTAGTAATCGTCCAAGATTCCTTCATAATCTGTTGATGTAGTAATCATCCAAGATTCCTTCATTATCAGTTGGGGGTAGTAATCGTCCAAGATTCCTTTATTATCTGTTGAGGCAGCAATCGTCAAAGATTCCTTCATTATCTGTTCAGGTAGTAATCATCCAAGATTCCTTCATTATCTATTGAGGCAGTAATCGTCTAAGATTCCTTCATTATCGGTTGAGGTAGTAATCATCCAAAGATTCCTTCTCTTACATTTCTAGATGAATTTTTACCCGGACTCATCATGAAGAAACCCTACCCAAACTCTTTCTCATATATTTCTAGAGGCAGTCCAACACGAACTCATTCTGAAACAAACCTACACAGGTTTCTTTGTAATACATTTCCAGATAGCAGTCAATTTCATCTTTCCCAACAAGTTACTGTGAAACATGTAGTCAAACCGGAAAACAAAAAACTTTCATCTCTCCAGTCCAAAGATAACTCCTCAGTAGAGCCATGGACAACTGAAGTTCCTAGACTCTATTCCCCATAGAGTTTTCCTCAAGCAGGAGAACAACTGAAATCAACATTCCCCGATGGACTCCTCCTCGGACAGCAGGAACAGGAGTTCCCCATAAAGAGACCTCTTTTGAAGTCAACATCTACTTTGGATGGCATCTTTAAGCCCATCTTCGACAATTATCCAAATGTCATCTTTAAGCCCATTCCCTACACAATCAACCACCACATCATCAAGTGGAAATTTCCTGGCACTCTAGTGTTCAATTATCTTCCACCTTCAAGTCACGAATGGCAGACTCTCCAATCTAACTCTTCAGGTTTAAGAAGATTGAACAGGGGCAGCTATTGTACCCCAAAATTTTCCCTCTCATTTCTCAAGAAATTTTCTCAAAAGTTCAAATTTGCACAAGTACAATTGGGCTTTCAAGCATCAAATCGAAGAAGAGTATGCCTGCTTCGATTTCACATCCTCGACTGGGCTTTTGGCCTCTTTCGATGCAAAGCAATGGCTATCTACATGCAGCCTTCGATTGAGCAATGACCTCTTTCCTGCATGCTTTGATTCACAAAGCAAGGGCTACCACCATGCTAGCATGCACAAAACAAAAGCTTCCCTATGGTTAGTATTCATATTAGCACCCACAGGGCATTGGCTATCTTTAGGCTAGCTCTGACTAGGAAAAATCTCCCTTTGAAACAACTTACCTTCGATTCACAAAGCAGGAGCCTCCTACAGTTTTCCTTCGATTCATAAGGCATTAGCCTTCGGCTTGGTTTACTTTCAATTCACAAGGAAGGAATTCCCCTCATGATTTCTTCGATTCCACCTTTGAAAACCTCCAACGCACATAGTTGGTGGCCCATTCGAAGGACACATATTGTTGTATGAAGAGGGATTTGGTCGAAGGATGGATCTAGTTGGTCAAAAAGAAAGAGAAATATTCAAAGATGCTTGTTGGCCCAAAATCCAACATACTGCCAGGCTCAAGCCTCCTACACAAGCACATTCATGCCAAAGGAAGCTTCGACTGGCCAGGATGAAGTCTTTCGATTGGGCTAGTTAGGTAGTGTCACAGCCAATCGAAGAATAAGGAAAATAGGGACTGAATCGAAAAGGCCATCATGATGAGGCTTGGAGGCATTTGAAGGAGGCAACTCAGGGCCAATCGAAGAGCAAGGCTTGAGGGCGTTCGAAGGAGCCAAACATGTCCAGGTTCATCCCAAGACTCAAAAGGGTAGGAATCCCTTAAAAATGGCAATATTTTAATATGTCTGATTTTACCTTCAAAGCCTAGTAATGGCTTTCCCTTGCCATTTCCATGCATATCACATCCCTATAAATACAGGCCTAAGGATACATTGTCAATGGAGGGAGAGAAAAAACCATAAAAAAGAAAGAAACTTTCTTGCCGCACTCACACTACCAGTCAGACGCTGCTTTACACACAATACTTATTACCAATCGAAGCTGCAGGCTGCCTGCCCACAGAAACACTTTTGGCCTATACACGCATCAGCCAGGCGAAAACCTTGCCTCTAGGTACACACACATTGCCCCATACGAACCACACAAAGGCTGTAAGAAATACACCAAATCTACCAAAATCAAAGCACAGTTTGCAAGTCATCTCCATCCAAAACAAAGCATCCCATTGGTAACAAACCTTCGATCTTAAGTTAATTTTAATTGTTGCATAACTTATTAATACTTATAGTTCGATTTGTATTCAGGACTAAGGACCTGGATTTGACACCCAGGTTTGTATTTGTGTTTTTTTCCTAACGCGTGTACTGCAGATCAAGCCTGAACAGACCAACATGCACAGGATCGAAGGACCTGGGTTCGACACTCAGGTCCTGCATCTTTATTCTTTCTAATGTTTGTCTTGCAGATACGGATTGAAAAGCAGCTTTCCCCCTGGATCAAAAAACAATCATCCTTCATTGGATCGAAAGACACCTTCTCTTTGGATCGAAAGACCTTTCCTCTTGCATTTTTATTTTTGTCACTCATTTCTTTTAATAGTTTCCCTTTTTAAATTAACAATCAAATAAAAATCCCAAAAAAACATTAGGTTAGTATTTTTTAATTAAGTTAATTTAATTAAATAAATAAATAAATAATTTTAACCTTTTCTTTAAATTAAAATTAAGTAGACTTAGGCTTTTCCTTCTTTTATAAATAAAAACAAAAAAAAAGATTTCCTTTTCCTTAGGATTTTTAGACGTCCTTTTCCATTTCGTGCGCGTTACATTCATATTATTGTATTTGTCTACTGGATGTAATAGTTAAAATTAGGACTTTATTTTTTTCTTTATCCCTCTCATTCTTGGACATGTAATTAATCTCACTCCCCGAAGCCATGTAATAGTTTAGGATTTACTTTTCGCACTTTATATTTCCTGTACATATATTAATTGTTAGATGTATGTTAATAGGATTGCATGATAAGACTAATAATCAAACGCTAGCAAACCTAACACAAAAGACTAAAATAACTGAATACAACACATCTGCACATATACACCTCTAGGATATTCCCACTTCGACTGCCTTCGAAAATAGTCACAACTCTCGAAACGTGAGAGTTTTTAGTGGCTAACCTCCGGTTCAAAAGATCATAAGTCCCTCGATGACCCTCTCGATGTTGCCTCGGTAAAAATATGATCTTAGAATCCTAGGGTAGTTACTAAAACTTCTTGCCAAGTTGCCTTTGTGGCTATAAATCATCCCTTCGAATATCCCTCAAACATCCAAACGACTATGGTTACCTACTCACTAGTAGTAGGATAGCCTTGTCTAAAGGAAAGGAGGAAGAGAACAAACCTTTCGAGTATAAGTAGATAGTTCCTAGATGTTATGCTCAAAAAACAAATTTTCACACTTACACAAAACAATTTTCAAACGCTTTATCAACACTCTTGAGGACTGATACAAGAGTTATCATAAAGCGAATCGCTGCACTAAGGCAATTTCAAAATACTTTCAAAAACACACAAAACACACAAGGTGTTTCAAAAAATTAGCTAAGCATCCAAGAGCCTGTAGAAAACTATGGATTGAAAGGATGCTAACACCTTCCCTTTCCATAATCTACCCCCCTTACTCATAAAACATCTCGAAAGGTCTTTTTCCATTCTTTTCACCCTTTCCTTTGTTGGATAAAAGAAAAGTCAGTGGCAAATCTTGCTTACCGCAATATTTGCGAACACAAATGCAAAACCAGTATAACAGTCGGTTCTGACACCGTATCACAGGTGTGTACTGGGCCAACATGACGAGTCTGGTCGAAAAGAGCATGCAATGTACTACCTTAGAAAAAATTTTACCGACTGTGAAACAAGATACTCACTGCTCAAGAAATCTTACTGCGATTTGGCATGGGCTGCTCGCCGACTAAGACAGTATATGTTGACCCATACTACTTTGTTGATATCTAATATGGATCCCATCAAATACATATTCGAGAAGCCAACTCTCTCTAGAAGGATAGTCCGGTGGCAAATGGTCTTGACAGAATACGAAATTCAATACACCATTCAAAAAGCAATCAAAGGAAGTGTATTGCAGATCATTTGGCTCATCAAGCCATAAACGACTATCAGTTTATAAATTTTGAGTTCCCAGACGAGAACATTATGCTAGTCATAGATTGTGAAGAACCTGGACCATATGAAGGACCTGAGACAGGATCCCGATGGACCATGGTGTTCGACGAAGCTTCTAATGAACTTGGCAACAAAATCGGTGCTGTAATTATATCTCCCCAGGGTTTCCATACGCCCTTCACCGTAAAATTATGTTTTGATGTACCAACAACATGGCTGAGTACGAAGCGTGCATCATGGGTATCAAAGCTGCCATTGACCTAAGAATCAAGTTCTTGAGCGTATATGGGGACTCATCCCTGGTAATCTGTCAGATCAAGGGAGAATGGGATATGAAGCATCTGAATCTCATTCCTTATAGAGAGCAGGTGCTGACCTTAATTTTGTACTTCGAGGAAATCACTTTTGAGCACATCCCAAGAGAAGAGAATCAGTTGGCAGACGCATTGGCTACAATTTCATCTATGTTCAGATTCATATGGGACAAAGAGGCTCCTCAAAGTACTATCGAAAGACTGGATGAACCGGCACACTGCTACGAGGCTAACACTGACGAAGTAGAAGAAAAGCCTTGGTTTTATCAGGCTGGTGACTCAGTAATAAAGTGCATCATCCTACCGCAAGGTGATCCCAGAATGGACTCCACCTACGAAGGGCCATTTGTAATCAAGAAGATATTTTCTGGCGGTGCTATGATAGTTACCACCATGGACGGTGAAGATTTTCCGCACCCTGTGAACGCGGACATAGTCAAAAGATACTACGCATAAAAAGTGACCCGCTAAGTTGACTTGCCTAGGAAAAAATAAGGGCATCCTGACGAACCAAAAGGGTTCGGGCAAAAATTTGGGATATATATAAAGATTGTACACGCGGAAAGTCGAAAACCTGAAAAGGCCATTTTGGCAAAAAAGGGTATCCCGGTGGACTGAAAACCCGAAAGGGTGGTCCATGCAAAAGATAGGGATTAAAGCATACGACTATGTCCCGTTGGATCATCTACTTACAACAAGTTTTGTTATTGACGCCAAGTTTAAACATTACAGATCAATTTAGTTAACTTCTTTTGATAGTGAGGAATGAGATGCTCGAAGACATAGGGGCAATAGCAGAGTTGAAACCCGGCGGGGTCATTTACACATAGCTATATGTTTTGTTAATATTTTGTACTCTTTTCATTATTCGACGATTTTCTCTTACTAGGATTTATGTCTCTATGTCCAAAAAGTGCTTGTTTATAGGCAAATTATCAATATAAATATCATTTCAAAATTCAAATTTGTTTTTACTTTTTCTATTTTGTTTGCGAAAATGTCCAATGACTAAATTGAATGAACATATGCATATGAACATGATTGCTACTAACCAATATATGCATAAAAACAGGAATGCGCATTTACCCAAGACTCTAGGAGTTCGGATAACATCCAAGTCGTCCACAAATATCCACAGAGAAATCCCCACAGAGCAACCTCCATGGGATTGTCCCCACAGAGTCATCTTCACAAGCTCGTTCCTGACAAAGATACATTCCCCTGCAAATCTAATATACCTTCGAGATAGAAATTGGGAAATCTTCCAGCTGTTAACCTAACCATACTCCCAGCAGATCCCCTACCGAATAAAGGAGTTTGATCATTTCCCGAACATACGGAAGAAACTTCCTCAGCACAGTTCTCAAGAATCTAATTCCCCACCTGAGTTTATTTTTTCAACATTGTACAATTCCCTACATAGTTCTCTTCTCTAGCAGGGCTCATTTCCTTAACAGAGTATATTTCTCCAGCAAAGTCTATTTCCCCAACAAGGTTTATTTCCCTAACGAAATTTAATTTCCCAAGCAAGTTCATTTCTCTGGAAACTGCAAATCATCGGCAAAATTCCCCTCTCCAGCAAAGTGTAGCAAGGCTGCTATCCCCAGAAAGTTGCTACAGAATCTGAAATTGAGCCAGACATCATTTAACTTTGTCCTCCTCAGAAGAGTGGACGTCCATATCCAAAACTCGGTCATACGGAAATTTTTAAGGTTATTCATCCTTTTTATCCCCATTCAGGGTATATAAGAACTAAATTCCCCAGTAGAGCAACAAACGACCAATGTTTCTAAACTCTTCTATCTCCAAACTGAAATCCATCATTCCCAACGAAGTATCCTAAATAAGAAAGTAGGAATCCCCATCGGAGACATTATAAACAAGATTTAAGATTCATATACTTCATCCCCAATGAAAGTCAAGGATTTATTTTCCCCATCAAAGATGTTATATGAAGCTACCAATACACTTCAACGACATCTTGCATCCATACATCATTTACAAGAAACATAGAATATGCATACGAGACGCATATATCACACTCTCATTTACTTTGAGAACATCATTAAACAATGCATTACATACACCATGATATTACATAAAGACTAACTTTGTTTTTCAGGTAAAAGCCTACAAACAGACGAATATCATCAACAATTCTTAAACAGATCACAGATTAATTCTCGAAACAAGACAGGACAAGTATCTGTATGACCATGTCTAAGATTAATTCTCGAAACAAGATGGCTCAACTATCTGTACGACCAGGCGGTGTGAATTCCCGAAACAAGACGGGTTCGCCAACACAAAACAGGTCAGAGATTAATTCCCGAAACAAGACGGGGTAACTATTTGTATGATCGAACAAAGATTAATTCCTGAAACAAGAATGGGAAACTATCTTTATTACAAAGAAAATATTAACTCCCGAAACAGCATTGGGAAACTATCAATATGGCCAGGGGGTATGAACTCCTGAAACAGGACGGGTTTACCAACAAAAAACAGATTGTAGATCGATTCCTAAAACAGGACGGGGCGACTATCTACATGACAAACACTTCCTTTAGAGACTGAATTATCTGACAAGCAGCTACTTAAGCACCTTCCCTAGTGGGTCATTCTGGAAAACATTCTTTAGATATAGTCAAGCGTAGGCTCATTCTGATACTTCTATCAACACTTACCTTGGATGCCATCTATAAGCCCATCTCCAACGACATACCGTCACCTCTCCAAATGGAATCTTTAAGCCCATTCAAGCAATATTATCAACCAACAACGTCACCTCCTACACATGCAAGTGCAAATTTCTGGGCACTTATGTGTTCAATCCTCTTCTACCTTCAGATCACGAATGGCGGATATGCCAATCTAACTCTTCAGGTTTAAGAATATTGAATAGGGGCAGCTGTTGTACCCTAAAATTTTCCCTATCATTTTCTTCAAAACATTCTCTTAGGGTTCTCAAATGCTCAAGGTTGCCCAAGAATTGATCAGACAAATTCTCCTCCTAAGCAAAGGTTCACAACTAGGGTTTCATCTTTCACAAGGAAATTTGGGTTTCTAACGCCTCAAGTGGTTTCCATGGTTTCTTATAGGTATTCAAGAATGTTCATACTAAGTTTCATGCCTTGCATCACAACTTTGCTCAGTCAATTGCTCAGATGACTGAAAATCAATTTTATTGAACAAAATGTCAAATGTGGTCAACATACAGTCAAACTTCAAGATTTTTGGTTAACATCAAGATTTTGAAGTCATATTCATCATTTTATCAAGGGTTGATCATTATTCTTCAAAGAAAACTCTCAAACCATAAAAAGTCAAAAGTTGCCAAATTAGGGTTTTCCTTAGGAGAAATTAATTGAAATTTTACCAAGCATAACTTTCACATGCTTCATCAGATCTTTCCCAACAAAAGCTTATTTTGATGGAAATTCAATTCTCTACAACATTTTATCTCTAAGCTCAAGTCCAAAAAATGCTTCATTTGAGAGATATGGGTCAATACATTATAGGTCATTTCAAAAGTCAACAAAAAGACACTTTTTTCCAAAGCAACTTACATCAAGATAAATCTCCAAATTAAAAGATGGTCAAAATAGGGATTGTTGAGCTTTATAAAAAGTTCAAGATCACCTTCAAAAGATGAAAATTGAAAGAGTTATGACCAGTGCAAGTTGGGAAATTTTGAGCAAATGCATGAAGTTCAAATTGACCAAACTTGATATTTTGGACTATTGGGCCATTGTTTAAGAATCCAAACGTGAATTACACTCCTTATACACCTCAAATCTTGTTCATGTACCCCTTGGTCTATTTTATTTTAATTATTTTTTATTTATTCATTATTAATTTAAAAATAAATAAGATAAAATACAAGGCTTCTTACACAAAGTCCAAGTCAATTTTATCTTTGACCTAGTTCATGCTATATAATCTCCATTCTTCATACAAGAAAGGCACAAACCCTTACACTAAAAGCTTGTCAAATATCTCAATTTTCAAGAACTCTAAAACAACTTGAAACCCTATTCATAGTCTCTTTCACTACAAACTAGCCATCCCAATCAACCCCAGGAAGATCATAGGGTAATATTGGATCGTTTACAACAATCCAAACGGCCAAAAAATACTCGTGCATGCATCACGATTCCATCATTGTATAATTTTTTTCATTCTTTAGTTTCATTGCATTTTAAGATATACTAACCATTCTAATGTGTTTGTGAGATCTCTATGTGCAGGAAATATTAATCGCATGGTACTCATGCTATTAGAATCGTGAATCACCATATTCACGCAGATCGGTGTTGTTTTCACAATATCTCTCAAACCAAGACTTTTCAGTCCAAAATAACCATCCTATTGAACTCAAAGCCCTCGATTTAGGGGGATATGGTACTTTTTATTTTCTAAAATCTTTTATTTTGCAGGACCAAGAAATCTTCTCACCGGAGAAGACGACTAGAGCTAGGGCCCTGACGTCTCTCTGGTCCAGGCGTTTTGCTTAATATTTGTTTTATTCGTTTCATTAAAGTAAACAGATGTATTACCTCCCCAGCGAATGAAGCGCGCGCGTTAAAGACCTTATTATGCCAAGGCGTGGGTTCGATCCCAACCTTTTGGCATTTTGACATTTTTATTTATTTATTTGTATTGCAGACGATAAAGCATGTTGGATGCCTTTCCTTAACACCAAGGCGCGCTTGGCCCAGTGGTGAACGTGTTGTTTGAGTTGGCTGAGGGCGTGGGTTCAACACCCACCCCTACCCTTTTGGTTGTTTTTATCACAACTTCTCTTTTCTTCTTACTCTTTCTCTTATTTTCTTTGATTATTCACAAAACCTTTTTTCAAAACCTTTGATTTTTTATCAACCCTAATTAGTTTTAGGTTTTTATTTAATAAACTCAAATTATTTTTTAGGTTTTTATTTAATCAATTGATTTAGTTTTTTTACATTTTAATTAATCAAATTTCATGTTCTTTAATTAATTAAAAAATTAATTAGGTTATTAGGTTAATCATCAAACTTTTTTATCAAGAAAACCACCAAAGAAATTTCCTTTCCCATTTCCTTTTTACCTTTTCGTGTATTTTATTATTTTCGCATTTTTTTCAATTATGTAACTGTTCATGGTTTGTAATTAGGATTTTTGTTTTTACTTTTCCTTCAGTTTTATTAGTTGTACCCCCATTGCCGAAACCTTGTAATAGCGTAGAATTTTATTTTCCGTACATTTATAACTTTACTATATTTGTTACTATTGCTTAGTAACTAGTGTTTGCATGAAAAGACTAATAAGGAATCAATAGCTAACCTAATACAAGATAAAATAATTGAATCATGAACCACGTTGCACATGCGCACCTCTAGGGTAACCTCCCTTGCTACCTTGGAAACACAGTCATGTCCCTCGAATGTGGGGACGCTTTACCATTGTCCCTCGAAATCAAAGATCGTAGTCCCTCGATGACCCTTTCAAATGTTGCCTTCGATAAACGATCTAGTCCCGTAAATGAAAAATTCTAAAGCGTCCTTACAAGTTGCCTTCTATGACTGAATGATGACCCGCCCAATGATAGGGCTTCCTACTAACTAATTGTAGGATAACATTGTCTAAAGGAGGAGGCAAATAATAATAAAGACCATGAGTAGGTAGAATGCTCGTAGTCGCTTGCTCACAAATATTTTCAAAACAAAAACATCTTTCACAACCACACTTTCAAAAATATTTTCAAACAAACACTTTGCATGCATTCTCAAAACACGGAAATGAGAATCATTACAAAGTCTTGCCTTACTATTGGCATTTTCAAAATATTTTCAAACATACACATTCATAAAGAATTTTAAAAAGTGAGGTAGTGATTAAGAGCCCGTAGGTAACTACGGATGAAAAGGATGCTAACACCTTCCCTTTTCACCTTTCCTAGATATTGGATAAAATAAAAGTCGGTGGCGACTCTAGCTATCGGCAACATTTGTGATAAAACACAAAACAAGTTAGTTCTCCCACCGTATTACAAAAACCAATGAACAACTTCTCCAGAAAATCAAAGAGAAAATTTTCAAAGTTGACTTGTTCAAAGTCTTAAAGAATAATGCCATTTCAAGCAATGTAATCAAGAAAATGATATAGTCACTTGTCCTTCTAAGATTGTTAAAGTCCTGATGGATGTGACTACTTTGATCAACACAATTAGTGCAGATTTCCTTAAGGATCGGGATGTTTCCTCAAAGCTCCAAGAAAAACAAACTCTTCAATAGACGGAGTGATCGAAAGCCCTTGATTCCACCACCAAAGTTGAGAAACTTAGCAAAGAGTTTAACAATGCCAAATATTAGTTTGAGACTAATGTTCACTCTATCTCTTTTTGGAAAGAGAAAATCAAGAAGTTAAAAGAAAATATTTCTCAGATGGAAGCATGCCAAAAAGTTATTGAGCAGATGGATCACACTAAAATGGAGCGTGAAATTGCTCAAAGTGTGCAACATGTGGATGCAGCCAAGAAACTTAAGGATGAAATAGCTGCCCTTCATGCCACTAAATCATCCATTGATTGTAGGTTGAAACTGGTAAAGACCAAGTATGACAGGATGAAGGCTAACTTGCCCTTCTAACTCTTTGGATGAAAACTTTGATGTTTTTTTTTATTTTGAGTTTTGTGCATGCTTTACTTATGTAACTTCGAGACAAAGCCATTTTGGCACTTTATAATATCATGTTGGCTGTTATTTCGCTACCTTTACTATTTTGTCAAAATCTTTAGTTCTTGAAGGATATTTTTCTATCTTTTAAGTATTTTCTGTTTATCTTCAGGATCTTTCGATCCTGTGCCAACTCTTCTATTTCATATGCGTTATTTGTGAATGTTTGGATAATTTGAAAAGGTCCTTCCCAATGTGGAGGCCATTTTCCCAGCAACGTATTCTTTCGATCCATAGGCAATATTACTTTCCACACCAAGTCATTATTCGAAAAAACTTTTCCTCTGAATCTTTTAGTGTATGCTCTAGCTATTGTTTCTTTTTTCCTTCTCTAAACCTCTAAAGCATGTAGCCTTTCTTCGTCCAGATAAACTAGTTCATTCATCATCATTTCCCAATAATAGTCAGAACGAATTTTGTTCTGCCTCTGTATTCTTACTGACTGTAAATATATCTTCACTAGCAGAACTACATCATGTCCAAAAGTCAAATGAAATGAAGTTGTGGTTATTTCTTCTTTTGGAGATGTTCGACAAGCCCACAAATCTTGATCCAAAGTCTTATGCCAATTCTTCTCCCTACATGTCTTTTTATTAAACCAATAATTACCTTATTTACGTCTTCGACCTGCCTATTTGCCTGAGCATAATACAGTGTAGAAGTAAATAATCTGAATCCCATTTCCTTAGCAAAATCCTGCATCTTTCGACCAGTGAAGACTGACCCTTGATCAGTTGTAATTGTTTATTGGATTCCAAATCTATAGATTATGTTCCTTTGAATAAATTCGATAATACTCTATTGATCAAAATTTACCAAAGGTATTATTTAAACCCATTTTGTAAAATAATCAATCCTTACTAGAATGTATCTATGTCCTTTAGATGAATCTAGTCGAATCTCTCCAACCAAATCTAGCACCCAACCTCTAAAGGGTCAAGGTTTAATGATCGAATGCAATTCACTTGCAGGAGCATGTTGAATACCTGCATGAACTTGATACTCTTGGCATCCCGTGGAGAATTCTATGCAATCTTTCGACATGGAGGGCCAATACATGCCTTAACGGAACAAGAGCTACTTCATCATGGGACCCGTTTGATGTGCACCTGCCCCAACATGTACATTTGATAGTGCAAAGTATGCTTCACTTTCTCCTAAACATTTGAGTAAGACTCCTTCTGGTGTTTTCTTGAACAATTCGTTACTTATTAAAATATAGCTTAATACACGATACTTAACCTTCCTTTCTACATCTACTATGGGATCCTTTAAATAGGCTATTATTGGGCTTCTCCAATCTGTATCTGTTAAGATATCTATGGCCATTACTTTCAAATGTACTTCATTTGCATATCCCAAACTTGTATGTTTTAAATCTTTCGGAGATAGTTTAGTAGGTAGCACATTTCCAAGAATTTCGACTAACTCTTCTAACTTCTCTTTTGAAACTTTGTATCCTGGAGCAATTTGGGCTAAGTAATTTGCTTCCTGGTTCTTCAATCTAGGAATATGTTTGATATTAACATACTCAAATCTTTGAAGCAATCTATTTACTACTACAAAGTACTTTATTAGATTTTCTTTTATGCATTTGTACTTCTTGGTTATTTGTTTGATCACTAGTTCAAAATCGCCTCTTATTTCGACTCTAGTTGCCCCCAATTCCAACAAAGCTTCATATTCAGCTTTGTTATTTGAACATGGAGGACCGTCTATCTCGTACTTGAACTTGGTTGGAATTTTATTAGGAGAAATAATTAGTATTCTAACTCCAGTTCCATCTTTATGAGTGATACCATCAAAGAATAATTTCCAAGGTTCTAACTCCACAAGATTTTGAGGACTTTCGACTATTGCATGATCTACTATAAATTCAGATACTACTTGCCCTTTCATAGCTTTTAAAGGCATGAAAGTCAAGGAATATTCAGTTAAAGCAAGTGCCCACTTGCCAATTCGACTGTGCAAGATTGGTTTAGAAAGCATATGTTTAATAACATCAAAATGTGAAGAAACGTATACATAAAAAAGATTTATATAATATTTCAACTTGGTGCATGAAAAGTACAAACAAAGACAAAGATTTTCTACAGTATTATATCTAGTTTCTGCATCATTTAATACTCGACTGAGGTAATATATGGCTATTTCGATGCCATTCTCATCCTCTTGTGCAAGCATACTTCCTATAGTAGCATCTGATGCAGATATATACAATCTCATACACTCATTTCTACAAGGAGGTTACAAGATAGAAGGGTGGACAAGGTATTGCTTAATCTTGTTGAATGCTTCCTGATGCTTTGACTTTCAGTAGAAACCACCTTGTTTTAAACGTAAAATGGGAGAGAAGGCTTGAGTTCGTCCACTTATGTTCGAAATAAACCTTCTTAAAAAGTTTATCTTTCCTAGAAGTGACTGTAACTCTCTCTTTGTTGATGGCGCTTTTGCTTCCATAATAGCCTTCGTCTTGTTTTGATTAATTTTTATTCCCTTATTATGGACCACAAATCCCAAAAAATCACCAGCCTACACAAAAAAGGAACACTTAAGAGGATTCATCTTCAAACCATGCTTTCTCATCTTTTCTAATAATTGGCGAAGGTGAACCATATGACTTTGATCTGATACAAATTTTACTACTATATCATCAATATAAACCTGCATGAAAGTCTCTATAAAGTCATGAAATATATAATTCATTTCTCTCTGATAAGTTGCCCCAACATTTTTTAAACCAAAAGGCATGACTACCCACTCATAGGTGCCTAATGCCCCAAGGCATCAAAAAGATGTCTTAGGTACATCTTCTTCAGCAATGAAAATTTGATTGTATTGTACCCCAAAATTTTCCCTCTCATTTTTCTTCAAGACATGCTCATAAAGGTCTCAAGTACTCAAAGTTACTCAAGGGTTGACCAGTTAAACCTCCTCCTAAAGCAATGGGTCTACAACTAGGGTTTTGAGTTTATCAAGGAAATTTGGATTTCAAAGGTCTCAAGAGGTTTTCATGGTTCATCATAGGTCCTCATTAGTGCTTATGTTAAGTTCTAAGTCTTGCATCACTAGTTTGCTCAGTCAATGGCTCGAATGGTTAAAAATCAACTATATTGGGTAAAAAGTCAACTATGGTCAACATGCAGTCAAACATCAAGAATTTTTGTCAACATCAACATTTTGAAGTGATATTCATCATTTGATCAATGGTTGATCATGATTCCTCAAAGAAAGTCCTCAAACCATCAAAAGTCAAAAATTGCCAATTTAGGGCTTCCTTAGGAGAAGTTAACTGAACTTTGACCAAATATAACTTTCACATGCTTCATCAAATTTTCCCTAACCAAATCCCATTTTGAAGGAAATTGAATTCTCTACAACTTTGTATTTATGCTCAAGTCCAAAAAGTTCCTCATTTGAAAGATATGAGCTCATACATTATAGGTCATTCTAAAAGTCAACCAAAAGACACTTTTTGTCAAAGCAACTTACATAAAGATAAAGTCTCCAAACACAAAAATGATAAAAAGTGAAATTGTAGAGGACATATTGAGATTTCCAAAAAGTATAAGATCATTTTCAGAAGATGAAAATTGAGCAAGTTATGGGTTGCACAAGTTGGGAAAATTTTGAGAAATACATGAAATCTCAATTGAGCAAATTTGTGATATTGGGCTATTGGGCATAAGCTTTAGAATTTAAACGTGTTCATGACAAGTTTAAGCACCCCTAAGTGCATCCATGCATTATTTATTTTTTATTTTATTTATTTTGATTTTTATTTATTTAAAATCAAAATTAAATTAAATAAACACAAAATAAATGCAAGAAATATGTAAGATGTAAAAATATGAATCTTTTTTAAACCAAAATAGCTCATGACAAGTTGTCTAAATTGTGTGGACCAAGAGGCGGATGAAACCTTCCCTTTTGGAAATTTTTTGAATGGATTTTGGAAACAACTCATACACTTGATTATACATGATATCATACTACTTTTTTTACCCTAAATCCATGCTCTATATATGCACAAGACTCAGATCAAATGGACAGACGAGCAGGCTGCCTAAAAAAGAACACAAAACTCTCAAAAATTTCTCGATCTAGGGCAACCCAAAAACTCATTCTCCAGCCACTCTCAACAAATTTCAGGCATCTATTCGCCATCCTGACATTCTCAGGAGCAGATCCATTTCAAGAACACTTCCAGTCGTTCCCAGAAGAAGCCTAGCCACGATTCACTGATTGGTAAAATTTCTTGCACTTGAAATCTTAAATTCATGTGTTATTTACTAATGTATTATGGTTAGATGTTCTCAGGATGATGATTAGGGTTGGAACGAGGCTTTACATGATAACCTAGATGTGGACATGGCTACCTTCCATTTTAACCGTGATTGTTTGCATTTTCATCATAACTCTGTTTACAGTTAATTTCAGGTTAAGATAACCCCACTATTGGATCCGCAATACCTGAATTAGGGGGTAGCATATGTTTCTGTTTTTAATTCTAATGTTTTCGCAGGTTTTGGGATTTTGGTTCGCTGGAGAAGACGATCGAAGCTAGGGCTCCGACGCTTCTCCGGCCGTTAGAAGCATTTTTCATATTTATTATTTTTGTTTGATTTATCCTCCCAGATTTAGTGGCTGCCCCAGCGGTAAGTGTGTGTGTGTGTGTGTGTAAAGGTATTAGGGCGTCAGGACATGGGTTCAATCCCTTCCCCTGGCGTGTTATTTTTCAACACTTTTCTGTTTCAGATCTAATGCTAAGCAAGTCTAACGCGCACATGGTGTACCTCATATCCTAACCATCAGATCTCTAAATTCCAGATCTAATGCCCCAAATGTACCCTCCTTACCCTCCTCATGGTGAACCTTCAAGGATCATCCTTACCAGATCCAGCGCAACAATTTGAGCTTCTTGAAGTGGGCCTAGGAATTTTTACTTTTCTCTCCCCCTCCCCCGACATTTACTTGTTTTCAGCAGGCCCATTTCATTTCTTCTTTTGTGTTTTAATTAATTATTATTTTTTAAATCTATTTTATTTAAATCAGAAAAAAATCAGAAAATCATTAAAAAAATAAGATTTAGGTTTTTGATTAATTAATTTAATTTTTTATAATAAAAATTGATTTAATTTAATCACACTTTGATTTTATTTTATTAATTAATTTTTAAATTAATTAGAATTAGGGTTTATTATTATACACTATAAAATATTTTTCTAAATAAAACACCAAAAATATTTTTCTAGCACTTATAATTTTTTTAGGTTTTAATATATTTCCCTCTTTCGTAATCTACGCGTGTTTATTTATTTTCGCACATTTTTTTTATAATTATGTAATTGATAATGGTTTGTAATAGCTTTAATTAGGGTTTATTATTTCCCCCCATTTTTATGGTTTGTAACTGTTGTACCCCAAAATTTTCCCTCTCATTTCTCAAAAGATCGCCCTGGACCCTCAGGCTTGCTTCCATCCAATTTCAAGCCTGGATTTACAAATTTTCCAAGAAAGTCATTCACGAGGGTAAAATGGTCATTTGTGCCTTGAAAAGTCAAACTTTGACTTTTGATCAAAATCAAGTTTCAGGAGTCATATTTCATCAAGACATGTTTGAGATATGAAATTTGTTTCATGTGGAAATTCAAAAAATCAAAGATTACTTTGGAAAAGTTAAATTTCTAAATATTTAGAAATTTTCTAAGTGTTTAAGAAATATGACAAGCTCAGAACTTCTGATAAGATTATCACCATGATGCAAGCTGATTCTGGCAGAACTTCTGATACAATAGTTATAGATTTCAATGAGATCTAAAACATTGCATAACAGAACTTCCCCTAGAAATGCTGGAATTTCAAGTTATAAATGTTCAGAGACACGTCCTTGAAATTAAAGCACTCAGCAAATTCTGGACATTTTCAAGACAGAGTTGGGTCAGAACTTTTGAGCCAGTTTTCATAAAGGTTCAGTCAGAGTTTGCAAGGGTAATTCCAAGAAGGTTACAGAGCGTGCTGCAAGCTTCCTGGAAAGTTTGAGAGCTCCTTCATAACATGACTGGAGCAAGGAGATACAAAGATCAGAGGTTGGATGTTACGCTGAAGCAGAACTTCTGATCCAAAATTAAGCAATTATGCAGAGTTTCACATGGCAGGATTTCTGATTTGATAAATCTCATCATCATTTAATGCTCATTTAATTCTCATAACCACTTTTGAGTTTTTATCCAAAGGATTTACCCCACGTTTACCCCTACTGTCTTGGGAAAGCAAACTTTTGTGCAAAAGTGTCCTAGGCCCATGCGTTTCTTTTGCTTTTCCTTAATTCATGCTGACAAATCCAGCTTAGGCGCTGCTATACACTCTCTATCCACTTCCACCTAAAAGAAATCAGAACATCATCCCTTGGTTGTTCCAGAAGTTGAAAACTTCCAACCTGCTGAGCACGTGAAGAAGCTGCTCAGAACATCAACAGAGTTCAGGACCAAACTCCAGTTCACAGAGTCTTTTCCAGCTGCAAGGTAAGCTTCTACTGACTCTCATCATATTACTTAGGCATTGTCAGATTTTGCATGTTTAAAATACAATGTAGATATTCTGATTCTGATGATGTACATATTCTGAGATTTCATGCATCTGCCTGCCTAAGTAGAGGGAATTCCAGTTCAGAGCTTCATGAAGAAATTAGGACTCAATTAGGATTAGCCAATTCACGTTTGCTTCTGATCTATATTGCTGATATCTCTTGCTTCTGAAACATTATGAAACTTTCCATAATTGTCATGTGCGCATCTTCTGTTTTTTTAAGAAATCATTAAGTTGCAGATGTTCTGACTAGCATGGAGAGGGAGACGAAGTTCTGTCAGTGGCATCAGAACTTCTGAAAACTTCTTTGTTCCCAGCGGATCCATAACTTCTGACCTTCCCTATTTCTATTAACGTTGTTTCTGTTTGTGCAGCATGTCAAAGTCAGAACTTCTGACCTGTTCTATTTTAGCACTTGCGTTGATCCTGTATTCCTTCTCTTTGTTATTTTTTACCATCACTTTTATTTTATTCATTAATCAAAAACACCAAAAACATTTTTCATTTTTACATGTTTTATTTTATTTCTTAAAACAAAAGGATCAAAAATATTTTCTTAAACAAAAACTTATCTCTTTTTTTTCTAAAATAAAACAAATTCATTTCACATTTTATTGTACATTCTTATCCATTCAATATGGTTGTAATAGTAACTTAGGACTTAATTTTATTTGCAATCCCCGTTTGTAGATATGTACCCCACCCCAAAAATATTGTAATAGCATAGGACTTTACATTTCCGCAATTTATCGCTTTCAAATATAAATGCTAGTAATTAGGGTGTGTATGGCAAGACATGAAAACAACAAATAGACAACCTAAAAATCAAGACTAAATGCATGAAATCAAACACACTTTGCACACATGCAGCCTTAGGATAATCTCACTTTGTTGCCTATCAGAAAAATAGTCATGTCCCTCGAACATGGGCGTTTTAGCAAAAGACCCTCGATAAAAGATCGAAGTCCCTCGATGACCCTCGATGTTGCCTTTGATAAACGATCTAGTCCCTAAATGATATTGCTAAAATGTCCCATAGGTTTCCTTCTATGACTATACAAATGTCCCAACGCCCGTCCCTTCACATCCAACGATGGGGCTTCTTACCAACTCAATGGTAAGATAGAAACATCTAAAGGAGGAGGAAAAGAACATCTAAGACCTTTTGAGTAGGTAGATTCGCTCCTAGTTGCTTGCTTGCTCACAACAAAAAATATTCTATACACCAACACTTTGAAACATTTTCAAAAGATAACACTTTGTATGCGTTCTTATAGAGACGAGAATCATTACAAAGACACCCTTTTCAAAATCACTTTCAAAAACACATCTTACAAATACCTTTTTGAACTATCTTCGAAACAAACACTTTGTATGCGTTCTTATAGAAACGAGAATCATAATAAAGTTACATTTTCAAAATACTTTCAAAAACCACACCACAAGCACATTCAAACAAAATCAAGTGATCTAGCAAGTAACTAAGAGCCCATGGAAAACCATGGATGAAAAGGGTGATAATACCTTCCCTTTTCATAATCTACCCCCCGAATTCAAGAAAACATCTCTAAAGGTCTTTCCTGTTCTTTTTCACCTTTCCTTTTAGATAAAAGAAAAGTCGGTGGCAAATCTTGCTAAACCACAACATTTGTGAATACAAAACGCAAAACCTCAAGTCAATTCTCCCACCGTATCACAGAACTGGCGACTCTGCTCGGGATAATTCTAAAAGTGGGGTTACCTTAGGGTTTAGATCACATTTACTTGCTTACATTGTTTGATTTGTATGCTTTACATTATGGTTCTTTGTTTGGGTTTGAATCATCTACCCGAATTTGGGATACATTATAGGTAAGTAGCAATACATTGTGGAAATTGTGCGGGGTATACCGACATGGTCTAAGAAATAGCTACGTTAGTGCGACATATTTGTGGGTACCGGTAGCCTTTGAGTTAATAAAAGAGAATACGAGGCTACTGAGTGATGTCATGAAGCACTAATGAACTTCTAGAACCTTTACTTGACCAACTTGGCCTTTAGGATGTAGTGAGATGACCGGCGTTGGTGCAGTCCGAAGTTGGTAGATACTAGATACTACACTCATTGAGGTTTGGTTTCTTGGGATATTTAGGTCGCCATTAAAGAGGCTTGAGCTGAAACAATGACCAAGGAAACAATCTGGTGATATTGAGCTCCTTAGAGCCCGGTTACTGTTACTAGGACAGGTTTAAGCCAACTAAACTTCAAGAGGCTACTTACCTATAAAACTCCATGCAAGCCTAAACTAAGGACTTGTTTGCTTTGCTTGTATATGCATACTTGTACATAACATCATGAACTTCATATACATCCACTAACCATTTCAAGGATTTTGGGATTCATCCTTGTTCTTGTTTTGTAGGATATGTATTCACTTCGCAAGAAAACTATTCAAGTCAAACTTGTGAGAATTCCTCCACAACTTAAGGAGTTGGCTTCAAAGATTCTTGAAAACTCTCCACTCACCGAGAGACATGGTCTCCTACTCAACTTGGTCACCTCCAATATAGATGAGGATATGATGAAGGTTCTCTTTCAGTTCTTTGATCCTTTGCACCATTACTTTACATTCCCCGACTATCAACTTGTGCCTACTTTGGAAGAATTCTCACAACTCTTGAGGATTACCATTCTCAATCAAATACCTTTCAACTATACAGAAAGAGATCCAAAGCCAGAAGAGATTGCTCAAGCTCTACACTTACACTCATCTGATGTCACAACTCATTGGGAAATAAGGAGTGGTGTCAAAGGTTTCTTAGCAAAGTTCTTGTTTGAGAAAGCCCAAAGCTGCTGGAATTCCTTTGATTTGCAAGCCTTTGTAGAAATTGTGGCTCTCCTCATCTATGGGATGGTTTTGTTTCCAAATCCTGACCAACTTATAGATGTCAACACCGTCAAAATCTTCATATCATACAACCCGATGCCTACATTGCTAGGGGATATCCTACACTCTTTTCACACTCGCACAATGAGAAAAAGAGGTGTCCTTATGTGTTTCACTCCTCTCTTGGCAAGATGGTTTATTTCTCATCTTCCCCAATCAATCTTAAAGAATGAGCAAGGTTCAAGGTGGTCGCAAAGGTTGATGACGCTCAAACATTCAAACATTCATTGGTGCTCCCGTTCCAAAGAGAATATTATCATCGTCGACCGTTGTGGAGAATTCCCTAATGTACATCTACTTGGCATTAGGGGAGGTATCACCTACAACCCATGTTTAGCCTTAAGACAGTTTAGTTATACCCGGAGGGATGGTCCACACGAGATGCTGATTCAAGGGTTGGTATTCGACTACGACAACGACAATTAAGGTCTTCGCCAGAGATTTATCCGAGCTTGGAGGATGCTAAACAAGGTGGATAGCAAGACTTTTGGGCACAAGAACCACCCCCCTTGAGCCTTACCTCAAATGGGTATGAACTCGCGCTCAGAGTCTTATGATGCCTTACCCCTCCATTCTCCTGGTAATCATTGATCCTGCTAAGGAAGGAGATGTTCCATACACTATCCTATATCCTGACATGCCCACATATCTTGAAGACCTCCAAAGGGATTGGATACAACTCAAAGGAGAGCGAGATACTTTCGAAGCCCAATTTTAAGCAAGTGAGAAGAAGGTTTTGGAACTCACTAGGCTACTTCATGAGGAGCAGACTCTGAATTCCTACATAGCACCAAAGAGGACGCGCACTACTTTTTTATCTTAGAGTTTTGTATTATTTTGTCCAAGGGGCATTGATGTACTCAAACTTTATCTTACTAATATAACATGTGTTTCCTTTTTGTCTAAAGTAAATTTGAATCTTCGAAATCCTTGAAAACATTGCATATGCACATATCATTCATCATAACATAAACAGGTCTTTTGCAACAAGTCTCCTCATCTCTCTACTATTTATTTCAGTAAGATGAATCTCTAGCAAATAGTGAAAGATCTCCAAGCTCAGAATATGCAGTTTCAACAGTTGCTCATGACCCTAGCCAAGGGGCAAGAAGAGTTGAAGACTCTGCTGGCTGAAGAGAGGAAGAAGAAAACAAAGAAGGTAACCAGAGTCTTAAACATGGGAAGAAGATTTCATGGGCAGACAAGAAGGACTTTGGACTTTGCAACAACATCCGGTGAAGGAGAGGGGAAAGTCAAGGAAACAGTTGTCCTGTTAGAATCGGAAGAAGAGGAAGAAGAAGAGGACTACTCTGGGGAACAATACCCTCCAGCTGATGACAAGTATAAACATCTTAAAGATCGGTTGAGCGCGATGGAAATCCAAAAGGTGCCAGGCTTGGACTTTGAGGAATTGGGACTAGTGTCGGGGATTATGATTCCTCCGAAATTCAAAGCACCTGTATTTTCCAAATATGATGGAGTTTCATGCCCTAAAATGCATCTCTGATCATATGTGAGGAAAATTCAACCCCATACCGCTGACAAAAACTTATGGGTGCACTTCTTCCAAGACAGTCTGTCTGGGACCCAACTTGACTGGTTTTACCAATTAGAAAGGGCCAATGTTCATAATTGGGAAGATCTTACTGCAGATTTCTACAAGCAATACCAGTACAATGCTGATTTGGCACCTACCCGTACTCAACTCCAGAGTATGGCCATGGTGTCCAATGAAGGTTTCAAGGACTATGCACAAAAATGGAGAGATTTGGCTGGAAGAGTTCAACCCCCTCTATATGAGAGAGAATTGGTGGACATGTTCTTGGGCACCTTGTCTGGTCCCTTCTTCAATCATTTAATTGGAAGTTCATCTGCAGGTTTTACTGAACTAATACTGACCGGAGAGAGGATAGAAGCCGGTATTAAGAATGGAAAAATCCAGAAAGACACATCTTCTTCTACAGCTGTAAGGAAGCCTTTCATCGGAAAGAAAGAGGTGGTTGCCATATACCCATAAAGAAACCAAGGTAGGGCCGAACGCCGACCAATGGTAGGAGCTGTTATGATTCCTAAGCCTGCATCTGATCAGCAAAGAAATAATCAACCAAGGGTAGAAAGGCCAGTCAGGCAGTTCACCAGAATCAACATGACCCCGTATTAAGTATTACCGCATCTACTAAGATCCAACTTGGTGACCTTGAAAGAAGCTCCGAAAAACCCCAATACAACATCCCCTCATTATCATCCCAATGCCCGTTGCGCATATCACTCTGAAAGTCCTGGTCACAATACTAATAACTGTTGGGCCTTGAAGAACAAAATACAAGACCTAATTGAAGCAAAATAAATTGAGTTTGATGCACCTGAGAAACCAAATGCATTTCTGCTCCTATGCCCAGACATGGTTACAATGCCAATGCCATTGAAGAAGGATTGTTTGTTACTTCAGTTAATGAACTCGTGACCCCCCTTCTAACTGTTAAAATGAACTTGTTGAATGTCGGCGTGTTCCTAGGATGTGATGAAGATTTCCGTTTCTGTTTATCCTCACCAACCATTTGTCCTTTGTTTAAAGTAGGCGTCCAGTGCCGGATGGATAACAAAGAGATTTTGTTTGAAAAGACTCATGTTACACCTGTTCCTTTTGAAGATGTTTCTATCATTACCGTTTCCGCCAATTCTTCCAGGGTCTCCACCAAAAGACCCATTAGAATTACATCAGTTCCGAAAGCAGCTCCTTTAATAATCACAATGCCTGGGCCAGTCCCATATGAATCAGACAAGACCGTGCCGTGGAATTACGGAGGGGAAATATACTACCATGGCATCAAGAAGGACTGGCCAACCACCAAAGAGATAAATTACGAGAAAGAAGACTCTGACATCAGTAATATTGCCGGAACTAGCAAAATTACCTGAAGTGGTAGGATCTTTTCTCCAGAAATTGCTCCCCCAAAAGCAGTTTCTGGACCCGTAATTATCCCTGAGGCTGCTCCCAAGATTACAAGGCCTCCACTCTGGATGTCGTCATTGAAGGATGCCAAAGCAGTGGTGGAAGAAGGTGGATGCACTATCTGGGGACATCTCCCAGATATCCCGTATAAATCTGACAGGTTTGGCTTAGGTTTCACTTCAAGTGCTCAAAAGGCTATACGTCGTGCCCGTGCTGGAGGGCCACCCTTGAAGATCAGCAACCGTGAAGTCAACGCAGTGGAAGATGGTGAAGATATTTATAACCTGGAGGAATGGATCTTCTCGACTGTCAATGGAGGGCTCAGCAATTGGGAGGCTAGAGACTTCGTCCCAATCACTTTCATCCCTCAGTAATTTGTCTTTACATTTTGTTGGATCGGTAATATTCAAAACAATTCGCACTCTTAAAACCTTGTGTCTTACCAGAGGCACAATGGTCCATTTGTAAGGGTTATTATCTCATTTTTCATATGACATCAATGAATCATGGACGTTTTCGCATTCAAAATTTTGTGCTCATTGTTTTTCTTTTACATTTTACTTTCTTTCAAAGATAGCTATACCCTTACATACACCCACACTCACAATGCAGGTATACATCCATTCTGGATCCCATGGGTAACGATACTGCTATGGCCTTTTGTGACTCTGAGAATCTAATCTACCAAGCCGAAAACAAAGGTGAGGAAGATTGTGAAGTACCAGGGGAACTTGTCAGATTGCTACAACAAGAGGAGAGAACCATTCAGCCTCACGAGGAACTCGTGGATACAATCAACCTGGGTACCGAAGAAGACAAAAAAGAGGTCAAGGTGGGTGCCAATCTAGAACCTAGTGTCAAGGAGCATCTGATTCAGTTGTTACACGATTAAGTTGAAGTCTTTGCCTGGTCATATAAAGACATGCCAGAACTTGATATAGACATCGTGGTACATCGTCTGCCTACAAGATAAGATTGTCCGCCAGTAAAGCAAAAGGTTCTTCGCATGAGGCCTGATATGTCAAAAAAGATTAAAAAAGAGGTCATGAAACAATTCAATGCTGGATTTTTGGTTGTCACCTCCTACACCCAATGGGTTGCCAATGTTGTTCCCGTACCCAAAAAAGACGGCAAAGTGCGAATGTGTGTGGACTACAGAGATTTTAATAGGGCAAGCCCTAAGGATGACTTTCCACTCCTCCACATTGATATCCTAGTTGACAATACAACACAATACAAAGTATTTTCCTTAATGGACGGATTCTCAGGTTACAACCAAATCAAAATGTAGCCTGAGGACATTGAGAAAACAACATTTGTCACACAGTGGGGCACATTCTACTACAAGGTAATGCCATTCGGATTGAAGAATGCTGGGGAAACCTATCAACGCACCATGGTAGCTTTATTTCATGACATGATACATCACGAAATAGAGGCCTACGTAGACGATATGATAGCCATATCAAAAAAAGAAGAAAAGCACATTGATCACTTACAAAAAATGTTTGAGAGACTGAAGAAGTACAAGCTGAGGTTGAATCCAAACAAATGCACATTTGGGGTACGGTCCGGTAAACTCCTAGGCTTTATCGTCAATAACAAGGGTATTGAGGTTGATCCTGACAAAGTTAAAGCAATACAAGAGATGCCTGCTCCTCGTACTGAGAAGGAAGTCAGAGGATTCTTGGGGCGTTTGAACTATATTGCCAGATTCATTTCTCACTTAACAGCTACTTGAGAGCCAATCTTCAAGCTATTAAAAAAAGATCAAGTAGTCAAATGGAATGATGAATGCCAAGTTTCTTTTGACAAAATCAAAGAATACTTGCAAGAGCCTCCTGTGTTGATGCCACCAGTTGAGGGAAGACCGTTGATTATGTATCTGACTGTTTTAGAAAACTCAATGGGGGTGTCTATTGGGGCAGCATGACGAGTCTGGCCGAAAAGAGCACGCTATTTACTACCTGAGCAAAAAGTTTACCGACTGTGAAACCAGATATTCACTGCTCGAGAAAACTTACTGCGCTCTGGCATGGGCTGCTCACCGGCTAAGATAGTATATGTTGACTCATACTACCTTGTTGATATCTAAGATGGATCCGATAAAATGCATCTTCGAGAAGCCTGCTCTTTCTGGGAGAATAGAGAAATGGTAGATGAACCTGACAAAATATGACATACAGTATACTACCCAGAAAGCCATAAAGGGGATTGTATTAGCCGATCACCTTGCTCACCGAGTTGTAGAAGACTATTAGTCCACGAAGTTACTTTTTTCTGGATGAAGACATCATGACATTAGACAACTATGAAGAATTCAGGCCATATGACGGACCTGAACAAAGATCCGAATGGACCCTGTTCTTTGATGGAGCCTCCAATGCACTCGGAAATGGTATTGGTGTTGTACTCATATTTCCGGAAGGTTCTCATACTCCCTTTACTGCCAGACTTTGCTTCAATTGTACAAACAACATGGCGGAATACGAAGCGTGCATCTTTGGTCTCAAAGCTGCCATAGACCTAGGGATCAAATCCTTGGATGTATTTGGAGACTCAGCTTTGGTCATCAGTCAGATCAAAGGGGAATGGGACACCAAACACCCTAACTTTATCCATTATAAAGAACATATTTTGACATTGCTACCACATTTTGAGAAGATTACCTTCGAGCATTTCCCGCGAGAAGAAAATCAGCTAGCAAATGCACTAGCCACAATGTCATCTATATTTAAACTTAAATGGGATAATGAGGCTCCCCAGATCACCATTGAATGAATGAATGAACCAGCGCACTATCACGAGATTAATACTGAAGAAGTATTGGACCATCCTTGGTTTCACGAAGTCAAGAGGTATCTCGAGGCTCAAGAATATCCAGAAGGAGCTTCAATCAATGATAAGAAGTTCTTAAGGAGATTTTCTGCTAAGTTCTTCCTCAGTAATGGCATCCTGTACAAATGCAATCATGACTCTGTGTTACTTCGGTGCGTAGATAAGGTTGAGGCTGAAAGGATCATGGCTGAATTACATGAAGGAACTTTTGGTACCCATTCCAGCGGGCATACAATGGCAAAGAAAATCCTACGGGCAGGCTATTACTGGTCTACCATGGAAGAAGATTTCTATCAACACTCTCGAACCTGCCATAAGTGTCAAATTTATGCTGACAAGGTGCATGTACCTTTGGTTCCTCTGAATGTCTTAATAGCTCCTTGGCCCTTTGCTATGTGGGGGATTGATATGATTGGGGAAATTAAGCCGACAGCCTCCAATGGACACCACTTCATCCTAGTGGCCATCGACTATTTTACAAAGTGGGTGGAGGCTGCTTCCTTTGCTTCTATCACCAAGAATGTTGTTGCCCGCTTCATCAAGCAAAATATCATTTGCCGGTACGGTATCCCGGAAAGGATCATCACTGACAATGGTACAAATCTCAACAACACTATGATCACCGCCTTGTGCGAGCAATTCAAGGTTCAACATCACAATTCTTCTCCCTACCGGGCGAAGATGAATGGTGTTGTCGAAGCTACAAATAAAAACATTAAAAAAATCATACAGAAAATGACAGTCACATATAAAGACTGGAATGAGATGTTACCATTCGCTCTCCACGGGTATCGTACCACAACTCGCACATCAACTGGGGCAACACCATATTCCTTGGTATACGGAATGGAAGCCATCTTGCCTATTGAGGTTCAGATTCCCTCTCTGAGGATTATAAAGGATGCAGGTTTGAACGAAGACGATTGGATCCAGACTCGACTTGATCAACTGAACTTGATTGATGAGAAGAGAATTATCGCTGTTTGCCATGGTCAAATGTATAAAAACGGATGATCAAGGCTTTCAACAAAAAGGTCAGACGCCAAGTGTATAAAGTTGGAGATCTAGTGATCAAACGCATCATCTTACCACAAGGTGATCACAGGGGTAAATGGACTCCTACATATGAAGGACCATTTGTAATCAAAAGCATATTGTCTGGTGGGGCAATGATCTTGACTACCATGGATGGCGACAACCTGCCACACCCTGCGAATGCAGACATAGTCAATAGATACTAAGCATAAGAGACCCGCCAGGATGACACACCTAGGAAAAACAAGGGCATCCCGGCGAACCAAAAGGGTTCGGCAAAAAATTAGGGATAAAACAAAAAATCTGTACACCCGACAAGTTGAAAACCCGAAAGGGCGACTTGGGAAAAAAGGGGTTTCCCGGTGGACTGAAAACCCGAAAGGGCGGTCCAGGCAAAAGTTAGGGAATTAAAGCGTATGACTATGTCCCGTTGGATCACTTTACGGACAACCTTTGGCTTCCACTGACAAACTCGAAGGTTCTGATAAAATTCAATCATCTTCGGACGAGGCAACAAATAGACAATATGCTCAGAGATACGAAGGCTATGGTAGAATGGAAACCCCATGGGATTTTTTGTACACATAGCTATCTTTTCTTTGTATCAAAATTTTCATTTTTTACGACAACATTCTCTTACTAGAATGTTTGTCTCCTTGTAAAAAAAAATACTTATTCAAAATCAATACAAAATAGTCCTTTGAAAGTGCAAAAAGCTATTTTTCTTTTCTTTACGCTTGTTTTGTTTACAAAAATGTCCAATGATTCATTATTGAGCATATGCATTTGAACATAATCACTGTTTACAAATAAACAAAGTGAAAAGAGACAATTACTGATAGGTTGAAAGGATAGAAGAATATCTTTAAGACTATTCCATAAGTAAACCCCTACAGTACGTCATTTAAATCCCCAGCAGAATGAAGTTTCAAATTGTGAATCCCCAGTAGAAGTCGTCAATATTCTCAGGATTCCCCGGTAGGATTTTACAAGCAGCACTTGGCATTTCCCTTACAACAGAGTTTATTTCTCAAAACGGAAATTCATCAACACTTCGACTTCAAAGCATGAATAATCACATTTCCTCAATAACAGTCAGGGATTTATTTTCCCCAATCCAACTACAATACATCAAATCAACTCACATATGCATACATCGTATCCTTATATTATAAACATTGATAAAGAAAATGCATCACATCATACATTTCATGCAATATGACTTTGCACTTTAGCTAAAATTTTACCCTTTTCAGGATAAGATTAACAACTACCATTTACAATATTCAAAAACTGATACAGTTCAGATACGCACCAAACACGGATGCCATCCTGATACTCATTCAGTTCAAATACGCACCAAATACAGATGCCATTCTGATAACTCATTAAGTTCAGATACGCACCAGACACGGATGCCATCCTGATACTCATTCAGTTCAGATTCACACCAAATACGGATGTCATTCTAATAACTCATTCAAAGACAACTTTTGATACAGTTTAGATACGCACCAGACACAGATGCTATCCTGATACTCATTCAGGTTCAACTTTTGATATAGTTCAGATACGCTCCAAATACGGATGCCATCCTGATACTCATTCAGATTCAACTTTTGATACAGTTCAGATACGCTCTAAATATGGATGCCATCCTGATACTCATTTAGGTTCAACTTTTGATACAGTTCATATACGCTCCAAATATGGATGCCATCTTGATACTCATTCAGATTTAACTTTTGATACAGTTCAGATACGCTCTAAATATGGATGCCATCCTGATACTCATTCAGGTTCAACTTTTGATACAGTTCATATACGCTCCAAATATGGATGCCATCTTGATACTCATTCAGATTTAACTTTTGATACAGTTCAGATACGCTCCAAATATGGATGACATCCTGATACTCATTCAAAGACAACTTTCAAATATAGTTCAGATACGCACCAGATACGGATGCCATCCTGATACTCATTCAAAGACAGTTTTCAGATACAGTTCAAATACGCTCCAGACACAGATGCCATCCTGATACTCATTCAGTCTCAACTCTCAGATACAGTTCAAATACGCTCCAAACACGGATGTCATAATGATACTCATTCATACTCAACTTTCAAATACAGCTCAGATACGCTTCAGACACGGATGCCATTCTGATACTCATTGTTTCAGCTTACAGATTACAAAATCAACAATCACTCTTGGATGACATCTTTAAGCCCATCTCCAACAACTATCCAGGTTTTCATCTCGAAGTAACCCTACTATCCAGGTTCCTTCTCCCTTATCTCCAGACAACAGTTTACAACACTAAAAGGCCCAGACCCAACCAGATACGGTCAGTGCCATACTTCCCCAATAGGTCGCTGTACAACCTAGACCCTAACAAGGTATACATTCTACTTTCACTCCCTCAATCAAGAGTTACTTCCCCAGTAGAGTAATGGACAACTGAAGCTCCCAGATATTACTTCCCAGGGCGTAAATCAACATTCCTCGGCAGAGTCCTCTTCGACAGCATGTACAGGAATTCTCACCAAGGAATCTCTTATGCAACCGATCCTTTCTGGATGGCATCTTTAAGCCCATCTCCAACGATTCCCCGTCGCCTTCCAAATGTCATCTGTAAGCCCATTCCCTAAATAATTAACCGCAACATCATCGAGTGCAAATTTCTGGGCACTCTAGTGTTCAATCATCTTCCACCTTCAGATCACGTAAGGCAGACCAGCCAATATACATCCCCAGGCTTAAGAAGATAGAACAGGGGCAGCTGTTGTACCCCAAAATTTGCCCTCTCATTTCTCAAAAGATCATCCTGGACCCTTAGGCTTGCTTCCATCCAATTTCAAGCCTGGATTTACAAATTTTCCAAGAAAGTCATTCACGAGGGTAAAATGGTCATTTGCATATTGAAAAGTCAAACTTTGACTTTTGATCAAAATCAAGTCTCAGGAGTCATATTTCATCAAGACATGTTTGAGATATGAAGTTTTTTTCATCTGGAAATTCAAAAAATAAAAGGTTACTTTGGAAAAGTTAAATTTCTAAATATTTAGAATTTTTCTAAGTGTTTAAGAAATATGACAAGCTCAGAACTTCTGATCAGATTATCACCATGATGCAAGCTGATTCTGGCAGAACTTCTAATAAAATAGTGATAGATTTCAATGAGATCTAAAACATTGCAGAATAGAACTTCCCCTGGAAATGCTGGAATTTCAAGTTATAAATGTTCAGAGACACGTCCTTGAAATTAAAGCACTCAGCAAATTCTGGACATTTTCAAGACAGAGTTGGGTCGGAACTTCTGAGCCAGTTTTTATAAAGGTTCAGTCAGAGTTTGCAAGGGTAATTACAAGAAGGTTACAGAGCGTGCTACAAGCTTCCTGGAAAGTCTGAGAGCTCCTTCAGAACATGACTGGAGCAAGGAGATACAAAGATCAGAGGTTGGATGTTACGCTGAAGCAGAACTTCTGATCCAGAATTAAGCAATGATACAGTGTTTCACATGGCAGGATTTCTGATTTGATAAATCTAATCATCATTTAATGCTCATAACCACTTTTGAGTTTTTATCCAAAGGATTTCCCCCACGTGTACCCCTATTGTCTTGGGAAAGCAAACTTTTGTGAAAAAGTGTGTTAGGCCCATGTGTTGCTTTTACTTTTCCTTAATTCATGCTGACAAATCAAGCTTAGGCGCTGCTAAACCTGCTAACCATCCTACTTTGTGCCTCGAACCATACTTGTTTGAACTTGCTTCAAGAACAAGTCAGCGCCTAGCATATGATGGCTATACTTTTGATTTCTCCAAGCTACAAGATTTTTGCCTATAAATTGAGAGCCATTGGCAACGGTAAAAGGGTCAGAAATTTGAGAAAGAAAAGCACTGAAACCCTGATAAAATTCCAAGAGTCCAAAAACTATAAACACAACATACAAAACCTGTTAACTTTTGATTCCTTACATTCAAACTCCATTTGTTCTTAAATGTTTCTTGACTAAAGCCATCCATGCAGTTGCTGATTCACATATTAGAAGTTATCCTAACTTCCGTGTTTATACTGCAATACACTCTCTATCCACCTCCACCTCAAAGAAATCATAACATCATCCCTTGGTTGTTCCAGAAGTTGAAAACTTCCAACCTGCTGAGCACGTGAAGAAGCTGCTCAGAACATCAACAGAGTTCAGGACCAAACTCCAGTTCACCGAGTCTTTTCCAGCTGCAAGGTAAGCTTCTACTGACTCTCATCATATTACTTAGGCATTGTCAGATTTTGCATGTTTAAAATACAATGTAGATATTCTGATTCTGATGATGTACATATTCTGAGATTTCATGCATCTGCCTTTCTAAGTAGAGGGAATTCCAGTTCAGAGCTTCATGAAGAAATTAGGACTCAGAATTAGGATTAGCCAATTCACGTTTGCTTCTGATCTATATTGCTGATATCTCTTGCTTCTGAAACATTATGAAACTTGCCATAATTGTCATGTGCGCATCTTCTGTTTTGTTAAGAAATCATTAAGTTGCAGATGTTCTGACTAGCATGGAGAGAGAGACGAAGTTCTGTCAGTGGCATCAGAACTTCTGAAAACTTCTTTGTTCCCAGCGGATCCATAACTTCTGACCTTCCCTATTTTTATTAACGTTGTTTATGTTTGTGCAGCATGTCAAAGTCAGAACTTCTGACCTCTTCTATTTTAGCACTTGCGTTGATCATGTCTTCTTTCTCTTTGTTATTTTTTACCATCACTTTTATTTTATTCATTAATCAAAAACACCAAAAACATTTTTCATTTTTACATGTTTTATTTTATTTCTTAAAACAAAAGGATCAAAAATATTTTCTTAAACAAAAACTTATCTCTTTTTTTTCTAAAATAAAACAAATTCTTTTCACATTTTCTTATACATTATTATCCATTCAATATGGCTGTAATAGTAACTTAGGACTTAATTTTATTTGCAATCCCCATTTGTAAATATGTACCCCCAATCCTAAAAGATTGTAATAGCATAGGACTTTACATTTCTGCAATTTATCGCTTTCAAATATAAATGCTAGTAATTAGCGTGTGTATGGCAAGACATGAAAACAACAAATAGATAACCTAAAAAGCAAGACTAAATGCATGCAATCAAACACACTTTGCACACATGCACCCTTAGGGTAATCTCACTTTGTTGCCTATCGGAAAAATAGTCATGTCCCTCGAACATGGGCGTTTTAGCAAAAGACCCTCGATAAAAGATCGTAGTCCCTCGATGACCCTTGATGTTGCCTTCGATAAACGATCTAGTCCCTAAATGACATTGCTAAAACGTCCCATAGGTTTCCTTCTATGACTATACAAACGTCCCAACGCCCGACCCTTCACATCCAACGATGGGGCTTCTTACCAACTCAATTATAAGATAGCAACATCTAAAGGAGGAGGAAAAGAACATCTAAGACCTTTTGAGTAGGTAGATCCGCTCCTAGTTGCTTGCTTGCTCACAACAAAAACATTTTATACACCAACACTTTGAAACATTTTCAAAAGATAACACTTTGTATGCGTTCTTATAGAGACGAGAATTATTACAAAGACACCCTTTTCAAAATCACTTTCAAAAACACATCTCACAAACACCTTTTTGAACTATCTTCGAAACAAACACTTTGTATGCGTTCTTATAGAAACGAGAATCATTATAAAGTTACATTTTCAAAATACTTTCAAAAACCACACCACAAGCACATTCAAACAAAAGCAAGTGATCTAGCAAGTAACTAAGAGCCCATGAAAAACCATGGATGAAAAGGGTGCTAATACCTTCCCTTTTCATAATCTACCCCCCAAATTCAAGAAAACAACTCTAAAGGTCTTTCATGTGCTTTTTCACCTTTCCTTTTGGATAAAAGAAAAGTCGATGGCGACTCTTGCTAAACCGCAACATTTGAGAATACAAAATGTAAAACCTCAAGTCAGTTCTCCCACCGTATCACAGTAACCCTTTTCCCCGAAGCTCGGTAATAGTCTAGATTTATTTTTATGTAATTTACTGCTTTCCTTATTATTGCTAGTTTAATAGGATTGTATGGAAAAGACTAAAAGTAAATGCTAGATAACCATAAATACAAAACAAAATAAATGAAACACAACACACTTCGCACACGCGTACCTCTAGGGTGACCCTCACTTGTTGCTTCGGATGAAAAATAGCCATATCCCTCGAACGTGGGATGCTTTAGCAAAGACCCTCGGTTAAAAGATCGTAGTCCCTCAATGACCCTTCGATGATGACTCGGTAAACGATCTTAGTCCCTTACGATAAAATTTCTAAAGCGTCCTACGAGTTGCCTTTGTGACTCTATAATGACCCACGCTTGTCCCTCAAACATCCATTGATAGGGCTTCCTACTAATTAATGGTAGGATAGCACTATCTAAGGGAAAGGAGGAAAATAATAAATACCTTTTGAGTAGGTAGATAGCATGTAGTCGCTTGCTCACAAATCAAAAACATTTTCACACATACACTCTTTTCTAAAATATTTTCAAAACAAACACTTTGTATGCGTTCTCAACGATACGAGAATCATTATAAAGTTTACCGCACTTAGGCATTTTCAAAATATTTTCAAACTTACACAAACACAAAGCATTTTAAAGTGAGCGAGTGATTGAGAGCCCGTAGATAAATACAGATGAAAAGGGTGCTAAAACCTTCCCTTTTCATAACCTACCCCCCTTACTCAAACAATTCTCAAAGGTATTTCCTATTCTTTTCACCCTTTCCTTTATTGGATAAAAGAAAAGTCGGTGGTGACTCTTGCTATCCGTAACATCTGTGATAAAACGCAAAACAAAAAGTCAGTTGTCTCACCATATTACAGAACTGGCGACTCTGTTGGGGAAAATAAAAGTGGGGTTACCTTAAGAGCTAACTCACTTTTTAATTTCTTTACTTGTTTGCCTTGTATTCTTTATATTTTGGGATATGCTTGGGTTTATTTCTTGTATAGATCCTATACCCTGATCTGGGGGAATTTTAGGTAAGTAGCAATAGATCGTGAAAACTGCACGGCGTATACCGATACAGTTGAAGCGATGGCTACGTTAGTGTGCCACATTAGTTGATGCAGGTGTCCTTTGAGTTAACTCAAGGAGAATGTGGGCTGCCGCGTGGTGTCATAAAGCACTAACTGACCGTAGAACCTTAGTTGACACAACTTAGCCATTAGAAAGTAGTGAGATTGCCAGCTTTGGTGCAGACTGAAGTTGGTTGATACTCGATGCTACATTAATTGAGATCGGACTCTCGGGATATTTCAGTCGCAAATTAGATGCTTGTGTTGAAACAATTCCTGGGAGAAAGATCAGTGATATTGAGGCTCCTAGAATCCAGTTACTTCTTTTAGGATAGGTTGAGCCAACTAAAACTTCAAGAGGGTACTTACCTATAAACTCCATGCAAGCTTAAACATAAGGCCTTGCGTGTTTTGTTTGTATATGATTAAATTGTTCGAACATGACATCATAACATCATACCAATTCATTTTCACTAACCATTTAAAGGACTAAGGGATTTATCTTTGTTATGTTTTGCAGGCTATGGCCCCCGCTCGCTGAAATACTATCTGGATCAACTTTGTAAGAGTTCCTCCTCAGCTTAAGGAGTTAGTCTCAAGGGTTCCTGAAAGTTTTCCATTCATCAAAAGGCATGATCGACTACTCAGTCTGGTTACCCCGGGTTTTGACAAAGACATGATAAGTGTTCTATTCCAGTTCTTTGACCATGCACATCACTTCTTCACCTTTCTATATTATCAGTTAGTACCCACAATGGTGGAGTTCTCTCAACTACTGAGAGTGCTTGTTCTTGATTAGATGCACTTCACTGGTTTAGAGGAATACCCAAAGCCAGAAGATATTGCAGCAGCCTTACGTATAAAGCGGTCCGACATTGTAGCTAATTTTGAAACGAGAAGTGGAGTCAAAGGTTTTCTGGCCAAATTTTTGATAAAGAAGGCTCAACTGTTTCTTGATGCTATGAGTTTCCAGGCTTTCGAGGAGATTTTGGCTTTGCTAATCTATGGGTTGGTACTATTCCCTAATCCATACCAACTCATAGATGTGTGCGCCGTCAAAATATTTCTCACTCGTAACCCTATGCCTACCTTGCTCGGAGATATTTTGCGTTCTCTTCACACTCGTGCTATGAAGAGACGAGGAACTCTCATGTGTTATATACCTCTTCTGTCCATGTGGTTTATTTTGCACCTTCCTTGCTCGGTTATGAAGAATGAACAATTTTGGAGGTGGTCTCAAAGAATAATGTCACTTTCTCATATAGACATCTACTGGTATTCTCGATCTCACGAGGATATTACTATTATCGACCGCTGTGGGGAATTCCCTAATGTTCCACTCTTTGGCATTAGGGGAGGTATTACTTACAACCTCTCTCTGGCTCTACGTCAATTTGGTTATGCTCGAAGAAATGGTCCTCATGACACATCTATCCAGGGTATTATGTTCTATTACGAAAATGATCCTTAAGGTTATCGTCGAAGGTTTGTACATGCTTGGGGCATTATGAGCAAGATGGATAGTAAGGCTTTAGGACAGAAGAACTCCATCCCTATGGAGCCCTATCTCAAATGGGTATGAAATCGTGCTCAAAACCTTATGATGACATATCTTGCTATCTTATCGGTGATCATGGAGCCTATTATCGAAGGAGACGTTTCTTGCACCATCCTTCATCCAGACATGCCTATTGACCTTGAAGAATTGCATAAGTCTTGGATTCAACCGAAGGAAGAACGGGACACCTTCGAGACCCAATTATATGCAAGTGAGAAGAAAGTGTTGGAGCTCACCAAGAAACTTCACGAGGAACAGAGTCTTAATGCATACATCAACACAAAGAGGAAGCGTTAGTGGGAGATTTGAGTCTTAGGTCTTAAGAGTTTATATTTTTGTCTCTTTGAAACCCTTTTGTTTTCATTGTAAGCCTAAGAGGCAATTGTAATTTTGAATTTACTAATAAAATTCTTTGTTTCTGTCTCCTCTTGGTTAGAAAATTTAAATCTTCAGAGGTCCTTGAAAACATTGCATTTATATATCATGCATCATTACATAACAGGTTTTTCATACAGGTTTTCTCATCTACTTACTGTTTATTTCAGTATAAGATGACCCTCGAATAAACTGTTAAGGATCTCCAAGCTCAGCATGCATAATTTCAAGAGACTCTTCTAAATCTTGCACAGGGACAGAAAGACCTGATTGCGCTCGTCACCAAGAAAAATAAGACTAAATAACTGGCTGTTATCCTCAATATGGGGAGAAGATTCAAGGGTCCTACTCAACCAGTTCAAGTGGATGATGTTTCCTCTGAGGAAGACGACAACCAAGAAGAGGATGGTAGAAGAATCAAGATGGAAGGTAGAAATAATCAGGTTTCTAAAGATGAAGACTACTCCGGTGAACAGTATCCTCATGCAGATGACAAGTACAAGCAGTCAGAAGAGCGACTCAAAGCTATGGAAACCTAGAAGGTGCCTGGATTGGATTTTGGAGAACTAGGTATGATTCTGGGGGTGGTTATCCCTCATAAGTTCAAGGTCCCTGTATTTGCTAAATATGATAGGGTTTCTTGTCCCAGACTTCACCCGAGGTCGTATGTTCGAAAGATCCAACCTCATACTGCTGACCGGAAATTATGGGTCCATTTCTTTCAAGAGAGTTTGGATGGAACTTAACTTGAACGGTTCTATCAGCTCGTAGTAACCAACATTCACACCTGGTAAGACTTGGCTACTACTTTCTACAAGCAGCATCAATAATGCTGACCTGGCATCGACACGAGTGCAACTACAAAACATGTCCATGGGCTCAAATGAAGGGTTCAAGGAATATGCACAAAAATAGAGATATTTGGATGGAAGGTTGCAACCTCCCTTGCCTGGCCGGGAGCTGGTAGATATGTTCATGGGCACTCTAACATGCCCATTCTTTAATCTGTTGATTGGAAGCTCTTCGTCTGGTTTTACAGAGCTGATTCTAACTGGGGAAAGAGTTGAAAGTTGTATTAAAAGGGGGATGGTTCATATGGCCACGTCTTCTAATTATGTGAAGAATCCATTCGTTGGTAAAAAATAAGCCAATGATATCTATGGAGAGAAGGGCCATAGTAAAAATGACCGTCATCAGTCTATGGGAGCGGTGCTGATCTCTAATCCAGCGCTTGTTCAACAACAACAATAGGGTAGCTGACAAAGGCCAGACGCTCTGTTAAGGTAGTTTACCAAGATCGATATGCCTTTATCTCATGAATTGCAACATTTGTTAAAAGATGAACCCATTTCACCGCGGGATCCTCCTCAGAATTCGAACACATCCTCTCCAAAGTACAATCCAAATGCAAGGTGTGCCTATCATTCTAACAGTTTTGGGCATGACACCAACAATTGTTGGCCCCTGAAAAGCAAGATTCAGGATATGATCGATAATAAGGAGATTGAGTTCGGTCCTCCGGAGACTCCGAACATGATTACTACACCTATGCCTAAGCATGACAAAGGCATAAGTGCTATTGAAGATGTTTTATATGTTGCCTCCGTAAGTGATGTGGTTAGTCCTCTCTCAACAATCAAGGAGAATTTGTTACAAGTCGGTGTATTTCTGGGTTGTGTTAAAGAATATTATTGTTGTGCAGTTCAACCCAATGGTTGCGAGTTACTGAAGGAAGGCGTTCAGCGCCTGATGGATGAACATGCAATTTTGATTGAGAAAGTTTTGTATGCTGAGAATTTGTGCCAAGATTTGTCTATCGTATCTGGTACTGCTTTCAGGATCACTTCCAAGGGTCTTGAAAGGATTACCGCCAATCCAAAACCTGCTCCTTTAATCATTACAACAATTGGGCCCATCCCATATTCCTCGAAAAAGGATATTCCATAGAATTATGAGTCTGACGTCTATTACCACAACATTAAACAAGAGTTGTCTGATGAAGATGATGAAGAGGTTGGTCCCAGCATTGTCAATATTACGGGGACCAGCAAGTTACTAGAAGCGGAAGTATTTTCTTCCCGAAAATCTCCCCACCTGTTTAAGTCACAGTTACCAAGTCAACTTCCAAGGCTCGGGGTAAAGAGCCAATGATAGAGCCTGCCCATACAGAGGCATAAAAAGAAACCACAGTCAAGGACACCTCTGGACAAGAAGTGGAATAAGTTTTGAAGATCATCCGCAAGAGCGACTATAAGATTATTGAACAGTTGGGGCTGACCCCGTCCAAAATCCCCATGTTATATTTACTACTGCATTCTGAAGCCCATGCGCAGGCTTTAGTAAAATTCTTGAAGACAACTCATGTGCCGCAAGAAATTTCAGCTGATCAATTTGGAAGTTACGTATCTAGTTTGACAACTGATAATGGACCAGGCTTCTCCGATGCTGACCTGACTCCGGAGGGGAGAAATCATAATAGGGCCTTGTATGTCTCCATTGAATGCAAGGGCACTATGTTGGCTCATGTGTTAATTGATATTGGCTCTTTGTTAAATGTTCTACCAAAAGGCGCTCTTAACATACTAGATTGTGAAGGGGTTGTGCTGAAACCCAGTAATATCATAGTTCGAGCCTTTGACATGTCTAAAAGAATGGTGCATGGAGAAGTAGACCTCTCAATCAATGTGGGTTTATAAATATTTGATTCCCACCTTCTATGTAATGGACATCCGACCAGCTTATTATTGTCTATTGGGACGCCCCTGGATCTATGGGCCTGGTGTTGTTACCTCCACCTTGCATCAGAAATTAAAGTATCATGTAAAAGAGAAGGTTGTTACTATCTGCAGAGAAGAGGAGTACATGGTCAGCCACCTAAATTCATTTCGGTACGTGGAGATGGACGGAGAACTTATCGAGACTCCCTATCAGACCTTTGAAGGGATTTCCCATGCTGCTGTTAAATATGTTTCTGCCATTCCAAAGACTACCAGAATTCGGCACAAGATGGTTTCCTTAAAATATGCCAAAGCCACTATAGAAGAAGGTGGTTGTACTATTTGGGGTCAACTTCCTGATATCCCTTATAAATATGACAAGTTTGATTTGGTCTTTAATGCAGAAGTTCAAAGGCCTATTCTTCGCGCTCGGGATGAAAGACCTCTGTTCCGTATCAGCAATAACAGAGTCAACACTGTAGAAGATACTGACAGTGATTATGACTTCGACAGCTGGATATTCCCTACCATTGGCGATGGACTTGACAATTGGAAAGCAGAAGATATTTTCCTTATCTCCTTTAGCCAGGAGTAATAGCTACATTCCTGTCTTATTGCTTTTAAAAGATTTTGGTTATGTAATAAACAATGACTTTAACCTTGTGTCTTACCCGGGGCACAATGGTTCATTTGTTAAGGGTTGATAATTCATAAACATTGTTCATTCAATAAAAACATTGGATGTTTTGCACTCGAATTTTGTGCTCTCTGTTTTTTTCTTTTATCTTATTGCATTTTCAAATATCTATGTGTTCTTACACACATCCACACACTACATTGCAGATCCTCATCCACTCTGGATCTCGTTGACAACAATTCTGCTATTGCCGCTTATGACTTTGAAAATATGATCTACAAAGCCGAGGACAAAGATGAGGAAGATTGTGAAATACCTGGAGAACTTTCCATACTTTTAGTACAAGAAGAAAAGGCTATCCAACCACATGAAAAGCCAGTCGAAGTTGTAAATTTGGGTACCGAGACAGACAAAAAAGAGGTCAAGAAAGGTGCCAACTTAGAGAGTAGTATCAAGAACAAATTAATCCAGATGTTGCATGAATATGTTGAAATCTTTGCTTAGTCATACGAAGACATGCCAGGGCTCGATACTGATATTGTGGTTCATCGTCTGCCAATGAAAGCGGGTTGTGCTCCGATTAAGTAGAATGTTTGTCTCATGCATCCTGAAATGTCAGAAAAGATCAAGGTTGAGGTTATGAAACAATTCAACGCAGTTTTCTTAGTAGTGACATCATATCCTCAATGGGTTTCTAATGTTATTCTGGTGCCAAAGAAAGATCGCAATGTACGTATGTGTGTAGATTATAGAGATCTGAGCAGGGAGAGCCCCAAAGATAACTTCCCATTTCCACATATTAATTTCTTGGTCGATGTTGTACCCCAAAATTTGCCTACTCAATTTCTTAAGAATTCTCTCACAAGATCTCCATTGATTCAAGACTGCACAAGGTTTTATCAGCTCAAGATACCTCCTCAAACACTGATGATTCAAAACTAGGGTTTGAGTTTGCACAAGTACACTTGGACTTTTAATGCCCCGTATAGTTTCCATGGATCACATTGGGCTCTCAAGCATCAGGTCGAAGAAAGGAGGAAGAGGAAACTGTCGAAAGGGCAAAGCAGATCAAAAGGAGTGGTTGCAGATAACCATGTCGAATTCAAAATATGGTTCAGGCTGTTCAAACCACATGAATGATCAAAAGGAGTTATTGGTAGATTTTGACAAATCGAAGAAGAGAAAGCTTTCTTCGATCCCCAAGCTTCGACTAGGCAATGGCTTCCTTCGGGCAAGCTGTTTCGATCCACCAGCTTCAATTGGGCAATGGCTTCCATCAAGCAACCTGCTTCGATCCACCTCTAAACCCTTTGAAACACATTGTTTTGACACTTTGAATTACAAGTTTGTCTTCATGCTTGCTTCGATCCATAAGCTTCGATTGGGCAATGGCTTTCTTCGATCAACCTGCTTCGATCCACCTCTAAACCCTTCGATAGGACATTTAAGATAATGATCAATTCGATAAAAGTTCAATGTTTGAAAATTGTTCGACCACAAGGATATTTGGTTGTGGCATTTAAAGTTTGGACATTTGAGCTTTCGACCACTTAATCAACTGATTACTCAAGATATGGTTACTGATATTCCAAGTCTTGAGATGCCTGAAAAAACTTTGTGAAGTTTGTTTAGTAGGAAAACAATCTAAAAATTCTTTCGTTTCGACTATGCCAGTGAGATCATCTTGCATACTCAAAGTGGTACGTTCAGATGAATGTGGTCCACTCGAAGAACATACAATTGGTGGAAACAAATTGTTTTACCCCAAAAATTTGCCCTCTCATATTTCTCAAAACATTTCAAGAATGATCTCCAAATTGCTCAAGGTAGTCCAAGGGTTGGCCAGACAAGCTCTCTCCTAAGGCAGTCTACCCCAAATTAGGGTTTCATGTTGCATCAAGATCCTTGAGTCCAAGAGGTCCCAAATTCTCACCAATGTCCTAATATGTTCTCAAGATCATCCCTGTCAAGTTTCAAGCCTTGCAGAGAAAGTTTGCTCAGTCAATTGCTCAAAGGTCCAAAAATCGACTGTGTTAGGGCAAAAGTCAACTGTAACCCACATACAGTCAAACTTCAAGATTTTTGGTCAACATTCTAATTTTGAAGTATATTTAATCATTTGATCAAGGTTTGATCATGATTCATCAAGGATTGCTCATAATTCATCAAGACTCAAAAATTGCTAAATTAGGGTTTTACATGAAAAGTCAACCCAACTTTGACCAAGCATAACTTTCTCATACTTTATGAGAAATGACCATCCAAAGCTCATTTTGAATAGGATGAAATTCCCTACAATCCATCTTCAGCTCCCAAGATCAAAATATGCACTCACAAGAAGTTATGAATTTGGACATTATAGGTCATTTTGAAAAGTCAACAAAAACACCTTTTATATTAAAGCTTCACACATGAGCATGGAATATCAAATTGAGATTAGACTAAAAGTGTTGATTATAGGACATCTCAAGCTTTCTAAAAAGTCCAAGAACACCTCCAAAGAGTCAAAATTGAGGAAGTTATGTGTTGTACCCCAAAATTTGCCCTCCCATATTCTTCAAGATTTGTCAAGATCAATCTCCAGATGATTCAAAATCTCTCAAGGGTTGCACAGTTCAAACACCCTCCTAATACAGTCAAAATTAGGGTTTTGGTTCTTGCAAAGAAATTGAGGTTGTCAAGGGTCCAATCAAGTCCCATATGCCTATATACATTGTCAAGCATCCATATGCCAAGTTTCAAGACTCACAGCATCAAGTTGCACAGTCAAAAGCTCTAATTGCTTCACAGTCAACTGCAGGGGTAAAATGGTCATTTGACAGTCAAAAGTCAAAATTTTTGGTCAAAATCTCATTTTGAAGCCACAATCATCATTTGATCAAGTCTTGATCATGATTCCTCAAGCATGGCTCAAAAAGTCTCAAGATGTCAAAAGTTTCTATTTTTGGACAGCTGAAAAGTCAACTGCAATTTGACCAAGGCATAACTTTTTCATGGTTCATCAGAAAAATCCCATCCAATGCTCATTTTGAAGGGGATGACATTTCCCACAACTCATCTTCACATTCCAAATCCAAGAAATACTCTCACAAAAAGTTATTAATTTCAACATTATAGGTCATTTTCAAAAGTCAACAAAAAGGCACTTTAAGTCAAAGACTATAACTTGAGATTGGTAAATCAAAATGACATTGGACCAAAGGCATTGGTTAGAGGACTTCAAGACCTTTCCAAAATGTCCAAGAACATGTTCATAGCTTCAAAATTGAGCAAGATATGCATTGGAGAAGTTGGGAAATGTTTGGGAACTTTCAAAAGTTAACTTTGCCTAAAACATTTCATTTTTGCTAATGGGCCTCAAATTCCTTCTTGAATCTTTACCCAAGGCTTATGCACGACCCATTGAACTTAATTTGATTTATTTTATTATTTTTAATTAATTAATTGAATTTATATTAATATTAATTCATTTAATTGGTTTTAATTGTAGGAAAATTCAAAAGATATGCTTTTTAAATCTTTTTGTGAAGAAAATAAGGCTAGGGAAAGCTGGCAATTCGTGTGCACCTCAACGACCTCAAAATATCCATGATTGACAAGGTTTTAGGGTTTTAGAGCTTTTAAATTAGGGCTTTCTTATTGAGGAAAAATCAGGCCTTGAGACACATACAGTTAAACTCAGAAGCTCCATACGAATTGAATGAGACCCTCGCGCTCAATTTATGTGATGCCTGCTGCTAATCGCTATTATTGACACTTTTGGTTTGTGGGGGTTTAAAACCCTCGCTATCTTGTTTATGTTTATAGGTGAAACGAAGAAGACAATAGGCGTGGCAACATGTGACTGGGTGATTCAAATGAGTGGCGCGCTTTTTGTGTTCCCAGCATAATTATTACTTTTCATATATTATGTTTATTAGTTATTATGTTTACAAACAATTGCAGATGGTGTAGTGGTTGTGGACGTGTCTTGCAAACACTGGGACCTGGGTTTGATTCCCAGGTCCCCCATATATTTCTTCATATTTTTTCTTAAAGCATTCCAATGCAGCGCCTCTCAAATGTTCCACCATGAGCCTCACGCGTCAGTTTGCCAAGTGACCTTGATCAACAATCTGAAGGCCTGGAGATGATGAACACTCTATGCCCCAGTCAAACAGCATGCATGTGATCATGAAAAGTCAAACGTGGCTTGGTCTTCTTGGGCCAGAATTTCTCAATTTTACCTCCACTTTAGGCCATCACACCCCCTTTGGTTTGCTTTGTTTTTATTTTATTTTCTTTTCTTTCAATTCTTTCAATTGTTTAATTATTATTATTAATTCACCACAAATTAATTTTTCCTAATAAAAATCAAAAAATCAAAATTGTGAATATATTTTAATTATTTATTAATTTCACCATTAACTTATTTTTGTAAATAAATGCTAATAATTAACTTAGCTTAATTTAGGTTTAAATTTTAATCTATTTTTCTTAATAAATAAAAATTATATAGAATTAGGTTTTGACACTTTTAATCATTTTCTTAATTAATTATTATTATCATTATTAATTATTATTATTTTTGTACAAATAAATGTAAATTAATTAATTAGCTTAAATTAGGTTAACTTTAACATTTTCTTAATAATTAAAATAAACTTAGAACTAGGGTTTTCTCTTGATTTTAATCTTTTTATTCTCATTAAATACACAAAACACAAAAATATCTTTCTTGTAAATAGTTAATTAAATAATTAGATTTAATTTCAAGCAAAGGACAAAAAACTCTTAATTTCTCAAAAGGGTCAAAAACCCTCGGACGTTCCAGTTTAATTCTTTCGCACGTTATTTTTATATTTTGATTATTATGTAACCGTTTCCAGAATGTAATAGTAATTAGGTTTATTGTTTTTTTTTACTTTCCGCACTTTATCAAAAACGGGTCTTTGTTTTTTGGCGATGTATAGACCCGCGCCTTGTAATAGCGTAGCTTTTACCTTTCCGTATTTTATTTTCCGCACTCCTAACTACTAAATCGCATGAAAGAATGTATGATAATTAAAAACAACTCGTAGCTCACAATTGCATGATCCAAGATAAATGTTAACATGAAAACAACACACAATGCACATGCCACTTCTAGGGTACGCCTCACTCGTTGCCTCGAACGTGGTCGTCAAGTATAGGGTTTTTTAGCAGTCGCCCTTATGTCTAAGATCCAGTTGCCTCGAAACGGTTACCTCGGATTAAAAAGGATCTAGGACATTAGGGTTACTTCTAAGGCGTCCTACTATTGCTTCGGTGACCACACTGTCCCTAAAATCGAATTGACCCGAACACCTCCAACGGTGGTGCTACCTACCTCTCAATGGTGGGATGGCACTACCTTAAGGACTCTTACACAGCCTAATTCCTTAGGGTAGGTAGATGACTCATGGGTACTTGCTCTCTAAAACAAACAAAACAATCTTTTCATACTGATACTTTCAAAATCTTTCAAAACAAATTTTTCAAACACTCTTGAGGACTGATACAAGAGTTACTTAGGAATTTTTCAATGAAACTTTTTCAAAACCCACTCACATTTGAAAAGCAAACACCTTTTGAAAACATAAGAGCAAGTACCTAAGAGCCCGTGGATAACCACGGATAGAAAGGGTGCTAACACCTTCCCTTTCTATAAATCTACCTCCCGAACCGAGAAACATTCTCAATAAGGAATTTTGTTGTGCTTTTGTCCTTTCCATGTTGGAGAACATAAAAGACAGTGGCGACTCTTGCTTACCGCGACATTTCGTGAACCAGCATTTCAAACAGTCAGTTCTATTTCCACCGATCACAGAACTGGCGACTCTGCTAGGGATACTTAAAGTGAGGTGTACCTTAGGATAGATCATACTTATGTTTTCAATTGAATGTTTTGTTTGCTTTATTATTGTGGGCATTGTCTTGGAGTTTCATAGATCCTAACCCGGATCTGGGGATACCCTTTTAGGTAGCATAAGCTGTGAGGGACCTGTCCGGCGTAGACCGACACGGGTGAAGCAGTGGCTACGTTGGTGTGGCACCTTGGTCTGTACCGATATCCCTTGTGTTGCAACGAGGAGAATATGGGTCTTCTGAGGAGTCATTAAGCACCAACCGACCTTAGAACCCTAATTTGACCCAACTTGGCCATAGAACAGTAGCAGTATGCTACGCCCATTGAGGCTAAACTCTCGCGATGGTTCTGGCTGCAAGAAAAGATTGCGACGCTGGAGTTATGACCGATTGAGGGTAGTCAGTGATATTGGGATCCTCTAGAACCCGGTTACTTTTGATAGGACAAGTCTTAACCAACAAACTGAAAGAGGGTAGTACCCAAACTTCATGCTGGCCTAAACTCTAAGGGCTATCTTGTGTGACTTGTGTGCCTTATCATGTTTGCCTTCGTGAATACTTGTGGTGTGCTTTATCATGTCATCATGCCATCATAGACATTGCATGCATCCTGCATAAGGACTGACCTATTTCAAAGACAAGAGGGTTTCACCTTTGCTCTGTTTTGTAGGACATCATGATGCCTGTGCGAAGAAACACTATCCGGCTTAATTTTGTTCACCCACCTGAGTTGCTTGAAGAATTGGTTAGAAGAATTCCAAACACCACTTCCTTCATCCAGAGGCATGGTTCTCTTCTCGGTTTAGTCACTGCAAAGTGGGACCAACAATTGATGAGTGCCTTGACCCAGTTTTATGATCCCTTGTATAATTGCTTCACCTTTCAAGACTTCCAGTTGGTCCCTACCCTGGAAGAATTCTCTGATTTGCTTGGTATCCCTATCTTGGATCAGACTCCCTTCACCGGTTGGGAAAAGACTCTTAGGCTTGAGGAGATTGTTGCAGCCCTTCCCTTGACCAACAAGGAGGTAATGGACAATTGGGTGACTAGAAGCAGAGTTAAGGGCTTCTTGGCCAAGTTTCTGATTGGTAAAGCTAACAGTTTCTGGAATGACTTAGACTTCAGGGCGTATGAAGACATTCTGGCTCTCTTAATCTATGGTCTAGTTTTGTTTCCTAATCCTGATAACTTCATTAACGTCATTGCCATAAGGATCTTCATGTCTCGGAACCCTGTGCCCACTCTCTTGGGTGATATCCTGCAACAACTCTATGCTCGTACTGCCCAAAGACGAGGAACTCTGTGGTGCTATATTCCTTTGTTGGTGAGGTGGTTTATTTCGCACCTCCCTAAGTTTGTGCTGAAGAACAAAGAAGGAAGAGGCTGGGCTCATAGGTTAATGTCTCTCACTGATAATGACATCATTTGGACTCTCAGAGGTTTGGATGAGGTAGATGTTATTGATCGTTGCGGAGAGTATCCTAATGTTCCTTTGATTGGTACCCAAGGAGGAATCTCTTATAATCCATGTCTAGCTCTCCGTCAGTTTGGAAGATCCAGAAGAGCAGGGCCTCATGAGATGTTGGTGCCTCACATCAGTTTTGAGTTTCAGGTAGATAGTGACGAGCGGCGTCGTAGATTCATCAAGGCTTGGGACGGAATTCACAAAGCTGACCCACATGAGTTGGGACCAAAGACTTCTCTACCTATGGAACCCTACTACAGATGGGTCCGCATCCGTGCTCAGAAGTTAGGTATGCCATACGAAGCTGTCAGGCCTATCATTCTTGAATATCCTGATAGAGACGGGGTTCCTCCAACTGTTCTCCCTCCTCAGATACCTACTGATGTTGATACACTAAAGAGGTCTTGGGCGCAGCTACAGGAAGAACGGGATTCTTATTGGGAAAAGTTCAACGAACAGGAACAAAAGATCCAGAAGCTGACAAAGCAGTTGGAGAACGAGCGGGCTTTGAATGACTACATCCGTATTGAGAAAAAGAGACCCTGGGATCACTGATGAGCTTTGGATGTTCTTTTACAGTTTTTATTTCCCTTTTCAGTATTTCCATTTTATGTAACGCCTAAGGGCAATCTGTTAAACAATTTAAACTTCAAAGTTGAATCTAATAAAGTGCGCTTCCTTTTGTTTACAAAGTTGAATCCCGATTGTCTTTGAAAACACAAATCATATGCATTCCATTCATCATGTGCATCACAGGTACTCTTCTTTTCAGGTTGCTTAATGTTCTTCGCTGTTTATTTCCGCAGTCATCATGAATCCTGAATCATCTACTGAGCAATCCATCAAGGCCCTCCAGGCCCAGAACGCACAGTTCCAAGAGTTGATCATGAGTTTAGCCCAAGGTCAAGAGGAATTGAAGGCTCTGCTGGTAAAGAAGAAGAAGAAGAGAATTGTACTATTCAAAACTGGACGGAGGTTTGGCAATACACTGCAAAATGAGGCTGACCAAGCTGCTTCCTCTGTAGGCAAAGGCAGTCCCCAAGGGGGAAGGGTTCCCAGTCCCGTGGTCTCTGACAACGAGACTGATTTCAATGAGGAGCAGTACCCTCCCGCTGAAGACAGGTACAAGCAGTTAGAAGATCGTCTGATTGCCATGGAAATTCAACAGGTGTCTGGGTTGGATTTTGGAGATCTGGGTTTATCTTCTGGGGTGGTGATCCCACACAAGTTCAAGGCACCATCTTTTGCGAAGTATGACGGGGCTTCCTGCCCTAAGCTACATCTCAGATCTTATGTGCGGAAGATCCAACCGTACACGGCAGAGAAGAACTTATGGATCCATTTCTTCCAGGAGAGTCTTTCAGGGACTCATCTCGAATGGTTTTATCAGCTGGATGGAACCAACATTCGTAACTGGGAGGACTTGGCTACTACTTTTTACAAGCAGTATCAGTATAATGCCGACCTCGCTCCTACGCGTACCCAACTCCAGGGTATGTCGCTAGGATCGGGAGAAGGTTTTAAAGAGTACGCGCAGAAGTGGAGGGACCTGGCTGGCAGGGTGCAGCCATCGTTGACTGACCGTGAACTCGTGGACATGTTCTTAGGGACCCTGTCTGGGCCGTTCTTCAACCACCTGATCGGTAATTCTTCTGCAGGGTTTATAGACCTCATTCTGACTGGTGAAAGGATAGAAGCTGGTGTGAAATCGGGGAAGATACAGAAAGGTGCATCCTCAAGTTCTGAAAAGAAGCCTTTCAAGAAGGAAGCTAGTGCTGTGTATGGTCCCAGAAGACAAAATAAACCGGAACGCCGCCAAGCTGTCAATGCGGTGGTGATTTCAAAGCCTGCTGCCGCTCCTCGGAAACCTAACCAACCAAGGGGTGAGAGACCCAGAAGAGAATACACTCGGCTTAGTATGACCTTGTCGCAGATCTTGCCGCAGCTGCTATCAACCAACTTGGTAACTGTCAGAGAAGCTCCGAAGGTGGTAAACACAACTTCTCCGAAGTACAATCCCAACGCCCGCTGTGCTTATCACTCTGATGGCCCGGGGCATTCTACTGATGATTGTTGGGCCCTAAGGAATAAGGTTCAGGACCTTATCGATGCTAAGGAAATACAGTTTGAGGTGCCCGAAAGACCAAACATTGTGACTGCTCCTATGCCCCAGTATGGAGTGAATGTTGTTGAGGAAGACCTATATGTAGTCTCGGTGGATGAGATTGTTACTCCATTGTTGACCGTCAAAAGGAACTTGTTGCTAGCCGGTTTATTTCTGGGATGTAGCAAGGGTTGCCTTCTATGTACTGTTTCACCTGCTGGTTGTCCGTTGCTGAAATCAGGCGTCCAAAACCTGATGGATAGCAAAGAGATCTTGTTCAAGAAGACTGTTGTTCCTATTGTCCCTATTGAAGAGGTATCCGTTGTCACCATTTTCAACAACCCTACCAAGGCTCCCCCGAGGAAGCCTGTCAAAATCATGTCTGTTGCACCTATCATCATTACTGTTCCGGGGCCCCTCCCCTATAAATCTGACAAGGCTGTCCCATGGTACTATGGGGCAGATGTGTATGTGCTCGGAGTAAAGCAAGAGTTCAATACCAGTACCGGCATCAGTAACATCACCGGTCCTGCTAAAGTTACTCGCAGTGGCGGGCTCTTCTCGCCTGATATTGCACCTCCAGCTATTCAGAGACCTCTTGTTATCACACCTCCCAGTGCGCCTGTTTCCCCTCTTGATCAAGTTTCTACCCCTGCTTCCGAGTCATCTGACACTCGGGGCAAAGGGATTGCTGATGTGCCTGCCCAGATGGAGGCACCGAAGACTGTTAATGTTGAAGCTTCACAGCAAGAGATGGAAGAAATCCTTAAGATTATCAAGAAGAGTGATTTCAACGTCGTTGAACAGCTGGGGCACACCCCCTCTAAGATCTCTATGCTATCACTGCTGTTATGTTCAGAGGCCCATGCCAAGGCTCTGATTTCTTTCCTGAAGACGGCCCATGTGCCAAAAGAGACGTCTGCTGATCAATTTACTGATTGTGTGGCCAATTTAACCGCCGATAATGGTCTGGGTTTCTCTGACGCTGATCTGACCGCCAAGGGAAAGAACCACAACAATGCCCTGCATGTCTCCATTGAATGCAGGGGCACTACTCTCGCCCATGTGTTGGTAGACACCAGTTCTTCACTAAACGTATTGCCCAAGAAGGCCTTAGACATGTTAGATTGTGAGGGTTTGGAGTTGAAGCCTAGTAACATTATTGTCCGAGCCTTTGACGGGTCGAAGAGGATGGTACATGGTGAAGTGGACATTCCAATCCGGGTTGGTTCTCAAGTCTTTGATTCAACATTCTATGTGATGGACATCCGACCATCCTATTCCTGTTTGCTGGGTCGTCCTTGGATCCACAAGGTTGGGGTTGTGACCTCCACTCTCCATCAGAAACTCAAGTACCCGGTCAGAGGGAAAATTGTTACAGTGCAGGGGGAGGAGGAATACATGGTTGGCCATCTTAACTCATTCCGGTATATAGAGATGGACGGGGAGTTCATTGAGACCCCCTTTCAACACTTTGAAGAGGTGCCTCCAACATTGGCATCAGCCGAGACTGTGACTGAAGATAGTTCTCATTTGAAGATGGCTTCCTTGAAGAACGCCCGGGCTGTGGTTGAGAAGGGTGAGTGTGCAAACTGGGGCAGACTTCCTGATTTTACTCCAAAGACTGACAAGTTTGGGTTGGGTTTCACTGCAGAGGCTCAGAGGGCTGTACGTAAAGCAAGGATTGGAAGACCTCCCGTATTCATCACCAACCCGGGAGTGAATTCTATTGAAGGCGATGCAGAGGAATCTGAATTTGATAGCTGGATCTACCCAACAATCGACGGTGGACTGAACAATTGGACCGCCAAAGATTTCATACCTGTTACTTTTGTTACTCAGTAATGAACTCCTTTGTTTTTAAATTTGTAACGAATAATAATTTGAAACTTTATGGCCTGGTGTCTTACCCGGGGCACCATGGCTTCATTTGTGAGGGCTTATTACTTGTCATTTCCATATATCATGAATAAAAACATTGGACGTTTTTCGCATTTCAAATCTTGTGCTCCCTTTCTTTCTTTATATATTGCAAAACAGCTATATTTACACACACTCACTTATACAGGTTTCAATCCACTCTGGATCTCACTGGTAACAACTCTGCTACTACCAGTTATGACTTCGAAAATCCGATCAACTTAGCCGAGGACGAAGGTGAAGATGATTGCGAAGTGCCTGGTGAGCTTGCAAGACTGTTACTCCAGGAAGAGAGGGCCATTCAGCCTCATGAAGAGCCAGTGGAAATGGTAAATCTGGGTACTGAGATAGACAGAAAGGAAGTCAAGATTGGTGCCAATCTAGAGCTCAGCGTGAAACAACGGTTGATTCAGATGCTGCATGATTATGTGGAAATCTTTTCCTGGTCCTACGAAGACATGCCTGGGTTGGATATCGACATTGTGGTTCATCACCTGCCTACCAAGGAAGACTGCCCTCTAGTTAAACAGAAGGTCTGCCGTATGCGTCCAGAGATGTCCGAGAAAATCAAGGCCGAGGTTATGAAACAATTTGATGCCGGGTTTCTAGCAGTGACTTCTTACCCTCAGTGGGTTGCCAACGTGGTTCCGGTGCCGAAGAAAGATGGTAAGGTCAGAATGTGTGTTGATTACAGGGATTTGAATAGGGCAAGCCCCAAGGATGATTTCCCTCTACCTCACATCGACGTTCTGGTTGACAATATTGCTCAGCACAAGGTGTTCTCCTTCATGGATGGGTTCTCAGGTTATAATCAGATCAAGATGGCTCCTGAAGATATGGAAAAGACTACCTTTGTTACTCAGCGGGGCACCTTCTTCTACAAGGTCATGCCGTTTGGGTTGAAAAACGCTGGGGCAACCTACCAACGTGCCATGGTTGCTTTATTTCATGACATGATCCACCATGAGATTGAACTATACGTCGATGATATGATCGCAAGGTCTCAAACTGAGGAGGAACACCTTGACCATCTACAGAAGCTGTTTGACCGGTTGAAGTTGTACAAGCTGAGGTTGAACCCAAACAAATGCACATTTGGGGTAAGATCTGGAAAATTGCTAGGCTTCGTCGTGAGCAACAAAGGTATTCAAGTGGACCCTGCCAAGGTGAAAGCCATACAAGAGATTCCAGTTCCCAGAACAGAGAAGGAAGTCAGAGGCTTCCTAGGACGTCTGAATTATATTGCCCGATTCATCTCACATTTAACTGCTACCTGTGAACCAATCTTCAAGCTACTGAAGAAAGATCAAGTAGTACGTTGGAACGATGAATGTCAGGCCGCTTTCGACAGAATCAAAGAGTATCTCCAAGAACCACCCATTCTTATGCCACCGGTTGAAGGGAGACCTCTGATATTATACTTGACAGTACTTGACAGCTCAATGGGGTGTGTGCTGGGGCAGCATGACGAGTCTGGCCGAAAAGAGCATGTTATTTATTACCTTAGCAAAAAGTTTACCGACTGTGAGACCCGATACTCACTGCTCGAGAAAACTTGCTGCGCTTTGGTATGGGCTACTCGCCGGCTGAGACAGTATATGCTGACTCACACTACTCTATTGATTTCAAAAATGGATCCAATAAAGTACATATTCGAAAAGCCCGCCTTGTCCGGAAGAATAGCAAGATGGAAGATGATCTTGACGGAATACGACATCCAGTACACGACTCAGAAGGCAATCAAGGGAAGTGTATTGGCAGACCATTTGGCACACCAGGCAGTAGACGACTACCAATCAATGAACTTTGAATTTCCTGACGAGAACATCATGGTAGTGACTGATTGTGAAGTACCTGGACCGGATGAAGGACCTGAGGAAGGATCCTGATGGTCTATGCACTTTGATGGAGCCTCCAACGCTTTGGGTAACGGTATTGGCGCTGTGATCATATCCCTAAAAGGCACTCATACTCCACTTACTGCCCGACTATGTTTCAACTGCACCAACAATATGGCGGAGTATGAGGCATGCATCATGGGTCTTCAAGCTGCAATTGACTTAAGGATCAAGTTTCTGAGTGTCTTCGGAGATTCCACTCTCGTGATCAATCAGATCAAAGGCGAGTGGGATACGAAACACCCAAACCTTATTCCTTACAAAGAGTGTGTGTTGACGTTGATCCCCCATTTCACGGAGATAACTTTTGAACACTTCCCAAGAGAGGAGAATCAGTTGGCGGACGCGCTGGCTACGATGTCTTCTATGTTCAAAGTCAAATGGGATAACGAGGCTCCCTGGATCATTATCTGGAAACTGGATGAACCTGCATATTGTTGCGATCTTGAGACTGAAGAGGTAACTGAAAAACCTTGGTATCATGAGGTGAAGAGGTACTTAGAAGCTCAAGAATACCCCGAGGGTGCATCTGTCAATGACAAGAAGTTTCTGAGAAGGTTCGCAGCAAAGTTCTTCCTCAGCAATGGCATTCTCTAGCGAAACCATGATTCAACCTTACTGCGTTGTATGGATAAGACTGAAGCAGAAAAGATCATGGCAGAGCTGCATGAAGGTACCTTCGGAACACACTCCAGTGGACATACTATGACAAAGAAAATCCTTCGGGCAGGATATTTCTGGTCCACAATGGAAGCCGACTGTTACCAACATTCTCGGAAATGTCATAAGTGCCAGATTTATACGGATAAGGTGCACGTTCCTCCAGTCCCTCTGAATGTCTTGACTGCCCCTTGGCCTTTTGCAATGTGGGGCATTGATATGATCGGCGAGATCAAACCTACGGCATCCAACGGGCATCGCTTCATCCTAGTGGCAATCGATTACTTTACAAAGTGGGTTGAAGCAGCTTCCTACGCTACGGTAACCAAGAACGTAATGGCACGGTTCTTTCGACACAACCTGATCTGTCAATACGGTGTACCTGAGAGGATCATTACGGACAACGGTACCAATCTCAACAATAAGATGATCACTGAGCTCTGCGAGCAATTCAAGATACAGCACCACAACTCTTCTCCTTATCGGCCGAAGATGAATGGGGCTGTAGAGGCAGCTAATAAGAATATCAAAAAGATTGTGCAGAAGATGATAGTGACCTACAAAGATTGGCACGAGATGTTACCGTTTGCTCTTCATGGGTACCGTACCTCAGCAAGAACGTCAACCGGGGAAACTCCCTTTTCCTTGGTCTATGGCATGGAGGCAGTCTTGCCGATTGAAGTCCAGATACCCTCTCTCTGGATAATGAAGGATGCAGGCTTGAGCGAAGATGACTGGATCCAGACTCGACTTGATCAGTTGAACCTAATTGACGAAAAGAGACTCACTGCTATTTGTCATGGTCAAACGTATCAAAAACGGATGATCAGGGCATTTAACAAGAAAGTCAGACCACAAGAGTATCAAGTTGGGGACCTGGTAATCAAGCGCATCATTCTTCCTCAAAGTGATCCCAGGGGCAAATGGACCCCCACGTACGAAGGGCCATTTATGGTTAAACATATCTTCTCGGGAGGAGCCATGATTCTAACCACCATGGATGGTGACGACCTTCCTCACCCCGCCAATGCAGACATAGTAAAAAGATACTACGCATGAATTAAAAGACCCGCTAGGTTGACACACCTAGGCAAAAGTAAGGACTTCCCGACGAACCAAAAGGGTTCGGGCAAAAATAAGGGATGAAATGAAAAATCTGTACACCCGGCAAGTCGAAAACCTGAAAAGGCGGCTTGGGCAAAAATGGGTATCCCGGTGGACTGAAAACCCGAAAGGGCGGTCCAGGAAAAAGTTAGGGATAAGCGTAATACTATGTCTCATTAGATCACCTTGCATCCAGAATCCAGTATCAACTATCAGGATCAGACGGCATCGATCAATCAACTTCATCTTCAACTAAGCAGCCAAGTGATGAGACGCTCGAAGATATAAAGGCGATAGCAGAGTTGGAACCCAGTGGGATTATTCCTTTCACATAGCTGTTTTGTTTTCCTTTTCACAAAATTGTATAAACTCTATGTTGTTCGGCGGCGTTCTCTTACTAGGACGTCAGCCTCTTGTACATAAACGCCTATTTACAGGCAAATTCCAAAAATCAATACAAATTCACTTTTCAGATAAATTGCCAATTATTTTCTTTTTTCTATTTTGTTTTGCAAAGAACGTCCAATGTTCATTTTTGATATATGCATTTGACACTAATTGCTAACTCATAAATATTTGCATGCGAAACAAAGGACTAATTACAGGTGACATTAGAAACAGGGGCAATAATGAGTTGTCTAAGCGATCTAATTGCTCTGTCCACCAAGGTACCAAGGTAAGTTCGGCTGAAGAATGTAACCCAGATACCTTCACTCCCCGCAGAGTAATACAAGATTCAACAATTCTCCCCAAGCAGAGTTGGTCTCCCAGCAGCCCCTAAAAGGCACAGTACCCCTAGCAAGTCAGCAACATTCTCCCCGAGCAGAGTTAGTCTACTGTCAGCCTCAAGGAAGTTGGATTATCCCCCAGAAGATCTCAATATTCCCCAGCGGAGTATACAGACATTCCTAACAAGCATCCCCGACAATCTTGATCTAAGATTGTTCCCCGGCGGAATACCGGACATCCAGTGGAGCCATTCCCCAGTGCAGTCTTGAGTTTCCCCAGGAGAGTTAAACCATCATCCCCAGTAGATTCTGGAAGCCTATCCCCAGTAGATTCTGGAAGCTTATCCCCTACAGAGTACGAACGCCTCTTCCCGGCTTTATTCAGAAGGTTATTCCCTACCAGGGTCTAATTGGGTTATCCTCAGCTAATTACCACGGAAAGATCGTCCTCGGCGAAGTTCTTCCTATCCCCAGCGGAGCTCATCAAATTCTTCCAACAAAACGCGTCAACAGAATCCCCAGCGGAGCTCATCAAATTCTTCCAACAAAACGCGTCAACGGAATCCCCAGCGGAGTTATCATCAAACCTCAGCGAAGTATCTCTTCCCCACGGAGTAATTCCCCGCAGAGTAATCTCTTCAACAAGTTTATTCCGCAAAGGAGTCATCTTCTCCTACCGGTTTATTCTTGCAATCATCATCCCCAGCGGAAACGAAGAACTCCACTCTTCAACATCAACCCAGGATTTAACTTCCCGGCATTCTTTAAGGATTTATTTTCCTAGACGAGAATACATTCATAAACATCACATATTCATACATTATAACATGGACATACGCATCATGAACATACAATCTCATCTATTTTGAGAACATCACGCATTTCATACATCATGACATTGCATACAACTAATGTCTTGCCTTTTCAGGGAAAAGGTCAATACAAAGATGATTACTATCAACTGTCGCAATTCCAGATTCGATTCCTGTATCCGGCCAGGGCATATCTGTTGACGACTAATTCCAGACTCGATTCCTGTATCCTGCCAGGGCACGTCTGAAGAGTTTGAAGATTCGATTCCTGTATCCGGCCAAGGCATATCTGTTGACGACTAATTTCGGACTCGATTCCTGTATCCTGCCAGGGCATGTCTGAAGAGTTTGAAGATTCGATTCCTGTATCTGGCCAGGGCATATCTGTTGACGACTAATTCCAGACTCGATTCCTGTATCCTGCCAGGGCACGTCTGAAGAGTTTAAATATTCGATTCCTGTATCCGGCCAGGGCATATCTGTTGACGACTGATTCCAGATTCGATACCTGTATCCAGCCAGGGCATATCTACATGAAGAGTTTAGAGATTTGATACCTGTATCTAGCCAGGGAATATCTACATAGAGAGTTTGAAGATCAACCCCTGTAACAGGCTAGGTAATTATCTTTCTGCCTCAGGAACGCAAGTTCTCGCGAAGGAATCTCTTACGCGATCGACACCTAGATGGCATCTATAAGCCCATCCACATACCAACAGTCTCCAAATGGCATCCATAAGCCCATTCCCGACAAGATTCTGTTACAGCTTCAGATGGCATCTATAAGCCCATCCTCCTATCCATCATCTCCCCAAATGGCATCTGTAAGCCCATTCCCGCCATCATGCTGCTGATACTCTATTATGTGAGTGCAAATTTCTGGGCACTTTAGTGTTCAATCATCTTCCACCTTCGGATCACGAAAGGCACGCAAGCCAATCTACATCCTCAGGTCTAAGAAGATTGAACAGGGGCAACTGTTATACCCCAAAATTTGCCCTCCCATATTCTTCAAGATTTGTCAAGATCAATCTCCAGATGATTCAAAATCTCTCAAGGATTGCAAAGTTCAAACACCCTCCTAACACAGTCAAAATTAGGGTTTTGGTTCTTGCAAAGAAATTGAGGTTGTCAAGGGTCCAATCAAGTCCCATATGCCTATATACATTTTCAAGCATCCATATGCCAAGTTTCAAGACTCACAACATCAAGTTGCACAGTCAAAAGCCCTAATTGCTTCACAGTCAACTGCAGGGGTAAAATGGTCATTTGACAGTCAAAAGTCAAAAATTTTGGTCAACATCTCATTTTGAAGCCACAATCATCATTTGATCAAGTCTTGATCATGATTCCTCAAGCATGGCTCAAAAAGTCTCAAGATGTCAAAAGTTTCTATTTTTGGACAGCTGAAAAGTCAACTGCAATTTGACCAAGGCATAACTTTTTCATGGTTCATCAGAAAAATCCCATCCAATGCTCATTTTGAAGGGGATGCCATTTCCTACAACTCATCTTCACATTCCAAATCCAAGAAATACTCTCACAAAAAGTTATCAATTTCAACATTATAGGTCATTTTCAAAAGTAAAAAAAAAAGCACTTTAAGTCAAAGACCATAACTTGAGATTGGTAAATCAAAATGACATGGGACCAAAGGCATTGGTTAGAGGACTTCAAGACCTTTCCAAAATGTCCAAGAACATGTTCATAGCTTCAAAATTGAGCAAGATATGCATTGGAGAAGTTGGGAAATTTTTGGGAACTTTCAAAAGTTAACTTTGCCTAAAACATTTCATTTTTGCTAATGGGCCTCAAATTCCTTCTTGAATCTTTACCCAAGGCTTATGCACGACCCATTGAACTTAATTTGATTTATTTTCTTATTTTTAATTAATTAATTGAATTTATATTAATATTAATTCATTTAATTGGTTTTAATTGTAGGAAAATTCAAAAGATATGCTTTTTAAATCTTTTTGTGAAGAAAATAAGGCTAGGGCAAGCTGGCAATTCGTGTGCACCTCAAGGACCTCAAAATATCCATGATTGGCAAGGTTTTATGAAGGAAAAGATTGAAAAACATTTGATTGGCAATCACATATCTAAACTTGAATACAATGGATTTATGGGCTTAATTTTAACCTAATTCTCTTCACATAAAGATGCTGAAGCCAACCCTATTCCAAAAAACGTGAAAGCTGCCATAGAACTCCATAACCAAATTGCAAAAATCAAGAAAAGCTAAAAACTGAAATCAGTGTTCCAGGCGAGCTCAAAGCCTATTCTTGATTCAAATACCTTGCTTGAGTCTCCAGAAGCAGTTTGCAATAAAAAACGAGCACTAAAGCCTCAAGAATCGTCAGAAACAGTTCAACCCTGTGTATATGTTTTTTTGAATTGCATATCATGATTCACGCGCATTTGATACATGTTGTTGAGTGTTTTGTATTCACAGGACTCACATGAAGCTTTTTACATGGATTAATTGCATTGAAACTCGCAGAATCACAATTCGCCATGAATGGATTTTAGGGTTTTCGAGCTTTTAAATTAGGGCTTTCTTATTGAGGAAAAATCAGGCCTTGAGACACATACAGTTAAACTCAGAAGCTCCATACGAATTGAATGAGACCCTCACGCTCAATTTATGTGATGCCTGCTGCTAATCGCTATTATTGACACTTTTGGTTTGTGGGGGTTTAAAACCCCCGCTATCTTGTTTATGTTTACAGGTGAAACGAAGAAGACAATAGGCGTGGCAACATGTGACTGGGTGATTCGAATGAGTGGCGCGCTTTTTATGTTCCCATCATAATTATTACTTTTCATATATTATGTTTATTAGTTATTATGTTTACAAACAATTGCAGATGGCGTAGTGGTTGTGGACGTGTCTTGCAAACACTGGGACCTGGGTTCGATTCCCAGGTCCCCCATATATTTCTTCATATTTTTTCTTAAAGCATTCCAATGCAGCGCCTCTCAAATATTCCACCATGAGCCTCACGCGTCAGTTTTCCAAGTGGCCTTGATCAATAATCTGAAGGCCTGGAGATGATGAACACTCTATGCCCCAGTCAAACAGCATGCATGTGATCATGAAAAGTCAAACGTGGCTTGGTCTTCTTGGGCCAGAATTTCTCAATTTTACCTCCACTTTAGGCCATCACACCCCCTTTGGTTTGCTTTGTTTTTATTTTATTTTCTTTTCTTTCAATTCTTTCAATTGTTTAATTATTATTATTAATTCACCACAAATTAATTTTTCCTAATAAAAATCAAAAAATCAAAATTGTGAATATATTTTAATTATTTATTAATTTCACCATTAACTTATTTTTGTAAATAAATGCTAATAATTAACTTAGCTTAATTTAGGTTTAAATTTTAATCTATTTTTCTTAATAAATAAAAATTATATAGAATTAGGTTTTGACACTTTTAATCATTTTCTTAATTAATTATTATTATCATTATTAATTATTATTATTTTTGTACAAATAAATGTAAATTAATTAATTAGCTTAAATTAGGTTAACTTTAACATTTTCTTAATAATTAAAATAAACTTAGAACTAGGGTTTTCTCTTGATTTTAATCTTTTTATTCTCATTAAATACACAAAACACAAAAATATTTTTCTTGTAAATAGTTAATTAAATAATTAGATTTAATTTCAAGCAAAGGACAAAAAACTCTTAATTTCTCAAAAGGGTCAAAAACCCTCGGACGTTCCAGTTTAATTCTTTCGCACGTTATTTTTATATTTTTATTATTATGTAACCGTTTCCGGAATGTAATAGTAATTAGATTAATTGATTTTTTTTACTTTCCGCACTTTATCAAAAACGGGTCTTTGTTTTTTGGCGATGTATAGACCCGCGCCTTGTAATAGCGTAGCTTTTACCTTTCCGTATTTTATTTTTCGCACTCTTAACTGCTAAATCGCATGAAAGAATGTATGATAATTAAAAACAACTCGTAGCTCACAATTGCATGATCCAAGATAAATGTTAACATGAAAACAACACCCAATGCACATGCCACTTCTAGGGTACGTCTCACTCGTTGCCTCGAACGTGGTCGTCAAGTATAGGGTGTTTTAGCAGTCGCCCTTATGTCTAAGATCCAGTTGCCTCGAAACGGTTGCCTCAGATTAAAAAGGATCTAGGACATTAGGGTTACTTCTAAGGCGTCCTACTATTGCTTCGTTGACCACACTGTCCCTAAAATCGAATTGACCCGAACACCTCCAACGGTGGTGCTACCTACCTCTCAATGGTGGGATGGCACTACCTTAAGGACTCTTACACAGCCTAATTCCTTAGGGTAGGTAGATGACTCATGGGTACTTGCTCTCTAAAACAAACAAAACAATCTTTTCACACTGACACTTTCAAAATCTTTCAAAACAAATTTTTCAAACACTCTTGAGGACTGATACAAGAGTTACTTAGGAATTTTTCAATGAAACTTTTTCAAAACCCACTCACATTTGAAAAGCAAACACCTTTTGAAAACATAGGAGCAAGTACCTAAGAGCCCGTGGATAACCACGGATAGAAAGGGTGCTAACACCTTCCCTTTCTATAAATCTACCTCCCGAACCGAGAAACATTCTCAATAAGGAATTTTGCTGTGCTTTTGTCCTTTCCATGTTGGAGAACATAAAAGACGGTGGCAACTCTTGCTTACCGCGACATTTCGCGAACCAGCATTTCAAACAGTCAGTTCTATTTCCACCGATCACATTATGCATTGTTGAAGTTGACCTTTTTTTGCAAAATTGCCAAAAGTCAACTATCCCCAAGACTTCAAATTTTGCCAAATGGGCCCATTCTTTTTCACTTGTTTTGAGTTGGCATTATAGCCCACGTGCTCTAGCCTTGGCCATTTGTCCATATCATATTTTTATTATTTAATTTGGTTTTCATTTGAATTAATTCAATTTAAATCAAATCAAATCCAAAAACATTGAAACCAAGGATTTGGTGATGATTGCAGGTCTTATTACATAGCTAGGATCAATCAAACTCATACCAAGGCATATGTGTACAAAGGGATTGGATTTGGACCAATTTTGGAAAGCTTTAAAGAAGAATCAAATCAAATATCAAAGTAATTGATGGAGAGGGATTTGGACACAAGAATTAACCCTAATTCATTATTTGATACATAAAGAGGCGAGGCAGACCTAGAAACGGGTTGGAAGCAGGCGTGAGAGCAAGAACCGAATTTCAAAAATCAAGAAAAAAGTGTGAGATCGAAATCCCACTTAGAGGCATCCTCAAGGCTTGTAATCGGTCCTAATCGCTTCCTGGCACTCTCAGCAACTTAGAGCAATCAAGAACTAAGCCATTCCCGTCCCAAATCGCACTGTAAGTCATTCATAAACTCTCCTTGTTCTAAAATTCACATCTTGAAATTTGAGCATTGTTAACCTGAATTAATGGCATATTCTTAACCTATGAAGTATTTGCAAACTTTCTACATTATTTGATTTCATTTATATGGCCTGTAGCGTTACTCATCATTGTTAGGTTTTCAAGCTTGGTTTTTGGGCTTTCAATTTCATGGACAATTGGCCTTGGTAATGGGTGCGGTTGTGATCAGGAGAGTGAGACGAACTCAACCACGGCATTGGTTTCCATTTATGCGGCTTGTAGAGGATCTTGGTAGGACTCCTACTTGTAGCGACGGGCAAAACGTCCGTAGGTAAAAGTATTTTACTTTTACCCACAGAGAGAGGAAGGGGACGACTGCGTGTCACTCCCCCATAGGCCTATTCAAATCTGGCGCGTTTTTTTGTTACAATAATCAAAACAAAACAGCGTAGTGGTTGCCACGCAGGTTCTCAAGGCGTTAGAGGCTGGAGTTTAGAGGTTCGATCCCTGCCTCCAGCATTTTCTATTTTTCATTATTATTTCAGGAAATCCAGTGCGCGCTTGATCCTGATGCCCACCATACTCCTTCCTCATCAACGCGCCAGATGGCCAGATGGCCAGATCTGGTGGCCACCATTGCAAGCACACCATAAGCCAAGTCAAAGATGCCACACAGGATCAAAAAAGTCAGCGTGGACCTTCTCCTTTTGGGCCTAGGAATCTGCTTTCTACACCTCCCAAAAATGCTTAATTCAGGCCCATCTCTCTCTTTTATATTTTTGTTTATATTTTCATTTAATTATTTATTTATTTACTAACCAAAAACAATTTTCTTTTTTAATCAAAAATCACCAAAAAATATTTTATGCCCAATTAAAATCAGAATTTTTATTTTTCATCAATAAATATTAATTAAATTAATTAGGTTTGATTAATTAGATAAATCTAATTTATTTTTGTAAATATTTAAAATTAATTAGAATCAATAGTTTTTTATTACTAACTTGATTGTATTTATTTTTTTACCTAAAATAACAAAAAACTCCAAAAATATGTCATTTAATTATTATTCATTAACTAATTTAATTACTAATTAATTTAGCATTTAATTTTAGGACTTAATTTCTTTTCTTAAAAAATACTAAAAACAACAAAAACATGTTCTTTTAATTAAGAGGGTCAAAACCCTAGTTCTCGCATTCGATCTAATTTTCTCGCGCGCTTTATTATTATCCAATTATTGTATCTGCTCCCTGTTTGTAATAATTAAATTAGGACATTTATTTATTTTTTACCGCTTTTAAATTTCAAAGGGTTTGTTTTTGGCTATGTAAATACCCGAAGCCTTGTAATAGTTTAGTTTAAATTCCGCACTTTAATTTCTGCAAATATTCAACTGTTAGATGTATGAATAATTAGGGTTTGCATGACAAGAATAAATGTTTAATCTTAAAACAGTTAGATCACCCTTAATTGTGCAAAGATAAAAATAAGCTGAAATCAATACACTCGCACATGCGCACTCCTAGGGTACACCCCACTTGGTTGCCTTCATAAATGGTCATTGAGTATAGGTTATTTTAGAGGTCGCCCTCTTGTCTAAAAGATCATAAGTTGCCTCGGAAAGGTTGCCTCAGATATCGTTGCCTCGGATAAATGATCTAAGACATTAGGGTTACCACTAAGATGTCCTAACGTTGCTTTAGTGATCGTACGTCCCTTTCGAATTGACCCTCAAACTCCAACGACGACGCTACCTACTCACTAATAGTGGAATAGCATTGTCTAAAGGAAACAAACATAGAACGATTCCTTTTTCGAGTTGATAGATTAGTTCTTAGATACTTGCTCATCCAAAACAAAACTTTTCACACTTTCACTCCTTTACAAACAAGTTTTCAAAAACACTTCATTACACTCTTGAAGACAGAAGCAAGAGTTGAATCGAAGTTGAAACAAAAACTTTTCAAAACCCACAAACACAAAGAAAACAATTTTGAAAATTATGAGCAAGTACCTAAGAGCCCGTAGATAACTACGGATAGAAAGGGTGCTAATTCCTTCCCTTTCTATAATCTACCCCCCGTACTCAGAAACATCTCAAAAAAGGAATTTTTTTGTGCTTTTTTCCTTTCCTTGTTGGATAAAATAAAAGTCGGTGGCGACTCTTGCTTACCGCGACATTTTGCGAAAACAAACGCAAAACACAAACCAGCATTCCAAAAACAGTCAGTTCTTCCACCGTATCACACAAATATTGTTTTGTCTGTTGATGAGTTTGGTCGAAATTTGTGGATCTATGTGATCAAAATGAAAGGACTGAGTATTCGATTCGAGGAATCAAATCGAAGACAGAATGTTGAAGAACATTGATCAAATCCATAGGCCATGCTACATGATCTTGCTTTGCAGGCCTCAAACTTGTGTTTCACTCCATAATTAATTGTTTACACAATGAATTAAGCTCTTACTCAAGTTATTAAGCCATTGTCCAAAACATCTTTCCAAAAAGCAAGCTTTTCTGTACAAAATTTGTCTTGAGCCCATACCTTGCTTACTTCTGATTATACTCCATCATAAAATCATGGAAAGTAGCCCCTCTATACCAACAACTTTGGTACTTCATCTTGGGATCATGGAAAACTTGACATAACTTGATATTTGCATTCCAACCAAACCATAATTTGTCATCTTGCAAATCTGATTACTTCAACTTCCCAAACATTTTCTCTATAAATGGTGAGACCATCTGCAAGCTAAAGGGGGAAAGATTCTTGTTTGTTGAAAAATCCTCAAAACCCCTTATACTCTAAAAAAAACTCAGAACCTGCACACAAGCACAAAACTTGGCACATCCTGACTTTACACACAAAAATCTCAAATCCCTTTGTGCGTTTTTTCGCCTTTCGATTCACTAAGCCTCCATATACTAGCCTTAGAACACTCCCAAAGCCCTAGAAAAAACCTCTCAAGGAAGTTAGTGATCCTTTCGGTTCACTCCCAGCTTCCATATACCAGTCTTTCGATTTAGTGACTTTTAAAGCAAAGTAGTGATCCCACTCTCTCAAGGAAGGTCACTGCAAGCTTAATCCATCATCGAACCATTTCTGGAAGTCATAAAAAGGTCCTTAGAATTCCACTTCAAGAGGTAAGATTTCTTAACTGTGTTATCTTGATACAAGCATTTTCAGCATATAAAAATAAAAGAAAAGATGTAGATATCATATCTAGGAAGCTGACCATGCTCTTAGTTTTGGTTTTCATTACTTGTGTCTTAAGAATTTCAACTCTAACCAGTTAAGTTTTTATTTTTGTACCAAACAAATTTGTGCTAACCTCTGGTCTATAGATTTTACAAGTTACATGGTTAGATTCGTATTCAAATTATATGCAGGTTTGATGTTTACACTTTTTGATTTGGCTGAGAAATGAAGCTTTTAGAAGCTTAAAAATGGTGATATATATCCATGCGCACGTGAAGGAAGAAGATGAAGCCATGTTCAAACATTCATAAACGAGTTCATTTTATATTTAGTCGAAGTTATCTTATGAACGGATTTAACAGACCACCCCAATGGTACAAACAGCGCACGCTAAAGCCTTGCCATGTAGAAGGCCCTGGGTGTAAAATCAAGCTTCTGAAATGCACTTTTGTTTTGATTAAGACAAACCATTTTGACAAGAAGGCAAAGATTATTGATCAAGCTAAAAGAATCTTTGGATAAAGTCTTTGGTTCAAGCACTTAGCAAATTTCAAGGTATAATGATAAATGCTTACTTTGAACTTAAGACATAGATGCTCAATGGTCAAAAGAAATATTTTATCTTGTCCAAACTTTCTCTCATGTTTTTTAAGAAAAAAATCAATTTTTACTTATGTGCAATCAATTTGCATATTGGGGCAATCGATTACATGCTTCATGTTTTCAAAATATTAGCTAATGTTTCTAAGTGCAATCGATTTGCATGTTTGTGAAATCGATTGCTCTCAATCAATTTTTGCTACTGACTTCAAGTGCAATCAATTTACACACTTGTGCAATCGATTACTCACTCAAAATATTTAAATTTTTTAGCTGTTGAAACCCCATGAAATCGATTTACACAAGGGTGCAATCGATTGCATGCTGAACGATTTTGAAAAACAGCAGCTTTACTCATGCTTGTTCATAACAACATTTCATGGAAACCTTTCACTTAATCTTGGAAATTGTTCATGATTCATTTTTAGAATTATATTTTGTTTCAAAAGGGTTCTATGAACATATAAATACTCATTTTCAAAATCATTTTTAAGTACCTCTTCCAATCATATTTTCTGAATTTTCAAAAAGTCAAACTCAAGCTTTTATACACTTTCATACACAAGTTTTCTGCATATTTTCACATATTGTCAACCAGAAAACTTTGAGCATTATATATCTTGAGTCATTGTATACTATTGTTATTGGAAGATAAGATCAATTCATTGATAAAATCACTCAAAGTGATCATTGCTACACAAACTCACTCAAATCAAATATTTCTATACTTGCTTATTTTTCAGGATTATTGAAAATAAGTTCAAGTGATTTTGAAACTTTGTTTCTCCAGGATTGTTGGATACAAGTAAAGTCACTTTGAGATGATTGTTCCCATTGTTGACATAGTGAAAAATCCAAGAGGATTGTTCTTGGTCCAAGAGGATCGTTCTTGGATTTGGGTAGTTCTTGTTTAAGTTTTTCAACTATAAGGAAATCTCTTTCATGTTGAAATGGGACTAGAGTACTTCTGGACTGTGAGGGGAACCAGGATATATCGCTTGTGTCTCTTTATTTTTTTGCACTTTACTCTTTCATAATCTCACCATAAACCAGAAAAATAATATCCATCATCACTAAAACCAGAAAAATTTTAAAGTACCTAATTCACCCCCCCCCCCCCCCCCCTCTTAGGCGCACTTTGTACTTACAATTGGCATCAGAGCAGGTTATAGGTAACCTGTTTCTAAAAGATCCAGAATGGCTTCCGTAAATCAAAATCCTGTTTTCAGAGATGGTGGTAGTAACAACAAGCCTCCTAAATTTTTTGGAGAACATGGAATATCTCACAACTTCTCAGCACCAAGGACCCCTCAACAAAATGGAGTGGTGGAAAGAAAGAATAGATCTCTTGTAGAGCTTGCAAGAACGATGCTTAGTGATTCAAATCTTCCAAAATATTTTTGGGTGGATACGGTGAGCATGACATGTTTTGTTAGCAATAGAGTTAACATAAGACCAATCTTGAAGAAAACTCCATATGAACTTTTCAAAGGAAGGAAACCAAACATTTCTTTCTTTCACATTTTGGGTTGCAAATGCTTTGTCCTAAACAACGACAAAGATAACCTTGGTAAGTTTGATGAAAAATCCGATGAAGGTATTTTTCTTGGCTACTATCTTTCTAGTAAGGCATATAGATTTTATAACAAAAGAACTTTAAAAATTGATGAATCAGTGCATTTATCTTTTGATGAATCTAACCCATCCAAGGAGGATAATATTGTTTGTAATGATGATGATGATGAAATATTAGAAGTTCCTCAAGAAAATACTTCCAAAGTTGTCAATAAGGATAAGACGATTCAACAAGAAGAAACATCTCAACAAGAATCAAATTTCAATGATCTACCAAAAGAATGGAGAACTCATGGAGATCATCCTATCGATAAAGTAATTAGTGATATAAGTCAAGGTGTGACAACAAGACTAAATCTCAAAGATGCTTGTCTAAACATGGCGTTTGTCTCTAAAATTGAACCTTACAAAGTTGATGAAGCCTTAGGAGATGACCAATGGATTATTGTTATGAAAGAAGAGTTAAATCAATTTGAAAGGAATCAAGTTTGGGAACTTGTCCCTAGGCCAAGCAAAAAACACATCATTGGAACAAGATGGATATTTAAGAACAAACTTGATGAATATGGTATAATTGTTCGGAACAAAGCAAGATTGGTAGCAGAAGGATACAATCAAGAAGAAGGGATAGAATTTAAAGAAACTTTCGCTCCAGTTGCAAGGTTAGAAGTTATTCGTCTTTTACTTGCCTATGCTTGTTCATTAAATTTTCAGCTTTTCCAAATGGATGTAAAAAGCACATTCTTGAATGGATATATCAATGAAGAAGTCTATGTTAAGCAACCCCCGGGGAACAAAGATTTCAAGAATCCATATCATGTTTTTAAATTGAGAAAAGATCTCTATGGTTTGAAACAAGCACAAATGGCATGGTACGGTTGGCTAAGTAACTTCCTATGCAAAAAAGGTTTTGAAAAGGGTAAAGTTGACAAGACTTTGTTTATCAAGAAAATCAAAGGTGACACTTTTCTAGTTCAAGTCTATGTTGATGATATCATCTTCGGCCCGTCAAACAAAGAAATGTGTGAATAATTTTTAGCAATGATGGAAGGAGAATTTGAGATGTCCATGATGGGTAAAACGAATTATTTTCTTGGACTTCAAATCAAGCAATTAAAGGATGGCATCTTCATCAACCAATCCAAGTATTGCAAGGAACTGTTGAAAAGATTTGACATGGACAATTGTAAGGCAGTGTCTACACCAATGGGTTCCAGTACATATGTTGATCAAGATGAATCAGGTGTTTCCATTCACATTACAAAATATCGAGGTATGATTGGCTCCTTATTATATCTGATGGCAAGCCGTCTTGAAATAATGTTCAGTGTTTGTCTATGTGATCGCTTTCAAGCAAATCCAAAGGAATCTCATCTCATGGTGGTGAAACGGATCATGAAGTATCTCAAAGGAAAAACAAATGTTGGATTATGGTATCTTAAAGGCAGTGTTTGCAATTTAGTTGGTTATTATGACGCGGATTATGAAGGTTGTAAAACTGATAGAAAAAGTACAAGTGGCACTTGTCACATCCTTGGAAATGCATTAGTATCATCGGCTTGCAAGGAACAATCATGCGTTGCTCTTAGCATGGCCGAAGCAGAATATATTGTAGCGGGTAGTAGTTGCACTCAAATATTGTGGCTCAAGCAACAACTTTGTGACTACATACTCGATCTAGGATGCATTCCTCTATAGTGCGATAATAAAAGTGCAATAAACATTACAAAGAATATGGTCATGCATTCAAGAACCAAACACATCGACATACGACATCATTTTCTTCGTGATCATGTACTTCAAGGAGATGTTGAGGTCACATTTGTAGATACTCATAATCAACTCTCTGATATCTTCACTAATCCTTTGGCAAGAGAACCGTTTTACAAGATTCGACGAGAACTTAGCATTCTTGATGAACATGATGTATAAGGTGCTTTCTATCCTTTTTATGCTTTCACATACTTGTTTTGACTTTGTTATATGTGAATATATATGTTAAGTGGTGTTTAAATGTAAGAAAAATATGTTTTTGGTCATTTTTGGTTGATGTAAATCGATTGCACAATAGTGTAAATCAATTGCTCACTGCATGTTTTATTTTTTGACCTTTCTGTTTACAGTGCAAATCCATTGCACCATAGTGCAAATCAATTGCACACTGTGCGTTTCTGTTTTCTTTTGATTCTGTTTTGTGTGCAAATCAATTACATCTGTATGCAAATCAATTGCACCTACTGTAACATGCTTTTATGACAGGAATATTTGTTGGTCAGAATTCCTCTCTCTCTATCATATTCCCAAGCTCACCTCTATTATTGAAAAGTCAATTAAATGTCATTACATATAATACAACCCACTCATTTCTATTTAATCACAAAGCCTATCCAATTTCAGCTCCTCAAACATCTTCCTCTCAAAACCTAAAACCTCAAAAACTACCAAACCCTAAATTCATAAAAACACCTTCCTCGTGGCATCCAGACAAAAATGAAAGGTGTCATCTACAGAGAAAGGAAAGAAAAAAGTCGCTTCATCTTCTGCAGAGAATCCATTAATCTCAACTCTCACTGAAGATCAAGAAGCAAGATTTAAAAAGGATTTTCAAAGCAAGATAGTGTCCACTCCAAAATATGGTATGTTGTCATCTTTTCCTCTGGAATGTTTTTCTTTTCAGAATGATTTGACTGCATATGGATTGGAACCACTGATTTCACATTTGGTCCATACTATCCGGATCTGGTAAGAGTATTCTTCAGTAATTTGACTCCTTACAAAGGCAAGATGGTTACATATGTCTTGGGTACAAGGATCTCTCTAACCCATGAAATTGTTGGTGAGATTCTACATATCCCTTATATTGGGAGCTCTTTGTACGATCCTGAAGATGAAGCATGGGATTATTACAAGAAAAAGTAATTTTATTTCAGCATTGGCAGATTGAGCGAAGCTGAATTTCGTGCTAAACGAATTCGTAGTCTAGGAAGAGTCATTCCATCTAGAGACTCATGGAGTGCAAGTAACTTTTTTATAGACGATAGACTATTTCATTATTTCATGGTCTATATTATGTTTCCGCGGGCTGGAAACCACTGCACTGTGACTGATTTGGAAATGCAACTAATCTACGCAAGGAAGAGAGGTATAAGCGTTAATTGGGCAAGGCTCATAATGGCTCATATGCTAAGGGTTGATGCAAAGTCAAAATTTCTACCATATGCTTACTTTATTACATTAATTACGGAAGAATTTGGAGTTGACTTTGCTGGTTTTGAAAGAGTTAATATGGATCCAAATGTTCACAAGATCTCCATCAAAAATGTTGACTCGGGAATGGGAGTTCACTATAATCCGGAAACAAAAACAATCACATACATTGGTGAAGATGTGATTGGTGAAGAAGGAAACAATCAAGAGGAAGAAGGCAGTGAAGATGTACCTCCTCCACCTACTGCTCCCTATGGTCCAAGTAATCAAGATGTTATGTATTTTATGTCTCAACAATTTGCTTCCATAAATACCAACATCAACAACCAGTGGAATACCATCAATGACTCCACGACTTCTCAGATTAATGATTTTCGCTCGGATGTGAACCAACAATTTTCCTACCTTTACTCTCACCTTCACATACCTCCATATGACCCTAATAATTCTGCTGCACCTCCACCACATTACACAGAACCTACTCTATAACAACAATTCCCTAATCAAGGACCATGTTACTATAACAACCGTGACATGAATCAACCATAAAATTCTGTCCAACTTTGTTATTTCTATTGTTTTCTGTTATGTCCTTGTTACGTTATACTACGTTTTGTTTGTTGTTGTTCAGATTTCTTTGTAATTGTTATTTTACTATGACTATGCCTATGAATATTTTTTATGCATGTTTGATTAAGTTTTTTCAAAGTTTTTTTTTTATTATTATCCATTTTTATTGCATCTTTCCCTTCTTTTTGATAATGTCAAAGGGGGAGAAGGATGTGGCACTTTATGCTTGCATATTTCCTGTCTTGAATTTCTAAGGTACTCTTCAACCAAGATGAACAAATTCAAAGGATTCCAACCTTCTCATACAAAGGGGGAGTTATGCATCTTAGAGGGAGAAGTTTATTTCCGGAAATTACAACACATCAAGCAAGATCGTTTGTCATCATCAAAAAGGGGGAGAATGTAAAATCAAGCTTCTCAAATACACTTTTGTTTTGGTGAAGACAAACCATTTTGACAAGAAGGCAAAGATTATTGATCAAGCTAAAAGCATCTTTGGATAAAGTCTTTGGTTCAAGCACTTAGTAAATTTCAAGGTATAATGATAAATACTTACTTTGAACTTAAGACATAAATGCTCAATGGTCAAAAGAAATATTTTACCTTGTCCAAACTTTTTCTCAAGTTTTCTAAGCAAAAAATCAATTTTTAATTATGTTTAATCGATTTGCATATTGGTGCAATCGATTACATGCTTCACGTTTTCAAAATATTAGCTACTGTTTCTAAGTGCAATTGATTTGCATGTTTGTGTAATCGATTGCTCTCAATCAATTTTTGCTACTGACTTCAAGTGCAATCGATTTACACACTTGTGCAATCGATTGCTCACTCAAAATATTTGAAATTTTTATTTGTTGAAACCCCGTGCAATCGATTTACACAAGGGTGCAGTCAATTTCATGCTGAACGATTTTGAAAAACAATAATTTTACTCATGCCTGTTCATAACACCATTTCATAGAAACCTTTCACTTAATCTTGGCAATTGTTCATGATTCATTTGCAGAATTATATGTTGTTTTAAAAGGGTGCTATGAACATATAAATACTCATTTTCAAAATCATTTTTAAGTACCTCTTCTAATCATATTTTCTGAATTTTCAAAAAATCAAACTCAAGCTTTTATACACTTTCATACACAAGTTTTCTGCACACTTTCACATATTGCCAACCAGAAAAATTTGAGAATTATATATCTTGAGTCATCATATACTATTGTTATTGGAAAAGAAGATCAATTTGTTGATAAAATCACTCAAAGTTGTCATTTCTACACAAACTCACTCAAATCAAATATTGTTATACTAGCTTATTTTTCAGGATTGTTGAAAATAAGTTCAAGTGATTTTGAAACCTATTTTTCCAGGATTATTGGATACAAGTAAAGTCACTTTGAGAGGATTTTTCTCATTGTTGACATAGTGAAAAATCCAAGAGGGTTGTTCTTGGTCTAAGAGGATTGTTCTTGGCTTTGGGTACTTCTTGTTTAAGTTTGCCAACTATAAGAAAATCTCTTTCATGTTGAAAGGGGACTAGAGTACTCTCAGAATGTGATGTGAACCAGGATATATCGCTCGTGTCTCTTTATTTTTATGCACTTTACTCTTTCATAAACTCACCATAAACCAGAAAAATAATATCCATCATCACTAAAACCAGAAAAAATTTAAAGTACCTAATTCACCCCCTCTTAGGCGCATTTCGTATTTACACTGGGTTCGAGCCCTAGCGAGACCTTTTGTATTTATTTTGTCATTTTTTTTCAAACTAACATGCAGGTTTATAACATATTGAGTGTTGGCTGTTTTGAATGGAAGGTGTGGAGAACCTGAGTTCAAACCTTGGCAGGACCAAAACAAATTTTTATCACTTGTTTGTTTTCATTTTTTAACAAACTTCAATATTTTTTCCAACCAATCAAAACAACTCCTTTTGAGTTGATTTTTTGCACACTATTTATTTACAATGTCTATTTTATGAATATATAAAAATATCACAAAAAATATTTCATTTTCATATTTATTTTAGTTAACCAAAAGCCTTCCATAAAAAAGCCTAAAAATGATTTCTTGATTAATTTGATTTCCTTTTAACTTAGGATTAATTTTCCTTTTTTAATTAATCACATCCAGATAGGTTAATTAGGTAAAAAAAAATTTCCTAACAAAAATCCAAAACAAATTCATTTTCGTTTCATTCATGTCTTGAACATTATATTCCTTTCAATTCTTGTACATTATTCAAGTTTCAATATGGTTGTAATAGATAATTAGGTTTAATTTCTTGCAATCTCCATTTGTAAATTTGTACACCCCATTCCCAAAATGATATAATAGTGTAGGACATTTATTTTTCGCAGTTTATCACTTTTCATATAAATGCTAGTAATTATGGTTTGAATGGAAAGAGAAAATCAACGCTTAGAAAACCTTAATCCACGACAAAATCAAGCATGAAAAAAATAAACACTTGCACACTTACACCTCTAGGGTTAACTGCACTTGTTACCTTAAGAAAATGGTCATGATACGCATGTGAGACATCTTAGCAAAACAATCAAAAAAATACAAGATCATAGTCCCTCGATGACGCTTCAAATGCTGCCTTATAAATTATCTTAGTCCCTTAAGAGAAATGCTAAGATATGTCATGACATTACTATTCATGACTATACGATGACCCACGCTCGTCCCTTTACATCCAAAGATAAGGCTTCTTATCGATCAATGGTAAGATAGCAATATCAAAGGAAGGAAGACATGAACAAATGTCTTTTGAGTAGGTAGAATGTTCTTAGTTGCTTGCTCACAATTTATCTTCAAAAAACAAACATCTTTTCAAACACACCAAACACTTTCAAAACATGAAATATTTTCGAAAGTCCAACACTTTGTATGCATTCTTATAGAGACGAGAATCATTACAAAGTTTGGCTAAACAAAGGTGCTTTTCAAAAATACTTTCAAAAACCACCACAAACACATTTCAAACAAAGCAATTTCAAAAGTGATCTAGCAAGAAACTAAGAGCCTATAGATAATTACAGATGAAAAGGGTGCTAACACCTTCCCTTTTTATAATCTACCACCCGAACTCAAGAAAATATCTCAAAGGTCTTTCCTATTCTTTTCACCCTTTCCTTATTAGATAAAAGAAAAGTCGGTGGCGACTCTTGCTATCCACAACAATTGTGATCAAACGCAAGATAACCAAGTCAGTTCTCCCACTGTATTACAGAAATTGCGACTCTGTTGGGGAATGATACTTAAAAGTGGTGTTACCTTAAAGTTAGATCACATTTAATTGCTTTCATTATTTGACTTGATTGTTTTACATTTATGGGTCCTTGTTTGTGTTTGTATTGATCATCTACCCGGATCTGGAACACCATTAGGCAAGTAGCAATAGATTGTGGAAACGATATGGCTTAGACAGATATGGTTGAAGCAATGGCTACGTTAGTGTGATGCATTTGTTGGTACCGGTATCCCTTGTGTTGAATCGAGGAGAATATGGGGCCGCTGAGCGGTGTCATGAAGCACTAACTGACCTTAGAATCTTTAATTGAACAACTTGGCCATTAGGAAGTAGTGAGATATCTGGTTTCGGTGGAAAGATGAAAATTAGTTGATAGTCAATACTACGCTCATTGAGATCATTTTGGGATATCTCGGCTGCAAGAAAAGATTGATTATGCTGAGACAATGCCCAATGAAGAAAGATCAATGATATTGAGATTCCCTAGAACCTGGTTACTTTCTAGGACAGGTTGAACGAACTAAACTTCAAGAGGGTACTTACCTATAAATTCCATGAAAGCCTAAACCTAAGGATTTGTTTTCTTTGTTTGTACATAACGACTTGCTTGCTTTTGCTTGTGTATGATTACTTGTACATAACATCATGACATCATACCATAACATTGTCAATAACCATTTCAAGGATCTCAAGGGCCTGTGATGCAGGGTCATGATGAACCAGACCTCTATCAAGGGACAAAAGGATTTATTTTCCTCTAACCAATGTTGTCAAAGACCAAAGCACGGTAACAAGAGTCAAGGGCTATGACCCATTTGACATGGTAAGCTTGATTATCATGGAAGGACATTCAACAATACGAAGTTCTCCAATCAAATATTTGATTAAAGTTCAACTTCTAACATCTTCTTGTGTTTACCCCTTGAGATCCTTGGAAACATTGCATTTTTACGTATCATGCATGTCATTACATAACAGGTGTTCTCAAGATAAGTTTCTCATTCTTCTCGCTGTTTATTTCAGTAAGAAAATGGCTCTAGAGCAAATAGTTAAAGATCTCCAAGCTCAGAATGCCCCGTTCCAACAAATGTTCCTGAACTTAGCCAAGGGGCAGGAAGATCTTAAAGCACTCTTCACCAAAGGGAGCAAGAAGAAGACTAAGAAGAAGGTTGTTATCCTTAACATAGGAAGAAGGTTCAAGGGGCCTGCCCAACTAGCTCAAAAAGAATATGCTTCTTCTGAAGAAGAAGACAATCAAGAAGAGGATTCTAGAAGAACTAGAGCTAGGGATAACCAAGATACTGAGGACGAAGACTATTCCGAGGAGCAGTATCCATCGGCGGATGAAAAATCCAAACAGCTTGAAGACAGACTAAAGGCTGTGGAGATCCAAGTTGTGTCTGGCTTGGACTTTGGAGACTTGGGTTTGATTCCTGGGGTGGTCATCCCCACAAATTCAAGACCCCTATCTTTACCAAGTATGACGGGGTCTCTTGTCCTAAGATGCATCTGAGATCTTATGTCCGCAAGATTCAACCACACACCACTAATCAGAAGTTGTGGGTTCACTTTTTCCAAGAGAGTCTAGTTGGGACTCAACTTGAATGGTTCTATCAATTGGAAGGTTCCCGCATCCAAACCTAGGAGGATCTAGCTGCTGCTTTCTACAAGCAGTATCAATACAACGCTGATCTTGCACTAACTCGTGTGAAGTTGCAGAATATGACCATGGGTTCCAATGAGGGCTTCAAAGAATACGCCAAAAAGTGGAGAGACCTGGCTGACAGGTTGTAGCCACCCTTAGCTGTTATGGAGTTGGTTGATATCTTTATGGGAACTTTGACAGGACCTTTCTTTAATCACCTAATCGGAAGCTCCTCAGCTGGGTTCACCGAGCTGATTCTAACTGGAGAATGAGTCGAAAACGGAATTAAAAGCGGAAAAATCCAGATGGATGCATCTTTAAGTACTTAAAAGAATACTTACAATGGGAAGAAAGAGTCCAATGCCATGTACGGCCAAAATGGTTGTAACAAGAGTAACCACGACCAATCTGTGGGGGCAGTCCTGATCTCTAGTCCTGCATCAGTGCGACAATAACAACAATAGGGAAATCAGCGAAGGCAAGACGAGCCTAAGAGACATCTCCCCAACATCAACATGCCACTGTCTCAAGCATTGCAACACATGTTGAGGATGAATCTGATTACGTTGATAGGACCTCATCCAAACCCAAAAACTTCTTCTTCTAACTACAATCCTGATGCAATATGTGCCTATCATTCCAGCAGTCCTGGGCATGATACTAGTGGTTGTTAGGCGCTGATATACAAGATTCAAAATATGATTGATGCCAAGGAGATTGAATTCGTCCCTCCTGATACTCCCAACGTGATCACTTCTCCCATGCCAAATCATTGAGAGTGTCCAATTCATTTTTGAATTTTCAATTGTAATTTCTTTGGTTTGTTTGAACACTTATCAATTATGTCTAACTTTTTTTCAATTAATGCATTGCATATGTTTGTCTTGAATTAATCCATTCGTTTTCACTATATTTAAATTATGCTTTTTACTCCCTTTTGTGATATTCAACTCTCGTTAAAAGTTGTAAGCATTTAGATAGAGGATGACGAAAACAATACCATAATCCATACAATATGCTTTTGGATAGACCTTGCTGACGATGTATAGGCGTTCTTTCAACTCCTTAACACTAGAGTTATAAGGAAGATAATCCCTAGTCAACCCCTTTGAGCCAAAGAAGTAGGAGTTTTATTTTTCACACAAATTAAAACCATTAATCAAAACCTGGGGTAGATTTAGTTTCTCAGTTAAATCAAATGTGTGTTCAGTCACAAGCTTTCACTTCATACACAACGAATGACATCAAAAACATCCTTCTGAATCAAAATATGGCGACGGTTCCCTGTAAAATAAGCAGTTGTTATCTCTCAAAAGAAAACGCCCACTAAGTCAAAACCTACGAAGGAGACTTAAGAAAACTGGGGCATCCCGCTGAGTGTTTTCTCAAAAACAAGAACAAAAACAGTCAGGCAAAAATCAGGGATAAGAGGTCGTTACAAATCCTCGACAACATGAAAAATGTTGCAAAAATGACTGCCTTCTCACACAAACTTCCAGTATATGAACCATCACCAAAACTCTATTCCAGACTCAATTGGAATTCAAAACACATAATTAACCGAGTATAGGGTTGAAGAACATCATGAAGAACGAGTTGGGTATAAATAAACTTCGAGCCTTATCCTTTGTTTCTTAAACCGTGAACCAAGCCATGTTACAACCCCTTAAAAGTCCTAATTGAAGAATGGGTTAGTTCGAAAGCATATTGTTACAAAAGGTATCTTGACTCGTGTAAGGCTTACTGTAAATCCTGAGTTGAATTCATATTCTTACAAAATTATTTTATCTTCTAAAATTGCATTTTCAAAACTTCAAGGCAAACATAAAATTTGCATTTTTTTGAATACCGCTGTTTGCATATAGCTATTTGTTTGACAGTATAGAAATTCACACAACGAATATCCAGTGAACAAAAACTCTCTCAATAAACAGATTCACTTCAAATGGAAGAACACTTCCAATGACAAACTCTCCATAACCAAGGGGTATGACATGTTATTTTCCAACTCATTTGTGGCAGTCAGGTTGAGATTCCAATAAATCTCTCAAGAAGTGATGAATAACCAGGGTCAGGTCTGCATCCGAATCACTTGGAGCATTGAACATTAATTCCAGCAAAGGTCACATTATCTGGAAGCGCTACAACACTTACTACTATGAACAATGAAAAATCCCCACAAAGTCTCTTTCATAAGGTGATCCCCGTTGAAGTCTCTAGAGCCACCTCTATAAGGTTATCCCCACAGAATAATCTTCATGGATAAGGGTACAAACCCCACAAGGCCAAGTTCATGGATATCCCCATAAAGTTGGATCCATGCAATCCCCATCCAGAGTTTCAGTCTCCGGAAAACCTCTCCCCAGTTGAGTTGGTCTCAAGAAGAATCTCGAGGAGTTCTGCCAAAAGAAAAAACCTCCATAGCAGTTCGTCAAATATTCTCTTCAACAAGGTTTATTTCCCCAACAAACTACAGATTCCCCGTCTTGAGTTTGCCTCTCAGACTATTACAAGTTAAGGGACCACAACCCCTAGTCCCTAGTGAAGTCGCCAACAGTTACTAAAGCCTGGACCCGACCAGATAACAGTTTAATTCTTCAAATCACTAACAAAACTCCTCTTCCCTAGTAGAGTTGTCCACTATCCCAGTGCGTTGCTGCAAAGCCTGGAATCCGACCAGATAACAGTTAACTTCTTTATCCCCAGCAAGTTGGTGTGAAGCCTGGAATCTGACCAGATAACAACTAACATTCAAGAGGTAATTACCCACTAGAGCAACGGACGACTAGAACTCCTGAACTCTTTCCCTCAAGTAGAAATCAACACTCTCCATTGAATTTTCCCTCAAACAGAAGCCAATATTCCCCAGTGGAGTTCTCCTCAAACAACAGAATAGGAATCCCCAGCGGAAACATCCTAAAACAAGGTCTGTAGAGGAGAATACTCTTCATCCCCAACAGCAGTCTAGGATTTAATTTCCCAACGCTCACCAGCATTTGTCAAGGCCTTATTTTCCCGGACAAAGATCTACTTCAATAACATTTTACATTCATACATCATAGCATATGCACACGAAATGCGTATAGAACAATCTCATTTATTTTGAGAACACCATTACACAATACATTTCATACATCATGACATTACATACAGCTAATTCTTTACCTTTTCAAGAAAGATCAATCAACAAATAATTATCATCAATAATTTTCAATAGGTCCAAGATTAGTTCCTGAAACAAGACAGGGCAATTATCTATGCAACCAGATGCAGTTCCACACGGACTCATCCTGAAGCAATCCTACCCAGGTTCCTTCTCATAATTTCCAGATGCAGTTTCACACAAACTCATCCTGAATCAACCCTACCCAGGATCCTTCTCATAATTTCCAGATGTAGTTTCACACATACTCATCCTGAAGCAACCCTACTCAGGTTCCTTCTCATAATTTCCAGATGTAGTTTCACACGGACTCATCCTAAAGCAACCCTACACAGGTTCATTCTCATACATTTCCAGATGAAGTTTCACACAGACTCATCATGAAGCAGCCCTACCCAGGTCCTTCTCATACATTTCTAGATGAAGTTTCACACAGACCCATCCTGAAGCAACCCCGCCCAGGTTCCTTCTCATACATTTATGGATGAAGTTTCACATGGACTCATCCTGAAGCATCCCTACCCAGGTTCCTTCTCATATATTTCCATATGAAGTTTCACACAAAATCATCATGAAGCAGCCCTACCCAAGTTCCTTCTCACACATTTCCAGATGAAGTTTCACACTGACTCATCATGAAGCAGCCCTACCAATGTTCCTTCTCATACATTTCCAGATGAAGTTTCACACGGACTCATCATGAAGAAGCCCTACCCAGGTTCCTTCTCATATATTTCCAGATGAAGTTTCACACAGACTCATCCTGAAGAAGCCCTACCCAGGCTCCTTCTCATATATTTCCAGATGTAGTTTCACACGGACTCATCCCAAAGCAGCCCTACCCACGCTCCTTCTCATATATTTCCAGATGAAATTTCACACAGACTCATCCTGAAGCATCCCTACCCAGGCTCCTTTTCATATATTTCCAGATAAAGTTTCACACAGACTCATCCCGAAGCAGCCCTACGCAGGTTCCTTCTCATGAATTTCCAGATCTAGTCCCACACGAATTCATCTTGAAGCAGTCTTACACGGGTTCCTTCTAATATATTTCCAAACACGGCTTAACGTGGGTCCTTTCTAGGATGCCATTCAGAATTAAATCGACCAAAGATTTATTCTGATACTTCTCCCAATTACAATCAAGCTTAGAATTAGTCTAATTTCTATTAACAATCACCTTTGGATGGTATCTATAAACCCATCTCCGACAACTCTCCATCATCTCTCCAAATGGCATCTTTAAGCCCATTCCCTACACAATCAACTAACACATAGTCGATTGCAAATTTCTGGGCACTCTCGTGTTCAATCATCTTCTACCTTCAAGCTACGAACAATGATGTGCCATCCTCGCTTTTCAGGTTTAAGAAGATTGAACAGAGGCAACTGTTGTACCCAAAAATTTTCCCTCTCAATTTCTCAAGAATTCTCTCACAAGATCTCCATTGATTCAAAACTGCACAGGGTTTGGCCAGCTCAAGATACCTCCTCAAACACTAATGACTCAAAACTAGGGTTTGAGTTTTCACATGTACAACTAGACTTTTAATGCCCCATATAGTTTCCATGGATCATATTTGGCTCTCAAGCATCAGGTCGAATAAAGGAGGAAGAGGAAATTGTCGAAAGGGCAAAGCAGATCGAAAGGAGTGGTTGCAGATAACCATGTCGAATTCAAAATCTGGTTCAGGTTGTTCAAACCACATGACTGGTTGAAAGGAGTGGTTGGTAGATTTTGACAAATAGAAGAAGAGAAAGCTTGCTTCGATCCCCAAGCTTCGACTGGGCAATGGCTTCCTTCGAGCAACCTTCTTCAATCCACCAGCTTCGACTGGGAAATGGCTTACTTTGAGCAACCTACTTCAATCCACTTCTAAACCCTTCGACACACATAGTTTCAACACTATGAATTACAAGTCTATCTCCATGCTTGCTTCGATCCACAAGCTTCAACTAGGAAATAGCTTCCTTCGAGCAACCTGCTTCGATCCACCTCTAAACCCTTCGACAGGACATTTAAGATAATGATCAATTCGACTAAAGTTCAATGTTTGAAAACTGTTCGACCATAAGGATAGTTGGTTGTGGCATTTGAAGTTTGGACATTTGAGCTTTCGACCACTTAATTAACTGATTACTCAAGATAGGGTTACTGATATTCCAAGTCTTGAGATGCCTAAAAAAACTTTGTGAAGTTTGTTTAGTAGGAAAATAATACAGAAATTCTTTCATTTCGAATATGCCAATGAGATCATCTTGCATACTCAAAGTGGTACATTCAGATGAATGTGGTCCATTAGAAGAACATACAATTGGTGGAAGCAAATATTGTTTTGTCTGTTAAAGAGTTTGGTTGAAATTTGTGGATCTATGTGATCAAAACGATAGGATGGAGTATTCGATTTAAGGAATCAAATCGAAGACAAAATTTTGAAGAACATTGATCAAATCCATAGGCCATGCTACATGATCTTGCTTTGTAGGCCTCAAACTTGTGTTTCACTCCATAATTAATTGTTTACACAATGAATTAAGCTCTTACCAAGTTATTAAGCCATTGTCCAAAAGATCTTTCCATAAAGCAAGATTTTTGGTACAAAATTTGTCTTAAGCCTATACCTTGCTTACTTCTGATTATACTCCACCATAAAATCATGGAAATTAGCCCCTCTATACCAACAACTTTGGTACTTCATCTTGGGATCATGGAAAACTTGACATAACTTGACATTTCCATTCCAACCAAACCATAATTTCTCATCTTGCAAATCTGATTACTTCAACTTCCCAAGCCTTTTCTCTATAAATAGAGAGCCCATTTGCAAGCTAAAGGGGCCAGATTCTCGTTTGTTGAAAAATCCTCAAAACCCCTTATACTCTAAAAAAAAACTCAGAACCCGCACACAAGCACAAAACTTGGCACATCCTAACTAAACACAAAAATATCAAATCCCTTCATGCATATTTTAGCTTTTCGATTCACTAAGCCTCCATATACCAGCCTTAGAACACTCCCAAAGCCCTAAAAAAACCTCTCAAGGAAGTTAGTGATCCTTTCGATTCACTCCTAGCTTCCATATACCAGTCTTTTGATTCAATGACTTTTAAAGCAAAGTAGTGATCCCACTAGCTCAAGGAAGGTCCCTGCAAGCTTAATCCATCTCAAACCATATCTGGAAGTCATATAGATGTCCTTCGAATTCCACTTCAAGAGGTAAGATTTCTTAACTGTGATATCTTGATACAAGCATTTTCAGCACATACAAATAAAAGAAAAGATGTAGATATCATAGCTAGGAAGATGACCATGCTCTTAGTTTTGGTTTTCATTACTTGTGTCTTAAGAATTTCAACTCTGACCAGTTAGGTTTTGATTTTGGTACCAAATAAATTCGCGCTAACCTCTGATCCATAGTTTTTACAAGTTACATGGTTAGATTCGTATTCAAATTTTAGGTAGGTTTGATGTTTACACTTTTTGATTTGGCTGAGAAATGAAGCTTTTAGAAGCTTAACAATGGTGATATACATCCCTGTGCACACGAAGGAAGAAGATGAAGCCATGTTCAAGCATTCAGAAACGAGTTCATTTTATATTTAATCGAAGTTATCTTATGAACGGATTTAACAAACCACCCCAGTGGTACAAACAGCGCGTGCTAAAGCCTTGCCATGTAGAAGGTTCTGGGTTCGAGCCCCAACGAGACCTTTTGTATTTATTTTTTCATTTTTTTTCAAACTAACATGCAGGTTTATAACATATTGAGTGTTGGCTATTTTGAATGGAAGGTGTGGAGAATCTGGGTTCAAAGCTTGGCAGGACCAAAATAAATTTTTATCACTTGTTTGTTTTTATTTTATTAACAAACTTCAACATTTTTTCCAACCAATCAAAAAAACTCCTTTTGAGTTGATTATTTTCACACTATTTATTTACAATGTCTATTTTATGAATATATAAAAATATCACAAGAAATGTTTTACTTTCATATTTATTTTAGTTAACCAAAAGCCTTAAATAAAAAACCCTAAAAATGATTTCTTCATTAATTTGATTTCTTTTAACTTGGGATTAATTTTCCTTTTTTTAATAATCACATCCCTTTAGGTTAATTAGGTCAATACAATTTTCCTAACAAAAATCCAAAACAAATTCATTTTCTTTTCATTAATGTCTTGAATATTATATTCCTTTCAATTCTTGTACATTATTCAAGTTTCAATATGGTTGTAATAGATAATTAAGTTTAATTTCTCGCAATCCCCATTTGTAAATTTGTACACCCCATTCCCAAAATGATGTAATAGCGTAGGATATTTATTTTTCGCAATTTTTCGCTTTTCATATAAATGCTAGTAATTACGGATCGTATGGAAAGATAAAATCAATGCTTATAAAACCTTAATCCACGACAAAATCAAGCATGAAAAAAATAAACACTTGCACACTTACACCTCTAGGGCTAACTCCACTTGTTGCCTTAAGAAAATGGTCATGATATGCATGTGAGACATCTTAGCAAAAACAATCAAAAAATATAAGATCATAGTCCCTCGATGACGCTTCAAATGTTGCCTTATAAATGATCTTAGTCCCTCAAGAGAAATTCTAAGATATCTCACAACATTGCTATTCATGACTATACGATGACCCACACCCGTCCCTTTACATCCAAAGATAAGGCTTCTTACCGATTAATGGTAAGATAGCAATATCAAAGGAAGGAAGAAATGAACAAAAGTATTTTGAGTAGGTAGAACGTTCTTAGTTGCTTGCTCACAATTCATCTTCAAAAGATAAACATCTTTTCAAACACACCAAACACTTTCAAAACATGAAATATTTTCAAAATTCCAACACTTTGTATGCATTCTTATAGAGACGAGAATCATTACAAAGTTTTCCTAAACAAAAGCGCTTTTAAAAAATACTTTCAAAAACCACCACAATTACATTTCAAACAAAGAAATTTCAAAAGTGATCTAGCAAGCAACTAAGAGCCCATATATAACTATGGATGAAAAGGGTGCTAACACCTTCCCTTTTCATAATATACCTCCCTAACTCAAGAAAATATCTCAAAGGTCTTTCATGTTCTTTTCACCCTTTCCTTATTGGATAAAAGAAAAGTCGGTGGCAACTTTTGCTATCCGCAACAATTGCGATCAAACGCAAAACAACCAAGTCAGCTCTCCCACCGTATTACGGTTGACAACATCACTCAGCACAAGGTGTTCTCCTTCATGGATGGTTTCTCGGGTTATAATCAGATCAAGATGGCACCTTAAGACATGGAGACAACTACATTTGTCACATAGTGGGGCACTTTTTGTTACAAGGTTATGCCTTTTGGGTTGAATAACGCCGAGGCAACTTATCAGCATGTCATGGTAGCTTTATTTCATGACATGATTCACCATAAAATAGAGGTCTACATAGACGATATGATAGCAAGGTCACAGACTGAAGAAGAGCATCTTGATCATCTGCATAAATTGTTTGAAAGACTGAAGAAGTAAAAGCTAAGGTTAAAACCGAACAAGTGCACCTTTAGGGTGAGATTCAGTAAGCTCCTGGGTTTCATCATCAGCGATAAAGGTATTGAAGTTGATCCTACGAAAGTCATAGCTATTCAGGAAATGTCGGCTCCCCATACTGAGAAGGAAGTCAGAGGTTTCTTAGGAGGACTAAATTACATTGCCCGGTTTATTTCCCATCTGATTGCTACTTGTGAACTAATCTTTAAGCTGTTGAAGAAAGATAAAGTAGTAAAGTGGAACGACGACTGTCAAATAGCCTTTGATAAAATTAAGGAATACCTACAAGAACCTTCAATTCTGATGCCACCTATTGAAGGAATACCTCTAATCGTGTACCTAACAGTGTTAGAGAACTCAATGGGGTGTGTACTGGGGCAGCATGACGAGTCTGGTAAAAGAGAGCATGCAATATACTAGCTTAGAAAAAAATTTACCGACTGTGAAACAAGATATTCATTGCTCGAGATAACTTGCTGCACTTTGGCATGGGCTGCTCACCGACTAAGACAATATATGTTGACCCATACTACCTTCTTGATTTCTAAAATGGATCCCATCAAGTACATATTAAAGAAGCCATCTCTCTCTGGAAGAATATCCCGATGGAAAATGGTTTTGACAGAATACGACATTCAGTACACCACTCAAAAAGCGATCAAAGGAAGTGTACTGGCAGATCGTTTGGCACATCAAGTTGTAGACGACTATCAGTCCATGAATTTCGATTTCCCAGATGAGAACATTATGCTAGTTACAGATTATGAGGAACCTGGATTGTATGAAAGACCTGAGCCAAGATCCCGATGGACTATGGTTCTTGACGGAGCTTCTAACTGACTTGGCAATGAAATTGGTTCCGTAATTATATCTCCTCAGGGTTGCCATACGCCTTTCACCGCCAGACTTTGCTTTGACTGTACCAACAATATGGCTGAATATGAAGTGTGCATCATGAGTATTAAAGCTACTATTGACCTGAGAATTAAATTCTTAAGTGTATATAGGGACTCCGTCTTGGTAATCAGTCAGGTTAATGAAGAATGGGATGCGAATCATCTGAATCTTATCCTTTACTGAGAACATGTGCTAACCTTGATTATGTATTTCAAAGAGATTACTTTTGAGCATATCCTAAGAGAATAAAATAAGTTGGCAGACACATTGGCTACCATTTCATCCATGTTCAAGGTTATATGGGACAATGAGGCTCCCATAATTACCATTAAAAGATTCGACGAACCGGCACACTGCTATGAAAATGATGCTGATGGAGTGGAAGAAATACCTTGGTTTCATGAAGTGAAAAGATGCCTTGAAGCTCAAGAATACCATGAAGAGGCATCCATCAACAACAAGAAATTCCTATGGAGGTTCTCGACTAAATTATTCTTGAGAAATGGGATTTTATACAAGCGCAATCATGATTCAACTCTGGTTTGTTGTGTGGATAAGAAGGAAGTAGAGGAAATTATGCAAGACATGTACGAAGGCATATTTGGTACTCACTCCAGTGGGCATACTATGGATACAAATATTTTAAGAGCAGGTTACTATTGGTTGACTATGGAAACCGACTGTCACCACCACTCGAGAACTTGCCATAAGTTCTAGATCTATGCTGATAAAGTTCATGTGCCTCTGATTCCTCTGAACGTCTTGAATTCTCCTTGGCCATTGGGAATTTGGGGCATCGATATGATTGGAGAGATCAAACCTATTGCCTCTAATGGACATTGCTTCATCCTCGTCGCCATAGATTACTTCACAAAGTGGGTGGAAGCAGCTTCATTTGCCTTTGTTAATAAGAATGTGGTCGACCGGTTCATAAAGCATAACCTTATTTGTCGGTACGACATCAACGAAAGGATTATCACAGACAATGGTACCAATCTCAACAACACTGATCACTGAACTATGCATGCAGTTCAAGATCAAGCACCACAACTCTTCTCCGTATCGACCAAAGATGAATGGCGCAGTGGAACCGCCTATAAGAACATAAAGAATATTATACATAAGATGGTTGTGACCTACAAAGATTGACATGAGGTGTTACCATTTTCTCTCCATGGCTATTTTACTTCAGCTTGATCATCAACTAGGGAAACTCCATTCTCTCTGGTTTATGGTATGGAAGTTGTCCTATCTGTCAAAGTTCGGATTCCCTCTCTGAGAATTATGAAATATGCAGCCTTAGACGAAGACAAGTTGATTCAGACTAAGCTAGACCAGATGAATTTCATTAACAAGAAGAGGCTTGCGGCTATCTAACAAGGTCAGATGTATCAAAATATTATGATCAAGGAATTCAACAAGAAGATCAAGCATCGGGTATATCAGGCTGGCGACTTGGTAATAAAACGCATCATTCTACCGCAAGGTGATACAGGGGAAAATGGACTCCCACCTACGGAGGGACATTTGTAGTGAAGAAGATATTTTATGGTGGTGCTATGATACTTACTACCATGGAGAACGAAGATTTTCCGCACCCTGTGAACATGGACATAGTCAAAAGATACTACGCATGAAAAACGACCCGCTAGGTTGATTGACCTAGGAAAAAATAAGGGCATCCCGCCGAACCAAAAGGGTTCAGGAAAAAATTAGGTATATATGTAAAAGATTGTACACCTGGAAAGTAGAAAACCTTAAAAGGCGGCTTGGGAAAAAAAGGGTATCCTGGTTAACTGAAAACCTGAAAGGGAAGTCCAGGAAAAAGTTAGGGATTAAAGCGTACGACTATGTCCCATTAGATCACTTACAACAAGCTTTATTACCATTGTCAAGTTCAAACGGTAAAAATTAATTCAATCACTTTCTTTTGATAGCAAGCGATGAGATGCTCGAAGACATATGGGCAATAGTAGAGTTGGAACCCGATGGGATTATTCCCACATAGCTATTATCTTATTTTCACTTTGTACTCTTTTCATTTCACGACAATTTCCTCTTACTAGGATTTATATCTCTGTATAAAATCGCTTGTTTACGGGCAAACTATCAATAGAAATACGAATTTCAAAGTTTCGAACTTTTTGTTTTACCTTTTTCTGTTTTGTTTGCAAAAATGTCCAATGACTAAAATTAAATGAACATATGCATATGAATACGATTAACTTTAAACAAATATATGCATAAAAATAGCAAAAAGCAGTTACTCAAGACTCTAGCAATTGGGATAACGTCCAAGCTGTCCACAAATCCCCACAGAGAGATCCTTACTGGATTATCCCCACATAGTAGTCTTAACAAGCTCACCGGTAGAGCACTCTAGAATATAAGGGAATATGATCTTTTTCCGGACAATGTCGCCAACTTACAGAGTCCCGATCAGTACAGTTTATGGAAATTCTCTTCCCTGACTGAGTTTATTCCTCTAAAACTGTAAAACCAAATGAAGATTTCTCCTCTCCAGCAGAGCTAATTTCCCTCAACAAGGTTGTTTCCTCAGCATAGTATTTCTCCGTCAACAGGGTTTATTTCCCCAACAGGGTTTATTTTCCCAACAGGGTTTATTTCCCCAACAGAGTTTATTTCCCCAACAGATTACAGTCTCTCTAACTTGAGTTTTCTTCTACCACAAAGTACCGACAAGATTCCCACCTCCAGTAAAGGACAGTCTGGGTTGCTATCCCCAGAGAGTTGCTATTGAGTCTGAAATTATCAAATAGCGTTCAACCCTATTCTCTGCAGACGAGTCGGTATCCATATCAGAAACTCGGTCAGACGACACCTCAAAAGCTTATCCATCTCTTTTATTCCCAATCAGGGCATATAGAAACTATTATCCCCATTAGGGAAATGATCAACTAATGTTCTTGAACTCTTCTCCCCAAATAGGAATCAACATTCTCCAGCAGAGTTTCCTCAAGCAGAAAGCGGGAATACCCATCAAGATCGAAGATACACATACTCTTCATCCCCAACAATAGTCAGGGATTTATTTTTCCAGACAAAGATACTGTACGGGTTTACAAAAACACTTAAACAATATTTCACATTCATACATCATTTACGAACAGCATAGCATATGCATGCAAAACGCATATAGCACAATCTCATTTATTTTGAGAACATCATTACGTAATGAATTTCATACATCATGACATTACATACAACTAACTCTTTATCTTTTTAGGAAATATCAATCAACAGACAAACATCATTAACTATTTATATGACCAGACAATCTTCTCAAAGGCTACATCTGACAAATGGCTACTTAAGCAATTTTCTTAGAGGGTCATTCTAAAAAAAACATATCTTCCAGTTGAAGACGACCGTAGACATCTTCTGGCTCAGATTAAATCGAGCGTAGATTTATTCTGATACTTCTTCCAGTTGAAGAAGGTCGTAAATAGATTTTGGCTCAAATTAAATCGAGTGTATATTTATTCTGATACTTCTTCCAGTTAAAGACAGTTGTAGACATCTTCTGGCTAAGACTAGACCGAGCGTAGATTTATTCTGATACTTCTCCCAATTGAAGACGGTCGTAGATATCTTCTGGATCAGATTAAATCAAGCATAGTTTTATTTTGATACTTCTTCCAATTGAAAACGAGTGTATACATCTTCTGGCTCAGATTAAATCGAGCGTAGATTTATTCTGATACTTCTTCTAATTAAAGATGGACATAGACATCTACTGGTTCAGATTAAATCGAGTGTATATTTATTCTGATACTTATTCCAGTTGAAGGCAAGCGTGGACATCTTCTGGCTCATATTTAATCGAGCATAGATTTACTCGGATACTTCTTCCAGTTGAAGACGGTCAGAAATAGCTTCTGGCTCAGATTAAATCGAGCGTAGATTAATTCTAATACTTCTTCCAGTTGAAGATGTTCGTAGACATCTTCTGGCTCAGTTTAGATCCAACGTAGGTTTATTATGATACTTCTTCCAATTGAAGATGGTCATAGACATCCTTTGGCTCAGATTAAATCAAGCGTAGATTTATTCTGATACTTCTTCTAGTTGAAGTCGGGCGTAGACTTAGTCTAATCTCTATCAACGATTACTTTGGGTGGCATCTATAAGCCCATCCCAGACAACTCTCTGTAACCTCTTTAAATGGCATCTTTAAGCCCGTTCTTGGTACAACCAACCAACATTGTTACTTCTTGCACGGGCGAGTACAAATTTCTGGGCACTTAAGTGTTAAATCCTCTTCTACCTTCAAGTTGTGAATGGCGGACATGTCAATCTAACTCTTCACGTTTAAGAAGATTAAACAGAGGCAGTTGTTGTACCCCAAAATTTTCCATCCCATTTTTCTTCAAGACATGCTCACAAAGGCCTCAAGTACTCAAAGCTACTCAAGGATTGGCCAGTCAAACCTCCTCCTAAAGCAATGGGTCTACAACTAGCGTTTTGAGTTTCTCAAGGAAATTTGGGTTGCAAAGGTCTCAAGCGGTTTTCATGGTTCATCATAGGTCCTAAATAGTGCTTATGTCAAGTTTCAAGTCTTGCATCACAAGTTTGCTCAGTCAATGGCTCAGATGGATGAAAATCAATTGTATTGGGTAAAAAGTCAACTATGGTCAACATCCAGTCAAACTTCAAGATTTTTTGTCAACAACAACATTTTGAAGTGATATTCGTCATTTTATCAAGGTTTGATCATGATTCCTCAAAGAAAGTCCTCAAACCATCAAAAGTCAAAAATTGCCAAATTAGGGTTTCCTTAGGAGAAGTCAACTGAACTTTGACCAAGCATAACTTTTACATGCTTCATCAACTTTTCCCTAACCAAATCCTATTTTGAAGGAAATACAATTCTCCACATCTTTGTATTTATGCTCAAGTCCAAAAAGTGCCTCATTTGAAAGATATGAGCCCATACATTATAGGTCATTCCAAAAGTCAACCAAAAGACACTTTTTGTCAAGGAAATATACATCAAGATAAAGCCTCCAAATGAAAAAATATAAAAATAGAAATTGTAGAGGACATCTTGAGCTTTCCAAAAAGTCTAATATTACCTTCAAAAGGTAAAAATTGAGCAAGTTATGGGTTGCACAAGTTGGGAAATGTTTTAGAAATGCATGAAATCTCAATTGAGCAAATTTGTGATATTGGGCCTAAGCTTTGGAATTTAAACATGTTCATGACATGTTTAAGGACCCCTAAGTGCATCCATACATTATTTTTAGTTTTTTTTTTTATTTTGATTTTTATTTATTTAAAATCAAAATTAAATTAAATAAACACGAAATAAATGTAAGAAATATATAAGATGTAAAAATCTGAATCTTTTTGAAACCAAAAATAGCTCATGACAAGCTGTCCAAATCGTGTGGACCGAGAGGGGAAGGAAATCTTCACTTTTGGAAAGTTTTTGAATGGATTTTGGAAACAATTCATACTGTTGTACCCCAAAATTTGCCCTCCCATTTTACTCAACAAATTTCAATTAAGGTTCCCAAGTTGCTCAAAGAAGCCCAAGAGTTGACCAAACAAACTCTCTCCTAAGGCAGTGCACCTCAAAATTAGGGTTTCTATTTCCATCAAGATGGGTGAGCCCCAAAAGCCCCAAATTGCTTCCATGGTCCCAATATGTTCTCAAGACCCTCCATGTCAAGTTTCAAGCCTTATACATGAAGTTTGCTCAGTCAACTGCTCAGATGCTGGAGAATCGACTATACTAGGTCAAAAGTCAATTGTGGCCCACATATAGTCAAAACTCAATATTTTTGGTCAACATTAACATTTTGAAGTGACTTCCTTCATTTTATCAAGGGTTGATCATGATTCTTCAAGTAATACTCCAAATTCATCAAAACCCAAAAGTTGCTAAATTAGGGTTTTGTAGGAAAAGTCAACCCAACTTTGACCAAGCATAACGTCTTCATACTTTATCAGAAATTCTCCATCCAAAGCTCATTTTGAAGAAGATGAAATTACCTACAATTCATCATCATCTCACAAGTTCAAAATATGCACTCATAAAAAGATATGAATTTTGACATTATGGGTCATTTTGAAATGTCAACAAAAACACCTTTTGGGTCAAAGCTTCATACATGAACATGGAAGATCCAATTGAGATGAGACCAAAAGGGTTGGTTAGAGGACATCCTAAGATTTATAAAAAGTCAAAGAACACCCTCCTAAGGTCAAAATTGAGAGAGTTGTGCATTGTCAAAGTTGGAAATTTTTGGAAAATTGTCAAAAGTCAACATTGATCAAATTTGCATTTTTTCCAAAGGGGCCCATGTTTTCTTGCTTGAAACATGTTTCTAATAGGACCCACGACCCCTGATCTTTTTCACCTATTATTTTATTAATTTTATCATTTATTTTGATTTTTTATTCATTTAAATCAAAATAAATCAAATTAAATGGTAAAATAATGAAAACAAATCAAATCTTGAGATCTTTCTGCACATTTTGAGTCCATATACAGCTAGCATGCCAGCCAATTCGTGCAAGACTCATTAAGGTTGAAAAAGATTGGATTGAAGTAAGTTTTGGAAAGAAATCATACATGGAGCAAATCAAATCAAATCTCCATTATTTCTCAAGATTCATGTCAATTTTGTTGACCTAATTCAGTCTACTATAAGTGCATAATGATTCCAGATCAAAAACACAAGGATTGGAGGCGTGAAACAACAAGAACAAAATTGAAATTTTGGACAAAAAGTGTGAGATCAAAATCCGCTCTAGAGCCATCCTCACGGAGATTTAAAGATTCCAATCTATTCCAGGACATCCCAGGAAGCTATTCCACCCATCCCCAAGCTTCAAAACGCCCAGAATCGTGCCCACCACCCACCACAGTTTGCACTAAGAAATCAAAATCGTTTAACATGTTTTACGTATCATAAGCATGTTTTAATTATATATTCTTGTTCATCATATTGTTTGTAAGATATTGGTACCATTTGATTGCATTTACAGCGCAGGAATCGCAATATGCCATAGCTAGGGTTTGCGAGCTCATTTTGGGGTTTCTTAACCTAGGCAAAATTAGGTTTGATAATGGGTACCATGATGATCAGGGCTTCAAACCCAGTTGATTCATGGTCCCCAAATGAATTTATATTGCGTGTGCTTGATTATTGAATGATGCAGGTTTAAAGCTACGAACAAACGTCCGTAGGTAAAAGTGTTTTACCTAAAACAACGGTCCAAGGAAGAAGATGATGTGTGTCAAAGCACGGTTGGCCAATTCAAATCTCGCGCGTGTTTTCCTGGCTATTAACGTTTTTTCTAATATATTATATTTTGGTCATTTATATTATCAACAAAGAACGTTGGTCCAGTCGTAGCCAGAAGGAGGGATAAGGCATTGTAGGCAGGAGGTCAGGGGTTCGACCCTTGACTCCAACATTTTCTCATTTGCATATTTTATTCACAGGATCCAATGCGCTTTATCTCCAGGACACCATCGTACACTCTCAATGCCTGTCCACTGGATTACACGTTGACCAGATCTAACGCCTCCAAGCCGCAACCACACGGTAGACCCCCAGAAAGCCATGACACTGGAACTAGTGCAGACATATGGGCTCAACCATATTGGGCCTTACAAAATTCAGATTGGCACCCCCTCTTCAGTAACACAATCAGGCCCAATTCTCAATCTTTCTCTTTTTTATTATTTTGTTTTCTTTATTCTTTTCAGTTTATTTATTTATTTTATTTTTAAAATCAGTTTTGTTATAAAATCATAAAAATCAAAAAGTCATAAAAAATTAGAATTAGGTTTTTTTTATCAAATTTAATTTAATTAATTAGCTTAATTTAATTTAGGGTAACTTTAACTTATTTTTACAATTAAAATTAATTAGAAAACTAGGTTTAAATTCTTGATATAATTATTTTCTTTTTGTCAAGCAAAAACACAAAAAATAGGTTAACTTAATAATTTTTCTTAATTAAAGTTAATTAGTAATTAGGTTCTTTTTTATTCAATTATTCCTTATTTTCTTAAATAACAAAAAATGATTTTTCTTTAATCAATTGCAATTAGATTTAGTCAAGGGTCAAAACCCTAATTTCTCTCGCATTTAATTTGTTGCACGCTTGTTATTATTTTTGCCATTATTATGTAACTGTTTCAAGGTTGTAATGGTTGTAATTAGGGTTTTAAGTTCCGTACTTTTATTTCCCGTCAAGGAAATTATGTAACTGTCAAAGCCATGTAATAGCTAGGTTTATTTCCGCTTTTACTTTCAGCAAATTATTAACTATTAGATGTATTAATAGGATTGTATGGCAAGAATGCATAAAAAATTAAAACAGTTAGAAAATCCTAATGTGCAAAGATTAAAATAACTGAAACAAATCACGTGCACATATCCACTCCTAGGGTTTACCTCACTTTGGTTTCCTTCGATAAACAATCATTAAGCATAGGAGATTTTAGTGGTTGCCCTCCAGTCTAAGGAGATCAAAGTGTCCCATTCGAATGTTGCATCATAAATATTGCCTCAAAAAGATCTTAAGACTCTAGGGTTACTACTAAAGTTTTCTAACTATTGCTTTAGTGATTGTACTTGTCCCTTTCGAATGTCCCTTACAAACTCCAACGGCAGTGCTACCTACGCCTTAATAGTGGGATAGCGCTGTCTAAAGAAAATAGAATAAAAACAATCTTTTTTCGAGTAGGTAGATGCTAGTAGGTACTTGCTCAAAACAAATATTTTCACCCAAACACCTTTCAAAACAGTTTTTCAAAACAAATTCGTCACACCCTTGAGGACTAATATAAGGGTTATCACGAAGCAAAACATTTTCAAGACAAACACACACAAGTAATTTGAAAAATGAGCAAGTACCTAAGAGCCCGTAGAAAACTACGGATAGAAAGGGTGCTAACACCTTCCCTTTCTATAATCTACCCCCCATACTCAGAAATATCTCGAAAAAAGGTTTTTTCTGTTCTTTTTCCTTTTCCTGATTGGATAAAATAAAATTTGGTGGCGACTCTTGCTTACCGTGACATTTTGCGAACAAAAATGCAAAATGCAAACCAGTATTAAATAGAATGCTCTGTCACTGTATCACAGAACTGATGACTCTGCTGGGGATTATTAAGTGGGGTACACCTTAGGATCTAGGTCATTAAAATTGCTTCTTTTGATTGTCTTGATTGCTTTACTTTAAAGGGTTTGTTTGAGGTTACTATAGATCCTACACCCGGATCTGGGGAACACCTTTTAGGTAAGTAGCAATAAACTGTGAGGGAACTATGTTGGGGTATACCCGCACGGTTGAAGCAGTAGCTACGTTGATGTGGCACTTTGGTTGGTACTGGTAACCCTTGAGTTAATTAGGGAGAGTACAGGGCCGCCGCGTGGTGTCGTGAAGCATCAACTGACCTTAGAACCTTTAATTGCACAACTTGGCCAGTAGGACGTAGCGAGATGGCCGGCTTTAGTGTATGCCCAAGGTCGATGGATACTCGATGCTACACTCATTGAGGTTTGACTCTTGAGTTTTGTTTGGTTGCGAGTCCATCGCCTATTGAACGAAGCTGGGAGAAATATCAGTGATATTGAGATCCCTTTAAGAACCCGGTTACTATTTATAGGACAGGTTGAACCAATCCAACTTCAAGAGGGTATGACCTTAAAACTCATGCAAGCCTTAAACCTAAGGACTTGATGTGACTTGTTTGTTGTTTGCTATACTTGTGATTTTCTAACCTAATCATGACATCATAAGCATGGCATATCATGACTAACCATTTCAAGGATTCCCTAGGGCTCACTTTTTCTCTATTTTGTAGGACATGGCATCTGCCCGTAGGAACACTGTACAGATCAACCTTGTGAAAGTGTATCTCCAACTAAGGGATCTGGCATTAAGGGTTCTTGAAGGTTCTCATTTCACTATAAAGCATGGTCAGTTGCTCAATCTGGTCACTTCAAAACCTGATGAAGAGTTATTAAAAGTTTTGTTTCAGTTCTTCGATCTGGTGCACTATTGTTTCACCTTCCCGGATTACCAGCTAGTACCTACTATGGAGGAGTTTTCTAAGTTGTTGGGGGTACCTATTCTTGACCAGTTTCCTTTCAATGGTACGAAAGAACATCCAAAGCCTGAAGACATTGCTAGATATCTGTCTTTACAATGGTCTGACATATTGGCAAATTGGGAGACTAGAGGGAGTGTCCAAGGAATTCCGGTTAAGTTTCTATTTGAGAAGGCCTGTCATTTTTGGGATACCTTAGATTTACAAGCTTTCGAAGAGGTGCTGGAACTTCTCATTTATGGGACAGTACTTTTCCCTAATGTTGATCAACTCATAGATGTGAGCACTATCAAGGTTTTCCTGTCTCATAATCCAGTACCTACATTACTCGGGGACATTCTGCACTCTTTGCATGCTCGCACTAAGAGAAGGGGAACCCTCCTGTGTTGCACTCCTCTATTGGCTAGGTGGTTTATTTCGCACCTACCCAGGTCTGTTTTAAAGAATGAGCAGGGTTTGAAATGGTATTGCAGGCTGATGTCCCTTAAGCATTCAGACATTCATTGGTGTTCACGGTTCTCGGAAGATGTTACCATCATCGATGGCTGTGGTGAATTCCCTAATGTCCCCCTCTTAGGCATTAGGGGGGGAATCATTTACAACCCTTATTTGGCCCTGCGTCAGTTTGGTTACGCGAGAAGAGATGGTCCTCATGATACGCTTATCCAAGGAATCACCTTCAACTATGAGAACGACGTTAAAGGCTATCGTAGAAGGTTCATAAAATCTTGGGGCATGGTACATAAAATTGATAGCAAGACGCTAGGGCAAAAGAATTCCATTCCTCTTGAGTCTTATCTCTGATGGGTACAGGCTCGCGCCCAAAGTCTCATGATTCCCTACCCTGCTGTCCTACCAATAATTGTGGAACCAGTTGCTGAAGGAGACGCTGCTTCTTTCGTTCATCACCCTGACATGTCAACTGATCATGAAGAATTACAGAAGTCTTGGGCTCAACTCAAAGAAGAGAGGGACACATTTGAAGCTCAGTTCTATGCCAGCGAGAAAAAGGTCCTTGAGTTCACTAGGCTACTTCACGAAGAAAGGAACATAATTGCCTACAACGCACCAAAGAGGATGCGCTCCTGGGAGACCTAGTTTCTTTTTACTTGCTGTTGTACCCCAAAATTTGCCCTCCCATTTCCTCAACATTTTCTCATCACAAGACCTTTGAAGATCAAGATCCAGTTAGGGTTTCCTCTGCTCAAGACTTCTCCTTGCACTGTGGACTCAAATTAGGGTTTGTGTTTGCCCAAGGATGTTTTGACCTAACATGTCAAGATAATTCCATGGGGTCCTTGAGTCCATATGTGAGCTTGGTTTTCCATTGGCTAGGTTAAACAGTCAAAAATTGCCTTTGTGCAGTCAAAACCCTAAAAATGACCATTTTGCCCTTTTGGTGATCTGATCAAATTTCTTGTGGAATTGTGATCCAAACTTGATCAAATGGTCCATATGAGTTAAATATGTTGATGTGGGTCAAAAATCATGAGGTTTGACTGTCAATTGGCCACAGTTGACTTTTTCCCAATACAGTTGATTTCTAGGTCAACTGTCCAATTGACTGGGCAAAACTTGGAATCAAGACTTGAAACTTGGCATGGGTAAACTTGGGAGTCCAACATGAAGCATGAAAGTCATCTTAGGCATTTTAGGTCAAAACATCCTTGGGCAAACACAAACCCTAATTTGAGTCCACAGTGCAAGGAGAAGTCTTGAGCAGAGGAAACCCTAACTGGATCTTGATCTTCAAAGGTCTTGTGATGAGAAAATGTTGAGGAAATGGGAGGGAAAATTTTGGGGTACAACAGTTGCCCCTGTTCAATCTCCTTGGACCTGAAGAGTTAGATTGGCGAGTTTGCCTTTCGTGACTCGAGGATAAAAGGAGATTGGACACTAGAGTGCCCGGAAATTTGCACTCGCATGCTGGAGTATCAGCAATGTGATGTCAGGAATGGGCTTATAGATGCCATTTGGAGAGATGGTGGATAGGGAGATGGGCTTATAGATGCCATCTGGAGATGTGACAGAACTTTGTCGGGAATGGGCTTATAGATGCCATTTGGAAGGTGTCGATCGCATAAGAGATTCCTTAGCGAGAACTTGTGTATTTGAGAAAGACGGATGTTTTCCTGGCTTGTTACAGGTGTTTGATCTTCAGTCTCCTTATGCAGATATGCCCTGGCTAGATACAGGAGTCGAATCTGGAATTGGTTTGCTCACAGATGTGCCCTGGCAGGATACAGGAGTCGAATCCGGAAATAGTCGTCAATAGATGTGCCCTGGCTGGATACCGGAATCGAATCTTCGAACTCTTCAGACGTGCCCTGGCTAGATACAGGAATCGAGTCTGGAGATGTTGTAGTTGATAGATGTGCCCTGGCTGGATACAGGAATCGAATCTTCGAACTCTTCAGACGTGCCCTGGCTAGATACAGGAATCGAGTCTGGAGATGTTGTAGTTGATAGATGTGCCCTGGCTGGATACAGGAATCAAATCTTTGAACTCTTCAGACGTGCCCTGGCTAGATACAGGAATCGAGTCTGGAAACTGATCACTCTCAAATGTGCCCTGGCTAGATACAGGTATCGAATCTGGAACTGTGACAGTTGAAGGTAGTTTTTGGGATTGTCTTTTTCCTGAAAAGGCAAAAACGTAAGTTGTATGCAATGTCATGATGTATGATATGCATGTTGTCATGATATTCAACATGAGATGCTGTATGCGTTTCATCATGTATGTAAGCAAGATATATGAAAATGTGAAATGTTTATGGATGTAATTTCGCCTTAGGAAAATAAATCCTTGACGGTCGGCCGGAGAATTGCTCTGTGGAAGAGATACTTGGCCGAAGTTTTGATGCGAGGCCTGTTGAGGACTCTAATGATGGATTCCGCTGGGGATAATGACGATAAACTCCGCTGGGGATTGAAGGAACTTTGCCGAGGGCGGTCTTCCGTGGTAATTAGCTGAGGATAACCCAGTTATAAGTCCTTGTGAGGAAATAACTCTAAATAAAACTCGGGAGAGACGTCCGTGCTCCGCAGGGGATAAGCTTCCAGAATCTACTGGGGATGAGCTTTAAGACCTGCCGGGGAATGTTGTGTCCTTTCAGGATCAACGGAGAACCAACTCTGCTTGGGGAAAGTATTGATGAATCTTGTTTTACTCTGCGGGCAGTTGAGATGATTTGGTCACATTCTTCAGTTGAACCTGCCTTGGTACCTTGACGGACAAAACAACCAGACTACATTAGACAACTTCACATTTCCCCTGTCTCTGATATCACCTGTAATCAATCTCTTGTTTTATGTGTAGACATTTATGAATCGGCAGTTTAATGTCAAATGCATATATTAAAAATGAACATTGGACGTTCTTCGCAAGACAAAACAGAAAAAGGAAAACAATGGTAATTTGTATGGACAAGTGAATTTGTATTGATGTAAACTTTGCCTGTGAATAGGCGTTTTTGTACAAGAGGCTGACATCCTAGTAAGAGGACTCCGCCAAATAACATAGAGTTTACAATTTGAAAAAGGAAACAAAACAGCTATGTGAACAATCCCACTGGGTTCCAACTCTGCTATCGCCTTTATGTCCATGAACGTCTCATCGCTTTGCTGCCTAATTTGAAGATGAAGCTGATTGGTCAATGCTGAAATGTTGAGCCAGATAGCTGATGCCGAATTCCGGATGCGAAGTGATCCAATGAGACATAGTGTTACGCTTTATCCCTAACTTTTGCCTGGACCGCCCTTTCGGGTTTTCAGTCCACCGGGATACCCATTTTTGCCCAAGCCGCCTTTTCAGGTTTTCGACTTACCGGGTGTACAGATTTTTATTCATTTCATCCCTTATTTTTGCCCGAACCCTTTTGGTTCGCTGGGAAGCCCTTATTTTGCCTAGGTATGTCAACCTAGCGGGTCTTTTATTTATGCGTAGTATTTTTTCACTATGTCTGCATTGGCGGGGTGAGGAAGGTCGTCACCATCCATGGTGGTTAGGATCATGGCTCCTCCTGAGAACACACGTTTAACCACAAATGGCCCTTCGTATGTAGGGGTCCATTTGCCCCGGGGATCACTTTGAGGAAGGATGATGCGTTTGATTACCAGGTCCCTAACTTGATACTCTTGCGGTCTGACTTTCTTGTTAAATGCCCTGATCATCCGTTTCTGATACGTTTGACCATGACAGATAGCAGTGAGCCTCTTTTCGTCAATCATATTTAATTGATCAAGTCGAGTCTGGATCCAATCATCTTCATTCAAGTCTGCATCCTTCATTATCCGGAGAGAGGGTATCTGGACTTCAATTGGCAAGACTGCCTCCATGCCATAGACCAAGGAGAAGGGAGTTGCCCCGGTTGACGTCCTTGCTGAGGTGCGGTACCCATGAAGAGCGAACGGTAACATCTCGTGCCAATCTTTATAGGTCACTGTCATCTTCTGCACAATTTTCTTGATATTTTTATTGGCTGCCTCTACAGCCCCATTCATCTTCGGCCGGTAGGGAGAAGAATTGTGGTGCTGTATCTTGAATTGTTCACAGAGTTCAGTGATCATTTTGTTATTGAGATTGGTACCATTGTCCGTAATGATTCTTTCTAGGACGTCGTACCGACAGATCAGATTATGCCGGATGAAACGTGCCACGACACTCTTGGTTACCGTGGCGTAGGAAGCTGCCTCAACCCACTTCGTGAAGTAATCGATTGCCACCAAGATGAAGCGATGCCCATTGGATGCCGTCGGTCGGATCTCACCGATCATATCGATGCCCCACATTGCAAACGGCCAAGACGCAGTCAGAACATTCAAAGGAACCGGAGGGATATGCACCTTGTCAGCATAGATCTGGCATTTATGACAAGTTCGGGAGTGTTGGTAACAATCGGCTTCCATTGTGGACCAGAAATATCCCGCCCGAAGGATTTTCTTAGCCATGGTGTGTCCACTGGAATGTGTTCCAAATGTCCCTTCATGCAGTTCTATCATGATTTTCTCTGCTTCTGCCTTATCCACACAACGTAGCAGAGTTGAATCATGATTCCGTTTGTAGAGAATGTCGTTGCTGAGGAAGAATTTTGCAGCAAACCTCCTCATGAACTTCTTATCATTGACAGATGCACCTTCAGGGTATTTCTGAGCTTCCAAGTACCTCTTCACCTCATGATACCAGGGTTTTTCAATAACCTTCTCAGCCTCGAGCTCGCAGCAGTATGCCGGTTCATCCAACTTCCAGATATTGATTCGAGGAGCCTCATTGTCCCATTTAACTTTGAACATTGAAGACATCGTAGCTAGGGCGTCCGCTAGCTGATTCTCATCTCTAGGGAAGTGTTCGAAAGTTATCTCTTCAAAGTGGGGAAGCAAGGTCGACACATACTCCTTGTAAGGAATAAGATTCGGGTGTTTCGTATCCCACTCGCCTTTGATCTGATTGATCACGAGAGCGGAATCTCCGAAGACACTCAGAAATTTGATCCTTAAGTCGATTGCAGCTTGTAGACCCATGATACATGCCTCATATTCTGCCATATTGTTGGTGCAGCTGAAACATAATCGGGCGGTGAGTGGATTATGAGTTCCTTCGGGAGATATGATTACAGCGCCGATGCCGTTACCCAAAGCATTAGAGGCTCCATCAAAATGCATAGACCATCGGGATCCTTCCTCAGGTCCTTCATCCAGTCCAGGTACTTCACAGTCAGTTACCACCATGATGTCTTCGTCTGGAAAATCAAAGTTCAATGATTGATAATCGTCCACAGGTTGGTGTGCTAAATGATCCTCCAGTGCACTTCCCTTAATTGCTTTCTGAGTTGTATACTGGATATCGTATTCAGTCAAGATCATTTGCCACCTTGCTATTCTTCTAGACAGAGCGGGCTTTTCAAATATGTACTTGATGGGATCCATCTTTGAAATCAATAAAGTAGTGTGAGTCAGCATATACTGTCTCAGCCGGCGAGCAGCCCATACAAGAGCGCAGCAAGTTTTCTCAAGCAGTGAGTAACGAGACTCACAGTCGGTAAACTTTTTGCTCAAGTAATAAATAGCGTGCTCTTTTCGGCCAGACTCGTCATGCTGCCCCAGCACACACCCCATTGAATTGTCAAGTACTGTCAAGTATAGTATCAGAGGTCTTCCTTCCACCGGTGGCATAAGAATGGGTGGCTCTTGGAGATATTCCTTTATCCTTTCAAAGGCGGCCTGACATTCATCATTCCAGCGTACTACTTGATCTTTCTTCAGTAATTTGAAGATTGGCTCACAAGTAGCAGTCAGATGTGAGATGAATCGGGCAATGTAATTCAGTCGTCCTAGGAAACCTCTGACTTCTTTCTCTGTTTTTGGAGTCGGCATCTCTTGTATGGCTTTTACCTTGGCAGGGTCCACCTGAATACCCTTATCACTTACAATGAAACCTAGCAATTTTCCGGATCTTACCCCAAAGGTGCATTTGTTGGGATTCAACCTCAGCTTGTATAACTTGAGTCGGTCAAACAACTTCCTCAGATGGTCAAGGTGCACCTCCTCAGTTTGAGACCTTGCAATCATGTCATCAACGTATACCTCAATCTCATGATGGATCATATCATGAAATAAAGCAACCATGGCACGTTGATAGGTTGCCCCAACATTTTTCAATCCGAATGGCATGACCTTATAACAGAAGGTGCCCCACTGAGTCACAAATGTAGTCTTCTCCATATCCTCTGGAGCCATCTTGATCTGATTATACCCCGAAAAACCATCCATGAAGGAGAACACCTTGTGTTGAGCTGTATTGTCAACAAGGACATCAATGTGAGGTAGGGGGAAGTCATCCTTGGGGCTGGCCCTGTTCAGATCCCTGTAGTCAACACACATTCTGACCTTACCGTCCTTCTTCGGTACTGGCACCACATTGGCAACCCACTGAGGGTAAGAAGTCACTGCAAGGAACCCGACATCAAACTGTTTCATAACCTCGGCTTTGATCTTTTCAGACATCTCCGGACGCATCCGTCGGACCTTTTGCTTTACCGGAGGGCAATCTTCCTTGGTTGGTAGGTGGTGAACTACAATGTCGGCATCCAAACCAGGCATATCTTCATAGGACCAAGCAAAAATCTCCATGTAGTCTTGTAGCATCTGGATCAATCGTTGCTTCACGCTGAGCTCTAGATTGGCACCAATCTTGACCTCTTTCCTATCTGTCTCAGTACCCAGGTTAATTGTCTCCACCGGCTCTTCATGTGGTTGAATAGCTCTCTCTTCCTGGAGTAGCAGTCTTGCGAGTTCACCAAGCACTTCGCAATCATCTTCACCTTCGTCTTCGGCCAAGTTGATCGGATTTTCGAAGTCATAACTGGCGGTAGCAGAGCTGTTACCAGTGAGATCCAGAGTGGATTGAAACCTGTATAAGTGAGTGTGTGTAAATATAGCTGTTTTGCAATATATATAACACAGAAAGGAAAAGAGCACAAGATTTGAAATGCAACAAACGTCCAATGTTTTGATTGATGATATATGAAAATGTCATACAAAAAGCCCTCACAAATGGAGCTACGATGCCCCGGGTAGGACACCGAGCCAACAAAGTTTTAACATATTGTTTGTTACAAATTGGAAATCAAAAGAAATTAATTACTGCGTGACAAATGTGATAGGGGTAAAATCCTTTGTCGTCCAGTTGCTTGGTCCGTTGCTGGTAGTCGGGTAAATCCAACTGTCAAACTCTGCTTCCTCCACATCCTCCTCGATAGCATTCACCCTTGAGCTGGAAATAAACACCGAAGCCTTTCCGATCTTCTCTTTGCGCACAACCCTCTGAGCCTCTGCAGTAAAGCCCAGCCCAAACTTGTCGTTCTTCTGAGTGAAGTCAGGAAGCTGACCCCAGTTTGCACAATTGCCTTTCTGAACCACAGCCCGGGCATCTCTTAGGGAAGCCATCTTCAAGGAAACATTCTCTTCAACTGTTGTCTCTGCAGCTGCTGAAATTGGATGTACCTCCTCGAAATGCTGAAAGGGGGTTTCAATAAACTCCCCGTCCATCTCAATGTATCTGAAGGAATTCAAATGGCTCACCATATACTCCTCTTCTCCTTGCACAGTGACGATCTTCCCTCTGACAGGGTACTTCAGCTTCTGGTGCAAGGTGGAGGTTACTTCCCCAGCTTTATGGATCCAAGGTCGACCCAGTAGACAAGAGTATGATGGACGTATATCCATCACATAAAAAGTAGAGTCAAACACTTGAGAGCCCACACGAATAGGGATGTTAACCTCTCCATGAACCATCCTTTTAGAACCGTCAAAGGCCCTGACGATGATATTGCTGGGCTTCAATTCCAGGCCTTCATAATCCAGACGGTCTAAAGCCTTTTTCGGTAGAACATTCATAGAAGAACCAATATCCACCAATACATGCGCCGGAGTAGTGCCCCTGCATTCGATAGAGACATGCAGGGCATCATTGTGGTCTCTTCCCTTCGCAGTCAGGTCAGCATCTGAGAAACCCAAGCCATTGTCTGCTGTTAGATTTGTTATGCAATCGGTGAACTGGACTGCAGACGTCTCTTGCGGCACATGGGCCGTCTTGAGAAATGAGATCAAGGCCTTAGCATGGGCCTCGGAGCATAGCAATAAGGAGAGCAGGGAGATCTTGGAGGGCGTATGCCCCAGCTGCTCGACAACATTGAAATCACTTTTCTTTATTATTTTCAGAATCTCCTCCATTTCTTGTCGGGAGGCCTCAGCATTTATGGGTATTGGTGCCTCCATCCGGGCAGGCTCTTCTTCAATCTCTTTGCCCCGAGCATTTGATGACTCAGCAGCAGGGGACACAACTTGATCAGCAACAGGAACAGGTAAACTTGTAGGTTTTATAAGGAGGGGCTTTCGAATAGCGGGCGGTGCAATGTCAGGCGAGAAGAGCCTGCCACTGCGGGTGACCTTGGCTGGACCAGTGATATCGCAGATACTGGCGCCAGTGTCGAATTCTTGTTTGATTCCATTTACATACACGTCTGCCCCATAATGCCAGGGGACAGCTTTATCAGACATGTAGGGGAGAGGCCCCGGGACAGTAATAATCACAGGTGCAACAGTCATGATTTGAACAGGCTTCTTCGGGAGATCCTTGATTGGATTATTGAAGATGGTAACCACAGAAACTTCTTTTACCGGAACCAACTGAACAGCAGACTTCTTGAATAGAATCTCCTTGCTATCCATTAGGCTTTGGACGCCTAACCTCAGCAAGGGACAACCAGATAGGGAAACAGCATAGAACAGGCAACCCTCACTGCAACCCGGAAATAAACCGGCCCGTAGTAGGTTCTTCTTGACGGTCTTCAGAGGGGTAACAACTTCATCTACCAAAACAGCGTACATTTCTTCCTCAACGGCATTTACTCTATGCTGGGGCATAGGAGCAGTTACGACATTTGGTCTCTCCGGCGCTTCAAACTGAATTTCCTTTGTGTCGATCAGATCTTACACTTTGTTTCTCAAGGCCCAGCAATCATCAGTAGTGTTCCCGGGACTATCAGAATGATAAGCACACCGGGCATTTGGGTTATACTTAGGAGACGCAGTGTTGACAACTTTAGGAGCTTCTTTGAGGGTCACCAGGTTGGTGGATAACAGTTGGGGTAAAATTTGAGATAAGGTCATACTCAGTCGAGTATACTGCCTCTTAGGCCTTTCGCTTCTTGGTTGATTGTACTGCTGAGGAGCAGCAACAGGTTTTGAGATGACCAAAGCATTGACGGCTTGGCGACTTTCGGGCTTGACTTGTCTTCTAGTACTATAGACGACACTTGCTTCTTTCTTAAACGGCCTCTTCTCAGCACTGGTGGAGGCAGCCTTTTGTATTTTGCCTGACCTGATGCCAGCTTCAATTCTTTCTCCCGTCAATATCAAATCTGTAAACCCATCGGAGGAGTTACCAACCAAATGATTGAAAAACGGACCAGATAACGTCCCTAGAAACATATCAACCAGCTCTCGATCAGTCAATGGAGGCTGCACCCTGCCAGCCAAATCTCTCCATTTTTTAGCGTACTCTTTGAACCCTTCACCCGTTCCTAGAGACATACCCTGAAGTTGGGTACGCGTAGGAGCGAGATCAGAATTGTATTGGTATTGTATGTAGAATGCGGTTGCCAAATCTTCCCAGTGTCGGATGCTAGTTCCATCTAATTGGTAGAACCATTCAAGCTGTGATCCTGAGAGGCTATCTTGGAAGAAGTGAATCCAAAGGTTCTTATCCGCCGTGTAAGGTTGGATTTTCCTCACGTACGACCTTAGGTGCAGCTTTGGGCAGGAGACCCCATCATACTTGGCGAAGGCAGGCGCCTTAAACTTGTGTGGAATTACTACCCCAGAAGATAACCCCAAATCTCCGAAATCCAGCCCCGGCACGTTCTGAATTTCCATGGCGCTCAAGCGGTCCTCCAATTGTTTGTATCTGTCAGCAGCAGGTGGGTATTGTTGGTCGTTATAGTCCGTCTCGTTGTCGGAGACTGCGGGACTAGGAGCTCCTCCCCCTTGGGGACTGTTTTTCTCAGCAGAAGAAGTGGTTGGATCAGCTTCATTATGGAGTGTGTTCCCAAATCTGCGTCCGGTGTTGAACAATGCAGTCCTCTTTTTCTTCTTCTTCTTCAGGAGTAGAGTCTTCAACTCTTGCTGACCTTGGGCTAGGCTTAGGACCATCTCTTGAAACTGTGCACTTTGGGCCTGGAGGGCCTTGATTGCTTGCTCACTGGAGGAGTCTGGATTCATGACGATTGTGCAAAATAAACAGCGAAGGAGATTAAGCAACCTGTGAAATAGGGTACCTGCTATGCATATGGTGCAATGGAATGCGTATGTTTTATGTTTTCAAAGACAAACAAGATTCAACTTTGTGGACAAAAGGGAAACACACTTCATTAGATTAAAATTTTCAATTGTTCAACAACTTGCCCTTAGGCATTACAGGAATGAAAAATACTGGAAAGGAAATAAACTACAAAAGGAAACAATCAAAGCTCATCAATGCTCCCATGGTCTCCTCTTTTCAGTGCTGATGTAATTGTTCAGGACCCGTTCTTCTTCCAATTGCTTAGTCAGCCTCTGAATCTTCCGTTCCTGCTCGTTGAACTTCTCTCGATAGAAATCCCGTTCTTCTTTTAGCTGCGCCCAAGATCTCTTCATGGTGTCAAAATCAGTAGGTATCTGAGGAGGGAGGACAGTTGGAGGAACCCCATCTTCATCAGGAGATTCCAGAATGAGAGGTCTAACAGCTTCGTAGGGCATACCTAACTTCTGAGCACGGATGCGGACCCATTTGCAATAGGGCTTCAATGGCAGGGAAGTCTTTGGTCCCAACTCATGTGGGTCAGCTTTGTGGATTCTGTCCCAAGCTCTAATGAATCCCTGGCGTAGTTTGTCACTGTCTGCCTGAAACTCAAAATGGAAGTGAGGAACCAGCATTTCATGAGGCCCATCTCCTCTGGCTCTTCCAAACTGACGGAGAGCTAAACACGAATTGTAAGAGATTCCTCCTTGGATACCAATCAACGGGACATTAGGGTATTCTCCGCAACGGTCGATAACAGCTACCTCATCCAAACCTCTGAGAGTCCAAGTGATGTCATTATCAGTGAGAGACATTAACCTCCGAGCCCAACCTTTTCCTTCTTCATTCTTCAGCACGAACTTAGGAAGGTGCGAAATAAACCACCTTACTAGCAAAGGAGCACAACACCACGGAGTTCCCCGTTTTCGAGCAGTACGAGCATAGAGTTGTTGTAGAATATCACCCAAAAGAGTGGGTACCGGATTCCGAGACATGAAGATCCTTATGACATGGATACTGATAAAGGTGTCAGGGTTGGGAAACAATACCAGACCATAGATCAAAAGAGCCAGAATGTCCTCGTATGCCTTGAAGTCCAAGTCATTCCAGAAATCATTAGCCTTGCCAACCAGAAATTTGACCAAAAAGCCCTTGATCCCATTTCTAGTCTCCCAGTTGGACAATACCTCTTCTTTGGTCAAGGGGAGAATTGAAGCAATCTCTTCAGGCCTAGGAGTCTTTTCCAAACCAGTGAATGGAGTTTGTTCCAAGACAGGGATCCCAAGCAAATAAGAAAATTCTTCCAGGGTGGGAACCAGCTGGAAGTCTTGAAAGGTGAAGCAATGATACAGAGGGTCATAAAATTGGGTCAGAACACTTATCAGTTGTTGGTCCCATTTTGCAGTGATCAAGCCAAGGAGAGAACCATGTCTGTTGATGAAGGAAGAAGTGTTTGGAATCCTTCCAACCAAATCCTTGATTAAGACTGGTGGTTGAACAAAGTTGAGCCGGACAGTATTTCTACGCACGGGCATCATGATGTCCTACAAAACAGAGCAAAGATGAAACCTTTTTGTCTTTGAAATGGGTTAGCCTTTTATACAGGATGCATGCAATGGTATGATGGCATGATGCTATGATGAAGCACACCACAAGTATTCACATAGGCAAATAAGGCACACAAGTCACACAAGACACCCTTAGGTTTCAGGCCAGCATGAGTTTCAGGTATTACCCTCTTTTGGTTTTGTTGGTTAAAACCTGTCCTATCAAAAGTAAACGGGTTCTAGAGGATCTCAAATCATTGGCTACCCTCAATCGGTCATAACTCCAGCATCGCAATCTTTTCTCGCGGCCAGAACCATCTCGAGAGTTTAGCCTCAATGAGTGTAGCATACTGCTACTGTCCTAATAGCCAAGTTGGTCAATTTAGGGTTCTAAGGTTGGTTGGTGTTTAATGACCCCTTAGAAGACCTATATTCTCCCCGTTACAACACAAGGGATATAGGTACAGACTAAGATGCCACACCAACGTAGCCACTGCTTCACCCATGTCGGTCTACGCCGGACAGGTCCCTCACAGATTATGCTACCTAAAAAGGGTATATTCCAGATCCGGGTTAGGATCTATGAACTCCGATGCAAAGCCCACAAATATAAAAGCAAACATAGCAAACAATTGAAGACAAAGGTGATCTAAGCCCTAAGGTTACTCCACTTTTAAGTTTAACTCCCCAGCAGAGTCGCCAGTTCTGTGATACGGTGGGAGAACTGACTTGAGGTTTTGCGTTTGTATTCGCAAATGTTGCGGTTAGCAAGAGTCGCCACCGACTTTTTATTTTATCCTAAGGAAAGGTTAAAAAGCACAGCAAAAACCTTTTGAGATGTTTTCTTGGGTTCGGGGAGTAGATTATAGAAAGGGAAGGTATTAGCACCCTTTCTATCCATGGTTATCCATGGGCTCTTAGTTACTTGCTTAGATCACTTGCCTTTTGTTTTCAATTGTTTGAAATGGTGCTTGAGTGTGTGGGTTTGAAAATGTTTTGAAAAGAGGCCAAGGTGGTGGCAACCTTTGTAATGATCCATGTGGGGATGTATACAAAGATGTATGTCTTTTGAAAAGGTTTTTTTTTATTTGTTTTTTTGAAAGTTCTTTTGAAAGTGTAGTGGGGTGTGGTTTTGAAATTAGGCAAGTATTTTGTTTTGCAAGTTTGATTCAAGTAACTAAGAGGTTATCTACTCCTAAATTTCTCGAAAGATTATTGCTATGTTTTAACCCTTTTAACAAGTTTGTTCCACCATTGAATTTGGTGGACAACCTTATGTTAGGATGTGAAAGGGACAGGCGCGGGTCATCGTTTAGACCATAATTGCAACGGCGTTAAATATCTTTGGGCAATTTTCTTTAAGGGACTTGATCATTTGTTTTTGTTTGTTTTGAAAAAATTTATCGAGGGACTATGATCATTCAAATTGTTTTGCTTTGCCCAAAGAAGTTCAACATACAATATGGCCCAATTTTGGAAGGCAACAAGTGGAATACCCTAGGGGTGCAAGTGTGAGATGTGTTGTTTATTTTCATGCTCATTCATCTTGTATTAGGTCATAACGATTTTTTATCGTTTTTCGCATACAAACCCTAATTCTAACATGTTATCATTAGAAAGCAATAAAGTGCGAAATTTAAATTACTAAGCTATTACAAAACCAAATATGGGAAGGGGGGTACAAATGTTCAAATGGGGATATTGACAAGAATTTAAACCTACATTATTACATCATTTTGAATATTTGCAAATTAATCAATGTAAAAAAAAAATTAAATAAGAATGCAAGATGCAAAAGAAATGTTTTGTATATATATGAAAAAATATTATTTATGTAAAAGAGAAGAGAAAATAAAAATATATTATTTTTGGAGTATTTTGAATTTAGGGCAAAAAAAACCCTAATTTTAAAAGAAAATGTATTATTATCTAATTTGATACAAATATTTATTTATTATTTATAAGAATAAAATAAAATGAAGTATATTATGAAAAAAAAAGTATTTTTGTATCAAATATTAATGAAAATGGAAAATTCAAGTGTTTTTATATTTTAACTTGAATATATTAATAATCATATATATATATATATATATATATATATATATATATATATATATATATATATATATATATATATATATATATATATATATATATATATATATATATATATATATATATATATATATATATATATATATATATATATATATATATATATATATATATATATATATATATATATATATATATATATATATATATATATATATATATATATATATATATATATATATATATATATATATATATTAAGTTCTAAATATGCCTTATATACAAATAATAATAATAATTAATTTTTTTAATAAAATCAATAATAAATAAAAAGGTATTTTTTATGTGAAATATTTTCAGAAGGTAAATAAAAAATGAAAATGTATTTACACCATTTTTGTATTTATTCTAAATAAAATATGTATATATTTATGCATAAACAAAAGAAATAAATCAAATAAATATGCCATAAATTCAAAAAAAGATGGAAAAAATATTTTTATGTTTTTTATATCATGAGAAAAAATAAACAAAGTCAACCAAAAAAGAAAAAGTCAAAAAGAGTCAAAAATGAAGCAAATGGGCTCAGGGGGTGTAATAGCAAATGTGTGGTGTGAATAAGAAAAGATATACAGGCCCAGCCCAAGGAACACTGTCTTCAACCTCCAGCAACAAAATTCAAAAAAACGCGCGCCCCTGTTCTTCAATGTCCAACTCTCGATTCCTGGCTTTTCAGCAAAAACTCATAACACAACAAATGTTCAGCATGAAGAGACGGTTCTAACCATATATGGAACTTGACCTAACTCTCTAAGATGAGGGAGAATTTCTCCTCCCCCAAATCCTAACCTAATTTTTCTGCCATTTTCAAACTACAAATTCTCCCTACTCAGGCAAAAGAAATGAAATGTAAAGATATGTACATGTTCAGGGCTATGAGTAGAACCTTGTTTCTTCACGAACTTAAGACTAAAGATGCATGATAAGAGAGATACGAGTTCAAAGTTTTACCTGTGCAGTTGAACTTCTATCTGGAGAATGAGGAACTTTCAGTGCAATGTAATGATTGGAAAAGCTTCCTTGAGGTCCAGGGATGCTGTTTCAATGCTTACTTTGTCTTGAGAGCTTCTGAATCAAGCTATGGAACTTCAACTGCAAAAGGAAAAAATGAAAATGGTGGAAACTGTTAGGGTGATTACAGGTCAGGTTTTAGGCCATGGTTAGCTTGCATATGTTGTAAGGAAGGTAGAGGAACAGGTTTGGTCAAGAATGCTCGAAGGGATTGAGAGATAGCACTCAATCTGCAGGGGTTGCCCTGTTTGAGCAGTTTCAAGGTGATTCTGAGATGGATGGTGCTTGAGAGGTCAAGGACTCGTGTGTTAGCTTGGATATGTTATTTGTAATGTGTTTGATAACTTCTTTCTTGTGTTTGTAAGCTGAGGAGAGAGTTGGCACAAGTTATGCAATGTTACTTGAAAATGAAGCAAGCAATGGTCACTTTGTGTTTTAGGTCAGTAGGGGCCTCTAATCCTGCTGCATAAGCCTCTCTTGATCAGAGCAATCTGCCCATAATCTTGTGCCAAAAGGATTTTGCTTGTACCTTCTTGATTTGCAATTGGACATAAAGTTAATCTTTTCAAAAATGGAAAGTTCACTTTATCTAGTTTAGGATTAATCCACTATGCAATGTTAGAACACAAAGAACATGGTCTTAACACATTGAATATGCATTAAATTATTGAGTATGGAATGGTTCAAGGACCTGTAATCAAGCATAAAGCAAGCTGAGTTCAAATTTGCAAAGTTATGAACATGTTTTGATGAAGAACAAAAGTGAATTTTTGCCAACTTGTGAAATTCGAATCTCTCAAGTTATGAGGTTGTTTGATGAGTTTTTGGACATTTTGGAAAGCTTGGAATGTGTACTACAATCCATCTTTGAAATGCAAATTAAAATTCCAAGTGGAAGGGCATGAAAAGTGGCCTTGAAGTGGGGTAGACAACCTTGTCAAAATAGGTTAAAATTTCACTAAGTTAAAAATGGTTTAGTGCCCTTATTCAAAAAATTGTAACTTGAGATACAAGCTTCAAATGAGAAAACTTTGTGAATCAAAGTTGTAGATTATGCAACACGCTACAACTTTCATGTTTTGACTTTTGTTTGAATCCAAATGGATCTTGGTGAAAAGGTGGGGCAAAGTTGGAAAAAAATTAGGGTTTTTCATAACTTAGAAAAATTCTAAGTTATGAAAAATTCCATTTTCTAACCCTAATTTGCATTTTGTGATTTCTTGGTGAACAAGTTTCATGATTTGGCATGTTTTGATGAAAAATGAATCTTGACTCTTGATTTTGACCAAAAAGTCAAAGTTTGACTTTTCAGTGTACAGTCAAAATTGGTCAATTGACTGGGAAATTCAACTGTCAATCTTGTGTACTTGGGATCTTTTGAACTTGATGAACATGTCAAGATAATTCCATGGGGTCCTTGAGTCCATATGTGAGCTTGGTTTGCCATTGGCTAGGTCAAACAGTCAAAAATTGCCTTTGTGCAGTCAAAACCCTAAAAATGACCATTTTGCCCTTTTGGTGATCTGATCAAATTTTTTGTGGAATTGTGATCCGAACTTGATCAAATGGTCCATATGAGTTCAATATGTTGATGTGGGTCAAAAATCATGAGGTTTGACTGTCAATTGGCCACAGTTGACTTTTTCCCAATACAGCTGATTTTTAGGTCAACTGTACAATTGACTGGGCAAAACTTGGAATCAAGACTTGAAACTTGGCATGGGTAAACTTGGGAGTCCAACATGAAGCATGAAAGTCATCTTAGGCATTTTAGGTCAAAACATCCTTGGGCAAACACAAACCCTAATTTGAGTCCACAGTGCAAGGAGAAGTCTTGAGCAGAGGAAACCCTAACTGGATCTTGATCTTCAAAGGTCTTGTGATGAGAAAATGTTGAGGAAATGGGAGGGCAAATTTTGGGGTACAACACTTGCTGTTTTGTTTTGTTTATTTGTAATCCTAAAGGGCATTCTTTGTAACAATTTGAACTTATCAATGAAACTAACGTGTGTTTCTTTTGGTTAAACGAATCAGAGCCTTTAAGAATCCTTGAAATCATTGCATACGTATATCATCCATGACATTGCATAAACAGGTACCATTACAGGTTTCTCATCTTCTTCGCTGTTTATTTCACTAGAAATGTCTTCTGAACAAAGCATCAAGGACCTTCAAGCACAGAACGCCCAGTTCCAACAAATGTTCATCAGTCTGGCAAAAGGGCAGGAGGATCTGAAAGCCCTCATTATGAAAGAGAAGAAGAAGAAGAAGAAGGTTGTCGGTATTCTGAATATGGGCAGAAGGTTTGAAGAGAGGTTGAAGCGACAAATTGATCTGACCTCTTCATACAAGGAAGGGGAGAATCAGGAAGAAGAGAAGGACCCTAGTCTTGCAGTCTCTAACAATGATACTGATTATAATGATGAACAATATCCTCCTGCTGAGGATAGATATAAACACCTAGAAGACCGTCTGAGTGCCATGGAAGTGCAGAGGATACCTGAATTGGATTTCGGAGAATTGGGATTGGTGTCGAGAGTAGTCATCCCGCAGAAGTTTAAAGCTCTAATTTTTTCAGAATATGATGGGGTGTCTTGCCCAAAGCTCCATCTCCATTCTTATTTCAGGAAGATCCAGCCCCACACAGCTGATAGAAATTTGTGGGTTCACTTCTTTCAAGATAGTCTGTCAGGGACTCAACCTGAATGGTTCTACCAGCTAGAGGGAGCAAATATCCGAAACTGGGAAGATCTGGCTGCTTCTTTCTACAAGCAGTATCAGTATAATTCCAACTTTGCTCCCACTCGTACTCAACTCCAGAGTATATCCATGGGTGCAGGTGAATGTTTTAAATATTATGCACAAAAATGGAGAGACTTGGCTGGGAGAGTTCAACCCCTGTTGTCTGATAGGGAGTTGGTTGATATGTTTCTGGGGATGTTATCTGGTCCATTTTTCAATCATTTGATCTGCAGTTCATCAGCTGGTTTCACCTAGCTGATCTTAACTAGGGAAAGAGTAGAAGTTGGAATTCAAAGTGGCAAAATACAGAAGGATGCCTCTTTAAGTTCAGTAAAGAAGCCTTTTGCTGGTAAGAAGGAAGCCAATGCCATCTACAGCCCGAGGGGCCAAAGCAGGGTTGAACATCGTCAGACAGTAAGTGCCGTGATGATACCTAGACCTGTAGTTGCTCCACAATGCAATAATCAACAAAGGTAGGAAACACCACAACGACAGTTTACCCGCATCAACATGACATTGGCTGAAGTTCTACCTCATCTGCTGAGATCTAACCTGGCAACCTTGAGAGAGGATCCCAAGAACCCAAATACTACATCTCCTCGATATAATCCGAACGCCCGGTGTGCCTATCATTCTGAGAGTCCTGGCCACGATACAAATGACTGTTGGGCTCTGAGAAACAAAATACAAGACTTGATCGAATCTAAGGAGATAGATTTTGATGCTCCAGAGAAGCCATATGTCATAACTGCTCCCATGCCTAAACATGGTCGTGGAGTTAATGCTATTGATATTGATTTGTTTGTTACCTATGTCAATGAAGTTTCTACTCCTCTCATGATTGTCAAGAAGAATTTGATGTTGGTCGATTTATTTTTGGGTTGTGGTGAAGGTTGCCACATGTGTTCGCTTCTACCTTCTGGTTGCCGTTTGCTGAAGTTAGGTGTTCAACGCCTGATAGATAACAAAGAGATTATGTTTGAGAAAACTATGATTCCTGTTGTTCCAATTGAAGACGTTACCATTATAACCATTTCTGCCAATTCTTCCAAGGTTTCCTCGAGAAGACCTGTTAGGATTATACCTGCTACAAGAATTGCTCCACTGATAATCATTGTTCCTGGTCCTGTCCCGTATGTCTCGGACAAAGCTATCCCATGGCATTATGGTTCCGATGTGTACTATCATGGCATCAAACAAGATCTGAAAGATGAAGAAGCTGATCCTAATGTTGGTAACATTGTCGGAACCAGTAAAATCACCTGAAGTGGAAGGGTCTTCTCTCCTGAGATTTCCCCTAAGACTGTTAACAAGCCTATTGTCATTACATCTGATGTTCCTGCTCGTACATCTGCTACTATTCCTGTTCTTACTCCGGTCGTTACCCCTGTCGGCGAATCGTCTGATACCCGCGGCAAGGAAATTCTAGGAGAGCCTGCCCGAACGGAGGCGCCTAAGAAAATCGTTGTGGAAGCCTCTAAGCAAGAATTGAAGGAGATACTGAAAATCATTAAGAAGAGCGACTATAACATGGTCGAGCATCTGGGGCAGACCCCATCGAAGATATCCATGTTGTCTTTGTTGTTGTGCTCCGAGGCCCATGCAAAGGCTTTGATCGCAATTGCGCATGTGCCGCAAGAGACTTCAGTTGATCAGTTCAAAAATTGTGTGGCCAGCCTGACTGTTGATAATGGATTGGGTTTTTCAGATGCGGATTTGACACCAACAGGAAGAAAGCATAACAATGCTTTGCATGTCTCAATTGAATACAGGGGCACCACTATGGCTCATGTGCTGGTAGATACTGGTTCTTCACTGAATCTTCTACCGAAGAATGCGTTGGACCGGTTGGATTGCGAGGGTTTAACTCTAAAGCCTAGTAACATTGTGGTAAGGGCTTTTTACGGATCGAAGAGAACGGTGCACGGGGAAATGGACATCCCTGTCAAAGTAGGTTCTCTGACTTTTGGGTCCACCTTGTATGTGATGGATATCAGGCCATCATATTCTTGTTTGTTGGGTCGTCCTTGGATCCATGAGGCTGGGGCAGTCACCTCCACACTCCACCAAATGCTGAAGTATCAGGTGAAAGGAAAAATCGTCACAGTGCAGGGTGAAGAAGAATATATGGTGAGTCACCTCAACTCCTTCCGCTACATAGAGATGGACGGGGAATTCATCGAAACCCCTTGTCAGAATTTTGAAGAGGTCCCTCAGATCTTGGCTTCGACTGAAACTACCAGCAAAAAACCTCCTTGCCAGGGCCGTGGTTGAAGAAGGTGGGTGTGCCAATTGGGGTCAGCTCCCTGATTTGACTCATAAAATTGACAAATTTGGTTTGGGCTTTACTACAGGGGCTCAAAGGGCTGTTAGACACGCTCGGGCTGGAGGACCTCCCCTAAGTATCAACAATCGTGGGATTAACGCCATTGAAGACAGTGAAGAGGAATCATACATTGACAGCTGGATCTACCCGACTACCAACGATGGACCGAGTAACTGGACGGCTAGGGACTTCATACCTGTTTCTTTTATTCCGCAGTAATTGACTTATTTGTTTTAAGATTTGTAATAAACAATGTGAAACTTTATGGCCTGGTGCCTTGCACGAGGCACCTTGGCTTTGCTTGTGAGGGCTATTATTTTTCATTTCATAATCATTAATAAAGCATTGGACGTTTTTGACATACAAATTTTTGCGCTCTTTGTTTTTCTTTTCTATTTTTCACTTTATCAAAACAACTATTTTCTTACACGCACTCACGTATCACAACGTAGATCCATATCCACTCTGGATCCCATTGATAACAGCTCTGCTATTTCCAGTTATGACTTCAAAAATCCGATCTACCAAGCCGAGGACGAAGATGAGGATGATTGTGAAGTGCCTGGAGAACTTGCTAGATTACTACAACATGAAGAAAGGGCCATACAGCCTCATGAAGAGTCGGCTAAGATAGTGAACTTGGGTACTATGGAAGACAGAAAAGAGGTTAAAATAGGTGCAAATCTAGAGCTTAGCGTCAAACAGAGGTTGATACAGATGTTACACGACTATGTTGAAATCTTTGCCTGGTCCTATGAAGACATTCCTGGTTTGGACACTGATATTGTGGTACATCGCCTGCCGACTAAAGAAGATTGTCCTCTGGTTAAGCAGAAGGTCTGTCGTATGTGTCCTGAAATGTCAGAGAAAATCAAGGCAGAGGTCATGAAACAGTTCGATGCAGGGTTCTTGGCTGTCACTTTGTATCCACAGTGGGTTGCTAACGTTGTTCCGGTACCTAAGAAGGACGGTAAGGTACGGATGTGTGTTGATTACAGAGATCTGAACAGGGTGAACCCCAAGGATGACTTCCCACTTCCTCACATCGATGTTCTGGTCGACAACACCGTGCATCATAAAATCTTCTCCTTCATGGATGGTTTCTCGGGCTACAACCAGATCAAGATGGCTCCTGAAAACATGGAGAAGATAACTTTCGTCACGCAGTGGGGCACCTTCTGCTACAAGGTGATGCCTTTTAGGTTGAAAAATGTTGGGGAAACTTATCAGCGCGCTATGGTCGCTTTGTTCCAAGACATGATTCACCATGAGATCAAAGTTTATGTTGATGATATGATAGCCAGGTCTCAGACTGAGGATGAGCATCTTGATCATCTCCATAAATTGTTTGACAGATTGAAGACATATAAGCTGAGGTTGAATCCGAACAAGTGTACCTTCGGAGTCAGGTCTGGAAAGCTTCTGGGTTTTATCGTCAATAACAAGGGTATTCAGGTAGACCCTGTGAAAGTAAAGGCCATACAAGAGATGCTGGTTCCCTGCACAGAGAAAGAGGTTAGAGGTTTCTTGAGACATCTGAATTACATCGCCAGGTTCATTTCACATCTGACTGCTACTTCTGAGCTAATATTCAAGCTTCTGAAGAAAGATCAAGTGGTAAAGTGGAATGATGAATGCCCGAACGCTTTCGAAAGAATCAAGGAATACCTTTAAGAACCGCCAATTCTGATGCCTCCAGTTGAAGGAAGACCTTTGATATCATACTTGACAGTGCTAGACAATTCAATGGGGTGTGTGCTGGGGCAGCATGACGAGTCTGGCCGAAAAGAGCATGCCATTTACTACCTTAGCAAAAAGTTTACCGACTGTGAGACCCGATACTCATTGCTCGAGAAAACTTGCTGCGCTTTGGCATGGGTTGCTCGCCAGCTGAGACAGTATATGCTGACTCACACTACCTTGTTGATATAAAAAATGGATCCGATCAAGTATATTTTCGAGAAGCCCACTCTCTCCAGAATGATAGAAAGGTGGCAAATGATCTTAACCGAATACGACATACAATATACAACCCAAAAAGAAATCAAGGGGAGTGTATTGGTTGATCATTTGGCTCATCGGGTCGTGGATGACTACCAGTCCATGGATTTTGAGTTCCCGGATGAGAATATCATGTTGGTGACGGACTACGAAGAGCCTGGACCGGATGAAGGACCTGAAGAGGGATCCCGATGGTCTATGTATTTTGATGGAGCCTCAAATGCACTGGGAAACGACATTGGTGCTATAAGTATATCTCCCGAGGGCTGTCATACTTCGTTCACCGCCCGATTATGTTTCAACTGCACCAACAACATGGCGGAGTATGAAGCATGTATCATGGGACTTCGAGTTGCTATTTACCTGAGGATCAAGTTCTTGAATGTATTCGGGGATTCGGCTCTAGTGATAAGTCAGATCAAAGGCGAGTGGGATACGAAGTACTCGAATCTTATTCCTTACAGAGAGTATGTACTGACATTGCTCCCACACTTTGAGGAGGTAACCTTCTAACATTTCCCACGAGAGGAGAACCAGTTAGCGGACGCGCTAGCTACCATGTCTTTTATGTTCAAGGTTAGGTGGGACAATGAAGCTCCCCAGATTACCATTGAGAGGTTGGATGAACCAGCACACTGCTGTGAAATCGATATCAAAGAAGTGGCAGATAAACCCTGGTTTCACGAAGTCAAAAGGTATCTCGAGGCTCATGAATATCCCAAAGGGGCATCTGTCAATGATAAGAAGTTTCTGAGAAGGTTCGCTGCAAAGTTCTTCCTCAGTAATGGGATCCTCTATAAACGCAACCATGACTCCACACTACTACGGTGTGTAGACAAGAGCGAAGCAGAGAGGATCATGACAGATTTACATGAGGGCACCTTCGGAACCCATTCCAGTGGACACACCATGGCTAAGAAGATCCTACGGGCAGGATATTACTGGTCCACCATGGAAGCCAATTGTTATCAACACTCTCGAACTTGTCATAAATTCCAAATCTACGCTGATAAGGTGCATGTGCCCCTAGTTCCTCTGAACATCCTGACAGCTCCTTGGCCCTTTGTGATGTGGGGCATCAACATGATCGGCGATATCATACCTACTGCGTCTAACGGGCATTGTTTCATCTTAGTAGCCATTGATTACTTCACGAAGTGGGTTGAGGCATCCTCTTTTGCTACAGTAACCAAGAATGTCGTGGAGCGGTTTATCCGACATAATCTGATCTGCCGATATGGTGTGCCAGAGAGAATTATTACTGACAATGGTACAAATCTAAACAACACAATGATCACCGAGCTCTGCAAACAGTTCAAGATACAGCATCATAATTCTTCTCCCTACTGGCCGAAGATGAATGGCGTTGTTGAAGCAGCTAACAAGAACATCAAGAAGATTGTACAGAAGATGATGGTGATATATAAAGACTAACATGAGATGTTACCATTCGCTCTTCACGGGTATCATACCTCAGCACGGACGTTGACAGGGGCAACACCCTACTCTCTGGTATATGGAATGGAGGCACTCCTACCCCTCGAAGTCCAGATACCTTCTCTCAGAATTATGAAGGATACGGGTTTGAACGAAGACGGCTGGATCCAGACCCGACTTGATCAGCTAAATTTAATCGATGAAAAGAGACATACTTCTGTCTTCCATGGTTAAACGTATCAAAAGCGAATGATCAAGGCTTTTAACAAGAAAGTCAGGTGTCAAGAATATCAAGTTAGGGATTTGGTGATCAAACGCATCATACTTCCTCAACGTGATCCCAGGGGTAAATGGACTCCCACATATGAAGGGCCATTTGTGGTTAAGAACATTTTCTCGGGATGAGATATGGTTCTAACCAACATGGATGGTAACGACCTTCCTCACCCTGTCAATGCAGACATAGTGAAAAGATACTACGCATAATCAAAGACCTGCTAGGTTGACTGGCCTAGGCAAAAATAAGGGCTTCTCGGCGAACCAAAAGGGTTCGGGCAAAAGTTAGGGATGAAAATGAAAAAAAATTGTACACCCGGCAAGTTGAAAATCCGAAAGGGGGCTTGGGAAAAAAGGGAATCCCGGTGGATTGAAAACCCGAAAACGGAAGTCCAGGCAAATTTTATGGATTGAAGCGTATCACTATGTCTCATTGGATCATCTTGCGACCAGACTTCGATATCAGATATCAAACTCGGACGACGCCAATAAATCTGATCAACCTTCGGCCAAGTAGCAAAGTGATGAGACGCTTGAAGATATAAATGCAATAGCCGAGTTGGAACCCAATGTGATTGTTTCACATTGCTGTTTTTTTTTCTTTCTTTTACGCAAATTGTACAATTTCTATCTTTCGGCGGCATTCTCTTATTAGGACGCCAGCCTCTTTGTACAAAACGCCTACTACAGGCCAATTTCAAAATCAATACAAGTCATTTTACAAAACTTCAATTTGTTTTTCCTTTTTCGTTTTGTTTTGCAAGAACGTCCAATGATTTATTTTTTATATATGCATTTGAAAATGATTGCTGCTCATAAATATTTACATAAGAAACAAAGGCAATTACTCGTAATTCTAGAAACAGGGAAAAATAAGGAGTACCAAACTCGACGGTTCCTCTGCCCAGCAGGTATCGGGATAGATTCATGCTTCAGATCACAATTATCAGTACATACACTCCTCACAGAGTAAAAGTACCCAAAGGCATTGATGTCAGTTTCCCCGAAACAAGACGTAACTATCCCCAACCAAGGTTCATAATCACGGGATAGTCAGTAAAATTCATCCCCCAAGCGGAGTTTATTTCCACAGATACAAAAGCTCCATCTCCAACAGAGCTCATCACCTCCAGCAACTTAATTTCATCCCCAGCTGAGTTTATTCCTCCAGATCAGCAGGTCTAATAGAGTATCTCTTCCCCCAAAGTTTGGTCCCTGCAGAGTTATTCTCCAGCATCTCTTCCTGGGAGAATACTCGCGAATCTGCAGCAACAGTCAGGGATTTATTTTCCCAGACACGAGCATACCTTGACAGCATTTCATGAACATACATCATGACATACGCATGTGTGATACGGTGGCAAAACCGACTGTTTAATACTGGTTTGTGTTTTGCGTTTTTTCATTAGTAAAATGCCGCAGTAAGCAAGAGTCGCCACCGACTTTTATTTCATCCAACCGGAAAGGAAAAAAGTATAGAAAAAAATCCTTTTTCGAGATTTTGAGTATCGGGAGTAGATTATAGAAAGGGAAGGTGTTAGCACCCTTTCTATCCATGGTTTTCCATGGGCTCTTAGGTACTTGCTCATTTTTAAATTGCTTATGTTTGTGTGCTTGTTTTTGAAAAAATGTTTTACTTCGTGATAACCCTTGTATCAGTCCTCAAGGATGTGACGAAGTTGTTTTGAAAATTTGTTTGAAAAGTGTGAGTGTCAAAAGTTTTGATTTGAGCAAGTACCTACTAGCATCTACCTACTCTAAAAAAGACTGTTTCTATTCTTGTTTCCTTTAGACAACGCTATCCTACTATTGAGAAATAGGTAGCACCGCCGTTGGAATTTGTAAGGGTCAATTCGAAAGGGACGTACGGTCACTAAAGAAATATTTGGATACCTTAGTAGTAACCCTAGAGTCTTAAGATCTTTCGAGGCAACATTTCCGAGGCAACATTCGAATGGGACATTTGATCTTTTTAGACGGGAGGGCAACCACTAAGACACCCTATGCTTAATGATCGTTTACCGAAGGCAACCGAATTGAGAGTATACCCTAAGAGTGAATATGTGCGAGTGATTTGTTTCAGTTATTTATCTTTCCATATTAGGGTTTTCTAACCATTTTAATTTTGTCATGCATTCTTACCATACAATCCTATTAGCATACATCTAGACAGTTGAATATTTGCGGGAATTAAAAATGCGAGAAAATAAACCTAGCTATTACAAGGCTTCGGGGAGGGGGATTAATTACATAACCAAAAATTGTGGATTTAAACAGCAAATAAGAACCCTAAGTTAACTATTACAAACCATGAACAGTTACAAAATAATGGCAAAATAATTAACAAGCGTGCGGCGAATTAAATACGAGACGATTAGGGTTTTGACCCTTTCACTAATCTTATTTGCGATTGATTAAAGAAAAAAAGTTTTTTTTGTCATGTTTTGTTATTTGAAAAAAATAATGGAATAATTGAATTAAAAGAAAATCCTAAGTTCTAATTAATGTTAATTTTTGAAAATAACTTAATTAATTCTAAACAACCTATTTTTGTATTTTTGTTTGATAAAAAGAAAAGAATTAAATCAAGAACTTAACCCTAATTTTCTAATTGATTTTAATTATAGAAAAAACAAATTAAAGTTACCCTGAATTAAATTTAATTAAATTAAATTTGATAAAAAAACCTAATTCTAATTTTTGTGAATTCTTGATTTTATGATTTTGTAAAAAAAGTGATTAATTTTGTTAATTAAAATAATTAAGGAAAATATTAAAAGAATTAAAAAAACAAGAAGAAACAAAAAAAAAAGAAATGGACATGTGTTGTAGTTAGCAAATCTGGGGGTTTGAAGTTGAATTTCATGGTCCAAAATACTCCAAGCCTGGTTGACCACGCTTGATCTGGTGCAATGTTGACTTGAGGAGCATGGTGGTCTCTCATTGTTGGCACGTTGGATCTGGCTAAGGGCACATCAGACGACTAGATGTTGATGGAGCATGGTGGGCGCTTGAGATTGTGAAGCACTGGATTGGCCTGCAATTGTTAAGAAAATAACAAAATGCACACGCCTGGGATCGAACCCAAGACGTGCACATCAAAGGCTAGCCTCTTCACCATCTGCGCTGGAATGTTAATTATGATAATAATGAAATAAATGAAACATAATGCAAACAACGTGCCACACCTCCAAAACGCGCGAAAATTTAAACGGGCCAGTCACACGCTGCCACGCCATCGTCTCCTTCATTGGCCTGTCGCTTTAGGTAAAATACTTTTACCTACGGACATTTGTGCGTAACTATAACCCTGTGCCATTCAGAAATTACATACAAGCAAGATAAATGAAATGTAATGGTACCAATCAACTCGTCTCATCCTCACGAGCATCATGGTACCTGATTCAAGGCCTAATTTTGCATGTACTGAAAACCCCTAAAACGAACTTGTAAACCCTAGCAATGGCATATGGGGATTCCTGCACTGTAAATGCAATTAAGTGGTACCAAAGGGTTGCAAACATGATGATGAACAAGAATATATAATTAAAACATGCTTATAATGAGTAAATTAGTGAAATCTAATTCTAGTTTTTAGGGCAAACCGTGATGCTTGTAGGGTGCGATTATGGGCGTTTTGAAGCTTGCAAAGGATGTTGTTAGCTTCCTGAGATGTCTAGCAAGCGATTGGAAACTTCAGCACACCTCGAATTGGCCTGTGGAAGAAGATTCGTCTCACACTTTCCTTGGAAATTTTCAAGTTTTGTTCTGGTTTTCGGAGGCAGGTTGTGCACGAAAATTCTCCTCTTTAGGGTTCCACAAACTTCAGTATATGTATTGAATCCAATTAGGTTAAGAATTTTGGATCCAATCTTGAGAATTCATGAATGGAATATTTGATTTTTAAGCCATATGATATCTTTCCATAACCATGCCAAACGTGCTTTTTTTGTACCAATTGCCCTTGATTCGAATTGATCTTGTAAACTCAGCATATCTTGATTGCAAACTGTCAAAAAAAAAAACAAATCATATCATATCTTTGTTAATTTTCATCATTTATTTGATTTAATTCACTCTTTAATTAATGAAAAATCAAAATAAATTGAAAAATGAAGAACATAATGGGTGAGTGAACATTTGAGTCGTGAACCACATTATAATTGAGGTGCAAGCATAAAATGTTGGGCCCATTTAGCAAAAAATGCAAATTTGAGCACATTTGACTTTTGGCAATTTTACAAAAATTGTCAACTTGGCCAATGCATAACTCTCTCAATTTTGACCTTAAAGAGGTGTTCTTGGACTTTTTAGAAATCTTAAGATGTCCTCTAAACAACCCTTTTGCTCTCATATCAATTGAGTCTTCCATGTTCATGTATGAAGCTTTGACCCAAAAGGTCTTTTTGTTGACTTTTCAAAAGGACCTATAATGTCAAAATTCATATCTTTTTGTGAGTGCATATTTTGGACTTGGGAGATGAAGATGAATTGTAGAGAATTTCATACTATTAAAAATTAGATTTTGATGGGTCATTTCTGATAAAGTATGAGAAAGTTATGCTTGGTCAAAGTTGAGTTGACTTTTCCTATAAAACCCTAATTTATCAACTTTTGGGTTTTGATGAATTATGGACATTTCTTGAGGAATCATGATCAACCCTTGATCAAATGATGAATAATATTTCAAAATGAGGGTATTGACCAAAAATATTGAGGTTTGACTGTATGTGGGCCACGGTTGACTTTTGACCTGGTACAATTGATTTTCAGGCACTTGAGTAATTGACTGAGCAAACTTTTTCTGCAAGGCTTGAAACTTGACATGGATGATCTTGAGAACATATTAAGACAATGGTGAGCATTTTAGTCCTTTTTGGTTCACACATCTTGATGAAAATAGAAACCCTAATTTGAGGTATACTATTTTAGAAGAGAGTTTGTCTGGTCAACTCTTAAACTTCCCGGAGCAATTTGGGGACCTCATTTGCCATGTGTTGAGAAATATGGAAGGACAAATTTTGGGGTACAAATTCTGCCCCTATTCAATCTTCTTAAACTTGAAGATGTATATTGGCTTGTCTGCCTTTCGTGATCTGAATGTGGGAGATAATTGAACACTAGAGTGCCCAGAAATTTGCATTCACATGAAATGGCACTTGATTTGTGATATCGGGAATGGGCTTATAGATTCCATTTGGAAGTTGAGGATTGAAAATTGTCAGGGATGGGCTTAAAATATGCCATCCGAAGAGGTGTCGATCGCATAAGAGATTCCTTTGCGAGAACCCGTATACCTGTTGTTGAGGAGGACTTCACTGGGGAATATTGGTCTCTGTCTTGGGAGAAATAGAGTTTTAGGAGCTTCAGTTGTCCGTTACTTCATTGGGGAATAACTCAGGTTTGAGGGAGCAGAAGTGAACTGCGTTTCTGGTTAGGGTATATGCTGTACCGCGACTTACTGGAGAGATGTGAAACCAATCGTGTTTGATCGGGTCTCGCTCTTAGTGTTGTGGACTGCTTTCTGGGGATAAGAGAGGAAGAATCTGAATAGTAAGGTTATGAGAAGGAACCTGGATAGTAGGGTTACTTCTACATGAAATCCTGGATGGTAGGGTTGTGAGAAGAAACCTGGATAGTAGGGTTACTTCGATATGAAAGCCTGGATAGTAGGGCTGTGAGAAGAGACCTGGATAGTAGGGTTACTTTGATATGAAATCCTAGATGGTAGGGCTTGATAAGGAACCTGGATAGTAGGGTTACTTCGCGATGAAAGCCTGGATAGTGGGGCTTGAGAAGGAACCTGGGTCATAGGGTTACTTCGATATGAAAGTCTGGATAATAGGGCTTGAGAAGGAACCTGGATAGTAGGTTTACTTTGACATGAAAGCTTGGATAGTAGGGATGTGAGAAGGAACCTAGATAGTAGGGTTACTTCGTGATACGTTCGTGTAAAACTTAAAAATGAACCGGGGTAAGGTTATTTTGATATGACAATCTGGATAAGGTTTTTTTGTAAGGAGTTTGGGTAAAACTGCAGCGGGAACTTGGGTAAGGTTATAAGTTTGGGTAAAACTTCAGGAGGAACCTGGGTAAGGTTTCTTTGAGATAAGTTCATGTAAAACTTCAGGAGGAACCTGGGTAAGGTTGCTTTGTTGCACCAATGATTACTCTGTTTAGCCTTGAGTGTTGATCATGGACCTGCTGGAAACTGTTGATAATAACTGTCTTTCCTGAAAGAAATACAGGGTTAGTTGTGCAATGCATGAGATGCATTGTGATGAGGTTCTCAAAATAACTGAGATTGTGTTATATGTAATGTATGCACATGTCATGATATATGAACATGAAATGCTGACGTAATAATCTGAGTCCAAGAAAATAAATCCCTGACTGCTGCTTGGAGAGTATGAGAAATGGTATTCTTGACTGTTGTAAAAACCATAGTTCCTCTACTTCTGTTGGGGATTATGAATAAAGATGACTAGTTGGGGATTCACATCCATTCAACTGGTGAATATTCTACCGGAAGAGACCCTGTCTGAGGATAACTCTACGGGAGAATAACTCTGTTTGAGAGGAAATATTATGTTGATAGATCTGCTGATTTGGAGAAATAAACTCCACCGGGGATGAATTTCCGTTGCTGGTGATAATGAATTCTGTTGGAGACTGAATTTCTGCTTGTGAGAGAAATAAACTCTGCTTGGGGAGAAATTTACTGACTCGCTCGCGATTGTGAATCTCAGCTGGGGAGAGTTATGTCTTTTTCGGGAAAGCTAACATCACTGTCTTTGGATACTTTTTACTTTGTGGGGAGTGTATGTACCACTACTCATGTTCTCAAGTTGGCTCTATCCCAGTACCTGATGGGTAGAGTAACCGTAAGGTTTGGGCACTTCTTGTTTTCCCTATTCCTGGAATTACGAGCAATCGTCTTTTGTTTCTTATGAGCAGCCATTATTTTCAAATGCATATATTAAAATGAGTCATTGGACATTCTTACAAAACAAAACAGAATTGGAAAAATAAGTTGAGATTTCTTGTGAAAATGAATTGTATTGATTTTTGAAGTTGGCCTGTAATAGGCATTTTTGTACAAAGAGGCTGACGTCCTAAAAAGAGAACGCCGCCGAAAGAAATTACAATTTGTGTAAAAGAAAGAAAAACAACCATGTGAAACGATCCCATCGGATTCCAACTCGGCTATTGCCTTTATATCTTCAAGCGTCTCATCACTTTGCTACTTGGCCGGAGGTTGATCAGATTGATTGGCGCTATCCGAGCTTGATAGTCGATACCGAAGTCTGGTTGTAAGATGATCCAATAAGACATAGTGTTATGCTTCAATCCCTAATTTTTTCCTGGACCTCCCTTTCGGGTTTTCAGTCCACCAGGATACCCTTTTTTGCCCAAGTCGCCTTTTCAGGTTTTCGACTTGCCGGGAGTATAGTTTTTTCATTTTCATCCCTTACTTTTTCCCGAACCCTTTTGGTTCACCGGGAAGCCCTTATTTTTGCCTAGGCCAGTCAACCTAGCGGGTCTTTGATCATGCGTGGTATCTTTTCACTATGTCTGCATTGACGGGGTGAAGAAGGTCGTCACCATCCATGGTGGTAAGAATCATAGCTCCTCCCGAGAAAATGTTCTTAACCACAAATGGCCCTTCGTATGTGGGGGTCCATTTGCCCCTGTGATCACCTTGCAGTAGTATGATGCATTTGATCACTAGATCCCCGGCTCGATATTCTTGACGTCTGACTTTCTTGTTAAAATTCTTGATCATTCGCTTTTGATACCCCTGACCATGACAGATAGCAATAAGTCTCTTTTCATCGATTAGATTAAGCTGATCAAGTTGGGTTTGGATCCAGTCGTCTTTGTTCAAACCTGCATCCTTCATAATCCTGAGAGAGGGTATCTGGACTTCGATGGGTAGGACTGCCTCCATGCCATACACCAAAGAGTAGGGTGTTGCCCCTGTCGACGTCTGCGCTGAGGTATGGTACCCATGAAGAGAGAATGGTAACATCTCGTGCCAGTCTTTTTATGTCACCGTCATCTTCTGTATAATATTCTTAATGTTATTGTTAGCTGCTTCAATAGCCCCATTCATCTTCACCCGGTCGGGAGAAGAGTTATGATGCTGAATCTTGAAATGTTTGCAGAGCTCAGTGATCATTGTGTTATTGAGATTTGTACCATTGTCAGTAATAATTCTCTCTGGGATACCATATCGATAGATCAGATTGTATCGGATGAACCGCACCACGACATTCTTGGTTACTGTAGCAAAGGAAGCTTCCTCAACCCATTTTGTGAAGTAATCAATTGCTACCAGAATGAAACGATGCCCGTTAGACGCAGTAGGTCTGATCTCGCCAATCATATCAATACCCCACATCGCAAAAGGTGAAGGAGCCGTCAAAACATTCAGAGGAACTGGAGGCACATGCACCTTATCAGCATAGACTTGGCACTTATGACAGGTTCGAGAGTGTTGATAACAATCGGCTTCCATAGTGGACCAGTAATATCCTGCTCGTAGGATTTTCTTCGCCATGGTATGTCCACTGGAATGAGTTCCGAAGGTACCTTCATGTAACTCTGCCATGATCCTTTGTGCCTCTGTCTTGTCTACACACCGCAGTAAGGTTGAATCATGGTTACGCTTATAAAAGATTCCATTATTGATGAAGAACTTATCAGCGAACCTTCTCAGAAACTTCTTATCATTAACAGATGCCCCCTCGGGGTATTCTTGAGCCTCAAGGTACCTCTTTACCCCGTGAAACCAGCGATTATCTGCTACCTCTTTAGTCTCAATGTCACAGCAATGTGTGGGTTCATCCAACCTCTCAATGGTAATCTGGGGAGCTTCATTATCCCACCTAACTTTGAACATAGAAGACATGGTAGCCAGCACGTCTGCCAACTGGTTCTCTTCTCGTGGGAAATGTTCAAAGGTTATCTCCTTAAAGTCTGGGAGTAATGTCAGTACATATTTTCAGTAAGGAATGAAATTCGGGTGCTTCGTATCCCACTCGCCTTTGATCTGACTTATCACCAGAGCGGAATCTCCAAATACACTCAAGAACTTAATCCTTAGGTCAATAGCAGCTCGAAGACCCATGATACACGCTTCATACTCCGCCATATTGTTGGTGCAGTTGAAACATAATCGAGCGGTGAATGGAGTATGACAGCCTTCGGGAGATATAATTACAGCGCCAATGCCATTGCCCAGTGCGTTTGAGGCACCATCAAAATACATAGACCATCAGGATTCCTCCTCAGGTCCTTCATCCGGTCCAGGTTCTTCACAGTCGGTTACCAACATGATATTCTCATCCGGGAACTCGAAATTCATGGACTGGTAGTCATCCACGGTGTGGTACGGTGGTAGAACTGGACTGTGTTGAGAAAATGCTGGTTTGCATTTTGCGTTTTTATTCGCAAAATGTCACGGTAAGCAAGAGTCGCCATCGACTTTTTTTATCCAACCGGAAAGGAAAAAAGCATAGAAAAATTCCTTTTTCGAGATATTCTGAGTACGGGGGGTAGATTATAGAAAGGAAAGGTATTAGCACCCTTTCTATCTGTGGTTTTCCACAGGCTCTTAGGTACTTGCTCATCATTTAAAAATTGCTTCCGTGTTTGTGTGTTTTGAAAAGTTTTTGTTTTACTTCGTTTTAACCCTTGTATCAGCCCTCAAGAGTGTTACGAAGTGTTTTTGAAAACTTTGTTTGGAAAAGTGTAAGTGTGAAAAGGTTTGATTTTTAGAAAGTACCTACTAGCATCTACCTACTCGAAAAAAGAATGTTTCTGTTATTGTTTCCTTTAGACAACACTATCCCACTATTAAAGAGTAGGTAGCACCATCGTTGGAGTTGTAAGGGTCAATTCGAAAGCGACGTACGATCACTAAAGCAATGTTAGGACTTCTTAGTAATAACCCTAATGTCTTAAGATCATATTCGAGGCAACATTTCCAAGGCAACCTTTTCGAGGAAACATTTCCGAACGGGACATTTGATCTTTGTTTAGACAAAAGAGTGACCACTAAAACACCCTATACTTAATGATCATTTACCGAAGGCAACCGAAGTGAGAGTATACCCTAGGAGTACACATGTGCGAGTGATTTGATTTCAAGTTATTATCTTTGCACATTTAGGGTTTGCTAACCATTTTTAAAATTAACATACATTCTTGACATGCAACCCTATTATCATACATCTAACAGTTAATATTTGCGAAAATTAAAATGCGAGAAATAAGACTACGCTATTACAAGGCTTCAGGGAGGGGGGTTAATTATATAGCCAAAACCCCGTAAAAACGATAAATAAACGAAAAGTCCTAATTAAACTATTACATCCCATGATCAGTTACATTAATATTTGCAAAAATAATAAACGCGCGCGATAAATTAAGACCGCGAAAAATTAGGGTTTTGACCCCATCTAGACCTAATTAAAAGAAAAATCATTTTTTGTTGTTTTTGATTATTTTTGAGAAAGAATAAGGTTTTAAATTAAATAAATACAAACCTAATTACTAATTAAATTAAATTAAGAAAATTAATTAATTTTGACCTATTTTTATATTTTGGTTATTTTAAGAAAAGAAAATAGAAATTAAATTTAAAAAAACCCTAATTTTCTAATTTATTTTAAATTATTTACAAAAAGGTTAAAATTACCCTAAAATTAAATTAAACTAATTATTAAATTAATTTTGATAAAAAAATAAAACCTAAATCTAATTTGATGAAAATTGATTTTATGAGTTTTTTGTAAAAAAAGAATTAATTTTGTTAGAGAGTAATTAATCAAAATAAATTAAATAAAGAAAAATATAGAAAGAAGAAGAAATGGGCTTGGTGTCAAAGTAGAAAGGGAGTGTCAATAGCAGCTTCTGAGCCCAATAAGCCTGGGTCCACGTTGACTCTCATGATTCCATGTTGCACGTTTGACTAGGCCCATGGTAGACCTTCATATGCCAGGCGTTGGATTTGGCTTGTTGGACATCTGGTTGGTTGATCGTTGAGGACGTATGGTGAACCCCTTACCTGCACACATGCCTGATTATACAAGAAAAAACATTATGAAATAATATGGGGGACCTAGGGATCGAACCCAGGCCCTTTGGCAATTTCCAACGCCTCCTGACCAACTGAGCTAGCGTGCTTGGTTGTATATAGAATAACCATCAAATATTATATTGGAAACAAGCAAAGTAATATATTAAAACGCGCGAACTTTTGAATGGGCCAGTCAGGCCACGCCACGCCATCATCTTCTACCTCCTTCTGTTGCTAAAAGTTTGGAGACTTTTACCTGCGGACAAAAGGCGTAGGTACAACCCCTGTGATTTTCTAAAACTCCCTGCAAGCATGATAAACACATAACAATGGTACCAATCAACTCGTGACAACCTCACGAGAATCATGGTACCTCAATCATGGCCCAATTTTCCATGTGTAGCAAAGCCCCAAAACCATCTTAGAAACCCTAACAATGGCATCTACACGTATGGCTTCCAAAAATGCAATTAAATGGTACTGTTAGCTTGCAAACATGATAAGGATTACAAATATGTCATTGAAACATGATAAAGATGCAAGAATAAATGGATACAATTTTGAAAAAAATTGACAAACCGTGAGGGTTGTGGAGACGGATTCTGGGCAAATCAAGGCTTGATTATGATCAGGTTAGCTTCAGAAGATGGCTGGGAATCAATTGCTAGCCTTGGAATGGTGCAAATCATCCTCTAACTTGCAATTTGATTCAGCACTTTTTGGTGATTTTTGCAAGTTTTTTCTCAGCTTCTCACGCCTCCAATCCTTGTGCTTTTGGTCTGGATTTGTTCTTTATGTACCCTTGAGTGAATTAGGTTTATAAATTTGCTCCAAATCTTCTCCAATAATGATTATTGATCATGATCTGATTCTCATGTAAATCTTTCCAAATCAAGCCAAAATCCAATCTTTTTGTGTACAAACAAGCCTTGTACGATTTGATCTCATTGCCAGCTATTCATGGACCTGAAATATGCACAAAATCTCAAGGTTTAAATGATTTTTGATATTTTCATTATTTAATATTGATTTTATTTGATTTAAATGAAATAAAAATCAAAATAAATGACAACAATAAAATAAAGGCAATTGGGAAGGATCATGGGTCGTGGACCATGCTACCAACTCAATACAAGCACAAAAAGTTAGGCCCAATTGACAAAAATTGCAATTTGAGACATATTTGACTTTTGGCAATTTTGCTAAAAAAGGTCAACTTTGCCAATGCATAACTCCTTCAATTTTGACCCTAGAGATGTGTTCTTGGACTTTTTAGAAAGCTCAAGATGTCCTCTAAGCAACCATTTTGGTATCATCTCAATTGAGTCTTCCATGTTCATGTATGACGCTTTTGCAAAAAAGGTGTTTTTGTTGACTTTTCAAAATGACTTATAATGTCCAAATTCATAACTTCTTGTGAGTGCATATTTTGAACTTGGGAGCTGAAGATGAATTGTAGGGAATTTCAACCTCTTCAAAATGTGTTTTATATGGGTCATTCTTGATGAAGTATTAGAAAGTTATGCTTGGTCAAAGTTGAGTTGACTTTTCCTACAAAACCCTAATTTAGCAACTTTTGGGTTTTGATGAATTGTGACCAATCCTTGAGGAATCATGATCAAACCTTGATCAAATGATTAATAATACTTCAAAATGATGATGTTGACCAAAAATCTTGAAGTTTGACTGTATGTGGGCCACAGTTGACTTTTGTCCTAGCACTGTCGATTTTCTGGCCTTTGAGCAATTGACTGAGCAAACGTTCTCTGTAGGGCTTGATACTTGACATGGATGATATTGAGAACATATTAGGGAAATGGTGAGCATTTGGGAACCTTTTGATTCAAATATCTTGATGCAAACTGAAACCCTAATTTGAGGTAGACTGCCTTAAGAGAGAGTTTGTCTGGTCAACCCTTGGACTTCCTTGAGCCATTTGAGGATCTCACTTGAGATGTTTTTTTGCGAAATATGGGTGGGAAAATTTTGGGGTACAACAGCTGCCCCTGTTAAATCTTAGATGAAGGAAAATTGCGATCATAACGCAGCGGAATATAAAATTTTCCTTTAGAGATCCTTACGAATGAGCATGGTCAGTGATAGAAAGTTTTACCTCTTGTGGCGATTCAGACTTTTGATGTCGTGATGACGAGCGTTGATGAAGAACAACGCCTCTACTCAGTCCACACGAACAGATCGCTTCCGGTCACAGTGCTAGCTGATCACGAACGGAAACCTTGAGTGAGAGAGAGAGAGTCAAAAATGAAAATGCATCAAGTGGAAAAACTTCATCACAAGGGATCTATTTATAGAATCACTCGTGTGGGCTACAAGCTAAAAGCCCAATTAAGGCTATAAGCTAAAAGCCCAATTAAGCTTATGGGCATCATACCTTATGATGTACCATATATCACTTATCCACGTGGTACCTTACCACTTTCCGTATTACACTTAAGTGCACCGTACCTTACGGTGTTCCTTATTTATTCTATCTCTCATCAACCTGTCCTTATGTGTATGACCCTGTAGGTTTTCGCGACGTTGGCAATTATATTAAATTACACATTTAATATAATAAACAGTGAGCAGTATCTAGCAACACATCACTGTTACCCAAGTCACGAAAATGTCATGTGATCTGACCAAACCTTTTCCGTGATAATATTTGTGTTATACAATTACCCTTTTGCCCTCATGTCTATATTGAACACAAGGCATACACTGTGTCACCCTTGTCCAGTTCAATATTGGGCCCTTAGACATTTATCCTGTTATGCAGGATGAGCAAATTCCATCTAGGTCACTCATGTCCCTTAGCATGCTTTGTGAAGTACCCATCAACCATCTTTATAGTCATCCAGTTACGGATGACGTTTGATCAGCAATAAAGTACTTGACTCTACATCTAGGGTCCATAGTGGTTTCAGGTCGAAGGGTGGTATACACCATTATCATCATGAGAATAACTTATGACACTTTGCATAACATTCTATGTAGTATTCTCATAGCGGGTCAATCCAGTATAAATATTACTCCTAATATTCATACCTATGTCAAGACTTGATAACTCCTTATCTATGATCCATGAGATGTGATCATCAATCTATCTTCATAATAATCTTAATGCTTTAATGTTATCCCACTTCACATTAAAGCTTGACTACGGATACTTTAAGAATAGTTTCTTATGTTTAATGGGATCTCATGATTAAGTCACACTTAACATTTCATTAAACCAATAAACCATTCTAGGGACTTTATTATTTTGGAAAACATAATAAAGAAATGCCTTTTATTATTAATAAATAATTCGATACAAGTACCAAAAGTATTGGCCTCTAGGGCTTACACCAACAATCTCCCACTAGCACTAGAGCCAATCAGGCATACCCCTAATACCCATAGATCTAGTATGTCCATCATGCTTCAGCTGCGCAAGAGGCTTTGTTAATGGGTCAGCAACATTGTCAAGTGTAGGTACTCTGCATATTTTCACATCTCCCCGATCGATTATCTCTCGAATGAGATGATAACGCCTAAGTATGTGTTTGGATCGTTGGTGAGATCTAGGCTCCTTAGCTTGTGCGATAGCACCATTGTTATCACAATAGAGATCAATGGGATCCACAATGCTATGGACTATGCCAAGTTCACTAATGAACTTATTGATCCAAACAGCTTCCTTTGCTGCAGTTGAGGCAGCAATATACTCAGCCTCGGTTGTAGAATCAGCAACTGTATCTTGCTTTGAACTTTTCCAGCTCACAGCGCCACCATTTAAACAAAACACATAACCAGATTGCGATCTAAAGTCATCCTTATCTGTCTGGAAGCTAGCATCAGTGTATCCAATTACAGCAAGCTCTTCCTGACCTCCATATATCAAGAATGAATCCTTAGTCCTTCTCAAGTACTTAAGGATATTCTTGACAGCTACCCAATGAGCATCACCGGGATTAGACTGGTACCTACTCGTTGCACTTAAAGAATACGAGACATCTGGTCGAGTACATAGCATGGCATACATGATAGATCCTATTGCAGATGCATATGGAATCTTATCCATGCGATCCTTTTCTTCCTTACTTGAAGGGGATTGTGTTTTTGACAGACACATGCCATGTTGCATAGGTATGAATCCTTTCTTGGAATCATGCATATTAAAGCGTCTCAACAATTTTTCTATGTATGTACTCTGACTTAGGCCAAGCAGTTTTTGTGACCTATCTCTATAGATCCTGATTCCTAATATATAGGCTGCTTCACCTAGGTCCTTCATTGAAAAGCATTTCCCTAACCAAGTCTTCACTTGTTGCAAGGTAGGGACATCGTTTCCAATGAGTAATATGTCATCTACATATAATACCAGGAATACGATCATGCTCCCACTAACTTTCTTGTAGACACAAGGCTCATCTTCATTCTTGATGAATCCATATTGTTTTACTGTTTCATCAAAACGAAGATTCTAGCTTCTGGAAGCTTGCTTTAATCCATAAATTGATCGCTGTAACTTACATATCTTTTGGGCTTCCTCTGGTATGTCAAATCCTTCAGGTTGTGTCATGTACACATCCTCAAGAAGATTCCCATTAAGGAAAGCAGTTTTGACATCCATCTGCCATATTTCATAATCATGATATGCAGCGATAGCAAGTAAAATCCGAACAGATTTAAGCATTGCAACTGGTGAAAAGGTTTCATCATAGTCCACCCCATGAATTTGTTTATAGCCTTTTGCAACCAGTCTTGCCTTATAGGTATGTACCTTACCATCCATGTCAGTCTTCTTTTTGAAGACCCACTTGCATCCTATAGGGTTAACTCCTATAGGAGGCTCTACCAAGGTCCAAACCTGGTTTGTGTACATGGAATCCATTTCAGATTTCATGGCTTCTAGCCACTTCTCGGACTCAGGACCAGTTATGGCCTCTTGGTAGGTCACAGGCTCATCTTGATCCATGAGTAATACATCACCCTGATCACTTATGAGATATCCATATCTCTCAGGTTGTTGACGTATCCTGCTTGACCTACGCTGGTCTTGTTCTACTTGAGCAGGTTGCTCTTCCACAACTACTTGTGTTTCCTGCTCTAATTCCTCCATAGGTGTATCAATGCTTTGTGGTTCTTGAATTTCTTCAAGCTCTATTTTCCTCCCACTGATTCTTTTGGAAATAAAATCCTTTTCCAGAAAAACTCCAGTTCGAGCGACAAACACTTTGCCCTCAGAAGGATTGTAGAAGTAATACCCTCTTGTTTCTTTAGGATACCCAACAAATAAGCATTTGTCAGATTTGGGCTCAAGCTTAGTTGAAATTTGTCGTTTCACATAAACTTCACAACCCCAAATCTTCATGTAAGACATATGTGGTTTCTTACCACTCCATATCTCATATGGTGTCTTCTCAACCTTTTTGGATGGAACTCGGTTAAGTGTGTAAGCTGCAGTCAATAGTGCATGTCCCCAAAAGGAGTTCGGAAGATCGGCGTGACTCATCATGGATCGAACCATGTCTAACAAGGTCCGATTTCTTCTCTCGGATACACCATTCCATTGTGGTGTTCCGGGAGGAGTAAGTTGGGATAAAATCCCACATTCCTTTAGATGGTCATCAAACTCTAGGCTTAAATATTCACCGCCTCGATCTGATCGAAGAACTTTAATATTCTTACCTAGTTGGTTTTGTACTTCATTCTTGAATTCCTTGAATTTTTCAAAGGTTTCAGATTTGTGTTTCATTAAATACACATAACCATATCTACTGAAATCATCAGTAAATGTGATGAAGTATTGAAAACCTCCTCTGGCTGGTATGTTCAGTGGTCCACATACATCAGTATGTATGAGGGCCAAAAGATCATTAGCCCTTTCACCTTTTCCTGTGAATGGGGACTTTGTCATCTTTCCAATTAAACAAGATCTGCATGTCTCATATGATTCATAATCAAAAGAGTCCAAGAGTCCATCTTTATGGAGTTTGGAAATGCGTTTCTCATTTATGTGGCCTAAGCGACAGTGCCAAAGGTAGCTTGGATTTAACTCATTAGGTTTAATCCGTTTAGTATTAATGTTATAAATTGGCATTTCAAGATCAAGGACATATAGTCCATTGTTCATTTGTGCAGAAGCATAGAATATATCATTCAAATAAATAGAGCAACAATTGTTCTTTATTATAAATGAAAAACCAAACTTGTCCAAACAAGAAACGGAAATAATATTCCTACTAATTGCAGGTACATAATAACAGTTCTCTAACTGAATTATTAAACCACTAGGTAAAGTCAAAACATAAGTTCCTACGGCTAAAGCAGCAACCTTTGCTCCATTTCCAACTCGTAGGTCAACTTCACCTTTTGCCAAATCTCTACTCCTTTTTAGCCCCTGCACATTAGTACAAATGTGAGAACCGCATCCAGTATCTAATACCCATGATGCAGAAGTAGATAAATTAATTTCAATAACAAAAATACCTGAATTTGAAGTCGCTACTCCATTTTTAATATCTTCCAGGTACTTTGGGCAGTTTCTCTTCCAATGTCCGGTCTTACCGCAATGGAAGCAAGTACCCTCCTTTGCTACGCCTCCACTAGGCTTCAAAGCAGGAACAGTAGGTTTAGGCTTGGCAAATTCCTTGCCTTTCCCTTTACCAACCTGCTTGGTAGGCCTCTTGTTCAGCTTCTTTCCATTACTGACCATCAGAATGGACTTCCCTTTTGTCTTCATATTCTGCTCAACAGTTTTCAACATGCTTAGCAATTCTGGAAGACTCTTATCCATGTCATTCATGTTGAAATTCATGACAAACTGATTAAAGCTATCTGGCAACGATTGCAAGATAAAATCAGTTGCAAGTTCCTTTCCAAGCGGAAACCCTAACCTTTCAAGGTTCTCCACATACCCAATCATTTTGAGTACATGGGGACCTACAGGGTTTCCCTCAGATAACTTGCTGTTAAAAAGGGCCTTTGAAACCTGAAACCTCTCATTTCTTGCCTGCTCTTGATAGAGCATTTTCAGATGTCCGATCATATCGAACGCTGACATGTTCTCGTGTTGCTTTTGCAACTCCGAGTTCATAGTAGCTAGCATGAGACAAGCGGCTTCATTAGCATCATCAAGATGCTTCTTATAAGCTTCTCTTTCTGCCTTAGGTGCCGAACTAGGCGGTTCCTCTTCAGGAACAGGTGTCTCCAAGACATACAGCTTCTTATCGTGCTTGAGGACAATCCTCAGATTTCGGTGCCAATCCAGGAAATTTGTCCCAGACAATTTTTCCTTATCTAGGATTGATCGCAAAATATGGTTGTTTGTTGTCATGGTAATCTACAAAAAAAATGAAAATATAAGTATCATTAAAACAACATATTTAATTAGGCCTTTAATCAAATATGCTCCCACTATTTTACTCAAACCAAATGACCCTCATCATTTGATTCGGAAAATCCCGTTGGAAGACTTTCTAGTGGGTCGAGATCCATATTTCACTTTGTTCTAAGTCAGCGTTGGATTTGTTTTATATGTACCCTTGAGTGAATTAGGTTTACAAATTTGCTCCACATCTTCTCCAATAATAATCATTGATCATGATTTTATTCTCATTTAAATCTTTCCAAATCAAGCCAAAATCCAACCTTTTTGTGTACAAACAAGCCTTGCACGATTTGATCTCATTGCTAGCTATTCATGGACCTGAAATATGCACAAAATCTCAAGGTTTAAATGATTTTTGATATTTTCATTATTTATTATTGATTTTATTTGATTTAAATGAAATAAAAATCAAAATAAATGACAACAATAAAATAAAGGCAAGTGGAAAGGATCATGGGTCGTGGACCATGCTACCAAATCAATACAAGCACAAAAAGTTAGGCCCAATTGACAAAAATTGCAATTTGAGACATATTTGACTTTTGGCAATTTTGCTAAAAAAGGTCAACTTTGCCAATGCATAACTCCTTCAATTTTGACCCTAGAGATGTGTTCTTGGACTTTTTAGAAATCTCAAGATGTCCTTTAATCAACCCTTTTTGTATCAACTCAATTGATTCTTCCATGTTCATGTATGAAGCTCTGGCAAAAAAGGTTTTTTTGTTGACTTTCAAAATGACCTATAATGTCCAAATTCATAACTTCTTGTGAGTGCATATTTTGAACTTGGGAGATGAAGATGAATTATAGGGAATTGCATCCTCTTCAAAATTATCTTTGGATGGGTCATTCTTGATGAAGTATGAGAAAGTTATGCTTGGTCAAAGTTGAGTTGACTTTTCCTGCAAAACCCTAATTTAGCAACTTTTGGGTTTTAATGAATTGTGACCAATCCTTGAGGAATCATGATAAAACCTTGCTCAAATGATGAATAATACTTCAAAATAAGGACGTTGACCAAAAATGTTGAAGTTTGACTATATGTGGGCCACAGTTGACTTTTGTCCTAGCACAGTCGATTTTCTAGCCTTTGAGCAATTGACTGAGCAAAATTTCTCTATAGGGCTTGATACTTGACATGGATGAACTTGAGAACATATTAGGGAAATGGTGAGAATTTGTGACCCTTTTGATTCAAATATCTTGATGCAAACTGAAACCCTAATTTGAGGTAGACTGCCTTATGAGAGAGTTTGTCTGGTCAACCCTTGGACTTCCTTGAGCAATTTGAGGACCTCACTTGAGATGTGTTTTTGAGAAATATGGGAGGGCAAATTTTGGTGTACAACACACGGCCTGATGCGAAAAATGATCTGCCAATATACTTCGCTTAATTGCTTTTTGGGTTATATATTGTATGTCATACTCAATTAAGATAATTTGCCACCTTGATATCCTTCCAGAGAGAGCGGGTTTCTCGAAAATATATTTGATCGGATCAATCTTTGATATCAACAGGGTAGTGTGAGTCATCATATACTGTCTCAGTCGGTAAGCAGCCCATTCCAAAGCGCAGCAAGTTTTATCGACCAATGAGTATCGGGTCTCACACTCGGTAAACTTTTTTCTAAGGTAATAAATGGCGTGTTCTTTTCGACCAGACTCGTCATGCTGCCCCAACACACACCCCATTGAATTGTCTGACACTGTCAGGTATAATATCAAAGGTCTTCCTTCAACTGGAGGCATCAGAATTGGTGGTTCTTGAAGGTATTCCTTGATTCTTTCGAAAGCGGTCTGGAATTCATCATTCCACTTTACCACTTGATCTTTCTTCAGCAGCTTAAAGATTGGCTCACAAGTAGCAGTTAGATGTGAAATGAACCTGAAGATGCAATTCAGACGTCCCAAGAAACCTCTAACTTATTTTTTGGTGCGGGGAGCGGCATCTCTTGTATGGATTTTACCTTTGCAGAGTCCACCTGAATACCTTTGTCACTGACGAAGAAACCCAGAAGCTTACCAGACCTTACCCCGAAGGTACACTTGTTCGGATTCAACCTCAGTTTGTACGTCTTCAACCTGTCAAATAGTTTCTGGAGATGATCAAGGTGCTCTTCCTCAGTCTGGGACCTGGCTATCATGTCATCAACATAAACCTCGATCTTGTGGTGAATCATGTCGTGGAACAAAGCGACCATGGTGCGCTGATAAGTTGCCCCAGCATTCTTCAACCCAAAAGGCATTACCTTGTAACAGAAGGTGCCCCACTGTGTAATGAAGGTAGTCTTCTCCATGTTCTCAGGAGCCATCTTGATCTGGTTGTAGCCATAAAAACCATCCATGAAGGAGAAGATCTTGTGTTGTACGGTCTTGTCGACTAGAACATCAATGTGAGGAAGTGGGAAGTCATCCTTGGGGCTTGCCCTGTTCAGATCTATGTAGTCCACACACATCCGTACCTTACCATCCTTCTTAGGTACCGGGACAACGTTGGCAACCCACTGCGGATAAGAAGTGACAGCTAAGAATCCCGCGTCGAACTATTTCATGACCTCTGCCTTGATTTTCTATGACATTTCAGGGTGCATACGGCGGACCTTCTGCTTTACCGGAGGGAAGTCTTCTTTAGTCGGCAGTCGATGTACCACAATATCAGTGTCCAAACCAGGCATGTCTTCATCGGACCAGGCGAAGATTTCGACATAGTCGTGTAGCATCTGTGTGATCGGTGGAAATAGAACTGACTGTTTAAAGCTGGATCGCGTATGTCGCGGTAAGCAAGAGTCGCCACCGTCTTTTATGTTCTCCAACATGGAAAGGACAAAAGCACAGCAAAATTCCTTCTTTTGAGATTTCTCTCGGTTCGGGAGGTAGATTATAGAAAGGGAAGGTGTTAGCACCCTTTCTATCCATGGTTATCCATGGGCTCTTAGGTACTCGCTCTTATGTTTTCAAAAGATGTTTGCTTTTCAAATGTGAGTGGGTTTTGAAAAAGTTTCGTTTGAAAGATTTCTAAGTGACTCTTGTATCTGTCCTCAAGAGTGTATGAAAAATTTGTTGAAAACTTTTGAAAGTGTCAGTGTGAAAAGTTGTTTTTGTTTGTTTTTTGAAAAGAGCAAGTACCCACGAGAATCTACCTACTCTAAGGAATTAGGCTGTGTAAGAGTCCTTAAGATAGTGCTATCCCACCATTGAGAGGTAGGCAGCACCATCGTTGGAGGTGTTCGGGTCAATTCGATTATAGGGACAGTGTGGTCACCGAAGAAATAGTAGGACACCTTAGAAGTAACCCTAATGTCCTAGATCCTTTTTTATCCGAGGCAACCGTTTCGAGGCAACTGGATCTTTTGGACAGAAGGGCGACCTCTAAGACACCCTATACTTGATGACCACGTTCGAAGGCAACCGAGTGAGGCGTACCCTAAGAGTGGCATGTGCTTTGTGTGTTGTTTTCATGTTATATTATCTTGTACATGTCATTTGGTGATCTACGAGTTAATTTTATTTGGCATACAGTCTTGCAGGCATTTAACAGTTAAGAGTGCGGAAAATTAAAGTGCGAAAGGTAAATCTACGCTATTACAAGGCGCGGGTCTATACATCGCCAAAAACAAAAACCCGTTTTGGAAAAGTGCGGAAAGTAAAGAAAGCGGTAAATCCTAATTACTATTACATCCTTTGAGCAGATACATAATAATCAAAATAAATTAAAATGCGAAAGAATTAAATTGGAACGTCCTAGGGTTTTGGCCCTTTTGAGAAATAAAGAAAGAAAATTGTCCTTTTTGCAATTAATCAAATATTAAACTTAAACCTAATTAATTAATTAATTATTTACAAGAAAATGTTTTTTTTTGTGTTTTTTATGTTTTATGAAAATAAAAAGAAAAAGGAAATTAAAAGTCAAAAGAAAACCCTAATTCTAAATTATTTTACTTATTATAAAAAATGTCAAAGTTAACCTAATTAACTAAATTAATTAATGCACATTTATTTACAAAAATAGTAATAATTAATAAATAATGATAATAAGAAAACATGATTGAAAATTGTCAAACCCTAATTCTATATGATTTTTATTTATTTATGAAAAAAAAATCAAAGTTAAATCTAAATTAAACTAAGTTTATTAATTAGAATTTATTTACAAAATAAGTTAATAATGAAATTAATGAAATTAATGAAATTAATACATAATAATAAATATTTGTTTTCTGAATTAATTATAAAAAAATTAAGTTGTTAGGTTAATTAATAATAATAATAAAAATTAGTTAAAAGAATTAAAGGGAAAAATAAAAAAAATAGTAAAAACCAGGGGGGTTTGATGGCCCAAGGGAGGTGTTGTTCTGGAAATTCTAAGCCCAATAAGCCAAGCCTGTTGACTTTCTGGGTTCAGGTGCGTATGGTTGACTGAAGAACATGGTGCTCATCATTTTTTGGCCTTTGGATTGATGATCATGGCCACTTGGCATACTTGGAGGTGAGGCATATGGTGGAACCTTTGATAAGCGTTGCATGTGAAGATGTTAGAAAAAATAGAATTGAGATTTGGGTGGACCTGGGAGTCGAACCCAGGTCCCAACGATTTCCAGACACGTCCCTCTCCACTGAGCCAAGCGCTGCATCTTTTTAGTATACTGAACAATAAATATTATATTAAGAAACCAAATAATTATGCCATAAAACAAAAACGCGCGCATATTATTTGAATCATCCAGTCACATGTTGCCAGCACGTCATCTTCTTCGTTGGCCTGCAAGAAGAACAAACAAATAGCGGGGGTTTTAAACCCCCACAAAACAAAACTGCCAATAATAGCGATTAGGTGTACAGGGCATATAAAAAGGGCGCGATGGTTGGGTTGAATTCGTCTGGCCTTGACGAATTCAACCATATACGTCTCAACGTCCAATTTTTCCTCAATAGCAAACCCCTAATTTTGGAGCTCGGAAACCCTAGAATCCTTCCATGGTAATTTTCGTTTCAAGGCACCATAATCAAATTGAATCATACCAATAGCTTCAGAATGGTCCTATTAACACAAATCAATCCAAAAAAGAGGTTAAAATTGCATGAACAATGATATGCGATTATGGAAAACAAACCAAACCGTGTGACTTGTTCTTGCGTATTCTGATAGCTTCAAGGCTCGTTTTTGATTGCAATGTGTTCCTGGAGACTTATGCAAGGTATTGGAATCGTTCTAAGGCTTTGAATTGGTCTGCAATATGAAAAACAGTTTCAAGCTTTCTTTGAATTTTTGGAATTTGATAAGGGTTCTTCCAGCAGCTTTTGCACGTTAATGAATTTAGGTTTTGCTTCATTACATATAGTGGAGTGAATTAGGTTAAATCTTTTGTCCAAGAATCCATTGTATTCATGTTTTGCATCCTTGATTTCCAATCAAATCTTTTCCATATTTTTGATTGATAAAGCTTGCCAAAATTGGATGATTTTGCCTCTTTGATTGGGAAACGAAATTGCCATCTTGCCCTGAGTATATTTGCTCCACAAAAGATTGGAAAATCATATCTTTTGAATTTTCCTATAATTAAATCAATTAAATGAATTATTAATCAATTAAAAATCCAAATAATTAATAAAAATAAGAAAATAATTCAAATTAATCTTAATGGGTCGTGCATAAGCCTTGGATAATGATTCAAGAAAGAATTTGAGGCCCATTAGCAAAAATGAAGTGTTTTGGGCAAAGTTGACTTTTGCAAATTCCCAAAAATTTCCCAACTTCTCCAATGCATATCTTGCTCAATTTGGATCATATGAACATGTTCTTGGACATTTTGGAAAGGTCTTGAAGTCCTCTAACCAATTCCTTTGGTTCCATGTCATTTTAATTTACCAATCTCAAGTTATGGTCTTTGACTTAAAATGCCTTTTTGTTGACTTTTGAAATTGACCTATAATGTAGAAATTGATCTTTTTGTGAGAGCATTTATTGGACTAGGAATGTGAAGATGAGTTGTAGGAAATGTCATCCCCTTCAAAATGAGCATTGGATGGGATTTTTCTGATGAACCATGAAAAAGTTATGCCTTGGTCAAGTCACAGTTGACTTTTCAGCTGTCCCAAAATAGAAACTTTTGGCATCTTGATGATTTTTGAACCATGCTTGTGGAATCATGATCAAGACTTGATCAAATGATGATTGTGAGATCAAAATAAGATGTTGACCAAAAATTTTGACTTTTGACTGCCAAATGACCATTTTACCCCTGCAGTGGATTGTGAACCAAATAGGGTTTTTGACTGTGCAATTTGACTCTGTGAGCCTTGAAACATAACATGTAGATGCTTGGCAATGTTTATAGGCACATGAGACTTTGATTGGACCATTGAAAACCTCAAATTCACTGAAGGAACCAAAACCCTAATTTTGACTGGCTTAGGAGGATGTTTGACTGTGCAACCCTTGAGAGATCTTGAAGCATTTTGAGATGATGCTTGTCAAAACTTGAAGAATATGGGAGGGAAAATTTTGGGGTACAACAGTTGCCCCTGTTCAATCTTCTTAGACCTGAGGATATAGATTGGCTTGCGTGCCTTTCGTGATCCGAAGGTGGAAGATGATTGAACACTAGAGTGCCTAGAAATTTGCACTCACATAGTAGAATATCAGAAGTGTGACAGCGGAAATGGGCTTACAGATGCCATTTAGAAAGATGGTGGATAGGAGGATGGGCTTATAGATGCCATCTGGATATGTAACAGAACCTTGTCGGGAATGGGCTTATGGATGCCATTTGGAGATGTGCGTCGATCGCGTAAGAGATTCTTTAGCGAGAACTTGTGTACCTGAGAAAGAAAGATAATTACCTGGCCTGTTACAGGGGTTAATCTTCAAACTCTTCATGCAGATATGCCCTGGCTAGATACAGGTATCGAATCTACAATAAATCGCTCACAGATATGCCCTGGCTAGATACAGGAATCGAATCTGGAACTTCAAAAGGTTGCTTACAAACGTGCCCTGGCTGGATACAGGTATCGAATCCATAATCAATCGCTCACAGATATGCCCTGGCTAGATACAGGTATCGAATCTAGAACTGGTCGTCTATAGATATGCCCTGGCTGGATACAGGTATCGAATCTACAATCAGTTACTCCCAGATATGCCCTGGCTAGATACAGGAATCGAATCTGGAATTCTTCATCTACAGATATGCCATGGCTAGATACAGGAGTCGAATCTTTAAACTCTTCATGCAGACATGCCCTGGCTGGATACAGGAATCGAATCTACAATCAGTTACTCACAGACATGCCCTGGGTAGATACAGGAGTCGAATCTGGGATACTTCGTCTACAGATATGCCCTGGCTGGATACAGGAATCGAATCTCTAAACTCTTCATGCAGACGTTCCCTGGCCGGATACAGGAATCGAATCTACAATCAGTTACTCACAGATATGCCCTGGCTAGATACAGGAATCGAATCTGGGATACTTCGTCTACAGATATGCCATGGCCGGATACAGGAATCGAATCTCTAAACTCTTCATGCAGACATGCTCTGGCTGGATACAGGAATCAAATCTACAATCAGTTACTCACAGACATGCCCTGGCTAGATACAGGAGTCGAATCTGGGATACTTCGTCTACAGATATGCCCTGGCTGGATACAGGAATCGAATCTCTAAACTCTTCATGCAGACGTGCCCTGGCCGGATACAGGAATCGAATCTACAATCAGTTACTCACAGACATGCCCTGGCTAGATACAGGAGTCAAATCTGGAATTCTTCGTCTACAGATATGCCCTGGCTGGATACAGGAGTCGAATCTCTAAACTCTTCATGCAGACATGCCCTGGCTGGATACAGGAATCGAATCTACAATCAGTTACTCACAGACATGCCCTGGCTAGATACATGAGTCGAATCTGGGATTCTTCGTCTATAGATATGCCCTGGCTGGATACAGGTATCGAATCTCTAAACTCTTCATGCAGACATGCCATGGCCGGACACAGGAATCGAATCTACAATCAGTTACTCATAGATATGCCCTGGCTAGATACATGAATCGAATCTGGGATACTTCGTTTACAGATATGCCCTGGCTGGATACAGGAATCGAATCTCTAAACTCTTCATGCAGACATGCCCTGGCTGGATACAGGAATCGAATCTACAATCAGTTACTCACAGACATGCCCTGGCTAGATACAGGAATCGAATATGGAATTGCGACAGTTGATAGTAATCATCTTTGTACTGACTTTTTTCCTGAAAAGGCCAAGACGTTAGTTGTATGCAATGTCATGATGTATGAAATGCATGATGTCATGATGTTCAAAAACAAATGAGATAGTGTGTTATGATGCGTATATGCATGCGTCATGGTGTATGATAATGTAATGTTTTCGTCTTGGAAAATAAATCCTTGACGAATGCCGGGAAGTTGAATCCTGGGCTAACGCTGAAGAGTAGAGTTCTTCATTTCCGCTGGGGATGATGGTTGCAAGAATGAACCGATAGGAGAAGATGACTCCGTTGGGGAATAAACCTGTTGGAGAGATTACTCTGCGGGGAATTACTCTGTGGGGAAGAGAGATACTTTGCTGAGGTTTGAGGATAACTCCGCTGGGGATACCATTGATAAGTTATGTTGAGGAATGTTGATGAACTCCGCTGGGGGATAGGAAGGACTTCACCGAGGATGGTCTTTCCGTGGTAATTAGCTGAGGATAACCCAGTTATAAGCTCTGGTGAGGAATAACCTTCTGAATAGAGTCGGGGAGAGACGTATGTACTCTGCGGTCGGTAAGCTTCCAGAATCTACTGGGGATAAGCTTCCTACTGGGGAGATTGATTCAGCTTTCCTGGGGAAACTTTTGAGACTGCACTGGGGAAGTGGCTCCACTAGGGTGTCTGGTATTCCACCGGGGAACAATCTTAGATTAAGACTGTCGGGGATGCTTGCTTAGGAACATTTGTATACTCCGCTGGGGAATGTTGAGATTTTATGGGGATACCCAACTTCCTTAAGGCCGAGAGTAGGCTAACTCTGCTTGGGGAGAGTGTTGCCGACTTGCTGGAGATATTGTACCTTTTCAGGGCTGATGGGAGACCAACTATGCTTGGGGAGAGTATTGTTGAACCTTGACTTACTCTGCGGGGAGTGAAGGTATCCTGGTCACGTTCTTCAGCTGAACCTGCCTTGGTACCTTGGTGGACAGAGCAACTAGACCACTTAGACAACTCATTATTGCCCCTGTTTCTGATGTCACCTGTAATTAATCCTTTGTTTCGTATGCAAATATTTGGGATCAGCAATTAATGTCAAATGCATATATCAAAAATTAACATTGGACGTTCTTCGCGAGACAAAACAGAAAAAGGAAAAATAATTGGCAATTTGTCTGGAAAAGTGAATTTGTATTGATTTTGAATTTGCCTGTAAATAGGCGTTTTGTATACAAGAGGCTGACGTACTAGTAAGAGAACACCACCGAACAACAGAGTTTATACATTTTGTGAAAAGGAAAACAAAACAGCTATGTGAAAAAAATAATCCCACTGGGTTCCAACTCTGCTATCGCCTTTATGTCTTCAAGCGTCTCATCACTTTGCTGCTCAGTTGAAGATGAATCTGATTGATTGATGTCGTCTAAACTTGATAGTTGATACCGGATTCTGGATGCAAGGTGATCCAATGAGACATAGTATTACGCTTTAATCCCTAACTTTTGCCTGGACCGCCCTTTCGGGTTTTCAGTCCACCGGGATACCCATTTTTGCCCAAGCCGCCTTTTCAGGTTTTCGACTTGCCGGGTGTATAGATTTTTTCATTTCATCCCTTATTTTTTCCCGAACCCTTTTGGTTCGCCGGGAAGCCCTTATTTTTGCCTAGGTGTGTCAACCTAGCGGGTCTTTTATTCATGCGTAGTATCTTTTTACTATGTCTGCATTGGCAGGGTGAGGAAGGTCGTCACCATCCATGGTGGTTAGAATCATAGCTCCTCCTGAGAAGATATGTTTAACCACAAATGGCCCTTCGTACGTAGGGGTCCATTTGCCCCTGGGATCACTTTGAGGAAGAATGATGCGCTTGATTACCAGGTCTCCGACTTGATACTCTTGCGGTCTAACTTTCTTGTTAAATGCCCTGATCATCTGTTTTTGGTACGTCTGACCATGACAAATAGTAGTAAGTCTCTTTTCGTCAATCAGGTTTAATTGATCAAGTCGAGTCTAGATCCAGTCATCTTCGCTCAAACCTGCATCCTTCATTATCCGGAGAGAGGGTATCTGGACTTCTATGGGCAAGACTGCCTCCATGCCATAGACCAAGGAAAAGGGTGTTGCCCCTGTTGATGTCCGTGCTGAGGTATGGTACCCATGAAGAGCAAACGGTAACATTTCGTGCCAATCTTTATAGGTCACTGTCATCTTCTGCACAATCTTCTTGATATTCTTATTCGCTGCTTCTACAGCCCCATTCATCTTCGATCGATAGGGAGAAGAGTTGTGGTGCTGTATCTTGAATTGCTCGCAGAGCTCAGTGATCATCTTGTTGTTAAGATTGGTACCATTATCCGTAATGATCCTTTCCGGGACGCCGTATCGACAGATCAGGTTATGCCGAATGAACCGTGCCACGACGTTCTTGGTTACCGTAGTGTAGGAAGCTGCCTCAACCCACTTTGTGAAGTAATCAATCGCTACCAGGATGAAGCGATGCCCGTTGGATGCCGTAGGTCTGATCTCGCCGATCATATCTATGCCCCACATTGCAAAAGGCCAAGGTGCTGTCAAGACATTCAGAGGAACCGGAGGAATGTGCACCTTATCTGCATATATCTGGCATTTGTGACACGTCTGAGAATGTTGGTAACAGTCAGCTTCCATTGTGGACCAGAAATATCATGCCCGAAGGATTTTCTTTGCCATAGTATGTCCACTGGAATATGTTCCGAAGGTACCTTCATGTAGCTCTGCCATGATCCTTTCTGCTTCAGTCTTATCCACACAACGCAGTAAGGTTGAATCATGGTTTCGCTTGTATAGAATGTCGTTACTGAGGAAGAACTTTGCAGCGAACCTTCTCAGGAACTTCTTGTCATTAACAGATGCACCCTCGGGATATTGTTGAGCTTCCAAGTACCTCTTCACTTCATGATACCAAGGTTTCTCAGTTACCTCTTCAGCCTCAAGATCACAGCAATATGCAGGTTCGTCCAATTTCCAGATAATGATCCGGGGAGCCTCGTTGTCCCATTTGACTTTGAACATGGAAGACATTGTAGCCAGCGCGTCCGCCAACTGATTCTCCTCTCTTGGGAAGTGTTCAAAGGTTATCTCTGTGAAGTGGGGGATCAATGTCAACACACACTCTTTGTAAGGAATAAGATTTGGGTGTTTCGTATCCCACTCGCCTTTGATCTGATTGATCATGAGAGAGAAATCTCCGAAGACACTCAGAAACTTGATCCTTAGGTCAATTGCAGCTTGAAGACCCATGATGCATGCCTCATACTTTGCCATGTTGTTGGTGCAGTTGAAACATAGCCGGGCAGTGAGTGGAGTATGAGTGCCTTTTGGGGATATGATCACAGCTCCGATACCGTTACCCAAAGCGTTAGAGGCTCCGTCAAAGTGCATAGACCATCGGGATCCTTCCTCAGGTCCTTCATCCGGTTCAGGTACTTCACAATCAGTCACTACCATGATATTCTCGTCTAGAAATTCAAAGTTCATCGACTGGTAATCTTCCACTGCCTGGTGTGCCAAATGGTCTGCCAATGCACTTCCCTTGATTGCTTTTTGAGTCGTGTACTGGATGTCGTATTCTGTCAAGATCATCTGCCATCTTGATATTCTTCCAGACAAGGCAGGCTTTTCGAATATGTACTTGATGGGATCCATTTTTGAAATCAACAGAGTAGTGTGAGTCAACATATACTGTCTCAGCCGGCGAGCAGCCCATACCAAAGCGCAGCAAGTTTTCTCGAGCAGTGAGTATCGGGTCTCACAGTCGGTAAACTTTTTTCTAAGGTAATAAATGGCATGCTCTTTTCGGCCAGACTCGTCATGCTGCCCCAGCACACACCCCATTGAGCTGTCAAGTACTGTCAAGTATAAAATTAGAGGTCTCCCTTCAACTGGTGGCATAAGAATGGGTGGTTCTTGGAGATACTCTTTGATTCTGTCGAAAGCGGCCTGACATTCATCGTTCCAACGTACTACTTGATCTTTCTTCAATAGCTTGAAGATTGGTTCACAGGTAGCAGTTAGATGTGAGATGAATCGGGCAATATAGTTCAGTCGTCCTAGAAAGCCTCTGACTTCCTTCTCTGTCTTGGGAGTTGGCATCTCTTGTATGGCTTTCACTTTGGCAGGGTCCACTTGAATACCTTTGTCGCTTACGACGAAGCCTAGTAATTTTCCAGATCTCACCCCAAAGGTGCACTTGTTTGGGTTCAATCTCAGCTTGTACAACTTCAGACGGTCAAACAGCTTCTGTAGATGGTCAAGGTGTTCCTCCTCAGTTTGGGACCTTGCAATCATATCATCGACGTATACTTCTATCTCATGATGGATCATGTCATGAAATAAAGCAACCATGGCACGTTGGTAGGTTGCCCCAGCATTTTTCAACCCAAAAGGCATGACCTTGTAGCAAAAGGTGCCCCACTGAGTAACAAAAGTGGTCTTCTCCATGTCTTCAGGAGCCATCTTGATCTGATTATAACCGGAGAAGCCGTCCATGAAGGAGAACACCTTATGCTGAGCAGTATTGTCAACCAGAACGTCAATGTGAGGTAGAGGGAAGTCATCCTTGGGGCTCGCCCTGTTCAAATCCCTGTAATCAACACACATTCGGACCTTACCATCTTTCTTCGGCACTGGAACCACATTAGCAACCCACTGAGGGTAAGAAGTCACTGCTAGAAACCCGGCATCAAATTGTTTCATAACCTCGGCCTTGATTTTCTCGGACATCTCTGGACGCATACGGCAGACCTTCTGTTTTACCGGAGGGCAGTCTTCCTTGGTAGGCAGGTGATGAACCACAATGTCAGTATCCAATCCAGGCATGTCTTCGTAAGACCAGGCAAAGATTTCCATATAATCATGCAACATCTGAATCAACCGTTGTTTCACACTGAGCTCTAGATTGGCACCAATCTTGACTTCCTTTATGTCTGTCTCAGTACCCAGATTTACCATTTCCACTGGCTCTTCATGTGGCTGAATAGCCCTCTCTTCCTGGAGTACCAGTCTTGCAAGTTCACCAGGCACTTCGCAATCACCTTCACCTTCGTCTTCGGCTAAGTTGATTGGATTTTCGAAGTCATAACTGGCAGTAGCAGAGTCGTTACCAGTGAGATCCAGAGTGGATTGGAACCTGTATAAGTGAGTGTGTGTAAATATAGCTGTTTTGCAATATATAAAGAAGAAATAAAGGGAGCACAAGATTTGAAATGCGAAAAACGTCCAATGTTTTTATTCATGATATATGAAAATGACAAATAATAAGCCCTCACAAATGAAGCCACGGTGCCCCGGGTAAGACACCGGGCCATAAAGTTTCAAATTATTGTTCGTTACAAATTTAAAACAAAGGAGTTCATTACTGAGTGACAAAAGTAATAGGTGTGAAGTCTTTCGCAGTCCAGTTGCTTGGTCCACCGTCGGTCGTTGGGTAGATCCAGCCGTTGAATTCAGATTCCTCCACGTTGTCATCATCCCCAATAGTATTTACTCCATGGTTGGGCATGGGAGCTGTCACCACATTAGGCTTCTTGGGCACCTCGAACTGTACCTCCTTAGCATCAATAAGGTCTTGAACCTTATTCCTCAGAGCCCAACAATCATCGGTAGAATGCCCCAGGCTATCAGAGTGATAAGCGCAGCGGGCGTTGGGATTGTACTTTGGAGAGGTTGTATTCACTACCTTCGGAGCTTCTTTGACAGTTACCAGATTGGTTGACAGCAGTTGCGGCAAAATCTGGGAGAGGGTCATACTGAGACGAGTGTACTGCCTTTTGGTTCTCTCACCCCTTTGTTGGTTATATCGCTGAGGAGAAGCAGCAGGCTTAGAAATTACCACCGCATTGACAGCTTGGCGGTGTTCCGGTTTGTTCTGTTTCCTTGACCCATAAACAGCACTAGCTTCCTTCTTGAAAGGCTTCTTTTTAAAACTTGAGGATACACCTTTCTGTATCTTCCCCGACTTAATACCAGCTTTGATCCTTTCTCCAGTTAAGATCAAATCTGTGAACCCAGCAAAAGAATTACCAATCAGGTGGTTAAAGAATGGACCAGACAGGGTCCCATAGAACATGTCCACAAGTTCACGGTCAGTCAACGGTGGCTGCACCCTGCCAGCCAGGTCTCTCCACTTTTGCGCGTACTCCTTAAAACCTTCACCCGATCCTAGCGACATACCCTGGAGTTGGGTACGTGTAGGAGCGAGGTCGGCATTGTACTGATACTGCTTATAAAATGCAGTAGCCAAGTCCTCCCAGTTTCGAATACTGGCTCCATCCAGCTGATAGAACCACTCGAGTTGAGCCCCTGAAAGGCTATCCTGGAAGAAATGGATCCATAGATTCTTGTCTGCAGTGTAAGGTTGGATATTCCTTACATAAGATCTGAGATGCAGCTTAGGACAAGATGCCCCATCATACCTTGCAAAAGAAGGTGCCTTGAACTTATGTGGGATCACCACCCCAGAAGATAAACCCAGATCTCCAAAATCCAACCCAGGCACTTGTTGAATCTCCATGGCACTCAGACGGTCCTCTAGTTGCTTGTACCTGTCTTCAGCGGGAGGGTACTGTTCGTCATTGACATCCATCTCGTTGTCGGAGACCACAGGACTAGGAACTCTTCCCCCTTGGGGACTGTCTTTCCCTACAGAGGAAGCAGCTTGATCAGCCTCATTTTGCAGTGTATTCCCAAACCTCCGTCCAGTGTTAAACAGCACAGTTCTCTTCTTCTTCTTCTTCACCAGCAGAGCCTACAATTCCTCTTGACCTTGGGCTAAGCTCATGACCAGCTCTTGAAACTGGGCGTTCTGGGCCTGGAGGGCCTTGATAGCTTGTTCGTTGGATGATTCAGGATTCATGCTGACTGCTGAAATAAACAGCGAAGAAGATTAAGCAACTTGTAAGAAAGAGTACCTGTTATGCACATGATGCATGATATGCTATTTATGCAATGCATTCAAGGGTTCGAAAGTTCAAATTCGTTGTAGATAAAAAAGGAACACACATTGTATTAGGAAATAATCTGTTCAGTACATCAGGGCCTCATGGGCAAAGCTTTACAAAATAATTAATCCCAAAAGACACTGCGCATCCTCTTTGGAGAAATGTAAGTGTTGAGAGTCTTTTCCTCGTGCAGTAGACGGGTGAGCTCCAAGACCTTCTGCTCACTGGCATGTAGACTGGTTTCAAGAGAATTCCGTTCTTCCTTGAGTTGGATCTAGCTCTTTTGCATTTCTTCTCAGGATGTAGGCATGTCAGGATGTTGGATGGTGCATGACACCTCTCCTTCCAAAACTGGCTCTTTGATCACGGGGAGAACATGATGATATGGCATTACCAGCTTCTGGGAGCGGGCTCGTACCCATTTGAGATAAGGCTCCAGGGGGATGGAGTTCTTGTGCCCCAGTGTCTTGCTATCTACCCTGTTGGGCATCCTCCAAGCTCTGATAAATCTCTGGCGAAGTCCTTGTGCATCGTTGTCGAAGTCAAAAACTATGTCAGGAATCAACATGTCATGAGGGCCATCCCTCCGAGCTTATCCAAACTGCCTCAAAGCCAGACATGGGTTGTAAGTAATGCCTCCTCTGATTCCAAGTAAAGGAACATTAGGAAACTCTCCGAAACGATCAATGATAGTGACATTCTCTCTGGACCGAGAACACCAATGTATATCAGCATGTGTAAGAGTCATCAATTGTTGTGACCATCTCAAACCCCGCTCGTTCTTTAAAACTGATTGTGGAAGGTGCGAAATAAACCACCTTGCCAGGAGAGGAGTGCAGCACATGAGAACACCTCTTTTTCTCATGGTTCGAGTGTAACATGAGTGGAGGATGTCCCCAAGCAACATAGGTATAGGATTCCTGGACATGAAGATCTTGACAGCATTGATATCTATAAGCTGATCTGGATTCGGGAACAACACCAACCCATAGACAAGGAGAGCCACAACCTCTTCAAAGGCTTGTAGGTCAAGGGAATTCCAACATTCTTGGGCCTTCTCAAACAGGAACTTTGCCAAGAACCCTTTGATACCACTTCTGATTTCCCAATGTCCCTTGATGGCAGAGGGTTGTAAGTGTAATGCTTTGGCAACATCTTCAACTTTTGGTTCCCTTTCCGTACCATTGTAGGGTAGTTGATTAAGAAGAGGAACCTTTAGAAGCTGAGAAAACTCTTCCAAAGTAGGCACCAATTGATAATCCGGGAAAGTAAAACAGTGGTGCAAAGGGTCAAAGAACTGGAAGAGAACTTGTATCATATCTTCTTCAATGTTGGTGTTGACCAAGCTGATGAGTCTACCATGTCTCTCACTGAAAGAAAAGTTCTCAGGAATCCTGGATGTGAGCTCCTTAAGATGAGGAGGGACCCTTACAAGGTTGATCTGAATTGTCTTTCTGCGGATAGTTTCCATGTCCTACAAAACAAGAACAAAGATGAAGATTCGAACCCCTGAAGTGGTTAGTTGGATGCATATGATGTTGTATGATTCTATGATGTTATGATAAAACAACCACAAATATACATAAAGGCAAACATGATAAGGCACACAAGTCACACAAGACAGCCCTTAGAGTTTAGGCCAGCATAAAGTTTGGGGTACTACCCTCTTGAAGTTGGTGGGCTCAAAACCTGTCCTATCAAAAGTAACCGGGTTCTAAGGAGCTCAATATCATAGGGTTGTTTTCTATGTTCATTGTTTTGATTTAGCCACTGGACTGACAATCAAAATATTCCAAGAAAACAACCCTGAATGAGTGTAGTATCGAGTATCAACCAACTTCGGACTGCACCAAAGTCAGTCATCTCACTACCCCTAAAGAGGCCAGGATGGTCAAGTAAGGTTCCTAAGGTCAGTTGATGCTTCACGACACCACGCGGCGGCCCAGTACTCTCCTTGACTTGACTCAAGGGTTACCGGTACTCACCAAAGTGTCACATCAACGTAGCAACTGCTTCAACCGTGTCAGTATACCCCACACAGTTCCCTCACAGTTTGTTGCTACCTAAAAGGTATCCCCCAGATCCGGGTTAGGATCTATGAAACTCCCAAAACAGGCCCACAATATTAAATCAAGCAAAGCAAGCAATTGAAAACATGATGATGAACTATTCCTAAGGTACACCTCACTTTAAATGTCTCCCCAGCAGAGTCGCCAGTTCTGTGATCGGTGGAAATAGAACTGACTGTTTAAAGCTAGATCGCGTATGTCGCGGTAAGCAAGAGTCGCCACCGTCTTTTATGTTCTCCAACATGGAAAGGACAAAAGCATAGCAAAATTCCTTCTTTTGAGATTTCTCTCGGTTCGGGAGGTAGATTATAGAAAGGGAAGGTGTTAGCACCCTTTCTATCCATGGTTATCCATGGGCTCTTAGGTAATTGCTCTTATGTTTTCAAAAGATGTTTGCTTTTCAAATGTGAGTGGGTTTTGAAAAAGTTTCGTTTGAAAGATTTCTAAGTGACTCTTGTATCTGTCCTCAAGAGTGTATGAAAAATTTGTTGAAAACTTTTGAAAGTGTCAGTGTGAAAAGTTGTTTTTGTTTGTTTTTTGAAAAGAGCAAGTACCCACGAGAATCTACCTACTCTAAGGAATTAGGTTGTGTAAGAGTCCTTAAGATAGTGCTATCCCACCATTGAGAGGTAAGCAGCACCATCGTTGGAGGTGTTCGGGTCAATTCGATTATAGGAACAGTGTGGTCACCGAAGAAATAGTAGGACACCTTAGAAGTAACCCTAATGTACTAGATCCTTTTTTATCCGAGGCAACCGTTTCGAGGCAACTGGATCTTTTGGACAGAAGGGCAACCTCTAAGACACCCTATACTTGATGACCACGTTCGAAGGCAACCGAGTGAGGCGTACCCTAAGAGTGGCATGTGCTTTGTGTGTTGTTTTCATGTTATACTATCTTGTACATGTCATTTGGTGATCTACGAGTTAATTTTATTTGGCATACAGTCTTGCAGGCATTTAACAGTTAAGAGTGCGGAAAATTAAAGTGTGGAAGGTAAATCTACGCTATTACAAGGCGCAGGTCTATACATCGCCAAAAACAAAAACCCGTTTTGGAAAAGTGCGGAAAGTAAAGAAAGCGGTAAATCCTAATTACTATTACATCCTTTGAGCAGATACATAATAATCAAAATAAATTAAAATGTGAAAGAATTAAATTGGAACGTCCTAGGGTTTTGGCCCTTTTGAGAAATAAAGAAAGAAAATTGTCCTTTTTGCAATTAATCAAATATTAAACTTAAACCTAATTAATTAATTAATTATTTACAAGAAAATGTTTTTTTTTGTGTTTTTTATGTTTTATGAAAATAAAAAGAAAAAGGAAATTAAAAGTCAAAAGAAAACCCTAATTCTAAATTATTTTACTTATTATAAAAAATGTCAAAGTTAACCTAATTAACTAAATTAATTAATGCACATTTATTTACAAAAATAGTAATAATTAATAAATAATGATAATAAGAAAACATGATTGAAAATTGTCAAACCCTAATTCTATATGATTTTTATTTATTTATGAAAAAAAAGTCAAAGTTAAATCTAAATTAAACTAAGTTGATTAATTAGAATTTATTTACAAAATAAGTTAATAATGAAATTAATACATAATAATAAATATTTGTTTTCTGAATTAATTATAAAAAAATTAAGTTGTTAGGTTAATTAATAATAATAATAATAATAAAAATTAGTTAAAAGAATTAAAGGGAAAAATAAAAAGAATATTAAAAACCAGGGGGGGTTTGATGGCCCAAGGGAGGTGTTGTTCTAGAAATTCTAAGCCCAATAAGCCAAGCCTGTTGACTTTCTGGGTTCAGGTGCGTATGGTTGACTGAAGAACATGGTGCTCATCATTTTCTGGCCTTTGGATTGATGATCATGGCCACTTGGCAAGCTTGGAGGTGAGGCATATGGTGGAACCTTTGATAAGCGTTGCATGTGAAGATGTTATAAAAAATAGAATTGAGATTTGGGTGGACCTGGGAATCGAACCCAGGTCCCAACGATTTCCAGACACGTCCCTCTCCACTGAGCCAAGCGCTGCATCTTGTTAGTATACTGAACAATAAATATTATATTAAGAAACCAAATAATTATGCCATAAAACAAAAACGCGCGCATATTATTTGAATCATCCAGTCACATGTTGCCAGCACGTCATCTTCTTCGTTGGCCTGCAAGAAGAACAAACAAATAGCGGGGGTTTTAAACCCCCACAAAACAAAACTGCCAATAATAGCGATTAGGTGTACAGGGCATATAAAAAGGGCACGATGGTTGGGTTGAATTTGTATGGCCTTGACGAATTCAACCATATACGTCTCAAGGTCCAATTTTTCCTCAATAGCAAACCCCTAATTTTGGAGCTCGGAAACCCTAGAATCCTTCCATGGTAATTTTCGTTTCAAGGTACCATAATCAAATTGAATCATACCAATAGCTTCAGAATGGTCCTATTAACACAAATCAATCCAAAAAAGAGGTTAAAAATGCATGAACAATGATATGCGATTATGGAAAACAAACCAAACCGTGTGACTTGTTCTTGTGTATTCTGATAGCTTCAAGGCTCGTTTTTTATTGCAATGTGTTCCTGGAGACTTATGCAAGGTATTGGAATCGTTCTAAGGCTTTGAATTGGTCTGCAATATGAAAAACAGTTTCAAGCTTTCTTTGAATTTTTGGAATTTGATAAGGGTTCTTCCAGCAGCTTTTGCACGTTAATGAATTTAGGTTTTGCTTCATTACATATAGTGGAGTGAATTAGGTTAAATCTTTTGTCCAAGAATCCATTGTATTCATGTTTTGCATCCTTGATTTCCAATCAAATCTTTTCCATATTTTTGATTGATAAAGCTTGCCAAAATTGGATGATTTTGCCTCTTTGATTGGGAAACGAAATTGCCAGCTTGCCCTGAGTATATTTGCTCCACAAAAGATTGGAAAATCATATCTTTTGAATTTTCCTATAATTAAATCAATTAAATGAATTATTAATCAATTAAAAATCCAAATAATTAATAAAAATAAGAAAATAATTCAAATTAATCTTAATGGGTCGTGCATAAGCCTTGGATAATGATTCAAGAAAGAATTTGAGGCCCATTAGCAAAAATGAAGTGTTTTGGGCAAAGTTGACTTTTGCAAATTCCCAAAAATTTCCCAACTTCTCCAATGCATATCTTGCTCAATTTGGTTAATATGAATATGTTCTTGGACATTTTGGAAAGGTCTTGAAGTCCTCTAACCAATTCCTTTGGTCCCATGTCATTTTGATTTACCAATCTCAAGTTATGGTCTTTGACTTAAAATGCCTTTTTGTTGACTTTTGAAATTGACCTATAATGTAGAAATTGATAACTTTTTGTGAGAGCATTTCTTGGAATTGGAATGTGAAGATGAGTTGTAGGAAATTTCATCCCCTTCAAAATGAGCATTGGATGGGATTTTTATGATGAACCATGAAAAAGTTATGCCTTGGTCAAGTTACAATTGACTTTTCAGCTGTCCCAAAATAGAAACTTTTGGCATCTTGATGATTTTTGAACCATGCTTGTGGAATCATGATCAAGACTTGATCAAATGATGATTGTGAGCTGAAAATAAGATGTTGACCAAAAATTTTGACTTTTGACTGCCAAATGACCATTTTACCCCTGTAGTTGATTGTGAACCAAATAGGGTTTTTGACTGTGCAATTTGACCCTGTGAGCCTTGAAACTTAACATGTAGATGCTTGGCAATGTTTATAGGCACACGAGACTTTGATTGGACCATTGAAAACCTCAAATTCACTGAAGGAACCAAAACCCTAATTTTGACTGGCTTAGGAGGATGTTTGATTGTGCAACCCTTGAGAGATCTTGAAGCATTTTGAGATGATGCTTGTCAAAACTTGAAGAATATGGGAGGGAAAATTTTGGGGTACAACAATATGTATTAAACTTTGTTTGACACTAGGCTCCAGATTCGCACCTATTTTAACCTCTTTCATGTCTTCCTTTGTACCCAAATTCACTGACTCAACTGGCTCTTCATGAGGCTGTATGGCCCTTTCTTCCTGCTGTAATAGTCTAGCAAGTTCTCCAGGCACCTCACAATCATTCTCACCTTCATCCTCGGCTTGGTTAATTGAATTTTTGAAGTCATAACGGGCAGTAGCAGAGCTATTATCAATCGGATCCATAGTGGATATGGATCTGCAGTATGATATGTGAGTGTGTGTAAGAGAATAGCTGTTTTGATAAAGTGAAAAATAGAAAAGAAAAACAAGGAGCGCAAAATTTGTATGCAAGAAACGTCCAATGCTTTATTAATGATATATGAAATAACAAATGATAACCCTCACAAGCAAAGCCAAGGTGCCTCGGGCAAGGCACCGGGCCGTAAAGTTTCAAATTGTTTATTACAAATCTTAAAACAAATGAGTCAATTAGTGCGGAATAAAAGAAACAGGTACGAAGTCCCTAGTCGTCCAATTATTCGGTCCATCGTTGGTTGTTGGGTAGATCCAGTTGTCGATGTCTGAATCCTCTTCACTGTCTTCAATTGCATTAATTCCCCGATTGCTGATGTGTAGAGGAGGTCTTCCAGTCCGAGCGCGCCTAACAGCCCTTTGATCCCTTGTAGTAAAGCCCAAACCAAATTTGTCAGTTTTGTGAGTGAAATCAGGGAGCTGAACCCAATTGGGACACCCATCTTCTTCCACCAAAGCCCGGGCGTCCTTGAGAGAAACCATCTTCAACGGAGGTTTGTTGGTAGTAACTTCAGCTGATGCCAAGATCTGAGGGACTTCTTCGAAATTCTGACAAGGAGTTTCTATGAATTCCCCGTCCATCTCTATGTAGCGGAAGGAATTAAGGTGACTCGCCATATATTCTTCTTCACCTTGCACTGTGACAATCTTTACCTTCACCAGATACTTCAGCATTTGATGGAGTGTGGAAGTAACTGCCCAGCCTCATGTATCCAAGGACGACCCAGCAAGCAAGAATACGACGGCCTGATATCCATTATGTAGAAGGTGGACCAAAAAGTCTGAGAACCCACTTTGACAGGGATGTCCACCTCCCCGTGCACCATTCTCTTCGATCCATCAAAAGCCCTTACCACAATGTTACTAGGCTTTAGAGTCAAACCCTCACAATCCAAACGGTCCAACGCTTTCTTCGGCAGAACATTCAGTGAAGACCCAGTATCTACCAGCACATGAGCCATAGTGGCGCCCCTGCACTCAATCGAGACATGCAGAGCATCATTATGCTTCCTTCCTTTCGGTGTCAGATCCGCATCTGAAAAACCCAGCCCATTGTCAGCAGTCAGGCTGCCACACAATCTTTGAACTGGTCTGCTGAAGTTTCCTGCGGCACATGTGCAGTCTTGAGAAATGCAATCAAATCCTTCGCATGGGCTTCAGAACACAACAACAGAGATAACATGGATATCTTTGATGGGGTCTGCCCCAGCTGCTCGACCACATTGTAGTCGCTCTTCTTGATGATTTTCAGTATTTCCTCTATTTCTTGTTTAGAGGCTTCCACAACGATTTTCTTAGGTGCCTCCGTTCGGGAAGGCTCACCTATAATTTCCTTGCCCCGAGTCCCAGATGGCTCAGCAGCAGGGTAATAACTGGAGTAGGAACAGGAGAATTGTTAGGGGTGCTGGTTGGAGCAGCAGTTGGAATAACAGTAGGCTTGTTGATCTTCGGAGCAATCTCAGGAGAGAAAACCCTTCCACTTCGGGTAACCTTACTAGTCCTGACAATATTACTGACGTCAGTATCAGCTTCTTCATTCTTCAAATCTTGCTTAATGCCATGATAGTACACATCAACACCATAATGTCATGGGACAACCTTGTCTGAGGTGTACGGGATGGGACCAGGAACAGTGATTATCAGCAGAGCAATTCTTTGAACAGGTGTAATCCTAACAGGTCTTCTCGAGGAAACCTTGGAAGGATTTGCAGAAATGGTTATAACGGCAATGTTTTCATTTGGAACAACAGGAATCGTAGTCTTCTTGAACAAAATATCTTTATTATCCATCAGGCGATGAACACCTGACTTCAACAAACGGCAACCAGAAGGTAGAATCGAACACATGTGGCAACCTTCACCAAAACCCGGAAATAAACTGGCCAACAGCAAATTCTTCTTAACAGTCATAAGAGGAGTGGAAATTTCTTCAATAGAGATTACAAACAAATCAATGTCAACAACATTAACTCCACGACCATGTTTGGGCATGGGAGCAGTTATAACATTCAGCTTTTCTGGAGCATTGAACTCTATCTCCTTGGCTTCAAGCAAGTCTTGTACTTTGTTTCTCAGAGCCTAGCAATTGTTTGTATCATGGCAAGGACTCTCATAATGGTAGGCGCACCGCGCATTGGGATTGTATCTGGGAGATGTAGTATTTGGATTCTTGGGAGCCTCTCTCAAGGTTTCCAAGTTGGATTTTAATAAATGAGGTAGAACTTTAGCCAAAGTCATGCTGATGCGGGTAAACTTCCGTTGTGGTCTTTCCACCCTTTGTTGATTGTTTCATTGTGGAGCAACTGCGGGTCTTGGTATCACTACAGCATTTACCGTTTGATGGTGTTCAAATCTGTTTTGGCCCATCGGGCTATAGATCACACTGGCTTCCTTCTTACCAGCGAAAGGCTTCTTTGCTGAACTCAAGGAGACATCCTTCTGTATTTACCACTCTAAATTCCCGCTTCTACTCTTTCTCCAGTTAAAATCAATTCGGTGAACCCAGATGACAAGCTGTCGATCAGGTGATTGAAAAATGGACCTGACAGTGTTCCTAGAAACATATCAACCAACTCCCTATCAGACAAAGGGGGTTGAACTCTCCCAGCCAAGTCTCTCCACTTTTGAGCATAATCTTTAAAACCTTCGCCTGCACCCATGGACATACTCTGGAGTTGAGTACGAGTTGGAGCAAGGTCGGCATTGTACTGATACTGCTTGTAGAAAGCAACATCAACATCTTCCCAGTTTCGGACACTGGCTCCATCCAACTGGTAGAACCATTCAAGCTGAGTCCCTGACAGACTATCTTGAAAGAAGTTCACCCACAAGTTTCTATCAGCGGTGTGAGGTTGGATTTTCCTGACATACGAACAAAGATGGAGTTTTGGGCAGGACACACCATCATACTTGGCAAAAACTGGAGCTTTGAACTTATGAGGGATGACCACTCCCGATACCAGACCCAATTCTTCGAAATCTAGACCAGGTATCCTCTGAACCTCCATGACACTCAGACGATCCTCTAATTGTTTGTATCTATCCTCAACAGGGGGATATTGCTCCTCGTTATAATCAGTATCATTGTCAGAGACTGCAGGACTGGGGCTCTTCTCTTCTTCCTGATTCTCCCCTTCTTTGGATGAGGCGGTCATATCAGTTTGTTTCCTCAACCTTTCTCCAAACCTTCTGCCCATATTCAGAATACTGACATCCTTCTTCTTCTTCTTCTTCTCTTTCAGAATGAGGGTCTTCAAATCCTCCTGCCCCTTAGCCAGACTTATGAACATCTATTGGAAATGGGCGTTCTGCGCCTGAAGATCTTTGATGGCCTGATCGGAAGACATTTCTATGTGTGATAAACAACGAAGAAGATGAGAAACCTGTAATTGTACCTGTAATGATGTGCATCATAATGGGATGCGCATGTAATGATTTCAAAGACTTTGGGAAATTTAAATTTGCAAACCAAAGTAAACAAAAACTTTATTAGTTTAAATTTGCAAGTTCAACATGCCTTTAAGGCGTTACAAATAAGTAAATAAAACAAATCTAACACTAGAAAAGAAAAATCAAAAGTCCTATGGACGCTTTCTCTTTGTGTTGGTGTAATCATTGAGCACTCTTTCTTCCTGGAGCTGCCTGGTGAGCTTTAAAACCTTCCTCTCTTGATCATGGAATTGTTCCCTGTAAGTATCCTGCTCATTCTTCAGCTGAATCTAAGACCTCTGTAACTCCCCAAGATCAGTAGGCATGTAAGGATAAAGAACCGTGTAAGGAATTCCTTCGTCAGTAGTGGGCTCCACAATCATTGGTAATACAGCCACATAAGGCATTATAAGCTTCTGGGCCCGAGCTCGTACCCATTGGAGGTAAGGCTCCATAGGAATGGAAGTCTTTGGTCCTAACTCTTTGGGGTCAGATCTGTTTACCATGCCCCAAGCTCCTATGAACCTCCGGCGATACTCATTAACATCATCCTCATATTTGAATACAATGCCCTCAATAAGTAATTCATGGGGACCATCCCTTTGAGCATGACCAAACTGTCGCAAAGCTAGACAAGGATTGTAAGTTATACCCCCTCTGATACCAAGTAATGGGACATTAGGGTACTCCCCACAGCAGTCAATAATAACAATGTCTTCCATAGCTCGGGAACACCAAAGAATATCCGTATGAGTGAGGGACATTATCCTGTGCGACCAACCCAAACCTTCTTCGTTCTTCGGTACAGACTTAGGGAGGTGAGAAATAAACCACCTCGACAGAAACGGCATGCAACACATAAGAGTCCCTCTTCTCTTCATGGTACGAGCATGCAGAGCATGCAAAATATCTCCAAGCAAGGTAGGCACAGGGTTGCAAGAAAGGAAAATCTTGATAGCATTCATATCTACGAAGGAGTCCGGATTAGGGAAGATAACTAAACCATAGATAAGAAGAGCCAAGACCTCCTCAAAAGCCTGAAAATCCATATCATCCCAAAATAGCTGAGCCTTGTCTACCATAAACTTGGCTAGAAAACCCTCGACTCCGCTTCGAGTTTCCAAATTAGATACCACGTCGGCCCGTTTCACATGTAAAGCTGAGGCAATGACTTCTGGCTTAGGAACTTCTTCTATACCTGTGAAGGGTACCTGTTCAAGAATGGGTATGCCCAATAGCTGAGAGAATTCTTCCAAGGTGGGTACCAACTGATAATCTGGAAAGGTGAAGCAATGATGCTTGGGATCGAAGAACTGAAAAAGTACGCTCATCATCTATTCATCATGGTTTGAAGTAACCAGGCTGAGAAGTTGACCGTGTCTCTTAATGAAATTAGAAGTTTCAGAAACTCTTGATACTAGCTCTTTGAATTGGGAAGGCATCTGCACAAAGCTGATTTAGATGGTATTTCTACGTGCGGAAGCCATGATCTGCAAAATAGAACAAAGATAAATTCCCTTGGTCTTTGAAATGGTTAGTGTAATGAAGCATGAATGCCATGTTATGAAGGATGATGTCATGATAAACCACAGGTATAACAAACACAGGTATTGCACACACAGTCAAATCACACAAAGCCCTTAGGTTTAAGGCTTGAATGAGGTCAAAGGTAATACCCTCTTGAAGTTAAGTTGGTTTCAAACCTGTCCTAGAAAAGTAACCGGGTTCTAGAGGATCTCAATATCACTGACCATCCTTTATCGGTCATGGTTTCAGCTCACGCAATCTTTTCTTGCGGCCGAAATATTCCGAAAGTATGATCTTAATGAGTGTAGCATCGAGTATTAACCAGTTCTCAGCTCTACACCGAGGCCAGCTATCTCGCTACCATGTCTTCTATGTTCAACGTTAGGTGGGACAATGAAGCTCCCCAGATTACCATTGAGAGGTTGGATGAACCAGCACACTGCTGTGAAATCGATACCGAAGAAGTGGCAGATAAACCCTGGTTTCACAAAGTCAAAAGGTATCTCGAGGCTCAGGAATATCCCGAAGGGGCATCTGTCAATGATAAGAAGTTTTTAAGAAGGTTCACTGCAAAATTCTTCCTCAGTAATGGGATCCTCTATAAACGCAACCATGACTCTGCACTACTACGGTGTGTAGACAAGAGCGAAGCAGAGAGGATCATGACAGATTTACATGAAGGCACCTTCGGAACCCATTCCAGTGGACACACCATGGCTAAGAAGATCCTACGGGCAGGATATTATTGGTCCACCACGGAAGCCAATTTTTATCAACACTCTTGAACTTGTCATAAATGCCAAATCTACACTGATAAGGTGCATGTGCCCCTAGTTCCTCTGAACGTCCTGACAGCTCCTTGGCCCTTTGCGATGTGGGGCATCGACATGATCGGCGAGATCATACCTACTGCGTCTAACGGGCATCGTTTCATCTTAGTAGCCATTGATTACTTCATGAAGTGGGTTGAGGCAGCCTCTTTTGCTACAGTAACCAAGAATGTTGTGGCGCGGTTTATCCGACATAATCTGATCTGCCGATATGGTGTGCCAGATAGAATTATTACTGACAATGGTACAAATCTAAACAACACAATGATCACCGATCCCTGCAAATAGTTCAAGATACAACATCATAATTCTTCTCCCTATTGGCCGAAGATGAATGGCGTTGTTGAAGCAGCTAACAAGAACATCAAGAAGATTGTACAGAAGATGATGGTGACATATAAAGACTGGCATGAGATGTTACCATTAGCTCTTGACGAGTACCGTGCCTCAGCACGGACGTCGACAGGGGCAACACCCTACTCTCTGGTATATGGCATGGAGGCAGTCCTACCCCTCGAAGTCCAGATACCTTCTCTCAGAATTATGAAGGATGCGGTGTTGTACCCCAAAATTTGCCCTCTCATTTGTCAAGTATTTGTTCACAAGATATTATACGACGTCAAGTTTGCAGCACTGATACATCAATTTAGGCTTGAAATTTGCACAAGGGCAAAATGGTCAATTGCATACTAGAAAGTCAAACTTTGACTTTTTGGTCAACATTACATTCCAAAGATCAAATTTCATCAAGAAATTCAAGAATATCAAGCTTGATCATCAAGAGGTCAAGAAAGTCAAAAGTCAACTTGAAAAGTCAAGATTTCCAAGACTTAGAAATTTTCTAAGTGTTTTATACATGATAATTTCATCACTTCATGTCATTCTTTCACCAAGATGCAAGACAGTTCAAGGGAAACTTTCAACATAAAAGTTATAGATCTCCATGATATCTACAATATTGCATTACACAACTTCTCCTAGAAGTGCTTGGATTTTGAGTTATAAATCTATGAAGTCATGACATTTTCATTTAACACTTAGAGAAATTTCCAACAGATTTTGTTCAAGATTTTATCCCAACTTCTTGGCATTTTTTCACATAGCTCCAAGATGATCTTGTCAAAATGGCCAACATGAAAGTTATAGAGGGTGTTTCATGCTTTCCAAAACATCCAAGAGCATGAATTTATCATATTTGTGCTAGGAGATTCAAGGGCATGAAGTTGAGCATCAATTCTTGAATTACAAGCCATTTTTGTTGAAGAACACATAATCCAATTGGCATGATGTGCTGCATAATCTTACTTTGCAGGCCTTCTTGTTTGCAAATCTCTACATAATTTAATTTTTACACAAGAGCTTGATCTATTACCCAAGTGTTTGAGCCATTGTCCAAAAGATCTTTCCATTTATGGCATAAAGGCACCATTGCTATTCTTGAAAAGCAAGCTTTTTGTACAAAGTTTGTCTTGAGCCCATACCTTGCTTGTTTCTGATTTCACTCCACCATAAAACATGGAAATCAACCCCTCTAAACCAGCAACTTTGGTACTTCATCTTGGAACCATGGAGTACTTGACATAATTTGATACTTACATCCCAACCAAACCATAACATGTTGTGTTGTAAACATATTCAGCCCTTGTTCATAAGTCCCTTGCCTATAAATAGAAGAAGCATTTGCAAGACAAAGAGGTTGGAAAAAGGTTAGAAAAAGTTAGAAAAAAGAGAAAGAAAACTAGAAGTCTTGTTGTAAACTAACCATCAAAAGCCATAACAGTCTACAAAACTTCCACTCTTGAGTTTTAAAGTCCAAACCTTTGAACCTCTCATGCCCTTGCAAATTCTGTTCAACCATCTAAACACTCCATATACATCATATAGAAATTGTTCAAACACAAGAAAAACTTTTGTAACATCACTATCATCACTTCCCAAGTTCAACAACAGCCCATACAGCAGCTCAAACTCAAAGCACAAATTTCAGTTTCAAGGTAAGTTTTCTTGGCTTTAAACTCTTCATTTAAATCATCATCATTTGGTTCACTTTTAAGGCTAAAATGCAGTGATCTTTGAAGAAAAGGTTGGTAAAAATTCATGAACAATTTCCAAGATTGAGTGAGAAGTTTTCCATGAAATAGTATCATGAACAGGCAAGTTTAAGGCAGCTATTTTTCAAAATCATACAGTGTGCAATCGATTGCACAACCATGCAAATCGATTGCACGGGGTTCCAGTAGTCAAATTTCCAAAAAAATTGAGTGTGAAATCGTTTGCACAACCATGCAAATCGATTGCACGAGGTTCCAGTAGCCAAATTTCCAAATTTTTTGACTGTGCAATCGATTGCACAACCACGCAAATCGATTGCACTGGAAGTCAGTAGCCAATGTTTTGAAAAACTGAAGCGTGCAATCGATTGCACTAACATGCAAATCGATTGCACTAAAATAAAAATTTATTTTTTGCTTTGAAAGAACTTGAATAAAGGGTTGGACCATATAAAAATGTTTCTTTTGATCATTGAGCATCTATATCTAAAGTTCAAGGTACATATTATCATTATACCTTAAAATTTGCCAAGGGCTTGAACCAAAGACTTCATCCAAAGATGCTTTTAGCTTGATCAATAATTTTTGCCTTCTTTATCAATCATGACTTGTCTTCATAAAAACAAAGTGCACTCGAGAAGCTTGATCGTACGACATGTGTCGACACATAATGATCCAAAATGTTTTCTTTTCCTTTCATTTTTCTTGATTTTTACATGCTTCATATACTTTCTTCATGGCTATTTAATATGGTTGTAATAGATAACTAGGACTTTAATTTCTCGCAATCCCCATTTGTAAATTTGTATACCCCATCCCCAAATGATTGTAATAGCATAGGATATTTACTTTCCGCAATTTATCGCTTTATATTTAACATGTTAATAATTAGGTTTTGTATGGCAAGATAAAACCAATCAAATAGAAAACCCTAATTCAAGACAAAATCAAGCATGAAAATGACACACTTGCACACAAACACCCCCTATGGTTACTCCACTCGGTTGCCTTGAACAAAATGGCCATATTACACATGTAAGGTATCTTAGCAAAACAAACAAAAAAACAAGATCATAGTCCCTCGATGACGCTATTCAAAGTTGCCTTACAAAAATGATCTTAGTCCCTCAAAATGCTAAGATACTTTGCAACATTGCTAATCATGATAATACGATGACCCACGCCCGTCCCTTCATATCCAACGATGGGGCTTCTTACCAAATCAATGGTAAGATAGCAACATCTAAAGGAGGAGGAAAAGAACATCTAAGACCTTTTGAGTAGGTAGGTTCGCTCTTAGTTACTCGCTTACTCACAACAAAAACATTTTTACACCAACACTCTCATTTGAAACATTTTCAAAAGACAACACTTTGTATGCGTTCTTATAGAGACGAGAATCATCACAAAGACACCTTTTCAAAATCACTTTCAAAAACACATCTCACAAACACCTCTTTGAACTATTTTCCAAACAAACACTTTGTATGCGTTCTTATAGAGACGAGAACCACTACGAAGTTCCATTTTCAAAATACTTTCAAAAATCACCACCACAAGCACACATTCAAACAAAAGCAAGTGATCTAGCAAGTAACTAAGAGCCCATGGAAAACCATGGATGAAAAGGGTGTTAATACCTTCCCTTTTCATAATATACCCCCCGAACTCAAAAACAATCTCAAAGGTCTTTCCTATGCTTTTTCACCTTTCCTTTTGGATAAAAGAAAAGTCGATGGAGAATCTTGCTAACCGCAACATTTGCAATAAAACGCAAAACCTTTAAGTCAGTTCTCCCATCGTATCACAGAACTGGCGACTCTGTTGGGGATAATTTATAAAAGTGGGGTTACCTTAGGGCTAGATCTCATTTACTTGCTTACATTGTTTGACTTATATGCTTTACATTATGGTTTTTTGTTTGGGTTTGAATCCTCTACCCGGATTTGGGATACCTTATAGGTAAGTAGAAATACGTTGTGGAAACTGTGCGGGGTATACAGACATGGTCTAAGCAATAGCTACGTTAGTGTGACGCATTTGTTGGTACCAGTATCCCTTGTGTTGAAACGAGGAGAATATGGGGCCGCTGAGCGGCGTCATGAAGCACTAACTGACCTTAGAACCTTACTTGACCAACTTGCCCATTAGGAAGTAGTGAGATAACCGGCTTTGGTGCAGTCCGAAGTTGGTTGATACTCGATACTACACTCATTGAGACCGGATTTTTGGGATATCTCGGCCGCAAGAAAAGATTGATTGAGCTGAGACAATGCCTAAAAGAAAGGTCAGTGATATTGAGATCCCTTAGAACCTGGTTACTATTAACTAGGACAGGTTGAGCCAACTAAAATTCAAGAGGGTACTTACCTACGAACTCCATGCAAGCCTAAACCTAAGGACTTGTCTGCTTTGTGTGAATATAATTATTTGTATATACACTTGCTTACTTTGCATACTTGTACATGACATCATAACATCATACCATAGCATTTTCAATAACCATTTCAAGGATCTCGAGGGCCTATGATGCAGGGACACGTTGAATCAAGATGTCTATCAAGGGACAAGAGGATTTATTTTCCTCTAACCAAACGCCGTCAAAGCTCAAGTACAACAATTTGAGTCAAGGGCTATAACCCACTTGGCATGGTGAGCTAAATTCTCGTAGAAGGACGTCAACCGATACAAAATTCTCCAATCAAAGATGTTGATCAAAGTTCAACTTCTAACTTTTTCTTGTGTTCACCCCGTGAGATCCTTGAAAACATGCATCCACATATCATGCATCATATCATGACAGGTTTCTCCCATACAGGTCTCCTTATCTTCCTACTATTTATTTCAGTAGAAATGGCCCTAGAACAGACCATTAAGAGCATTCAAATTTAAAACGCTCAACTCCAAGAGATATTCTTGAACCTATCTAAGGGACAAGAAGAGGTGAAGGCGCTCCTCACCAGGGGCATGATCACGGGAAATCCTGGGGATGACAGAGATGACCAGTTGGAGCGGCTACAAACTGAAATGGCAACAATGAAAGTCCAGGTGATGGGACAGCTGGTGGACCAGATGGCTCTAATCCAAAATCTGGATCAAGGACAAGAAAAGCTGAAAGTTCTTGTCAACCAACTTCGTCAATACGGTTACAACCGTATGGGGAAAACAATCAGGATTGGAAATCAAGTCACTGCTCAGCCTCCCATGAGACAAGAAGACGGAAGACCTTCCCAATTTGCTGCCATATCGCGAGCCCAACAACAACCTCACCAACAACAACAAAGGAATCAGTGCAAGGAGGTCACACCTAAGAGACAATTTACCAGGGTTGGCATGTCACTAGCTCAGGTGCTACAACACTTGTTGAAGGCGGAGCTAATTACCTTAAAGGCTCTTCCCCGGAATCCCAACATTGTTGCTCCTAGTTACTGTCCCAATGAGAGGTGTGCATACCATTCTGATGGTCTTGGGCACGACACGAACAATTGTTGGGCTCTGAAGAACAGGATTCAAGACCTAATTGACGAAGGAGTGTTGGAGTTTACACAAGACGATCAACTGGAACTTTTCTATCACCCCTCAAGGTCATCCACATGAAGCAACGATCTGGGCGAGGAAATTTTCTGTTCATTTGAATTTTAAATTGTAATTCCTTTTGTTATGCAAATAATTATCTATTAATGTCAAACTTTGTTTCATTAATGCATTGCATATGTTTGTCTTGAATTCATCCATTCGCTTTCACTATATTTAAGAAAAGCTTATATTCTCTTTATGACTTTCAATTCTTACTAAAAGTTACAAGCCTTTAGAGGGAGGATGACGAAAACAATGCCATAATCTCATACAGTACGCTTTTGAACAGACCTTGCTGACGATGTACAGGCATTCTTTCAAATCCTAAACACTGGAGTTATAAGGAAGATAATCCCTAGTCAACCCCTTCGAGCCAAAGAAGTAAAAGTTTTCTGTATACAAATTAAAACCTTTAATCAAAACCTGGGGCATGGTAGTCTCTCAGTTAATTCAAACGCGCGTTTAGCCGCAAACTCTCATTTCGTAATACAACGAATGACATCAAAAACATTCCTCTGGAATCAAAATACGGTGATGGTTCCCTACCAAATAGGCAGGCATTATCTCTCGAAAAGAAAAGTCCACTAAGTCAAAACCTACAAAGGAGACTTAAGAAAATTGGGGCATCCCGCTGACTGTAATCTCAAAACAAGAACAGTCAGGAAAAAATTAGGGATAACAAATCAATCAAAAGAGGTTACTACAAATCCTCAACAAAATGAAAAAATGTTGCAGAAAATAACGGCCTTCCGACAAACTTAACCTGTCTGAACCATCACCAAAACGTCATTCCAGACTCAATTGGAGTTCAAACGCACAATTAACTGAGCTTAGGATTGAAGAACATCACGAAGAACGTGTGGGTAAAAATACACTTTGAGCCTTTATCCTTTGTTTCTTAAACCATGAACCAAGCCACGTTACAACCCTTCAGAAGTCCTAATTGAAGCATGGGTTAGTTCGAAAGCATACTGTTACAAAAGGTATCCTGACTCCTGTAAGGCTTTGCTCTAAATCCCGAGATTGAATTTTCTTACAAAATTCCTTTACTTACAAAAACACATTTTTTAAAACTTCAAGACAAGCATAAAATTTGCATTACTTGAATATCACTGTTTGCATATGGCTATTTGTTTGACAGCGGAGAAATTTACATAATGAATATCCAGTGAACGAAAGCTCTCTCAGTGAACAAAATCACTTCAAGTAGGATGACACTTCCATTGACAAAACTCCTATCAACAGGGGGACATGAAGTGTCACTATCCAGCACACCTGGGGTAGTCCAGTCAAGATTTCAAGAAATCTCTCAAGAATTGTGGAGTAACCAGGGGAAAGTCACCTCTCCAACAGAATGACGACATGGTTTATTTCCCCAACAACACCAGGATTCCCCAACTTGAGTTTGCCTCTCTGACTACTACAAATCAAAGGACCACAACTCCTCTTCCCCAGTAGACTATTCTACAATCCCCGGCAAGTTACTGTGAAACCTGGACTCGACCAGATATCAGTTCAACTTCGATTCCCCAGTAAGGGCAACAGACAATCGAGACTCTTGAACTCTTTCCCCAAGCAAGAATAAACATGCTCCCCACAGAGTTTTCAATATTTTCCAGCGAAGTTCTCCTCAAACAATAAAAGAGGAATCCTTGGGGGAAACATTCTAAGCAACGTTTGAAGACACACATACTCTTCAACAGCAATCCAGGATTTAACAAACTCCCTGACATTTGTCAAGGATTTATTTTCCTAGACGAAAATACATTCATAAACATTTCACATTTCATACCTCCTATTTACATACATGATAAAGCGCATACGACACAATCTCATTTATTTTTGAGAACATCATGACATCATGCATTTCATACATCATGACATTGCATACAACTAACATTTTACCTTTTTCAGAGAAAAAAAGGTCAGTCAACAGATGGCTACCAGCAACCTTTTCAAGTTCCAGATTAATACATGTAGCAAGCCAAGAAAACTATTTGTGGACGACCGATTGTAGATTAATACCTGTAACAAGCCAGAAAAACTATCTACATGAAGAGATTGAAGATTAATACCTATAGCAAGCCATGAAAATTATCTTTATTTCTCAGGTCAGAGATTAATACCTGAAACCAGACAACTATCTCGTCGACCAACCTTTTAAAGTTCCCGATTAACACCTGTAACAAGCCAGGAAAACTATCTACATGAAGAGATTGAAGATTAATACCTGTAGCAAGCTAGGAAAACTATCTTTCTCAGGTCAGAGATTAATACCTGAAACCAGACAGGACAACTGTCTCGTCAACCAACCTTTTCAAGTTCCAGATTAACACCGGTAACAAGCCAGGAAAACTATCTACCTGAAGAGATGTAAAATTAATACCTGTAGCAAGCCAGGAAAACTATCTTTCTTTCTCTGGTCAGAGAATAATACCTGAAACCAGACAGGACAACTATCTCGTTGACCAACCTTTTCAAGTTCCAGATTAACACCTGTAACAAGCAAGGAAAACTATCTACATGAAGAGATTAAAGATTAATACATGTAGCAAGCCAGGAAAACTATCTTTCTTTCTCAGGTACGAGATTAATACCTGAAACCAGACAGGACAACTATCTCGCCGACCAACCTTTTCAAGTTCCATATTAACACCTGTAACAAGCCAGGAAAACTATCTTTCTCAAGTCAAGGATTAATACCTAAAACCAGACAGGACAAATATCTACTCGACCAGCTCAAATAACCCAACCTTTCAGATACAGTTCAAATACGCTCCAGATATGGATGCCATCCTGATACTCATTCAAATCCAGCTTTCAGATATAGTTCAAATACGCTCTAGATACGAATGCCATCCTGATACTCATTCAGATTCAGCTTTCAGATACAGTTCAGATACACTCCAAACATGGACGCAATTCTGATACCCATTCTTTCAACTTACAAATTTCAATTCAACAGGAATTCTTGGATGGCATCTACATGCCCATCTCCAACAAGATTCTATCACATCTCTAAATGGCATCTTTAAGCCCATTCCATACACAATCAACCACCACATCATCGAGTGCAAATTTTTGATCACTCTAGTGTCCAATCATCTTCCACCTTCGAGTCACGAATGGCAGAACTCGCCAATCTAACTCTTCAGGTTTAAGAAGATTGAACAGGGGCAACTGTTGTACCCCAAAATTTTCCCTCTCATTTGTCAAGTATTTTATCACAAGATATTATACGATGTCAAGTTTGCAGCACTGATACATCAATTTAGGCTTGAAATTGGCACAAGGGTAAAATGGTCAATTGCATACTGGAAAGTCAAACTTTGACTTTTTGGTCAACATTACATTCCAAAGATCAAATTTCATCAAGACATTCAAGAATATAAAGCTTGATCATCAAGAAGTCAAGAAAGTCAAAAGTCAACTTGAAAAGTCAAGATTTCCAAGACTTAGAAATTTTCTAAGTATTTTATACATGATAATTTCATCACTTCATGCCATTCTTTCACCAAGATGCAAGACAGTTCAAGGGAAACTTTCAACATAAAAGTTGTAGATCTCTATGATATCTACAACATTGCTTTACACAACTTCTCCTAGAAGTGCTTGGATTTTGAGTTATAAATCCATGAATTCATGACATTTTCATTTAACACTTAGAGAAATTTCGAACAGATTTTGTTCAGGATTTTATCCCAACTTCTTGGCATTTTTTCACATAGCTCCAAGATGATTTTGTCAAAATGGCCAACATGAAAGTTATAGAGGGTGTTTCAAGCTTTCCAAAACATCCAAGAGCATGAATTTATCATATTTGTACTAGGAGATTCAAGGGCATGAAGTTGAGCATCCATTCTTGAATTACAAGCCATTTTTAGTGAAGAACACATAATCCAATTGGCATGATGTGCTGCATAATCTTACATTGCAGGCCTTATTGCTTGCAAATCTCTATATAATTTAATGCTTACACAAGAGCTTGGGCTATTACCCAAGTGTTTGAGCCATTGTCCAAAAGATCTTTCCATTTATGGCATAAAGGCATCATTGTTATTCTTAAAAAGCAAGCTTTTTGTACAAAGTTTGTCTTGAGCCCATACCTTGCTTGTTTCTGATTTCACTCCACCATAAAACATGGAAATCAACCCTTCTAAACCAGCAACTTTGGTACTTCATCTTGGAACCATGGAGTACTTGACATAGTTTGATACTTACATCCCAACCAAACCAAACCATAACATGTTGTGTTGTAAACATATTCAGCCCTTGTTCACAAGTCCCTTGCCTATAAATAGAAGAAGCATTTGCAAGACAAAGAGGTTGGAAAAAGGTTAAAACAAGTTAGAAAAAAGAGAAAGAAAACCAGAAGTCTTGTTGTAAACTAACCATCAAAAGCCATAACAGTCTACAAAACTTCCACTCTTGAGTTTTAAAGTCCAAACCTTTGAACCTCTCACGCCCTTGCAAATTTTGTTCAACCATCTAAACCCTCCACATACATCATATAGAAATTGTTCAAACACAAGAAAAACTTCTATAACATCACTATCATCACTTCCTAAGTTCAACAACAGCCCATACAGCAGCTCAAACTCAAAGCACAAATTTCAGTTTCAACGTAAGTTTTCTTGGCTTTAAACTCTTCATTTCAATCATCATCATTTGGTTCATTTTTAAGGCTAAAATGCAGTGACCTTTGAAGAAAAGGTTGGTAAAAAATCATGAATAATTGCCAAGATTGAGTGAGAAGTTTTCCATGAAATAGTATCATGAACAAGCAGGTGTAAGGCACTTATTTTTCAAAATCATACAGTGTGCAATTGATTGCACGGGGTTCCAGTAGCCAAATTTCCAAAAAATTTGAGTGTGCAATCGATTGCACAACCATGAAAATCGATTGCACGGGGTTCCAGTAGCCAAATTTCTAAATTTTTTGATTGTGCAATCGATTGCACAACAATGCAAATCGATTGCACTGGAAGTCAGTAGCCAATGTTTTGAAAAACTGAAGTGTGCAATCGATTGCACTAACATGCAAATCGATTGCACTAAAATAAAAATTGATTTTTTTGCTTTTAAATAACTTGAATAAAGGGTTGGACCATATAGAAATGTTTCTTTTGATCATTGAGCCTCTATATCTTAAGTTCAAGGTACATATTATCATTATACCTTGAAATTTGCCAAGGGCTTGAACCAAATACTTCATCCAAAGAGGCTTTTAGCTTGATCAATAATGTTTTCCTTCTTTATCAATCATGACTTGTCTTCATAAAAACAAAGTTCACTCGAGAAGCTTGATCGTACGACATGTGTTGACACATAATGATCCAAAATGTTTTCTTTTCCTTTCATTTTTCTTTATTTTTACATGCTTCATATACTTTCTCCATGGCTATTCAATATTGTTGTAATAGATAATTAGGACTTTAATTTCTCGCAATCCCCATTTGTAAATTTGTATACCCCATCCCCAAATGATTGTAATAGTGTAGGATATTTTCTTTCCGCAATTTATCGCTTTATATATAACATGTTAATAATTAGGGTTTGTATGGCAAGATAAAACCAATCAAATAGAAAACCCTAATTCAAGACAAAATCAAGCATGAAAATGACACACTTGCACACAAACACCCCCTAGGGTTACTCCACTTGGTTGCCTTGAACAAAATTGCCATATTACGCATGTAAGGTATCTTAGCAAAACAAACAAAAAAACAAGATCATAGTCCCTCGGTGACGCTATTCAAAGTTGCCTTACAAAAATGATCTTAGTCCCTCAAAATGCTAAGATACTTTGCAAAATTGCTACTCATGATCATACGATGAACCACGTCCGTCCCTTCACATCCAACGATGGGGCTTCTTACCAAATCAATGGTAAGATAGCAACATCTAAAGGAGTAGGAAAAGAACATCTAAGACCTTTTAAGTAGGTAGGTTCGCTCTTAGTTACTCGCTTGCTCACAACAAAAACATTTTTACACCAACACTCTCATTTGAAACATTTTCAAAAGACAACACTTTGTATGCGTTCTTATAGAGACGAGAATCATCACAAAGACACCTTTTCAAAATCACTTTCAAAAAAACATCTCACAAACACCTCTTTGAACTATTTTAGAAACAAGCAATTTGTATGCGCTCTTATAGAGACGAGAACCACTACAAAGTTCCATTTTCAAAATACTTTCAAAAATCACCACCACAAGCACACATTCAAACAAAAGCAAGTGATCTATCAAGTAACTAAGAGCCCATGGAAAACCATGGATGAAAAGGGTGCTAATACCTTCCCTTTTCCTAATCTACCCCCCGAACTCAAAAACAATCTCAAAGGTCTTTCCTGTGCTTTTTCACCTTTCCTTTTGGATAAAAGAAAAGTTGGTGGCGACTCTTGCTAACCGTAACATTTGCGATAAATCGCAAAACCTTCAAGTCAGTTCTTCCATTGTATCACATGAGGGTTTGAATGAAGACGACTGGATCCAGACCCGGCTTGATCAGCTAAATTTAATCGATGAAAAGAGACTTACTGCTATCTGCCATGGTCAAACGTATCAAAAGCGAATGATCAAGGCTTTTAACAAGAAAGTCAGGCATCAAGAATATCAAGTTTGGGATCTGGTGATCAAATGCATCATACTGCCTCAAGGTGATCCCAGGGACAAATGGACTCCCACGTATGAAGGGCCTATCAATGCAGAAATATTGAAAAGATACTACACATAATCAAAGACCCGCTAAGTTGACTGGCCTAGGCAAAAATAAGGGCTTCCCGACGAACAAAAAGGGTTCAAGCAAAAGTTAGGGATGAAAATGAAAAAAATATGTACACCCGGCTAGTCGAAAACCCGAAAGGGAGGCTTGGGCAAAAAAGGGTATCCTAGTGGATTGAAAACCCGAAAAGGGCAGTCCAGGAAAAATTTAGGGATTGAAGCGTATCAATATGTCTCATTGGATCATCTTGCGACCAGACTTCGGTATCATCTATCAAACTCAGACGGCGCCAATCAATCTGGTCAACCTTCGGCCAAGTAGCAAAGTGATGAGACGCTTGAAGATATAAAGGCAATAGCATAGTTGGAACCCAATGGGATTGTTTCACATAACTGTTTTTTTCTTTCTTTTACACAAATTGTACAATTTCTGTCTTTCGGCGGTGTTCTCTTACTAGGATGTCAGCCTCTTTGTACAAAACGCCTATTACAGGCCAATTTCAAAATCAATACAAGTCATTTTACAAAACTTCAATTTGTTTTTCCTTTTATGTTTTGTTTTGCAAGAACGTCCAATGATTTATTTTTTATATATGCATTTGAAAATGATTGTTTCTCATAAATATTTACATAAGAAACAAAGGCCATTACTCGTAATTCCACAAACAGGGAAAAATAAGGAGTACCAAACCCGACGGTTCCTCTGCCCAGCAGGTATCAGGATGGATTCATGCTTTGGAACACAATTATTAGTATATACACTCCCCACAGAATTAAAGTACCCAAAGGCATTTATGTCAATTTCCCCAAAAAAGGACGTAACTATCCACAGCCAAGGTTCATAATCGCGGGCTAGTCAGTAAAATGCATACCCCGACAACATTTCATAAACATACATCATGACATACGCATATGTGATGCGGTGGCAGAATCGAATGTTTAATACTGGTTTGCGTTTTGCATTTTTTTCATTCGCAAAATGTCGCGGTAAGAAAGAGTCGCCATCGACTTTTATTTCATCCAACCAAAAAGGAAAAAATCCTTTTTCGAGATTTTGAGTACGGGGGGTAGATTATAGAAAGGGAAGGTGTTAGCACCCTTTCTATACATGGTTTTCCATGGGCTCTTAGGTAATTTCTCATTTTTAAATTGCTTGTGTTTGTGTGCTTGTTTTTGAAAAAATGTTTTACTTCGTGATAACCCTTGTATCAGTCCTCAAGGATATGACGAAGTTGTTTTGAAAATTTGTTTGAAAAGTGTGACTGTGAAAAGTTTTGATTTGAGCAAGTACCTACTAGCAACTACCTACTCGAAAAAAGACTGTTTCTATTCTTGTTTCCTTTAGACAGCGCTATCCTACTATTGAGAAATAGGTAGCACCGTCGTTGGAATTTGTAAGGGTAAATTTGAAAGGGACGTACGGTCACTAAAGAAATATTAGGACACCTTAGTAGTAACCCTAGAGTCTTAAGATCTTTCGAGGCAACATTTCCGAGGCAACATTTCCAAGGCAACATTCGAATGGGACATTTGATATTTTTAGACGGGAGGGCAACCACTAAGACATCCTATGCTTAATGATCGTTTACCAAAGGCAACCGCAGTGAGAGTATACCCTAAGAGTGAATATATGCGAGTGATTTGTTTCAGTTATTTATCTTTGCACATTAGGGTTTTCTAACCATTTTAATTTTGTCAGGCATTCTTGCCATACAATCCTATTAGCATACATCTAGACAGTTGAATATTTGCGGGAATTAAAAATGCGAGAAAATAAACCTATCTATTACAAGGCTTTGGGGAGGGGGATTAATTACATAACCAAAAATCGGGGTTTTAAACAGCGAATAAGAATCCTAAGTTAACTATTACAAACCATGAACAGTTACAAAATAATGGCAAAATAATTAACAAGCGCGCGGAGAATTAAATACGAGACGATTAGGGTTTTGACCCTTTGACTAATCCTATTTGCGATTGATTACAGAAAAAATGTTTTTTTGTCATGTTTTGTTATTTGAAAAAAATAATGGAATAATTGAATTAAAAGAAAATCCTAAGTTCTAATTAATGTTAATTTTTGAAAATAAGTTAATTAATTCTAAACAACCTATTTTTGTATTTTTGTTTGAAAAAAGAAAAGAATTAAATCAAGAACTTAACCCTAATTTTCTAATTGATTTTAATTATAGAAAAAACAAATTAAAGTTACCCTAAATTAAATTAAATTAATTAAATTAAATTTGATAAAAAAACCTAATTCTAATTTTTGTGAATTCTTGATTTTATGATTTTGTAAAAAAAATGATTAATTTTGTTAATTAAAATAATTAAGGAAAATATTAAAAGAATTAAAAAAACAAGAAGAAACAAAAAACAAGAAGAAACAAAAAAAAAGAAATGGGCTTGTGTTGTAGTTAACAAATCTGGGGGTTTGAAGTTGAATTTCTAGGCCCAAAATACTCCAAGCCTGGTTGACCATGCTTGATCTGGTGCAATGTTGACTTGAGGAGCATGGTGGTCTCTCATTGTCGGCACGTTGGATCTGGCTATGGGCACATCAGACGGTTGGATGTTGATGGAGCATGGTGGGAACTTGAGATTGTGAAGCACTGGATTGGCCTGCAATTGTTAAGAAAATAACAAAATGCACACGCCTGGGATCGAACCCAGGACGTGCACATCAAAGGCTAGCCTCTTCACCATATGCGCTGCAATGTTAATTATGATAGTAATGAAATAAATGAAACATAATGTAAACAATGTGCCACGCCTCCAAAACGCGCGAAAATTCAAACGGGCCAGTCACACGCTGCCACGCCATCGTCTTCTTCACTGGCCTGTTGCTTTAGGTAAAATACTTTTACCTACGGACATTTGTGCGTAACTATAACCCTGTGCCATTCAGAAATTACATACAAGCAATATAAATGAAATGTAATGGTACCAATCAACTCGTCTCATCCTCACGAGCATCATGGTACCTGATTCAAGGCCTAATTTTGCCTGTACTGAAAACCGCTAAAACGAACTTGTAAACCCTAGCAATGGAATATGGTGATTCCTGCACTGCAAATGCAATTAAGTGGTACCAATAGCTTGCAAACACGGTGATGAACAAGAATATATAATTAAAACATGCTTATGATGAGTAAATTAGTGAAATCTAATTCGAGTTTTTAGGGAAAACCGTGATGCATGTAGGGTGCGATTCTGGGTGTTTTGAAGCTTGCAAAGGATGATGTTAGCTTCCTGAGATGTCTAGCAAGCGATTGGAAACTTCAGTACACCTCGAATTGGCCTGTGGAAGAAGATTCGTCTCACACTTTCCTTGGAAATTTTCAAGTTTTATTCTGGTTTTTGGAGGCAGGTTGTGCACGAAAATTCTCCTCTTTAGGGTTCCACAAACTTCAGTATATGTATTGAATCCAATTAGGTTAACAATTTTGGATCCAATCTTGAGAATTCATGAATGGAATATTTGATTTTTAAGCCATATGATATCTTTCCATAACCATGCCAATCATGCTTTTTGTACCAATTGCCCTTGATTTGAATTGATCTTGTAAACTCGGCATATCTTGATTACCAAACTGTCAAAAAACAAATCAAATCGTATCTTTGTTAATTTTCATCATTTATTTGATTTAATTCACTCTTTAATTAATGAAAAATCAAAATAAATTGAAAAATGAAGCACATAATGGGTGAGTGAACATTTGAGTCAAGTACCACATTATAATTGAGGTGCAAGCATAAAAAGTAGGGCCCATTTAGCAAAAAATGCAAATTTGAGCACATTTGACTTTTGGCAATTTTGCAAATATGGTCAACTTTGCCAATGCATAACTCTCTCAATTTTGACCTTAAAGAGGTGTTCTTGGACTTTTTAAAAAGCTTTAGATGTCCTCTAAACAACCCTTTTCGTCTAATCTCAATTGAGTCTTCCATGTTCATGTATGAAGCTTTGACCCAAAAGGTGTTTTTGTTGACTTTTCAAAAGGACCTATAATGTCAAAATTCATATCTTTCTGTGAGTGCATATTTTGGACTTAGGAGATGAAGATGAATTGTAGGGAATTGCATCCTCTTCAAAATGAGCTTTGGATGGGTCATTTCTTATAAAGTATGAGAAAGTTATGCTTGGTCAAAGTTGAGTTGACTTTTCCTAAAAAACCTAATTTAGCAACTTTTGGGTTTTGATGAATTATGGATAATCCTTGAGGAATCATGATCAATACTTGATCAAATGATGAATAATATTTCAAAATGAGGGTGATGACAAAAAATCTTGAGGTTTGACTGTATGTGGGCCACAATTGACTTTTGACCTGGTACCGTTGATTTTCAGGCACTTGAGCAATTGACTGAGCAAACTTTTTCTGCAAGGCTTGAAACTTGACACGGATGATCTTGAGAACATATTAGGACAATGGTGAGAATTTGAGTCCTTTGTGGTTCACACATCTTGATGAAAATAGAAACCCTAATTTGAGGTATACTGTTTTAGGAGAGAGTTTGTCTAGTCAACTCTTGAACTTCCTTGAGCAATTTGGGGACCTCATTTGCCATGTGTTGAGAAATATGGGAGGGAAAATTTTGGGGTACAACAACATGCATATCATATACAACATAATCCCATTTCTTTTTAGAACATCATCTCACCCTGCATTTCATGCATCGCATGCAACTAACCCTGATATCTTTTCAGGAAGAGACGATCAGCTTCAACGAATCCAGCAGTTATACATGTCACATATACAGACAACTAATGGAAAATCAGTTCCTGGAACCAAACAGTTCAACTAATCTACATGATCAAACGAAGCAACCTTACCTAAGTTCCTTCTCAGTTCAGATGCAGTTTTACCCAAACTCCTCACGAAGCAACCTTACCTAGGTTCCTTCTCGGTTCAGATGCAGTTTTACCCAAACTTCCCACGAAGTAACCCTACGACCCAGGTTCCTTCCTATAAGCCCTACTATTCGGGCTTTCATTTCGAAGTAACTCTACTATCCAGGTTCCTTCTCATAGCCCTACTATCCAGGCTTTCATTTCGAAGTAACCCTAATATTCAGGTTCCTTTTTATAGCCCTACTATACGGGCTTTCATTTCGAAGTAACCCTACTATCCAGGTTCCTTCTCATAGCCCTACTATCCAGGCTTTCATTTCGAAGTAACCCTACTATCCAGGTTCCTTCTCATAGCCCTACTATCTAGGCTTTCATTTCGAAGTAACCCTACTAACCAGGTTCCTTCTCATAGCCCTACTATCCAAGCTTTCATTTCGAAGTAACCCTACTATCCAGGTTACTTCTCATAGCCCTACTATCCAGGCTTTCATTTCTAAGTAACCCTACTATCCAGGTTCCTTTTCATAGCCCTACTATCCAGGCTTTCATTTCGAAGTAACCCTACTATCCAGGTTCCTTCTCATCTCCCTACTATCCAGGATTTCATTTCGAAGTAACCCTAATAATCAGGTTCCTTCTCATAGCCCTACTATCCAGGCTTTCATTTCGAAGTAACCCTACTATCCAGGTTCCTTCTCAAATCCCTACTATCCAGGCTTTTCATATCGAAGTAACCCTACGACCCAGGTTCCTTCTCATAGCCCTACTATCCAGGCTTTCATATCTAAGTAACCCTACTATCCAGGTTCCTTCTCACAACCCTACTATCCAGGCTTTCATATCGAAGTAACCCTACTATCTAGGTTCCTTCTCACAGCCCTACTATCCAGGCTTTCATATCGAAGTAACCCTACTATCCAGGTTCCTTCTCATAGCCCTACTATCCAGGCTTTCATATCAAAGTAACCCTACTATCCAGGTTCCTTGTCACAGCCCTACTATCCGGGCTTTCATATCGAAGTAACCCTACTATCCAGGTTCCTTCTCATAACCTTACTATCCAGGTTCCTTCTCTCTTATCTCCAGACAGCAGTCCACAACACTGTAAGACCGGGACCCGATCAAACCCGATTGGGTTCGCATTTCCCCAGTAAGTCGCGGTGCAGCCTGTATACTGACCAGACATGTAGTTCACCTCCGGAGTTAATTCCCCAGTAGAGTAACGGACAGCTGAAGCTCCTAAAATTCTATATCTCCCAAGATAAATGCCAATATTCCTCAGCAGATTCCTCCTCGACAACAGCAACAGGAACTCTCATGAAAGGAATATCCCAGGAAATCAACATTCTCTAGGTGGCATCTTTAAGCCCACATCCGACAATTCTTCGTCGCATCCAGGATGGCATCTTTAATCCCATCTTTGGAAATCTTCTATCATCAACCTCCAAATGGCATCTGAAAGCCCATTCCCGATATCACAAATCAAGTGCCACTTCATGCAAGTGCAAATTTATGGGCACTCTAGTGTTTAATTATCTTCCACCTTCAGATCACGAAAGGCAGGCTAGCCAATCTACATCCTCAGGTTTAAGAGGATTGAACAGGGGCAGCTGTTGTACCCCAAAATTTTCCCTCCCATTTTACTCAACAAATGTCAATTGAGGTCCCAGAGTTGCTCAAGGAAGCCCAAGAGTTGACAGACAAACTCTCTCCTAAGGCAGTGCACCTCAAAATTAGGTTTTCTATTTTCATCAAGATGGGTGAGCCACAAAATCCCCAAATGCCTTCCATGGTCCCAATATGTTCTCAAGACCCTCCATGTCAAGTTTCAAGCCTTATACAAGAAGTTTGCTCAGTCAACTGCTCAGATGCTGGAGAATCGACTATACTAGGTCAAAAGTCAATTGTGGCCCACATACAGTCAAACCTCAAGATTTTTGGTCAACATCAACATTTTGAAGTGACTTCCTTCATTTGATCAAGGGTTGATCATGATTCTTCAAGGAATACTCCAAATTCATCAAAACCCAAAAGTTGCTAAATTAGGGTTTTGCAGGAAAAGTCAACCTAACTTTGACCAAGCATAACTTGTTCACACTTTATCATAAATTCTCCATCCAAAGTTCATTTTGAAGAGGATGCAATTCCATACAATTCATCTTCAGCTCACAATTTCAAAATATGCACTCATAAAAAGATATGGATTTTGACATTATGGGTCATTTTGAAAAGTCAACAAAAACACCTTTTGGGTCAAAGCTTCATACATGAACATGTAAGATCCAATTGAGCTGAGACCAAAAGGGTTGGTTAGGGGACATCCTAATATTTCTAAAAAGTCCAAGAACACCCTCCTAGGGTTAAAATTGAGAGAGTTGTACATTGTCAAAGTTGGCAATTTTTGGAAAATTGTCAAAAGTCAACATTGATCAAATATGCATTTTTTTCAAAGGGGCCCATGTTTTCTTGCTTGAAACATGTTTCTAATAGGACCCACGACCCCTGAGCTTTTCCACCTATTATTTTATTACTTTTATAATTTATTTTGATTTTTTATTCATTTAAATCAAAATAAATTAAATTAAATGGTAAAATAATGAAAACAAATCAAATCTTGAGATTTTTGTGCATATTTTGAGTCCATATACAGCTAGCATGCTAGCCAATTCGTGCAAGACTCATTAGGGTTGAAAAAGGTTGGATTGAAGCAAGTTTTGGAAAGAAATCATACATGAAGCAAATCAAATCAAATCTCCATTATTTCTCAAGATTCGTGTAAATTTTGTTGACCTAATTCAGAGTACTATAAGTGTATAATGATTCCAGATCAAAAACACAAGGATTGGAGGCGTGAAACAGCAAGAACAAAATTGAAATTTTGGATAGAAAGTGTGAGATCAAAATCCACTCTAGAGCCATCCTCACGGAGATTTAAAGATTCCAATCTATTCCAGGACAACCCAGGAAGCTATTCAAACCATCCTCCTGTAGTTGTGACACGTGAAACACATCATGAAAATTCGAAAGATTAGGCGATAAAGCCACTTTATAAACAACATTTATAACTCTGTCCAAAATCTGATACGGACCAATAAAATAAGTAGTGGGCTTCTTAGACTTCAATGCTCGCCCAACACCGGTCACATGTGTAACTCTTAGAAACACATGGTCACCTGCTTGAAATTATAAATCTTTCCTTCGTCTGTCATGATAACTCTTCTGTCTACTATGGGAAGCTTTCATCTTATATCGAATTAACTTCACATTCTCGGTAGTCTCTCGGATAATTTCAGGTCCAAGTACTACACTTTCCCCAGATTCATGCCAACATAAAGAAGTTCTACATCTCCGACCATACAACGCTTCAAAAGGTGCCATTCCAATACTAGAATGGTAACTATTATTGTAAGTGAACTCTATTAATGGAAGATAAGTATCCCATGAACCTCTCTGCTCAAGAACACATGCTCTCAACAAATCTTCTAACGACTGAATAGTCCTTTCAGTTTGACCATTCGTCTAAGGATGATACACCAAACTCAACCTTAAATTAGAGCCCAACGCTTCTTGCAGACTCTTCCAAAAATCAGAAGTAAACCTCGGATTTCTATCTGGCACAATACACAAAGGAACACAATGCAGCTTTATAATTACACTAGTGTAAATCTCTGCCAACTTTGATACTGGAAAACTGATGTTAATAGGAATAAATTGAGTCGACTTCATAATCCTATACACAATCACCCAAATCGAATCATGTCCTCTTGGAGTATTAGGTAATCATGTTACAAAGTCCATCGAAATTTTATCCCATTTTAATTCTAGAACTTCTAACGGTTGCATCAACCCTACAGGCTTGTGATGTTAAACTTTCGACTTCTGACAAGTTAAACATGCATACACAAACCGAGCCACGTCACTCTTTATTCCAGGCCACCAAAACAAATTCCTCAAATCGTGATACATTTTTGTATCCCCCGGATGCATGCTCAACTTTCTTCTATGACTTTCCTCGAGAATCACTTTCTTCATATCCGCATCATCGGGAATACAAATTAGATTACGAAATATCAACACACCTTGCGCATCTATATTGAAATCACTATTCTCAGACAGATTAATCCTAACCATCGAATCCACCAATTTCACGTCTAAATTTTGAGCTTCTTTGATACTATCTAGAAAATCATTGTTAATCTTCAACATCCCTAACATAACACTCTGCGGTGTCACTTCGCAAACTACGCTCATATCTCTAAATTGTTTAGTTAATTCCAACTCTTTAACCATCATTGCTGACATATGTAAAGTCTTTCGACTTAATGAATCAGCCACCATATTCGCTTTTCCTGGATGATAATTCAAACCAAAATCATAATCTTTTAACAACTCCAACCATCTTCGTTGTCTCATATTCAATTATTTATGATCAAATAAATACTTTAAACTCTTATGGTCGCTAAATACATCAAATATAGAACCATAAAGATAATGCCTCCAAATCTTCAATACAAAAACAACTGCAGTAAGCTCTAAATCATGCGTAGGATAATTCTTTTCATGAGTTCTCAACTTCCTTGACGTATAAGCAACTACCTTTTCATTATGCATAAGCACACCTCCTACACACATCTTAGAAGCACCACAATACACAATAAAAGGTTCTCCTGAATTTGGTAATGTCAAAATCGGAGCCCACGTTAATCTTTTATTCAATTCCGTAAAACTTTCTTCACATTGAGTGTAACACCCCTTCTAAATACCCCAATTAAAGGTAAAGATAAAAAAAATCAGAGAAATAAAATTGCACGGAAGGGATGCCACAACACACATCACATTCCAAAGTTTTTAAGGAAAACGGACAGGGTATGTTTGAAAGTATAAGCATTCCAACACAAAACAAACATACAATATATATTTACTTCATTCTCTCGTGCAAACGCAACGGAGTTTCATAATTTCACATCATCTCCATTTATGGAGGAATCAAAACATAATTCAAGGCATCAAGCCATCATAATTCACATAAGCATATGTTATCAAGTCTCACATCTACAAAACACCATATACACGAATAAGGATTATATACATCATGATCCAAATACAAAATAATCGAGTTCGACACTAAATAAATCCCCCCCATGTGTTACTACCAGAGCATCGACTCGACTCTAATCAAAATAAAACAGATTGCAATCCAATGCATCCGTTAGCTAGCGCCTCGCGCTACCGTCCTCGGTACCTGCACAATACCATCAAAAGCATTGGCCAACAAAAGGGTAAGAATTCCAATAATCATATAACATGTAATTTTAAGTAAATGAAATGGCAATAAATAAAGCAATACATAACGATCATGTTCATTTTATCACCTGTAGCATCCTTACTCAAGGAATCCATTTCCAACACATTAACCATGTAAACCGATTATCCGAATACTCACATCCTTGGCACATAACCATAATTCAAACAACAACAATATTGGCACATAATCAAACACATCAACACACATACATATCATGCACAATTATACATGTGACTCACAACACGACTCAACGTATGCAAATGCGGTACCGACTCGTGGACCCAAGGTTCCACCACCTATGTTTCCATTCCGGATCAAGGTCACTACGTCTTTTCCCACAATAGGGTCACCGTCTAGATATTGTGGACCCAATGTTCCACCACCTATGTTTCCCTTCCGGATCAAGGTCACTACGTCTTTTCCCACAATAGGGTCACCGTCTAGATATTGTGGACCCAAAGTTCCACCATCTCTGTTTCAAGACCACCATGCCATGCAATGTACAATATAACCAATGCATGCAATTAAGACTCACAACAATCTTAACATACACATGCCATCAAATCCAACCAATGGAACATCAACTATTGTACATGCATGCATACATATAATTTATCAATCTCAACGTCAAGTAAAATGTATACAAACGAGATTACTTACTCAACCAAAACATAAACCATCAACTATCAACAATTCCAAATCGGAAAGTATATTTCAACATAAGGTCATTATCAATGAACCGGCATTATTCTCAATGTTCTCATCGCGATCGAGTCACCGGAATGTAACTCGAACGGTTAGATTCGGGATTAAACTCAACTTATTTCATTCGCACTAAAATCGGGTCGATTCTTAAAAGTCGAAATTTCGCAAGACGAACTTCACTACGTCAAGCTACACGTCGGATTACGCTAGCACGTCAATTTTCTTTGGATTCGGAGCAACTTGCTCCGTCGACGAATCTACCGAAATCGGAACACAAACGGGTTCTAAAGGAAGTGCGAAAATTAGAATTTTGGAGGCTACAGACGCATCAACACGGGCACCCGTGTGCTGCAACACGGCCCGTGTTGAGAGGCCACCAGAACGAGCCAAGAAAATGCCAAGTCAGAACAGCAACACGGGCACCCGTGTGCTGCAACACGGCCCGTGTTGTGAAGCCTGCGTGAAAACTCCACTCTTTTGAGTTTTTCTCATTCAACTACCATGGTTTTCTTTCCCATTTCAATACTCTTAATTTCTACAAGTTAGCACCTAATACACCCACAAACCATACTCCTAATCCAACTTTTCTAAACCATTCTAACAATCAACCAACAAAACCCTAAAAAATCAACTATCAATTTTACCCCTAAATCCAAAATATATCATACAAAACCTAACAATATGAGATGGAGAATCAAACCCCTTACCTTGGTGTGGGTTTTCTTGAAACAAGATGATGGAGATGTTGCAACTCCAAGCCTAGCTCTCTTTCTCCTCTTCTCCTCTTTTCTTTCTTCTTTCTCCTCCTTTCTTTCTTCTCTTACTAACTCTCCTTTTCTATTTTATAAAACTCCCCTTCTGCTACTAACTTTCCTCCCTCTATCTTTCTAAAATTGTAATTTGGCCCCAACAATTATTTAATTCAAATTATAATATATAACCCTATTAAACAATATTACATTAAATAATATTTATTCTATATAAACCTAATCATGCCAATTAATCAAACAAAGTCAAATATTACTACACACCAAATTAATATTACTCAAAATAGTATTTTATCATTATGAATATTTTTATTTCAAATAACCGAATTATCATTTAATCAAAAACGGGGTGTTACATTGAGCGTCCCATACAAAAGCTTTACCTTTACAAGTCAACTTAATTAATGGGAGTTCCAACTTAGAAAACATTCGATAAACCTTCTATAATAACCATCTTTTCCCAAAAAGCTTCTAATCTCGGTAGCCGACTTTGGAGTTTTCCACTACAACACAACATCTACTTTAGATGGATCTACAGCAATCCCACTATCTGAGATCACATTACCAAGAAAACTAACCTCCTTTAACCAAAATTCACACTTAGACAACTTTGCATATAGCTTATTCTCTTTCAAAACTTGCAATACTACTCTTAAGTGTTTTGCATGCGCTTCTTTTGATTTAGAGTAAATCAAAATGTCATCAATGAACACCACTACAAAATGATCCAAATAAGTATGAAAGATATAGTTCATGTACTCCATGAATACTCCCGGTGCATTCATAACACCGAAAGGCATCACCGAATACTCATAATGTCCATAACGCATTATGAAAGCCGTCTTTTGGATATCTTCATCCTTCACTTTAATCTGATGGTAGCCCGACCTTAAATCAATCTTACTAAATACATGATCATCCACCAATTGATCCATCAAGTCATCTATTCTTGGAAGGGATACTTGTTCTTAATCGTCACTTTATTCAATTGTTTATAACCAACACACCATACTTCCATATTTCTTCCTTACTAGCAACACCGGATCTCCCCAGGGTGATACACTTGGTATCACAAATTTCTTTTCAAGTAACTCTTCCAATTGATTCTTTAATTCTGACAATTCAGATGCAGACATCCTATATGGTTCCATAGAAACAGGTCTGGTACCAGGTATAAGATCATTAGCAAATTCGACTTCTCTCTCTGGTGGTACATCAGGAATTTCATCAGAGAAAACTTCAGGAAATTCATGTACCACTCGCAATTCCTCTATTATAGCTTGATTCTCGACAGATAGCAACGACATCAACAAGAAGATCTGAGACTCTTCTTGCATCAACTGCTTCAACTGTCTAGCAGACAACATACCAGCTTCCTACTCTTCAGGAGTAGAAAACCTCACAGATTTGTTATAACATTTAATATGAACATATTTATGCTCTAACCAGTTCATACCTAAGATCATATTTAACCCACATAAAGGCAAACAAACTAAATCAACAACAAAGTCTTTGTCTAAGATCGACAACAGGCACTTTAAACACACAAGAGAAGTAGTCACTGATCCCTTAGCTGGAGTATCGACGACCATCTTCCCTTCACAGAAAACAACATAAGTCCCAATCTTTCAACTCAATCTGGAGAAATAAAGCAATGAGTAGCACCGGTATCAAAAATAGTAATTAAAGGAGTACTATTAATGAAACATGTACCTCTGATGAGTTTGTCCATATTACCCGTCTAATTCTCAGCCAAAGAGAACACATTTCCACTAGTTTGCGCCTTCTTTGGTTTCTGACACTGACTACCAATGTGTCCTTCTTCATAATAATTGAAGCAAATCATCTCTTTATGCTTGCACTCAGATATAACATGTCCAGTCTTACCACAACGGAAATAAGTCTTCACCTCAGCAGTACACACATTTCTCTTATGCCCAGGTTTTCCACATTTGAAACAAATCATGCCAGCAGAAGCATCTCCCCCCTAGTTCTCTGACCCTGAGCAACTTTCTGTTTACCTTTACCAGCTAGGGCATGGTAAGGCTTACCATGGTTTTGTTGGTGCTTACCCCTCTTCTCATTGATAATCTTATAGTTAACATTATTATCTTCTTCATAGATCTTGCAACTATCAATCAAATCGGCAAAGAAATGAATCTTCTTGTATCCAACTACCTTGTTAATCTCTGGGTGCAACCCATTCTCAAACTTTATGCACTTTGAAAACTCAGCATTTGCCTCACTGTAGTGCGGATAAAACTTAGCCAACTCAGCAAACTTTGCAGCATATTCAATAACTGACATACTCCTTTGCTTCGGCTCAAGGAACTCAATTTCCTTCTTACCACAGACATCTTCACGGAAATAATCCCTCAGGAACTCCCTATGAAACACAGATCAAGTGAGATTTTCATCTGCAGCTTCCAACTTCTGACAAGTCTCTAGCCGCTAGTCATCAGCCTTGACTGCTAGCATATGATTACCATATTGAATCTTCTGTGCTGGAGTGCAGTCCATCACACGGAATATTTTCTCAATCTCTTTCAACCAATCCAACGATCCATCAGGATCATACTTACCCTTGAAGGTAGGCGGATTCTCCCTCTGGAAAGTTACCAAGCTACGAGATCCAGCATTCCCGTAAGCATTCGGTTGATTCTCCATAGCATGTGCCATCGCTTCCAAAGCAGCAGCAAATGTAGCGTCATTCCTTCCAGACATCTTAACTTATCACTACAACATAAACAATAGTTAGAACTCAAGTTAACAATACTTGATTATTAGACAAACTACGACTCGACAACTTGGTCAGACGGACTGACTTACTCTGATACCAACTTGTAACACCCCAATTCTACCCAACAATTATTATAAAATAAGAGTTATAAAAATTCAACAACTAGATCAGGATGCTACAATCTCAACTTAAAACAACGACATTCATTACAGATACATAACACATTAACATGGGATGAACCAACAACAACATAAATTAATCTTTTGAAACCAACAACTTTCATAACTACGCAGCGGAATCATAGTATTTAACATATAAGAATGTGACATCTTTATCCAACTGAAACAACTTCAAATAACAAGCATACAACGAAAAACAACTTAAGGTTCAACAACCGAAATAATAACAACAATAAAGCCACAAGCGTTCATCCCCCGAGTGTTACATATAAGAGCAATAACATCGACTCGAACTATTGAAGGTAAACCGCCTTCACTCTAGATTACCTACACATTACCAACATATGGGTAACATTCAAACAGAAGGGGTGAGATATCTAACAATATAATTGAACGTATGATAAACATTATATTAGAACCAGTTCATGCAAAATCACCGCTTCACAACTTATAACAACAACAATCACAAAAAAATATCAACAAAATATAACGATTAATTCGTCAACACAATAACTCAAATATGCAACATTAAATGCGACCTATTACTATGCACATGCATGTGGTACCAATGGAGCAGAACCCCCAACTTAGAAATCAACCAATAAATAAAGGCATCAACAAGGCATAAGCCTTCAACTTTATATTTGTCAATCCAGGTCAACTTAACGAGCATCAGCTCCAACATGATATGTTATGTATGCATTAGCAACATGAACATAATTACAACAACAATAACTCAACTTATTTCAACATTGGTCATAAGCCTACAACTTAGTCTTAGCCAATAAATTAGAGGCAATACAATAATATATTCACCTGCAACTTCAACAATTAATAGCAACAACATCACAACCACTTATATATATATATATATATATATATATATATATATATATATATATATATATATATATATATATATATATATATATATATATATATACACTATTATCAACCAATCATTTTTAGTTGAATAAATGAAGCTATTAATTTCTGACACTAATTTACCTCTACTGCTATTTTAATTTATAAAATTTTTCTGTTACTTTCTGCTATTACTATCCTACTAATGTTAAGGTCCTTCTGCTAAATATCTTCTACCTTTGTTTTCCATAAATTACTGCTACTAACGATTGTCATTATGTATTCTTCTAAAATTACCTTCTGCTAGCACTTACTAACTCTTTTACTTATTATGGTTAACTCTGTAACTAACCAATTACCGTTGCTACATGTACACGAACTATGCTAAATTAATTGAATTAATACTCTGCTACTTTAATTTATCTTTTGGAATACTATGGTGCTCCTCGGTACGCATACATGCCACTCGGCACCCACACCACCAAATGGTGCCGCTCGACACACCCTTTGTGACAATCGGCACAACCGAATTACCCGTGCCCCTCGTCGCACTAACCGTGCCTCTTGGCACTCCATTTTTCCTATTTTCGATCAACACACATACCATGCCCCTCGACATAGCATGCTTTCACACAGCCTCTTCACAGACTCTAGACTGTTACTGATACCAACACAAAATTCTCCAAATTTTCCTTCGATTATCAGTATTTTCACAACAATGTGATACAACGCAGTATGCAACAAAAAAGATCAATAAAAGAAACAATTGTCAATAAATATATTTCATTGATTGTACAGGATAACTATGCAGACATTTTCAGAAGTAACCACAACATAGTAACAAACAAATTCAAACATAGCTACGCAGATTATACGCGCAAAGCAACAATTCTACACAACCCAATCCCTACGTAGCATTCATCATAACCCCCATTATAGAGTCAGAACCCCACCCTTACCTTGGATTAAAGGCCGCTCTAAAATTTCCGATCAAACCTAGCTTTGCCTTTTTTCCTTTTCCTCTTCTCGGTAACTTCTCACGTACAACACTTTTTCTACTCTTTCTCTTAACCCTTTTTAATTTACCTAATTTATATTATTTAACTTAACCTAATAATATTATTATTTCTATTGGGCCTAATTTTCACACCCCCTTAATACTACGTCTATCACCAAAACAAGCCCAGCAACTAATATTATTAATATTCTACAATTCTAATATTATTACTAATATTATTAATCAACTAATTTAACCGACTAATAACAACACCACAACTTATGTCAACAACTTACAACATAACACAACATGTCAACGATTTCAACAAATAATTAGAAATTAATCGAAAATATCTAATTAAACAATTAATTAAACCAATTGGGCGTTACACAACCTAAAAACTCATTCTCCAGCCACTCTCAACAAATTTCACGCATCTATTCGCCATCCTGACATTCTCAGAAGCAGATCCAGTCCAAAAACACTTCCAATCGTGCCTAGAAGAAGCCTAGCCACGATTCACCAATTGGTAAAATTTCTTGCATTAGAAATCTTAAAATCATGCGTTATTTACTAATGTCTTGTGGTTAGAATTTCTCAGGATGATGATTAGGGTTGGAACAAGGCTTTACATGCTAGCCTAGACGCGAACATGGCTACCTTCTATTTTAACCGTGTTTGTTTGCATTTTCATCATAACTCTATTTACAGTTTGTTTCAGGTCAAGATAACCCCACTATTGGATCCACAATACCTGAATTATGGGGGTAGCATATGTTTCTATTTTTAATTTTGACATTTTCGCAGGTTTTGAGATTTTGGTTCGCCAGAGAAGACGACCGGAGCTGGGGCTCTGGCGCTTCTCCGACTGTTAGAAGCATTTTTCATATTTATTTTTTTGTTTGATTTATCCTACTAGATGTAGTGGTCGCCCCAGCGATAAGTGTGTGTGTGTGTGTGTGTGTGTGTGTGTGTGTGTGTGTGTGTGTGTGTGTGTGTGTGTAAAGGTATTAGGGCGCCAGGGCATGGGTTTGATCCCTACCCCTGGTGTAATACGGCGGGAGAACTGACTTTTTGGTTTTTCATTTTATCGCAAATATTGCGGATAGCAAGAGTTGCTGTCGTACCCTAAATTTTCCCTACCTTTATTTTCAAGATTAAAAATAGAAGACCTTTTAATTAAGGATGGTACAGCAATATCTGATGGTCTATTCTTAAATTTAAGTCTACTAGGGGGTGTATTTTAATTCAGGAAAGTAGGGCATTCTAAATCAGAAAGTCTCATGTATCTGTAGGCCCATTTATGAAGCATGTTGGCTAATGGGCCATGCAATTCGAAAATGAAAAATTATTCAAATAATTATTAAGTTCTAAATTCTTAAAGCCAACTTAATTTTAAGTTGTTATTAGTTGAAATTAAATTTATTAAAGTCATTAAGAGATTATTGTTGTTAGTAAAAGAGGTGTGCTTCTCAAATTAACTAATCCCATTAAAGTCATTTTAAATTAGCCCATTTGTCTTTGTTTTGCTGTTTTATTTTAGAAAAGAATGATAAAAACATTTTCTGTTATTATAGTGAATTTACTAAAATAAAAAAATCTTTTATAAAATTATATAAATACTTGGTTATTAAACATTTTTTATTAAGAGTTTTATTTTAAAAAGAAATTGGCTGGACCAATTTGTTAAAGCCAATTAGGCCTCAATTAACGTTTTTATTTATTGGTTTTTATTTTAAAACAAAACGTTATTATTGAAACAATTTTTTGTTTATTAGATATTGAGTTTTAAAATAACTTATTAAAATTTATTTGGAAATCTGTTTTGAGGGGCCATGTATTGGGCCCGGTTTGTATCAAAAGAAAAGGTGTCTAAATTGTTGTTGGGCTGAGAAGGAATGTTGGCCCAATTTCAAAATGCATTGCTAGATAAAATAAATTCATGTTTTTAGTGCATGCCCAAATATTAAACTAACATACATTGTGCGAATCATATCCAAAATTATGCACGTTTTCTCCATTTACCAGTACTGTGAAAATCAAATTAAACTAAATCAAATCTAAAACCTAAATTTGTTAAAAAAATCAAATCTACATCATTCAATCAAATATACAAATCAGTAAATCAAGCCAGATCTGTAACAAAACGAATTTAAAAATCTCTATCACATTACATAGTCCATATTACAAAATCAATTATATAGATTCAAATCCCTAAATTTGTTCTAAAAAATCCTAAATCAAAGATAACTAGTTGTAACAACAATTGAATCGTAACCCTATAAATATAGAATAAAAATACAGTACGAAAAGGGAGGAGGCACTTCGAAGACAGTAGAAAAAGAAGGGAGAATTCAGATACAGAAAGAAGAGAAAATCGCGAGGCTTGAAGAAGAACTATAATACCATTGAAGAAGAACAAGCGGCGATTGGGGTTTCGATATCTGAAACCCTAACCTCTAGCCCAGTAACCGTGTGAACATCTTCACTGCTACTCTGCTCGCAACCACCACCTTCAACGTCTGTAAATGAAGAAGAAGGAAAGGGATTACTTCGAAAGAGGACCAGAAACTTAAGAACAGAAATCAATATCGCGAAGGGGTAACTGAACTCAGCTCTCTTTTATTCTTGTATTTGGGTTTTGGTGGTTAGGTTGTGATAGAGGGTTGCGTTTTAGGGGAGGCACCGCCGCGGAGGGGGGTTTGAGTTTAGGGTTAGAAAGGGTTGTGGGTAAGAGAAGAAGGAGGTAATGGGTTTGCTGTGAAAATGAAAATGAATAATGAAATTGGAAAAAACATGTATATGCATTTTAAATCCAGTATGCGTGCGTCTACCATAGTCATCATGCACCTCTCCATTATTGTCTGTTAGATTCTTATTGAACGGCTGTGAGGCTAAGTTCACTGAAAGCACCATACACCAGCATACACCTAATCAGCCAGGCCCCCTTCCAAATCATATTGTGGGCTAAGCCCAATAGCTTCTCACACACCTTTTTTTCTAATTACTAAAACAACGCCATTAGTTTACCCCTCAGTCTTACTGGGTCTAAATTGAATTCAGGCCCTGATTTTTACACCCTTACTCTTTTGCTAGCATAACTAAAAACGACACCCCCTACCTATAATTAATCTTCTATTTTTTAATAATTCATATTTTTTTCTTCCATTTTTTATATATATTATTTTATTTCTTTTATTTATAATTATTGTTATTCTTTTTGCTATTTATTTACAATAATTATTATTAGTATTAATATTCATTATTATTATTATTATTATTATCATCATAAATAAATTATATTTATTCAAAACTCATGCATAAAATGTTTTACATATTTGCATTAAAATATTTTTAATCATGCATTAATTAATTTTTTGCAATTAATATGATTAAAAAATACTAACAAATCTCAAACTATTTTTTCGTGAACAAACTAATCTAAACAACTGTCTTTTTGCAAAAGGGTTTCAAACGGATTTTGAATAATCGTGCATTTAGCCAAAATCTCCACAATCACTACTCCCGGTCAAATGTGAGGCGATTCAAAATACATTTGTGACCCTTAAAAAACACCAAACCCGTACGAACTACGAATTGGGACTCTGATTCCTCATAAGAGGATACGTAGGCATACGATCAAAAATCATGGCGAGTTCCCCTAAAAAAATTTAAAACCCTGTTTAACCCGAATTTAAACCTAAAACCTAGTATCCTTGTGAACAATATAGATGAGAGGTTCATAACACCTTCCTTTCGTCTAATGAAGTCCGAAACATGGAATCTCTGTCTGCGAATTCGGGTTTCCTATTAGATGCCTTTCCTTAGGATAAAAACTAATAGTGGCGACTCTTGATTTAAAAACAAGTTGCAACAGCTGGCGAAACCGCTGGGGACCTCAACTTTAAGTTTTAGGTTTTATTTTGGGTTTTACTTGTATTTATTTATTTGCTTCATTTTGTTATTTATTACATTTATCTATTGCATTTATTTATTTTCTATTTTTGTCATTATTATATTTACTGCGTGGTGGGACTTTTATCTCAAAAATATTCTCAATTAACCCTTAGAAAGAAGGTTCGTCTATTAACTTAGGGGATACATCATCCCTGCGAGTTTATATGATGACTTCGCCTAGAGTCGGTGGACATCCGAAAAAGGAATACTTATCGAGAGATATCCTCTTGATGAGTAGGACTTTGGAAGGCCACCCATGACTCTTTGTAACGACCTTAACCCAAAATCTCATGACGAGACCTTTCACGACTTTGAGACGAAAGTCTCAGTCTGTAAAGAGGCTCCACCTAAAGGAGGCCCTTGTGCTTTTTCCCTCTGGTGTTATTCATGATACCCTTAGGGAAGCCACCTTTTGGGAGGGTATATTGACCATAGGTCAAGATTAAGAAGCCTACCTTATGAGTGTACTTATCACAAAACCCCGTCACTAAACCATACATGCCTACCTTATAAGGGTACTTATCACAAAATCTTGTCACTCAGCCATACGTCCATGCATTCATATATTTCATATATTCATCATTTGTTTCTTTTATTTGTCTTATTCACAGGGTACAAAACAAAATATAATAGTAAAATCAAGATCTCGGTGACTGTCTTAAAAAGGGATACCAAAGGAAACAACTTGTCCGCGTCAATACGCCAAACATGTCTGAAATCAAAGCCACAAAAGGGAAATAATGTACTGAAGACTTTATCAAGCTTTGTCAAGCAAAAGTGGATGGTTTCAAGAGCAGACATCCGCAGGCGCACCTAGAAGACTTATTTCCCTTTGCTTAATTTCATGCAAACAAGTTTTGGTTTAAGATTGTAATATTCTTCAATATCTGGATTATTTTACCTTCAATAAATACATTTTGTTTCCACGTCTCGTATTCGTATCTATTTTTTAAGCTGGACACCGAATAATAAGAAGTAAAAGATAAATATATACCCAAGTGAATAAGGCATTTAACCTCTTTCATATTCATACATATTCATTCGCATGCATGCATTCATAAAACCTGCGTATCATATCAAAGCTCATATTTTCAAAATCTCTCCAGTTAAACCATTGGTAGAAGAAGATCTCCACCTCCTTGGCATCCATATCAAACAAGGGCCTACCAACAAACAACAATGGAGCAAATCGAGGAAACTCAGGCGGCATTCAAAGAGGATCTCAACCAAGTAAAGGGTTATGTAATTTCAATCAAAGGAGATCTGAGTCAAGTTCTCCTAGCTTTGAAGAACATCATTGACAGGAAGGACCAGATTCCCAGGGTAGCTTTCAAAGAAGTAGCCCAAACGATTGGTGCATCAAGCGGTCACCAACTAAGAAAAGAGCCATAAGTAGGACTCCAAAAGTCTGTCATGGCCCAACAAGAGACTAGAGAAGCTGAAACTGAAGAGTTTATCCCACTGCCATCTAAAGCAGGGGCATCTCATACCCTACAAATTTTGATCAATAATGCAGACAACTACTTGGACCTGCAATACGGAGACCACGACCCAGAGGATGCCAACCAGACATCCTTAATGATGACCGGTACTCGTGCTATTGATAATCCACTGGTAATGAATAAGTATAAAGCTCTGTAGGAAAGGTTAAAAGTTGTAGAGGGTTTTGATGCCTTCGAAGTAGACGCTCTCGGAACGGGCTTAGCTCCTGATGTGGTAATTCTGCCAAAGTTCAAAGTGCCTGATTTTGGGAAATACAAGGGACTCACCTGTCCAAAAAATCATTTGCGTATGTATTGCAGGAAAATTCATGCCCAAGCCCATGATCAAAAGTTGATGATTCACTGTTTTCAAGATAGCCTGAGTGGGGCATCTTTAGACTGGTATATGCAATTGGAGCGAACACAAAGTCGAACCTGGGAAAATCTTGCTAATGCTTTCTTAAAGCATTACAAAGATAACCTGGACATGGCGCCTACCCGTATACAGCTCCAGAATATGTCCCTGAAGAAACAAGAGTCCTTCAAAGAGTATGCCCAGAGATGGAGGGAGATGGCATCCCATTTGCAACCACCACTGTTAGAGAAGGAATTAGTAGACATGTTCATGGGAACTTTGCAAGGGTTGTATTATGAGAAGATGGTTGGAAGTATCTCTTCGGGGTTCTCAGATCTAGTGACTATCGTAGAAAGAATCGATACTGGAATAAAGAGTGGGAAAATACCAGGGGGACCATCAAATGCCCCCTACAATTCAAGAAGGCCTACTTCAAACTTCCCCAAAGTAAAAGATGGAGAAATTAATGTTGTAGCATCACAACCAAGGGCAAAATAACCATTAATGATCCCGCAAGGACAACAGCAAGGTAGAAGGCCACCAAGAAACTTTGATCCACTCCCCATGCCTCCTATCCAGTTATTACAACACTTGGTTAAGGCATCCTTGGTGGAACTCAAGCCTCTAGCTCCTCTAGTCAGACCACTCCCGCGAAGTTACAATGCCGACTCCATATATGAATACCATGATAACTCTTCGAGGCACACCATAGAACAATGTTGGGCATTTAAACATAAAGTTCAAGATTTGTTAGAATCTCAAGACGTCACTTTTGAGAAGCTTAACATCAAATAAAACCATATGCCTCTGCATGGCAGGCTAACAACAAATGCGATTGAAGTAGTCACTGACTTTGGGGAAACCAGACATGCAACGACCCCAATAAACTTGTTGAAGGAATATTTATTCGAATGTGGGTTCCAGTTGGAACATAATGAAGCCTTTGAAAGAACGCTACAAAAGCTAGTGGACCAGGGGATAGTCCAATTCTGACCATACCCTGAAGGAAAATACATAGCCACTCTGAAAGGTAAAACACGGTTTCCTCCGATCGAAGAGACCTTTGTAAACAAAGGAACAGAGCATGGTGTACATGTGGCGATGATATCCAACAAAGTCAACACCAAAAATGCAACTGATTACATCCGAGAATACGCCCCAGGAGAAGAACTCAAAAGTTGGACTACTGTGGTGATTCCCGAGATCTTTTTCTTTCCTAAGTAATTTTCTGTGTTTTAAAAAGAACCTATGTCAAGCCCGAGGCATAGGGGTTGCTTGTAAGGGTCCCCCCGTTTTGTTTCAGACAATATTTGCAATTAATAAAAGTTATATTTTGTTTTCAATTAAGATCCCTATCTTTCTCTTGCATTTATATCTTAAAAAATGGAAATACTTTCTTTGCATATGCATTTTCACATACTAAACTCTGCACCAAAACATGATAAAGGTGCATATCCATGCCTAAAACCACCGATAATGTTACTGTTGCGACCCGATATAATTTTGATGCTCCCATCAACAAAGCTAAAGAGGAAGGTGATGAAGATCTTTAACTCTCTAAGGAAATGGAAAGGGAAATAGAGCGAAAGGCTGATAACATACAACCATATCAAGAGGCTATTGAAACCATTAATCTAGGCACAGAGGAAGATTTGAAAGAAATTAAGCTAGAGGCAATGTTAGAGCAGAGCGTCCAAGAAAGGCCGATCAACTATTATCTAGCTAACCAAACACTGCCAGAATATCAACATATGAAGTTCGACTTTCTAGACGAAAATGTCATGGCTATGGATAACTATGAAATGACAGGACCTAACAAAGGACCTGAGCCAGGGGCACGTTGGACACTCATGATTCGTCAGGGCTTCAAAAGCACTGGGGCACGGTATAGGGGCAGTTTTGACTTCTCCAAAAGAATTATCACAAGCCCTATACTACAAGATTGTGTTTCTATTGCACCAGCAACATCGCTGAATACGAATCCTGTATACTAGAACTGGAAGCTGCCATTGATATGAGAATCAAATACCTCGAATTATTTGGGGACCCCGCACTAGTCATATACCAAGTCAATGGAGAATGAGATACTAAACATCCAACACTAATTCCATATTGGGATCATGTTTTAAAGTTGGCTGCGGAATTCACAGAGATCACTTTCAATCACATCCCACGAGAAGAAAATCTAATGACAGACACTTTGGTAACTCTCTCAGCTATGTTCAAAGTAACTTGGCCAAACCACGAACCACGCATCACAATCAGACACTTTGAAGAGCTCGCACACTGCCTTGCTATTAAAGAAGGACCGGATAACAAGCCTTGGTTTTATGACATCAAGAAGTACCTCGAAAGGCAAGAATATCCAAAAAATGTGTTTAGAATCGACAAACGAACTCTACGAAAGGTAGCCTTGAAATTCTCATTAAAGAGAAATGCTTGACAGCTCTATATCACAGTCAATTGCACCAGAAGCGGGTGAAAAAGAGCCTTTGACAAGAAAGTCCGTCCTCGAACATTCAAAGAAGGGGATTTAGTGCTCAAGAAGATTCTGCTACCTCGCCTCGATTCATGTGGTAAGTGCACACCCAACTACGAAGGTCCCGACATAGTCAAAATGGAATTCTTCGGTGGTGGTCTCATCCTCACAACAATGGATGGGGAAGAACTACCGCATCCGGAAAATTTAGACGCAGTCAATAAATACTATGTATAAAAATCTCGCTAAGCTTGAACCCTAAACGGGCGACTTAGGCAAAAAGGAGCATCCCGGTGGATCGAAAACCCTAAATGGCGATCCAGGCAAAAATTAGGGGCATATAACCAAAAAAAATTATCCCGGTGGATTGAAAACCCGAAAGGGCGATCCATGAAAAAATTAAGGATCATTCAAAAAGAAATAAAGAAAAAAATGATTGTGATCTAAGAACTACGACTACGAACCATGAAGGGAGAGATGGGTCTAAATCATACGACTCAAAAGCAAAGGAGACAGGAGTTATTAAGAGGATATTAGGGAAACCGCAATAATAATTATCATTTTCATTGCCATTTACAGTTTTAAAAAATTTCTGTAAATACTTCTTTCAAGGAATTACATCCTATACATTCGCCTATCCAGAGGCATATTAACAAAGCATTTACTTTTCATCTTTAAAATTGTGTTTTCTTTTTCTCAGACTTGTTTACAAAATACTACGCTCATTTCTTATGAATATTGTTTCGAAATCATTTCGGGGAAATTGACAAATAAAAGCATTTAATAAAACATTGAAAAATTATTTCGGTTAGAAAAACATCAAAAGAAAATCCACGTCTACATCCAATACATACGTCTACGCCTATGCCTCCGCCTACAACACAAAAGTCTATACACATGTCTACTCACACGTATACGCCTGCAACACAAATTTTATGCATACGTTTACACCTACGCTTGCGCTTACAATATAAAAAAACAATGTTCAAAATCTTGCTAACACTTTTTCACTGCGTTCAAGTCAAATTCAACGATGCCACGAAAATACAACATACAACGCCAGGGGTTGGTAATTCAAAAGAAATGGTTTAAAAGAGAGAATTCCATAAATAGTCTTCATAACATTTAAAGGCATACACATGTTTTACACACACTTTGCACACATTTACATATACAAACATTCAATACACATACATTCAGGGTTCCAAATCAATACGAACATTCAATACACATACACTCAGGGTTCCATATCAATATCAGACATTCAACATACACTCAGGGCTCCATATCAATGTCATACGTTCAACACACATACACTTAGGGTTCCATCTCAATATCAGACATCATACGCATGTATCATACAACAAACAAACAATCTCGCCTTCGATTTAGCTATCTAAGGGTCAATCATAAAAACATTTCTCCTACAATTCAACCCGTTACCTAAGTCTCCATGTCGTGACGTTTTCATCCCATCACCTAAGACTCCACGCAGTGATGTTTTCCCTCTACAACATAGTGTATTATGTAAGTCTCCATGCAGTAATGTACGAAGCTCGGTACATTGCCTAAGACTCCACGCAGCAGTGTATTCTCCTCATTTAACCCACTGCCTAAGACATCGTGCAGCAGTGCAGTTCCTTGTTCTGTAATAAAAACCATTGCCTAAGACATCGTGTAGCAATGTATTTCTTTATTATGTAACACAAATCATCGCCTAAGACGACATGCAACAATGTTCGAAAACAAAAACTAGCCTATCTCCTAAGATGACATGCAGCAATTCGCGAACTTAACCCACTGCCTAAGACGCTGTACATCAGTGTGGTTCCTTATTCCGTAATAAAGACCATTGCCTAAGATGTCGTGCATCAGTGTGTTTCTTTATTCCGCAATACAGACCATCGCCTAAGACCATATGCAGCGATGTTCGAAAACCAAATTTAGCTTATCGCATAAGATGACATGCAGCGATTCACAAATCTAACCCACTGCCTAAGTCATCGTGCAGCAGTGTGGTTCCTTGTTCTATAATAAAAACCATTGCCTAAGACGTCATTCAACAATATGTTTCTTTATTCTGCAACACAGACCATTACCTAAGACGACATGCAGCGATGCTCAAAACCAAAACTAGCCTATTGCCTAAGACAACATGCAGCGATTCGCGAACCTAACCCTCTGCCTAAGAAATCGTGCAGCAGTGTGGTTCCTTGTTCTGTAATAAAGACCATTGCCTAATATGTCGTGCAGCAGTGTGTTTCTTTATTTTTCAACACGGACCATCGCCTAAGACGACATGCATCGATGCTCGAAAACCAAAACCTTGCTTATCGCCTAAGACATCATGCAACGATTCGTGAACATAACTCATGGCCTCAGTCTCCAAATAGCCAAGCATCATCAATTGTTGTTTTATTTATCCCTCAAATGGATGTATAAGCAAAATCAAACCAAGACATATAAGATTGATCTCAAGCTCAAGACCATCTGCCTCATCATCAAACCCCGGTAAGCGATATATCATCAGCTTCACCTGTTTCCTCAAGACTCTTAAGAGTATGCTATATCAACGTAACCTTATGTTTGTCGGACAAATTTTGGGGTATTCCAATTATTCAATAAACTCCCAATCAGAATGCACAAGACTCGCGTTTTCTCACGCTATTCGACTGGAAGATAATTGAATAGGGGCAGTTGTCGTACCCTAAATTTTCCCTACCTTTATTTTCAAGATTAAAAATAGAAGACCTTTTAATTATGGATGGTACAACAATATTTGATGGTCCATTCTTAAATTTAAGTCGACTAGGGTGTGTGTTTTAATTTAGGAAAGTGGGGCTTTCGAAATCAGAAAGACCCATATATCTGCAGGCTTATTTACGAAACATGTTGGCCAATGGCCCATGCGATTCGAAAATGAAAATTTATTCAAATAACTATTAAGTCCATAATTCTTAAAGCCAACTTAAATTTAAGTTGTTATTAGTTGAAATTAAGTTTATTAAAGTCATTTAGAGATTATTGATGTTAGTAAAAGGGGTGTGCTTATCAAAATAACTAAGCCCATTAAAGTCCTTTTAAATTAACCTGTTTGTCTTTGTTTTACTGTTTTATTCTAGAAAAGATTGATAAAAACATTTTATGTTATTATAGTGAATTTACTAAAATAAAAAAATATCTTTTAGAAAGTTATATAAATACTTGGTTATAAAACATTTTTTATTAAGAGTTTTATTTTAAAAAGAAATTGGCTGGATCAATTTGTTAAAGCCAATAGGCCCCAATTAACGTTTTTATTTACTGGTCTTTATTTTAAAATAAAATGTTATTATTGAAACAATTTTTTGTTTATTAGATATTGAGTTTTAAAATAACTTATTAACAGTTATTTGGAAATCTGTTTTGAGGGGCAATGTATTGAGCCCGGTTTGTATCAAAAGAAAAGGTGTGTAAATTATTGTTGGGCTGAGAAGGAATGTTGGCCCAATTTCAAAACGCATTGCTGGATAAAATAAATTCAGATTTTTAGCGCAGGCCCAAATATTGAACTAACATACACTGTGCGAATCATATCCAAAATTATGCACGTTTTTCTCCATTCACCAATACTGTAGAAATCAAATTAAACTAAATCAAATCTAAAACCTAAATTTGTTACAAAATCAAATCTATAACATTCAATCAAATATACGAATCAGTAAATCAGGCCAGATCTGTAACAGAACAAATTTAAAAATATTTATCACATTACATAGTTAATATTACAAAATCAATTATACAGATTCAAATCCCTAAATTTATTCTAAAATAATCCTAAATCAAAGCTAACTAGTTGTAACAAAAATTGAATCGTAACCCTATAAATACAAAACAAAAATACAGTATGAAAAGGGAGGAGGAACTTTGAAGACAGTAGAAAAAGAAGGGAGGATTTGGATACATAAAGAAGATAAAACCGTGAGGCTTGAAGAAGAACCGTAATACCGTTGAAGAAGAATAAGCAGCGATTGGGGTTTCAATAATCGAAACCCTAACCGCTAGCCCAAAAAACCGTGTGAACGTCACCGCCGCTACTCGGCTCGCAAGCACCACCTCCAACGTCTGTAAATCAAGAAGGAAAGGGATTAGTTTGAAAGCAGACCAGAAACTCAAGAACAGAAATCAATATCGCGAAGGGGTAACTGAACTCATCTCTCTTTTATTCTTGTATTTCGGTTTTGGTGGTTATGTTGTGATAGAGGATTGCGTTTTAGGGGAGGCGCCACCGTGGAGGGGGTTTGAGTTTAAGGTTAGAAAGGGTCGTGGGTAAGAGAAGAAGGAGGTAATAGGTTTGCTGTAAAAATGAAAATGAATAATAAAATTGACAAAACACTTATATGCAGTTACAATCCAGTATGCGTGCGTCTACCATATTCATCATGCACCTCTTGGTTACTGTTTGTTAGATCCTTATTGAATGGACGTGAGGCCAAGTTCACTGCAAGCACCATACACCAACATACACTTAATCAGCTTGACCCCTTCTAAATCGTATAGTAGGCTAATCCCAATAGCTTCGCACACACCCTTTTTTCTAATTACTAAAACAACGCCATTAGTTTACCCCTCAGTCTTAGTTGGCCTAAATTGAATTTAGTTCCTGATGTTTACACCCTTATTATTTTGCTAGCATAACTAAAAACGAAACCCCTGCCTAATTAATTAATCTTCTATTTTTTAATAATTCATTTTTTCTTCTATTTTTCATATATATTATTTTATTTCTTTTATTTATAATTATTGTTATTCTTTTTGCTATTTTTTTACAATAATTATTATTAGTATTAATATTAATTATTATTATCATAAATAAATTATATTTATTCAAAACTCATGCATAAAATATTTTTATATATTTTTCCTTAAAATATTTTTAGTTATGCATTAATTATGTTTTTGCAATTAATATGATTAAAAAATACTAACAAATCTTAAACTATTTTTTCGCGAACAAACTAATCTAAACAAATGTTTTTTTGCAAAAGGGTTTCAAACGGATTTTGACTAATCGCGCATTTAGCCAAAATCTTCACAATCACTACTCCTGATCAAATGCGAGGCGATTCAAAATACATTTGCGACCCTTAAAAAACACCAAACCCGTACGAACTACGAATTGGGACTCTGATTCCTCATAAGAGGATACGTAGGCATACGATCAAAAATCGTGGCGAGTTCCCCTTTAAAAATTTAAAACCCTGTTTAACCCGAAATTTAAACCTAAAACCTAGTATCCTTGTGAACAAGGTAGATGAAAGGTGCCTAACACCTTCCTTTCGTCTAATGAAGTCCGAAACCTGGAATCTTTGTCTGCAAATTAGGGTTTCCTATTAGATGCCTTTCCTTAGGATAAAAACTAATAGTGGCGACTCTTGATTTAAAAACCAGTCGCAACAGTTGCCACTGAATTTTCTTTTATCCAATAAAGGAAATGATGAAAAGAACAGGAAATACCTTTTGAGAATTTTTCTGAGTAAGGGGGGGTAGGCTATGAAAAGGGAAGGTGTTAGCACCCTTTTCATCCGTAGTTATGTACGGGCTCTTAATCTCTAGATCACTTTTGAAAATGCTTTGTGCTTGTGTGTTTGAAATAATATTTTAAAAAGAGGCCTAAGATCGGCAAACTTTGTAATGATTCTCATATCATTGAGAATGCATACAAAGTGTTAGTCTTTGAAAATATTTTAGCAAAAGAGAGTGTATGTGTGAGAAATTGTTTTATTTGTGAAAAAGCGACTAAGAGCTATTTACCTACTCAAAAAGTCTCTGTTCTTTTCCTACTCTCCTTTAGATAGTGATACCCTACCATTAGTTAGTAGGAAGCCCTATCATTGGAAGTTTCGAGGGACAGACGCGGGTCATCGTACAGTCACAAAGGCAATTCGTAGGACGCTTTAGCAATTATCATAAGTTATTAAGATCGTTTACCGAGGAAGCATCAAAGGGTCATCGAGGGACTACGATCTTTTAACCAAAGGATCTTTGCTAAAGCATCCTACATTCGAGAGACATGACTGTTTAAATCTGAGGCAACAAGTGAGGATCACCCTAGAGGTGCGCGTGCGTGAAGTGTCTTAATTTCAAGTATTTGTCTTGAGATTAGGTTTTCTAACGTTTGTTTTTTATGTCTTGCCATGCCCACCTAATTAATCTAGCAGTTAAATATATACAAGTGCGGAAAAAATGCGGGAAATAATCTATGTTATTACATCGCTTCGGGGATGGGGAGTACAAACCATAAATTGGGGAGGAAAGCAATAAACCCTAATTATCTATTACAAACTTTCAAGCAATTACAATATTGGAAAATAATGCGAGAAAGTAAATGAGCGCGCAGAGATTGAAAACGGAAAAGATGTTAAAAAAACCCTAAAATATTTCTAAGCATTTAAGAAAATGTTTTTGATGTTTTTTTTTTTGTTTAGAAAAATATTTGAAGTGTGAAATAATAATTAAACCTAATTCTAATTAATTTACTAATTAATTACTTAAAATAAAACTAGGTGTGATTAAATTAATTAATTCCTATTTATAAAAATTAAATTTATTAATTAAAAAAAACCTAAATCTAATTTTTTTTTAATGATTTTATGATTTTTATGATTAAAAAAATAAGAATGATAAAAAAAAGAAAACAATTAAATTAAAACAAAAAAGAAATTCAATAGGCTTGCGTTGTAAAAGAAATTGGGGGGTGTGAGAAAAGCAACAGATCCTAGGCCCATAAGCACTGGCCCAGCTGCCTGTGTGATCCAGTAAGACTGATCTCATGAGGTACACCATGGGGTTTGGTCTGCATCCATTAGATCTGGATCTGATGGTGATGATTGAGGAGGGGTATGGCATGCACGTGTTGACTGATTGCACTGGACCTGTGAGAAATAAAACATGAAAAAGTAAAAAATGTCCCACGCTTGGATCGAACCCGGGATCAGGGATATGTATGACTTAAGAGCAAGTGTGCTGCCACTGGGGTGGCTATACATCCGGTATTATGAATCAAATGAAACAAATATAATGTAAAATAAGTGCTAATATCAGCAAGCGAAATACACGTGTGCATAAGTGGGCCCCTGAGATTTGAATGGACCAACCATAATGCTCCAACATGCCATGCAGTCAGTCAACATTGTCAAACCACCGTCCATGGTGGTTTCCATCTTCTTCTCTAGCGAGAAGAATTTTGAAAACCTGTAAAAATGCAAAATCAAAGCACGCAAGGTATCCTACTTCCCTTAAAATTTCCTCCTGAATTAGAATATGGAATCCGTTTAGGCTAAAAAACCCTGTATCATGAAACCCGAAGCTTAAAAAGCTCCATGCCCTAATTATGGTGTGATGTTATTTCTACATCAACACTTGCATGTAACACGTTAGAAAAATTCATAAAATGTATGTGAATGAAACATGTATGTTCATAATGATTTAAACCGTGATAAACCTTGAGAACCAAAACTTACCAACTTACCAATCGAAGTTAATGCAAGGGCAACTCCTGAGGTCGATTCACAACAGATAGAGATTGGTACTGATTCCTGGCAACTTCAGGAAGACAATGGAAGGCTTAAATTGGCTTGAGAACAATTGCGGAATAGGGCTGGAACTAACTAAAATCTTTCGAAATTTTGGAGAATTTTAGAGGCTTTACTAGGTAGTCTATTCGTGTCCCTTGTGATATGACTTGCTTGCACATATATAAAGCAAGGAAATAACTCCAATAATATGGAAAGAATTAAGTCATCAAACCATGTTTAAATCAAGAATCAAACAAATTGAAAACATTCCTTTTTGAGCTATTCTTGCCTTCTTGAACCCTTGAACAATTTTGGCAAGTTCTTGCTAGGCTGTCACGAGTTGCATGGGCTTGTATATGATTGAAACCAAAAGGCCCAAGCCCTTGTATCATTATCTCATATTTATTTTGATTTTATTTGTATTTAAATTAAGAAAAGTAAAATAAAAGAAATAAAAATAATAAAAAATATGTGAAGGGATTTAGAGGTCCTCTAACACCTTATGAACATGTTTGAATATCAAAAGTTAGGCCTACTAGTTCAAAATTTCAAGTTTTCTCATTTTGCATTTCATGCATTTCTTCAAAATTTCCCAACTTGTGCAACTCATAACTTGATCAATTTTCATCTTTTGAAGGTGATCTTATACTTTTTGAAAAGATCAAGATGTCCTATACAATTTATCTTTGATCATTTTTTCATTTGAATACCCTATCTTGATGTAAGTTATCTTGACAAAAAGTGTCTTTTTGTTGACTTTTGAAAATGACCTATAATGTATTAGCTCATATCTTTCAAATGAAGCATTTTTTGGACTTCATCATAAATACAAAGTTGTAGTGAATTTAATTTCCTTCAAAATGGTATTTGTTTGAGGAAAATTTGATGAAGTATGTAAAGGTTATGCTTGGTCAAAGTTCAGTTGTCTTCTCCTAAAGAAACCCTAATTTGACAATATTTGACTTTTGATTATTTGAGGGATTTTCTTGAGGAATCATGATCGAACCTTGATAAAATGATGAATATCACTTCAAAGTGTTGATGTTAACCAAAAATCTTAAAGTTTGACTGTATGTTGGCCATAGTTGACTTTTTACCCAATACAATTGATTTTTAATCATCTGAGCCATTGACTGAGCAAGCTTGTGATGCAAGACTTGAAAGTTGACATGAACATTGTTGGAAATCTATGGAGAACCATGGAAATCATTTGATTCCTTTGTAAATCAAATTTAGTTGAGAAACTCAAAACCCTAGTTGTAGACCCTTGACTTAGGAGGAGCATCTTGATTGGTCAACCCTTGAGATTCTTGAACACTTTGAGAACCTTTATGATCATTTCTTTGAAGGAAAATGGGAGAGAAAACTTTGGGGTACAATAGCTGCCCCTATTCAATCTTCTTAAACCTGAAGAGTTAGATTGGCATGCTTTCCATTCGTGACTTAAAGGTAGAAGAGGATTGAACACTTAAGTGCCTAAAAATTTGACCTCGCCAGTGCGAGAAATAACATTAATGGATGATTGTACCAGAAATGGGCTTATAGATGTCGTTTGGAGAGGTGACGGAGATTCGTTGAGATGGGATTATAGATGCCATCCAAAGTAACCATTGACTTCAACTGGAAGAAGTATCAGAATACATTTACATTTGATTTAATCGAGCCAGAAGAGGTATATGCCTATTTTCAACTGGAAGAAGTGTAAGAATAAATCTACGCTTGATTTAATCTGAGCCAGAAGATGTCTACACTTGACTTTAACTGGAAGAAGTATCAGAATAAATCTATGGTCGATTTAATCTGAGCCAGAAAATGTCTATGAGCGTCTTCGACTGGAAGAAGTATCTGAATAAATCTAAGCTTGATCTATTCTAAGCCAGAAGATGTTTTTTTTCGACTTCAACATGGAGAAGTATCAGAATAGATCTATGTTCGATCTAATATGAGCCATAATATTCTTACATTCGTCTTTATTTGGAAGAAGTATCAGAACAAACATATGTTTGATTTAATTTGAGCCAGAAGATGTTTGCGCCTGTCTTTAACTGGAAGAAGTGTCATAATAAATCTACGCTCGATTTAATCTGAGCCAGAAAGATGTCTATGCTCGACTCTTAACTGGAAGAAGTATCATAATAAATCTATGCTCAATTTAATCTAAGCCAGAAAATGTCTATGATCGCCTTTGATTGGAAGAAGTATCAGAATAAATCTACGCTTGATTTATTCTTGAGCCAGAAGATGCTCACGACCATCTTCAACTGGAAGAAGTATCAGAATAAATCTAGGATCGATTTAAACTGAGCCAGAATATTTTTATGCTCGACCTTAACTCGAAGAAGTATCAGAATAAATATATGCTCGATTTAAACTAAGTAAGAAGATATTTGTGCTAGAATTTAACTAGAAGAAGTATTAGAATAAATCTATGCTTAATTTAATCTGAGCCAAAAAACATATACGACCGTCTTCAACTGGAAGAAGTATCAGAATAGATTTATGCTTGGTCTAATCTGAGCTAGAAGATATCCACGCTCGTCTTTATCTGGGAGAAGTATCAGAATAAATCTATGCTTGATTTAATCTGAGCTAGAAAATGTTTATCTTTGAAGATGACCCTCTGAGGAAATTGCTTAAGTAGCCATTTGTCAGATGTAGCCTTTGGGAAGACTGTCTGGTCATACAAGTAATTGATGATGTTTGTCTGTTAATTGATCTTTCCTGAAAAGGTAAAGAGTGAGTTGTATGCAATGTCATGATGTATGAAATGCATTGCGTAATGATTTTCTCAAAATAAATGAGACTATGCTATATACGTTTCGTATGCACATGTTATGATGTTTCTAAATGACGTATGAATGTGAAATGTTGTCGAAGTGTATTTGTAAACTTGGGTAACATCTTTGTCTGGGAAAAATAAATCCCTGACTATTGCTGGGGATGAAGAGTATGTAAGATGCAGTGGCAGGATCGACTGTTATATACTAGTTTTGCATTTTATGTTTGCAAATTTTGTGGTAAGAAAGAGTCGCACCGACTTTTCTTTTATCCAAATTAAGGAAAGGGTGAAAATAACAGAAAAAATACTTTTTCGAGATTATTCTGAGTAAGGGGGGTAGATTATGGAAAGGTAAGGTGTTATCACCCTTTCCATCCGTAGTTATCTACGGGCTCTTAGAGGTTTTCTCATTTTGAAATACCTTTGTGCTTTATGTGTTTGAAAATGTTTGGAAAATGCCTTAGTGCGGAGATTTGCTTTGCGTTTAACTCTTGTATTAGTCCTCAAGAGTGTTAACAAAGCAAATGTTTTTGAAAATTGTTTTTGAAAAGTAGTATTTGTGTAAGTGCAAAATGTTTTTTTTTAGAAAACTTCAAACATCTATCTACTTTGTACTCGAAAAGGTAGTTCTTTTCCTCCTATCCTTTAGACAGTTTTATGCTACTATTAGTGAGTAGGTAGCCCTATCATTGGATGTATATGGGACATTCTAAAGGGACGTTACAGTCACGAAGGCAACTTATGGAGACGCTTTAGCAATTTTGTTTAGGGACTAGATCAGTTCCCGAGAGGCGACATTAGGATCATCGAGGGACTATGATCTTTTGATTTTACAGGTCTTTGCTAAAGCTACCCCGTTTCGAGGGACATAACTGATTTACTTCTGAAGGCAACCAAAATGGGATACCCTAGAGGTGCATATGTGCAAGTGTGTTATGTTCAATTATTTTTGTCTTTTTGTTATGTTTGATTTCAGTCTTGCCATACATGCCTAGTTACTAGCAGTAATATTTTGCAGGAAATAAAGTGCGGAAGTATAAACCTACACTATTATATGGCTTCGGTGAGGGGGTATTTACAATATGCAAAACTGGGGGAAAGGTAAAATAAAGAAAGCTATAAAAAAAGTCATACTTAGTCTATTACATGCCAGTATACAATTATATTATTATAAAAAATGCGAAAACAAAATAATGTGCGCGAAATGAATATTATGTCTAAAAGAAACCTAGGGAATTGCTAAGTAAAAATATTTTTGATTGTTTTTGTTTATTTAGGAAAATACTAAATTAAATTAAACCTAAATTTAATTAATTAAAATAAAAGAAAGTTATTGATCAAAATTAAATTTTAAACACAAACCCAACATTTTTTTGTATTTGTTTTATTTAAGAAAGTAATTAAACCATCCTAAAATTTATTTATAAAAATAAAATTAATTAAGAAATAATCTATGTTTTTTTATTGTTTTTTTATTATGACATGAAAACTACTTAAAAATATAAAATTAAACCTAATTCTAATTTATTTTAAATTTGAAAAAAGGAAAATGTTAAAGTTAATTAATTAGTTAATTTCAGAAATTAATTTAATTAATTAAAAGAAAAAGCTAATCCTAATTTTTTGTAATTTTTAATTATTTATTGCTAATTAAATAAATAAATAAAAACAAACAAAACTAAAAGAAATAATAACAAACAAAACTAATAACTGGGCCTGGATGGTTAAAGAAAACATGGGAGTGTTGCTATTGAATTCGCTGGCCCAAGATGGGAGAAGCCCAGATTTGCTTCTGGACCCAATGTGGACAAATCTTGATGGTACATGGTGATCTGTGCACGTGACACCCTTGGATATAGATCAAGTAGGATCTGATGATTGTGATTTGGAGGCGTATGGTATGCTTCTGGCTGGGAAACGCATGTGATCTGCAGAGATATGTTAAGAAAATGAAAAATGTTGGACCTAGGACTCGAACCCAGGTCCTCTCCTCATACACACGCCTTGCTTGCCAACTGGGCCACTTGGTCATTCATACATATAATACAACAATAATATAATATACAAAAATATGTCTCTATCTGAAAATTTAAAAAAAATGTACGCTGGATTTGAATGAGCCAATGGGACAATGCCACTCTTCGTCTTCTTCACCCTCCGTCGTCTTAGGTATTGCAACCTATAGTGACAGTTTTCGTTTGTCACTATAGCACCTCCACTCAGAAAATCCACGATACGTAACATAAATTGAATGTGAGGCCATATATCAACTGGCCTCATCCTCTTGAGCATGATGGTGCCCTTAATTTCGTATAATTTTGCCTCTAGCTAGGGTTCCCCAAATTGGGAGCTTGGAACCTTAACAATGGTGGATTCTTATACATGCACTCAAACTCATAATAATACACCTAGAAACGTTCTATGCATCACCACGAATCAAAATATGCAAGTAAATTAAATTAATAATGAGTGAATGGAGGAAAACGAATTTGTAAAAATTAAGTTCAAACCGTGATTTATGGGGAGTGTTTCACGAAGCTACAAGCCCTGGAATTAGTTGGAATACCTTTAGTGACCTTCAAGGATTGTTTATTGATCTTCAATAGCCTTTAAATTTGCCTCAAACTCCAAAATCGATTGGAGTTTTTCTCTTAAAAATTTAAATATTGAACGTGGTCCCTGGCTGTTTTTTTTATGATGCTTGCAAACATGTTGCTTATATAGAGTATAAGGAAGGGACAAGAGAGCAAGGAATTAAACAGCCTTAATCATGTTCTTCAAGGCCATGAATAAAAATTTGTAACTTTGGCTAAAAACATGGAATCTTGTCCTTTTTTTTTTTGAAATTTGAATGTATCTAGACAATGGTGCACGAAATTATGGACTTCTAGGCTGTCCAAAAAATCATCCCAAAGCTCCAAACCCATCTCTAATTATTTTATACATTTTATTTTATATTTACTTGAAATAAATTAAAATAAATGTGTAAAAAATAAGTAAAAAATGTAAGGCATGGTAAGAGTGTTTTTGGAGGTCCTCTATAATCTTATAAAGATGTTTGAAATCCAAGAAGTTGAGCCCTTGCCTTAAAACATCAAATTTGCTCAATGTATAATTCTTGAAAATTCCCAAATTTTCCCAACTTGGGAAAGCCATAACTTGCTTAATTTTTATCTCATGATGATGATCTTGCACGTTTAGGAAATTCCAAGATGTCTAATTCAATCCATCTTTTGATTAATTTTTCATTTGAAGATTTTATCTTGATGTAAAAGGTCTTGGGAAAAAGTGGCTTTTGTTGACTTTCTGAAAATGACCTGTAATGTTTGAGCTTGTATCTTTCAAATGGTGGATTTCTTGGACTTGAGGGTTGAAGAGAAGTTGTAGGGAATGGTATTCTCTTTAATATGAGCTTTGGTTGCGGAAAATTGATGAAGTATGTGAAATTTATGCCTGGTCAAAGTTCAGTTGACTTTTCTTATAGAAACCCTAATTTAGCAACTTTTGACTTTTGATAAATTAGGAGAATTTATTGAGGAATCATGATCAACCCTTGATAAAATGATGGATATCACTTCAAAATGTTGGTGTTGACCAAAAATCTTTAAGTTTGACTATACATGGGCCACAATTGACTTTTGACCTAGTATAGTTAATTTCCAAGCATTTGAGCAATTAACTAGGCAAACTTGTAGTGAAAGGCATGAAACTTGTCATGGACAATCTTTAAGGCATATTAGGATAATTGAAAACATTTGTAACCTTTTGAGCTCACATATCTTGATGAGATATGAAACCCTAGTTAGAGGTTCATTGCTTAGGAGGAGAATTTGTCTGGTCAATTTTTGGTCAACCTTGAGCAATTGAGGATCTCTATGAGCATGCTTTGTGTAAAAATGGGAGGGATAACTTTGGGGTACAATAGTTTCCCCTGTTCAATCTTATTAAACCTTAGGATTTAAATTATCTTGTCTTCCTTTCGTGATCTGATGGTAGAAGATGATTGAACACTAAAGTGCCCAGAAATTTGCACTCTCATAAAGTAATACTGATGGTTGATGATGTCGGGAATGGGCTTACATATGCCATTTTGAGAAGATGAAAGAGAGTCATCGGAGATGGGCTTAAAGATGCAATCAAAAGTAGATGCTGATTTCATAAATGGTCCCTTTGGGGGTTCCTGTTCTTGCTGTCTGAGGAGGAGTCCACTGGGGAATGTGGGTTTCTTATGTTCTCCTGCTTGAGGAAAACTATGTGGGGAATAGAGTATAGGAACTTAAGTTGTCCATTACAATATTGGGGAAGCTATCTCTTGACTGGAGAGATGAAAGTTTGCTGCTTTCTGGTCGAAATCTAGGTTTCACCGTAACTTGCTGAGGATAACAAAAATTGACTGTTATCTGGTCATATTCAAGGCTTCACAGCAATCTACTGGGGAATATGAAATTAAACTATTATCTGGTCGTACCCCAGGCTTTACAGTAACTCAAATTGTTATCTGGTTGGAATCCAGGCTTTAGTGACTCGAATTGTTATTTGGTCGTGTCCAAGCTTCAGTGATTTGAAGAGATTAAGTTGTTATCTGGTCGGATCTATGCTTCAACTTGAATTTGAGGTACATTATTATCTGGCCGAGTCCAGGCTTCATAATAATTGACAGAGTAAACTGCTATCTGGTCGGACTCCAGGCTTCGCAGTAAATTGACATTGCACTGTTATCTGGTCGTACTCCAGGACTCGTAGTAATTGAAGAAGTGAACTACTATCTGGTCGGATTCTAGGATTCGTAGAAACTTAAATTGTTATCTGGTTGAAATCCAGGCTTCACAGTAGCTTGTTGTGGATAATGGAAGTAACTGTTACCTGAAGATGCATTATAAAGAGCTCGCGTGGGGCTGTTCCAGGATGAGTCCGTGTTAGTCTACACTTGGAGATACATGAGAAGGAACCCGTGTAAGATTGCTCTGCCGGGTAATCTAGATAGTTTTCCTGTCTGGTTTTAGGTGTTAATCTACAAATCAGCTATTCACAGATAGTTGTCTTGTCTAGATTTAGGTATTAATCTGGAGCTTAAAAGTTGTCGATTGCTGAGATAGTTGTCCTATCTGGTTTCAGGTATTAATATCTGACTAGAGAAAGAAAGATAGTTTTCCTGGCTTGTTACAGGTATTAATCTTTAATCTCCTCATGTAGATAGCTTTCCTGTCTTGTTACAAGTATTAATCTGGAGCTTGAAAGTTGTCGATCACTGATATAGTTGTCCTTTCTGGTTTCAGGTACTAATCTCTGACCCAAGAAATAAAGATGGTTTTCCCGTCTGGTTTCAGGTGTTAATCTTCAATCTCCTTATATAGATAGTTTTCTTGGCTTGTTACAGGTGTTAATTCTACAGTTGGTCATCCACAGATGGTTCTCCCGACTTGTTACAGGTGTTAATCTGGAACTTAAAAATTATCGGTCACTGAGATAGTTGTCCTGGCTTGTTACAGGTATTAATATGGAACTTGTTTTTCTGGTCACAAAAATAGTTTCCCCGTCTTGTTTCGGGCATTAATCTATGGCCTGCTATATTTGTTGGTAAACTCGTCTTGTTTCGGGAGTTCATACCACTTGGTCGTACAGATAGTTTCCCCGTCTGGCTTCGGGCATTAATCTTTGACCTGTTGTAAAAGTTGATAGTGTTTGTTTGTTTGCTAATTTAACCTGAAAAGGTAAAATCAATTTTATGCGATGTCATGATGTATGACCTGCATGATGCTCCCAAAATAAATGAGATTATGATATATGTATTTGTATGCATATGCCATGATGTATGAACATGTAATGTTGTTACGCAATATCTTTGTCTGGGAAAATAAATCCCTGACTGCTGCTGAAGAGCACCGGGAAGCTGAATCTCGGACTACTGTTGGTGAGTGAAGAAAGTGATTCTTCAATTTCCTCTGGGGATAGAGAATGGAGATAATTTTGTTGGAAATTCCATTTCTCTGTTGATGATCTTTGACTTCTGTTTGAGATTGATTTTTCCAAGGGAAAGAGTTCTGTTGGAAGGTTTCACCAATTTGGAGAAATAAACTCCACTGGGGGATGAACTTCCGTAGCTAGAGAAATAAACTCTACTGGGGAAAAGGTTTTATAAACTACTTGAGATTTATAAAACTTTTTTGTGGAAGGTGAACTCCACAAAATGCATGGGGATTTTGTTGAAATCCTATTGGGGAATCTTGAGAAGCTTGGTGACTTCACTGGGGAATTTTCCTCAGATGTTAAAGCAGTAGTTTGGAGATTATTGCTCGGCCAGGAATATGAGAAACTGGCACTTTTAGGCTGCATACTGAGAATATGGCATAAACGTTGTAGTAGGACATCTCTGCCTCTGTACTTGCTGGAGAAGGTATCTGTTGGGGAAAACATTTGGGGATTTTGTGGATGACCCATAGATATTGTCATGTTTCTTAAATTCATTAGTAATTGTCTTTATGTTTTTATGCGTGTGTTTGTAAGAAGTAATCATATTCAAATGCATATGTTCAAAAATAATCACTGGACGTTTCCACACACAAAACAGGAAAATAAAAAATAGAAGTTTGCAACTTTCAAAGGAATAGTTTTGTATTAATTTGAAATAAGCGCTTTTGTATAAGGAGACAGACATCCTAGTAAGTGAATGTCGTTGTGAGAATGGAAACTACACAAAAAGGGTATACAAAGAAAAACAGCTATGTGAAATAATCCCATTGGATTCCCATTCTGCTATTGCCTTTATTTCTTTGAGCGTCTCATCCCTTTCGCTGCTTGTCCGAAGCTGGTTGCATTGCTTAGTATCGCTCGAGCTTGATAGTTGATACTAAAGATTGGTTGTAAGGTGATTCAACGGGACATAGTTATACGCTTTAAATCCTTAACTTTTTCCTAGACCGCCCTTTCGGGTTTTCAGTCCACCGGGATACCCTTTTTTGCCCATCCGCCTTTTCAGGTTTTTGACTTGTCGGGTGTACAATTTTTTTTTTGTATATCCCTAATTTTTTCCCGAACCCTTTTGGTTCGCTGGGATACCCTTATTTTTTCCTAGGCCACTCGACCTAGCGGGTCTTTGTTTATGCGTAGTATCTTTTAACTATGTCCGCGTTTACCGGGTGAGGAAGGTCATCACCGTCCATAGTGGTTAGGATCATGGCTCCACCATAAAATATGTTCTTGATCACAAATGGCCCTTCGTATGTGGGATTCCATTTTCCCCTAGGATCACCCTGTGGTAGTATAATGCGCTTGATTACCAGGTCACCAGCCTGATATACCTGACGTCTGACCTTCTTGTTAAAAGCTTTGATCATACGTTTTTGGTACATCTGACCATGGCAGACAACTGTGAGCCTCTTCTCGTCGATCATGTTTAACTGGTCAAGTCGAGTCTGGATCCATTCATCTTTATTCAGCCCTGCATCCTTCATGATTCTCAGGGAAGGGATCTGGACTTCAATGGGCAGGACAGCTTCCATACCGTATACGAAGGAGAAAGGAGTTGCCCCTGCTGATGTGCGCATTGTGGTGTGGTAACCATGAAGAGAAAATGGTAACATATAATTCCAATCTTTATATGTCATTGTCATCTTCTTTATGATTCTCTTGATGTTTTTGTTAGCATCTTCCACAATGCCATTCATCTTCGGCCGGTAGGGAGAAGAGTTATAATGTTGAATCTTGAATTGCGTGCAAAGCTCGGTGATCATAGTGTTGTTGAGATATGTACCATTATCTGTAATGATTCTTTCTGAAATACCATACCAACAGATAATGTTATGTTGGATGAATCGGGCCACAATGTTCTTGGTAACAAAAGCGAATGAAGCTGCTTTGACCCACTTCATGAAGTAATCAATGGAAACAAGGATGAAGCGGTGCCCATTAGAAGTTATTGCCTAATTTCTCCAATCATATCGATGCCCCACATTGCAAATGGCCAAGGAGAAGTCAAGACGTTTAAAGGAACTGGAGGCACATGTATATTGTCAGCATAGATCTGACATTTGTGACAAGTCCGTGAATGTTGATAATAGTTTGCCTCCATGGTGGAACAGTAGTATCCTGCTCGTAGGATCTTTTTAGCCATTGAATGTCCACTGGAATGAGTGCCAAAGGTACCTTCGTTTAAGTCAGCCATAATCTTTCTGCCTCACTCTTGTCTACATACTGAAGCAAGGTAGAATCATGATTGCGCTTGTAGAGGATCCCGTTACTGAGGAAGAACTTAGCAGAGAACCTCCTTAGGAACTTCTTATCATTGACTGAAGCTCCCTCAGGATATTCTTGGGCTTCGAGATATCTTTTGACTTCATGGAACCAAGGCTTGTCCACTACTTCTTAAGTACCAATCTCGTGACAGTATGTTGGCTCCTCCATCCTCTCAATAGTAATCTGAGGAGCTTCGTTATCCCATCTGACCTTGAACATGGATGACATCGTAGCTAGTGCATCCGCTAGTTGATTTTCTTCTCGTGGGAAATGCTCAAAGGTAATTTCTTCAAAGTATGGGATTAGTGTCAACACATGCTCTTTGTAAGGGATGAGATTAGGATGCTTAGTGTCCCATTCTCCTTTGATCTGGCTGATTACCAAAGCCGAGTCTCCAAACACACTTAAGAACTTGATCCTTAAATTGATTGCAGCTTTGAGACCCATGATACATGCTTCGTACTCAGCCATGTTGTTGGTACAATTGAAACATAATCTGGCAGTGAAAGGAGTATGATAGCCTTCAGGAGACATGATCACATCACCTATTCCATTGCCAAGAGCGTTGGAAGCTCCGTAAAAAACCAAAGTCCATCGGGATCCTTTTTCAGATCCTTCATCCGGTCCAGGTTCTTCACAATCAGTTACTAGTATGATGTTCTCGTCCGGGAACTCAAAATTCATGGATTAGTAGTTATCCACATTCTGATGAGCCAAATGATCAGCTAATACACTTCCCTTAATTGCTTTCGGGGTGGTATATTGAATGTCGTATCCGGTTAGGATCATTTGCCATCTTACTATTCTTCCGGAGAGAGCGGGCTTCTCAAAGATGTACTTGATAGGATCCATCTTAGATATCAATAAGGTAGTGAGGGTAAGCATATACTGTCTTAGTCGGAGAGCATCCCATGCCAAAGCACATCAAGTCTTCTCGAGCAATGAGTATCTTGTTTCACAGTCGATAAACTTTTTTCTAAGGTGATATATTGCATTCTCTTTTCGACCAGACACGTCATGCTGCCCCAACACACACCCCATTGAATTATCTAATATTGTTAAGTACATTATCAAAGGTCTTCCTTCAACTGGAGGCATCAGAATTGGAGGCTCTTTGAGATATTCCTTGATTTTGTCAAAGGCATTCTGGCAGTCGTCATTCCACTTCACTGTTTGATCTTTCTTCAGTAATTTGAATATTGGCTCACAAGTAGCGGTCAGATGTGAAATGAATCTGGCTATGTAGTTTAGGCATCCCAAGAATCCCCTAACTTCCTTCTCAGTGCAAGGAGTCGGCATTTCTTGTATAGCCTTGACCTTTTCAGGGTCTACCTCAATACCTTTGTTGCTGACAACGAAACCTAAGAGCTTACTTGATCATACTCCGAAAGTGCATTTATTCGGGTTTAACCTTAGTTTATATTTCTTCAGCCTGTAAAATAGCTTATGTAGGTGATCAAGGTGTTCCTCTTCAGTTTGAGACCTGGCTATCATGTCATCAACATAAACCTCTATCTCATGGTGAATCATATCATGGAACAAAGCTACCATACCACGTTGATAGGTTGCCCCTGCGTTCTTCAACTCAAATGGCATAACCTTGTAACAGAAAGTGTCCCACTGTGTGACGAAGGTTGTCTTCTCCATGTCCTCAGGTTCCATTTTGATCTGACTGTATCTGGAGAAACCATCCATGAAGGAGAATACTTTATGTTGTGCGATATTGTCAACCAGAACATCAATGTGGGGAAGCGAAAAGTCATCCTTGGGGCTTGCCCTGTTCAAGTCTCTGTAATCCACACACATATGTACCTTACTGTCCTTCTTAGGCACTGGAGCAACATTAGCGACCCATTGTGGATAGGACGTGATAATTAAGAAACCGGCATTGAACTGTTTCATGACTTCAGCCTTGATCTTTTGTGACATATTCGGCCGCATACGATGAACATTCTATTTCAATGGAAGGAAATTCTCTTTTGTCGATAGGTGATGAACCACAATATCGGTGTCAAGCCCTCGCATGTCTTTGTATGACCAGGAAAAAATCTCAACATAGTCATATAGCATCTGTATTAACTGTTGTTCGACACCGGGCTTCAAGTTAGCACCTTCCTTGACTTCTTTTATGTCCTCTTCAGTACCCAAGTTCACTGTCTCAACTAGCTCCTCATGAGGCTGTATTTCCCTTGCTTCCTGTTATAACAATCTGGAAAGCTCTCCTGGTACCTCACAATCTTCCTCACCTTCGTCCTCAGCTTGGTTGATCGGATTTTCAAAGTCATAATGAGAAATAGCAGAACGGTTATCAAAGGGATCCAGAGTGGATGTGGATCTGTAGTTTGATGTGTGAGTGTGTGTAAGAGTATAGCTATTTTGATAAAGTAAAAAGCAGAAAAGAAAGGCAGGGAGCGCAAAATTTGTATGTAAAAATGTCCAATGCTTTATTAATGACATATGAAAATGAAACATGATAACCCTCACAAATAAACCATTGCGCCTCGGGTAAGACACAAGGTCTTAGAGTTTGTATTATTCATTTATTACATATCCAAAAACAAAAAAAAAAAGAAAATTACTCCTGAATAAAAGTAACCGACACAAAGTCTTTAGTCTTTCAGTTGGTGAGTCCTCCGCTGACAGTTGGGAAGATTCACTGGTCTATGTCACAATCACTATCACTATCCTCCAAAGCATTAACCTCATGATTGCGGATGCATATGGGTGGCCCTCCGGCACGAGCACGACGAACAGCCCTTTGAGCTCCTGATGTAAAACCCAAACCAAATTTGTCAGATTTGTAGGGAATATCCAAGAGTTGGCCCCAAATTTTACACCCGCCTTCTTCAACAACTGCCCTGGCATCTTTCAGAGAAGCCATCTTCAGCAGAGGCCTAGTAGTCTTTGGAACATTGGCAGAGGTTTTGGTTGCAGCAACGGTATGTGGAACCTCCTCAAAGTTCTTACAGGGGGTCTCAATGAACTCGTCGTCCATTTTAATGTACCTGAAAGAGTTCCAGTGGCTCACCATGTACTCCTCCTCCCCATGAACTGTGATAATCTTCCCATTGACTGGGTACTTCATCATCTGATGTAAGGTGTAAGTCACAGCTCCAGCTCTATGGATCCAGGGTCGACCCAATAAACAAGAGTAAGATAGGCGGATGTCTATCACATAGAAAGTGGAATTAAAAGTATGAGTACCCACTTTGATAGGGATTTCCACCTCCCCATTCACCATTATTTTAGAACTGTTGAAGGCTCTCACCACAATGTTACTAGGCTTCAGAGTCAATCCTTCGCAATCTAACCTGTCAAGGGCTTTCTTGGGCAGAACATTCAGTGATGAACCTGTATCCACTACAACATGGGCCAAAGTAGTGTCACTGCACTCGATAGAGACGTGCATGGCATCATTATGTTTCCTTCCTCTGGGAGTCATATCAGCATCAAAGAAACCTAGCCCATTGTTAGCGGTCAAACTGGCCACACAGTCTTCAAATTGATCAGTGGAGATTTCTTGAGGCACGTGAGCAGTCTTGAGGAATTTCACTAAAGCCTTGGCATGGGCTTCAAAGCACAGTAACAGGACCAACATTGAGATTTTGGAAGGGGTCTGCCCCAGTTGTTCAACCACATTGTTGTCACTCTTTTTTATAATTTTCAAGATTTCTTCCATTTCCTTCTTGGAAGCCTCAGGGATAACTTATGGGTGCGCCTTCGTCCGGACAGGCTCAACCAGTATCTCTTTGCCCTGAGTCTCGGCCGACTCGGTAGCAGGGGTAACATTAGGACTAACAGCAGGAGTAGTTATGGGAATATTGACAGGAATAGCGGCAGGAACAATCACAGGAGTAGTAGTGGGAGTATTAACAGGAGCAGCAACAGGGATGATCACGGGAGTAGCAACAATTTTAGGAGGAGAGATCTTGGGAGAGAATACTCTTTTTCTTCTTGTTATCTTACTGGTCCTGGCGATATTACTAATGTCAAGATCAGATTCTTCAGCATATTCATCTTTAATAATCAGTAAATCTTGCTTGACGCTATGGTAATATACTTCAACCCCATAGTTCCAAGAAACAGCTTTATCTGAGGATTATGGTATAGGTCCAGGGAAAGTAATTATCAACCGAGCAACTTTCAGAACAGATGTAATCTTGACAGGTCTTTTGGAGGAGACCTTGGGAGGATTGGCGGAAATGGTAATGATAGAAACATCTTCACACAGAGTACTTGTAACTGGAGTCTTCTCAAACAGGATTTCTTTATCATCCATCAGGCACTAAACTCCTTCCTTCAACAAATGGAAACCATTAGGTAAGGACAAACATAAGTGGCAACCTTCGCCACAACCCTAAAATAAATCGACCTGCAAGAGATTCTTCTTAATATTCAGGAGTGGGGAAGCCAGTTCATCAATAGAAGAAACAAACATGTCATCGTCAATAGCATTAACACCACGGTCGTGCTTGGGTATAGGGGCAGTTATAACATTAGGGGTTTCAGGAGCGTCAAATTCAATCTCCTTTTCTTCAATCAAATCCTGCACCTTGTTCTTCAAAGCCCAACAATTGTTTGTACCATGGCCTGGACTTTCAGAATGGTAAGCACACCGAGCATTTGCACTATAGTAAGGAGATGTAGTGTTAGGTTTTTTGGGATCCTCTTTCAGGGTAACCAAATTGGATATCAGCAAGTGTGGTAAAACCTGGGATAGGGTCATGTTGATTTGGGTAAACTGCCTCCTTGGCTTATCTATTCTAGACTGATTGTTCTGTTGTCGGTTTGATGCAGAATTGGAAATCATAACAGCCCCTACCGTCGGACAACGCTCAGTTTTGTAAAGATTTCTTTGGCCATAAGCAGTACTGACCTCCTTCTTCCCTGTGAATGGTTTCTTTGCAATACTGGAGGATGTATCTCTCTGTATCTTAACATTTTTGATGCCAGCCTCTACTCGTTCACCCGTCAAGATCAATTCCATGAACCCAGCAGAAGAACTTCTAATCAGATGGTTAAAGAACGGCCCGGACAACGTACCCAAGAACATATCCACCAGCTCCCTATCAGACAATGGATGTTGGACTCTTCCCGCAAGGACTCTCCATTTTTGGGCATAATCCTTAAAACCTTCGCCAGAACCCATAGACATGATTTGCAACTGTGTACGAGTCGGGGCAAGGTCAGCAATATATTGGTACTGCTTATAGAAAGCAGTAGCCAGATCTTCCCAATTACGCACATTGGTTCTTTCTAGTATAGAACCATTCCAGCTGAGTCCCTACAAAACATTCCTAGAATAAGTGTACCCACAAATACCTATCAGTAGTGTGGGGTTGAATTTTCCTGACATACGACCTTAAATGCAGCTTAGGGCAGGAGACACCGTCGTACTTAGAAAATGTAGGGACCTTGAACTTCTGATGGATGACCACCCCTGAGACCAATCCTAGATCTTCAAAATCCAACCCATGTACCCTTTGGATCTCCATGGAATTTAGTCGATCCTCCAGCTGTTTGTATTTGTCAGCAGCAGGAGGATACTGCTCCTCATAATAGTCAGGTTCATCTTCCTCAGAATCCCTTATATTGTGGTCTTCTTCTCTTGGATCTCCATCCCAATTGTCTCTCTCTCTTGACGGAGTTGCGAGCTCTGAAACTTGCTTCAGTGGTCCTTTGAACCTTCTTCTGAAATTCAAAACACCCATTTGCCTATTCTTCTTCTTGTCTTTGAGAACCAGAGCTTTCAAATCTTCTTGTCCCTTAGCCAGATTCAGGGACATTTCTTGGAATTTAGCATTCTGTTCCTGAAGCTCCTTAACTGTTTGTTCAAGAGCCATTGCTGAAATAAACAGCGAAGAAGATAAGAAACCTGTCCTGAAAATATGTTCATGCAATGATATGTATGATATATGTATGCAATGTTTTCTAGGGCCTCATAGGATTTAAACTCTTTTAACCAAAACAGAAACAAAGACTTTTTATTAGTAATCTCAAATGAAATCAAAGTTTACAAAGGAATAACAAATAAGAAACTTCTAAAACTTCTAAGTCTCCCAAGGACGCTTCCTTTTGGTGCTAATGTGGGCATTGAGATTCTGCTCTTCGTGAAGCCGCTTTGTCAGTTCCAACACCTTTTTCTCACTGGCATAGAATTGGGACTCAAAGGTATCTCGTTCTTCTTTGAGTTGTATCCAAGATTTGGAATTCTTTGAAGTTTGTTGGCATATCAGGATGAAGAATGATGCGATACTCGACCCCTTGAACAATAGGCTCTGAAATCACTGGTAGGATAGCAGTATACGGCATCATAAGATTTTGAGCGCGAGCTCGCACCCATTTGAGGTATGGATACAAAGGGATGGAGTTCTTGTATCCTAGAGTGCTGCTATTAGTCTTCTTAACCATTCCCCAAGCGCGGATGCACCTCTGATGATAGCCTTACAGATCATTTGAATAGTCAAACATAATATCTTGAATGAGCATATCATAAGAACCATCCCTCCGAACGTAACCGAACTGACGTAAAGCTAAAGAGAGGTTGTAGGTGATGCCTCCTTTAATGCCAAGGAGTGGCACATTGGGGAATTCTCCGCAGCGATCAATAAAAGAGATGTCTTCTCGGGAGCGAGGGCACCAATATATGTCAGAGTGAGAAAGATACATTAATCTCTGGTTCCATCTTAAACCTAATTCATTCTTCATTACTGACCAAGGAAGGTGCGAAATAAACCACCTATAGATTAGAGGTATACAACACATAAGAGTCATTCGCTTATTCGTGGTACGTGTATGGAGTGAGTGCAGAATATCCCCGAGCAATGTAGGCACTGGATTGTGAGCCAGGAAAATGTTGATGGCACTGACATCTACAAACTGGTATGAATTGGGGAACAAAACCAATTCGTAGATCAAAAGAGCTAAAACATCTTCAAAGGCATGGTAACTCATAGCGTCTAGGAATACTTGGGATTTCCTCATCAGGAAACTTGTGAGGAGGCCATTAACTCCACTCCTTCTTTCCCAATTGGACTCAATGTCAGATGGCTTCAAATGTAAAGCTACGGCAACATCTTCAGCAGTTGGATCTTTTTCTAGACCGATAAAGGGTATCTGCTCCAATATAGGCAAACAGAGTATTTTGGAGAATTCTTCCAATGTAGGCACCAAATGATAGTTTAGAAATGTAAAGCAGTGGTGCTTAGGGTCGAAGAACTGGAATAAGATACTCATCAAACCTTCGTCAAAACTGGTAACAACCAAACTGAGCAAGTAGCCATATCTCTTATTGAGTGAGGAACTCTCAGGAACCTTTGAAACCAATTCTTTGAGCTTGGGAGGAATCTCTACAAAATTGATTCAGATGGTTTTTCTGCGAGCTGAATCCATGACCTACAAAACAAATAAGAGATAAACCCACAGGCCCTTGAAATGGTTAGTGTACATGACATGTTATGTTGTTTATTATGTTATGATTATGCTTTGAAATCACAAGTATATCAAACACAAACAAGTCACACAGAGACCTTAGGTTTAAAGGCTTGCATGAGTTTTAAAGGTAAGTACCCTCTTGAAGTCTCAGTTGGATCAACCTGCCCTATTAATAGTAATTGGGTTCTAAGGAGTCCCATATCACTGACCTTTTGCTTAGGCATTGTTCTAGCTCAAGCATCGAAGTATTACGGCCAGAGTATCTCAAAAGTCTAGTCTCAATGAGTGTAGTATCGAGTATCAACCAATCTTCAGTCGGAACCAAAGCCGGCCATCTCATTACTTTCTAATGGCTTAGGATGAGTCAATTAAAGGTTCTAAAGGTCAATTAGCGCTTAATGACACTAAGGAAGCCTAATGTTATCCTTGACTGACTCAAGGATCATTAGTACAAACCAAAGTATCACGCTAACGTAGCTATCACTTCGTCCATATCTATCTACGCCAAATAGCTTCCATGATTTATTGCTACTTACCTAATAAGGTGCCCCATATCCGTTTGTAGGATCTATGGTAACAACCCAAAGAAGCCCTCAAAAGTAAAGCATAAAAACACACAATGAAAGCAATTTTAAAATGAACTAAGCTCTAAGGTAACCCCACTTTTTATACTGGTTTTGCATTTTGTGTTTGCAAATGTTGCGATAAGCAAGAGTCGCCACCGACTTTTCTTTTATCCAAATTAAGGAAAGGGTTAAAAGAAAAGAAAAAAGACCTTTTCGAGGTTATTCTGAGTAAGGGGAGTAGATTATGGAAAGGGAAGGTGTTAGCACCCTTTCCATCCATAGTTATCTATGGGCTCTTAGAGGTTTGATCATTTTAAAATACCTTTGTGCTTTGTGTGTTTGAAAATGTTTGGAAAATTCCTTAGTGCGGCGATTTGCTTTGCGTTTAACTCTTGTATCAGTTCTCAAGAGTAAGCAAATGTTTTTGAAAATTGTTTTTTGAAAAGTAGTATTTGTGTAAGTGCAAAATGTTTTTGGAGCAAACTTCTAACAGCTATCTACTTTGTACTCGAAAAGGTAGTTCTTTTCTTCCTATCCTTTAGATAGTGCTATCCTACTATTAGTGAGTAGGTAGCCCTATCATTGGATGTATAAGGGACATTCGAAAGGGGCATTACAGTCACGAAGGCAACTTGTGGAGACGCTTTAGCAATTATGTTTAGGGACTAGATCATTTACCGAGAGGCGACTTTAGGGTCATCGAGGGACTACGATATTTTGATTTTACGGGTCTTTGCTAAAGCGCCCCCGTTTCAAGGGACATGACTACTTTATTTCCGAAGGCAACCAAAGTGGGATACCCTAGAGGTGAATATGTGCAAGTGTGTTATGTTCAGTTATTTTTGTCTTTTTGTTAAGTTTGATAGCTGTGATACGGTGGGAGAATTGAGTTGGGTGTTTGCGTTTGTGTTTGCAAATGTTACGGTTTAGCAAGAGTCGCCACCGACTTTTCTTTTATCCAAAAAGAAAGGTGAAAAAGCACAGGAAAGACCTTTAGAGATGTTTTCTTGAGTTCGGGGGGTAGATTATGAAAAGGGAAAGTATTAGCACCCTTTTCATCCATGGTTCTCCATGGGCTCTTAGTTACTTGCTAGATCACTTGCTTTTGTTTGAATGTGTGCTTGTGATGGTGATTTTTGAAAGTATTTTGAAAATGTGACTTTGTAATGATTCTCGTCTCTATAAGAATGCGTACAAAGTGTTGTTTTGAAAATAGTTCAAAAAGATGTTTGTGGAATGTGTTTTTTGAAAGTGATTTTGAAAAGGGTTTTTCTTTGTAACGGCTCTCGTCTCTATAAGAACGCGTACAAAGTGTTGTCTTTTGAAAATATTTCAAATGAAAGTGTGAGTGTATAAAATTTTTTTTGTTGTGAGCAAGCTAGCAACTAGGAGAAAATCTACCTACTCAAAAGGTCTTAGATGTTCTTTTCCTCCTCCTTTAGATGTTGCTATCTTACCATTATTTTGGTAAGAAGCCCCATCGTTGGATGTGAAGGAACGGACGCTGAGACGTTTGTATAGTCATAGAAGGCAACCTATGGGACGTTTTAGCAATATCGTTTTTAGGGACTAGACTGTTTACCGAAGGCAACATTGAGGGTCATCGAGGGACTACGATCTTTTATCGAGGGTCTTTTGCAAAAACGCCCATGTTCGAGGGACATGACTATTTTTTGATAGGCAACAAGTGAGATTACCCTAAGGGTGATAGTGTGCAAGTGTGTTTGATTGCATGAATTTAGTCTTGATTAGGGTGATCTATTTGTCAATTTCATGTCTTTCCATACACACCCTAATTACTAGCATTTACATTCAAAAGCGATAAATTGCAGAAATATAAAGTCTTACGCTATTACAATATTTTAGGGATGGGGGTACATATTTATGAATGGGGGTTGCAAATAAAATTAAATCCTAAGTTACTATTACAATTATATTGAGATGTACAGTATAAGAAAGAAAAAGGATTTGTTTAGAAAATGTTTTTGTCTTAATGAAAAAAAAGAAATTAATTAATTAATGAAAGAAAATATTTTTATGTCTTTTTATGTTAATATTAAAAAATGACGAAAAGGGAAATAAATGAAAAATAGAAACAGCATGCTGCTGCAAGAAAAAAAACAACAAGGATTGGAAGTTCTGGAGTCAGGCGCGTGATGACTCATAAAGGAACGTCAGTGGAATCAGAAGTTCTGGATTAGTACACTCTGAGGTCCTATAAGACACGTTAGAGGGAAAACACAGAAGTTCTGGATTGCTATGTGCTGAACTTATGAATGTTAGAACAGTGAGAAAATCTTAGAAACTTTGTGCGTGTCAAAACAGTAGGAAGAACTCAGAAGTTCTGTATGGTGCTAAGACAGTGAACAAACATTCAGCAGTTCAGCGTGTTATCAGTGCATGAGAATTAGAAGTTCTAAGCGTTAAAACAGTGAGTGAACAATCAGCAGTTATGTATTGTGCTAACGCTGTGAGTGAACATCAGAAGTTCTACGCCATATTTCAACTCTTAATCAGCATATCAGCAATTTATTCAATTCTTAATAAACAGCAAGTAAGAAGGATAATAACACAATAGTTTATAGAAGTTCTAATCCAAAATCTGAGTCTAGCCCTAATCAAGAAGTTATGATCCATATTTTTTCTACTTAAGCAATGATATGTACAACATTAATACTATGATATTCACATATTTAATGATTTTCTGAATGAAAATATGCAAAGTCAGAAAGACTTACCTTGAATCTAAAGCGAATGCTTGGAGCTTTGGGCTGCTGCCTTCAGATGTTCTGGCGTTAGCGAGAGTGACGGAATAGTGGTTATGTTCTTTGATCCAAAAGGAAGAACAAAGGTTTTGTTTTCTGTTTGGGAGATCTGGATTTTTTATGAAGGTTTCACCACTTCCTTTTCTCTCTTTTGGCTAGTCTCTCTCCAAAAGCCAGACAGCCCCTTGAAAGTGTGATGGAGCAACTTATTTATAGATGTATTTATTGTGATTTTTTTTGGGGGGGGGGGGGGGAAACAAATGGGATTTTGAACCTTTTTGGCATCCTGTTCCCTTGCTTTTTGATCACAGTCTTCGTATGCTATTTTGGTGCAATTATGGGATACAGGTGTAGGCTGAATTAGCTATTGGTTATAGGTCTGCAGCGGGTTGTATAAACAAGGTTTTGGGATTTGGTCAAGTTCTGACCAAAGAGTTGAATATAGCCTTCATATTTTAAAGTGATGCCTTGTTCTTGAAGCAAGCATGTTGGTTAGTAGCTTTTAGCCATACTTAAGCTGGATTTGTCAGCAGGATTTAAGGAAAAGAAAAAGCAACACATGGGCCTAGAACACTTTTGCACCAAAGTTTGCTATCCCAAGACAGTAGAGGTACACGTGGGGAAATCCCTTAGATAAAGACTCAAAAGTGGTTGTGAGCATTAAATGATGATGAGATTAATCAACCCAGAAATCCTGCAACGTGATATTCTGCATCATTTCCTAGTTCTGGATCAGAAGTTCAGCTTCAGCGTAACATCCAACCTCTGATCTTTGTATATCCTTGATCCAGCATATTTTGAAGGAGCTCTCAGACTTTCTATGAAGCTTGCAGCATGCTTCTTAACCTTCTTTGAATTACCCTGGCAAACTCTGGCTGAACCTTTGTGAAAAACCGCCCAGAAGTTCTGACCAAACTCTGTCTTGAAAGTGTCTAGAATTTGCTGAGTGTTTCAGTTTCAAGGACGTGTCTTTGAGAAGTTATAACTTGAAATCCCAGCATTTCTAGGAGAAGTTCTGTTCTGCAATGTTTTAGATCTTGTTGAAATCTATAAATTTTGTGCCAGAAGTTCTTCCAGAATCAGCTTGCATCATGGTGATAATCTGGCCAGAAGTTCTGAGTTTGTCATATCTTCTTAAACACTTAGAAAAAATTCTAAGTATTTAGAATTTTGACTTTTCCAAAGTAGTTTTGACTTTTGAATTTCTTGATGAAACAAACTTCATATTTCAACATGTCTTGATGAAATATAATTCTTGAAATTTGATTTTGATCCAAAAGTCAAAGTTTGACTTTTCAGTATGCAAATGACCATTTTTCCCTGGTGAGTGATTTTTTTGGAAAATTTGTAGTTTAAGGCTTGGAAGCAAACTTGAGGATCCAGGGTGATTCTTTGAGAAATGAGAGGGCAAATTTTGGGGTGCAACACTAGCGTTTGATTTCAGTCTTGCCGTACATGCCTAATTACTAGCAGTAATATTTTGCAGGAATTAAAGTGCGGAAGTATAAACCTACACTATTATATGGCTTCGGGGAGGGGGTATTTACAATATGCAAAACTTGGGGAAAGGTAAAATAAAGAAAGCTATAAAAAAGTCCTACTTAGTCTATTACATACCAGTATACAGTTACATTATTATAAAAAATGCGAGAACAAAATAATACGCGCGAAACGAATATTATGTCTAAAAGAAACCTAGGGAATTGCTAAGTCAAAATATTTTTGATTGTTTTTTTTTATTTAGGAAAAATACTAAATTAAATTAAACCTAAATTTAATTAATTAAAATAAAATAAAGTTATTGATCAAAATTAAATTCTAAACAAAAACCCAACATTTTATTTATTTGTTTTATTTAAGAAAATAATTAAATTATCCTAAAATTTATTTAGGAAAATAAAATTAATTAAGAAATTATCTAAAAATTTTCATTGTTTTTTTACTATGACATGAAAACTACTTAAAAATATAAAATTAAACCTAATTCTAATTTATTTTAAATTTGAAAAAAGGAAAATGTTAAGGTTAATTAATTAGTTAATTTCATAAATTCATTTAATTAATTAAAAGAAAAAGCTAATCCTAATTTTTTATAATTTTTGATTATTTATTTCTAATTAAATAAATAAATAAAAACAAACAAACAAAACTAAAAGAAATAATAACAAACAAAACTAATAACTGGGCCTGGATGGTTAAAGAAAAATGGGGTGTTGCTGTTTAATTCGTTGGCCTAAGATGGGAGAAGCCCATATTTGCTTTTGGACCCAATATGGACAAATCTTGATGGTACATGGTGATCTGCGCGCTTGACACCCTTGGATTTAGATCAGGTACGATCTGATGATTGTGATTTGGAGGCCTATGTGAAACAACCGGCTGAACAATCAACTGATAATGAAATCAATGAAGTCGTCATCGGATGTTTTTTTATCCCACAAGAAGGGAAAGGTAAACATTGAGTAAACCTGAGAAGAGTGAAATCACGATCAAACGACCGAGAGATCGGGTAAGGGAGTTTGTTACGCAAGGGGAAGGTATTAGCACCCTACACGTTCGTAGTACTCTACAGTATCCACTCTTGTTGTCTATCTTGTGGGTGTGTTTAATCTATATCTAAATTGTACAGGAAATGCATGTAAAGTAAAATAGAAAAGAATGTAGGGAAAATGAAAAGTTGTGCTCGCTCGGGCCCTACCCCAATGCCTACGTATCCCTTTTAAGGAATCAGAGCAGCCATAGTTCGGCTAACAAGTTTTTGTTTGTTTGTATTTTTTTAATGAATGATATCAATTTCGCCTTCTGCGGCAACTCGACCTTTGGAGATTTACGCGTTAGCACAGAAGTGAATTAACACATTCTTTTGAAAAGAGTTTGAAAGAAAAGCCCGAAGGCTCAAAAGAGTTTACATTGGTTGATATTTTTTACCTTGAAGAAGGATTTGGAAGTTGTTAGATGTTTTAATATTTTTCAAAGAAAAGAAAAAAAAGGAAGTCTTTGTTTTAATGCATGGATGCAAAAGAAAAGAAAAAAATCATCTAAAGGAGACTAACCTAGATCTATCCCTAATGTTATCATACAATGATTGATCATAAGATTGAGTTTTGAAGGGAAATCTCTACTCTATGTTGACACGCTCGGATAACAATCCTAATGTCTATCTCAACTCATCATCTATAGATGAATCAAGAAATCCTAAAGGAGCATAGCAAGGGTGTATCACCTAAAACTATATCTATCTCGAATCATCATCTATAGTTGAATCGAGAGCTCCTAAGGGAACATGTCGAGGGTATGTCATCTCAAAACATGCACACAAAGATGAAATCAAACAAACAAGCCAATAAGCTCAAGAGAGCTAACCCAAGAGAGATCCTATCTAGGCTAGCATGCCAAAGAAAGTCTAACAAAACTATCCTATAGGGAACATGCAATGAGAGTGAAGTCGTGATCTCAATTTCTAAATTGAGTGACTCATCGATCAACAAGAAATAAATGAAAGCGATAAAGTCATATAGGGAGCATGCACTGAGAGCGAAGTCGTGATCTCAATTTCTAAATTGAGTGACTCATCAATCGACAAGAAAGTAAACAAACACAAGCACAACACATATAGTAAATGAAGTGCAGAATGCATGCTACAGGTCTTTAAACAGCGACTTCGAGTGCACGCTCTTTATTTCCTACTTCTCATGATATCTAGAAATCAATAAAGTGCAAAAATGAGGTAAATAAGAGAAAATACCAAACGGATATCAACCCGTAGCAAAGCCTATCAAAAAAAGAAACCCGACGATCTTCGAGAAAGCTTCACCAATCAAAGAAAAGAGTCAAAAATCAAACGCTCAGAATAAGTGTCGAAGCATCATCGATGTGAAAATAAATCACAATCGAAATCTCAAGTGCATCCTCATATCGTGCGATAAACCTGCATAAGATTCAAATCTCAACAAGCCAAGATGCATCAGAAATTTCGAATAATCGGATAACCATGAATTAATTCCCAAAATCAAATCAAATAATCTAACAAATTTTTATATTTGATTTTACTATTTTTATCATGTAAAAAAGTTCAAATAAAACTAAAAAATTATCAAAATTATCCAGCAAAATACAAATAACAAAAAACAAGGGGGCACAATCTGTAAGCAAGAGGTGTTGTAGTAAATGAGGCGCTAAGGCCCAAACTGCAGTCCACTAAGCCTTTTTTTTTGTTTCAATTCCTCCAGTCTTCATAAAAATACATCATGATGGGCTTAGATGACCATTTGTACAGAGGCCCAAGAGATCACCCGTTCAGTCCATGGAATTGTCTTCAACAAGGTAAGGCAACTAATTTTGCAGCATTATTATTCAATTATCAAAACAAAATTAATTTGAGAGAAAAAATATAAAAATGCAGCGTTTGGGAGAAAGATAAGGTTCAGCTAGTGGCCTTTGATCTTACCTTCAACACTATCTCACTTTCCTTTTCTCTTTTCTACATTGAAACCATAGCGGTGAGATTTCTCCGCTACAATCCTTTCTCTCATCCCTCTCCTAGCGTCGCCGCCGTTTCAAATTCATTTCCATCTCCGCAGTTTTAAATCTATTATGTTCACAAACTCTTCTTCTTTCCTCATCGATTTTGACTCAACTTCTTCACCCATCCGTTTTCTTCCCTCACACCGCAACTATCAATCCTCGCGCCTCGACTGGAGCCGTCTGGTGCATCTTCACTCTCAAAGAATCTGAAGAGAACCAGTAATTTCAGGTATGCACTGTTTTGAAGTCTGTTACTCCTTTTCTTCTTCCTTCAATCTCGTAGTTCTGAACAAAATTGTGATGCAGTATTCTTGTTATAGGAAACGATGAAGATCGTTGAATAAAACAGTGCTACTATGCTGAGGCGTTTGTTGTTGATGTAGAAAGATGAGGTCTGGAATGAAGATGATTATGGAGCTGAGAGAGGTTTGAAAAGATGCGTGAATATTTGATGATGGAAGTGTTGAATTCAGAGATAGGAAGATTAGGTTATCGTGATGCAGAATCGACGATGATGAATGAATATCAGTTAAGCAGTTTCAAGAGATAACAGAGAGAATTTCCAATGTTTTTAGTGATGAAGGTGAAGATGGATAGCGAATGCAGGGAGAGGCAAGAGGATGATAGGGCTTGTAGAGAAAAGTGCAGAAGATTCAAGAATTTGTGACGATGAAGATTAAACAGAGTGAATCAATGAAGAGGATTGAGATGAAAGTTTTTAGAGAGAGATAATTTTTCTGTGATTCTCCAGAGAATTCAAGCATCCCTCTATAAGGTGAGTTTTTCTGTTTTTATACTTCTCCTTGAATTGAAGGAAGTTAGTTACAGTTTGTTAGAGATTAGAGAATCCCAACCTTAGATTCAGTAATTCTGTTACATCCCTGAATCGTTAGGATTGACCTGTTATTTTTTTATTATATTAGGATGAGCTGGCAATTATGATTTACTACTCTTTTCCCATTATTTTCTGATTTTCTATCCTGATGTTTTCTTCTAATTTCATTATGCAGTGCAACCTGTGCTTGGACCCTTTTTCTGACTTTTTCTTTAGTCTCGGATTCACTTAACCAGTGCAGGGCTGATTCTTGTAGCAGCCTGATTCTATTGTCGAACAGAACTATTTTGGGATCTGGTTTATGAAGTTGATATTGCTCTCTTGAAGAATCAGTTGCAGAAAAATGATGAACGTGTGTAGTTTTTGAGATGAATTTGCAGAGAGATTTTCAGAAGTTCGTTTAACATTTTCTGTGGACTTGGTCAGTTTTCTGGTACTTTCTCTCTGTCCTTTGTGAGTTTTCTCCGTCAGTTGTGATCAATAATCGAGATTGGATCCCCTTTTTCTTCTCTCTGATTTTATTAATACAGACTACATGTTTAGATAATCGATATAGGGCTGAACTATTGCGCATACCCTTTCTTAATGCACATGGTCGGTCTGTTGTATGTTTTAACAGCAGGGCATTGCTTTTGGCATAGTCATGGACCAAAATAAATATACAATCTCAAGTGGTATGTATGTTTCGATGTAGAATGAGCTTGAAACTCCATTAGTATGATCTTACAGCTTGCACTAGTTCTGCCTTGGATCTGTTTAGAATTATCCCCTGTTTGAAATGAAACTTTGCACACCATCTTGAAATTGTTGGCACCATCACTGTGTTGACTGAATAAATGCACTGGTTTATCAGACAGATCATGTAAATTAGTAGTTTTCCTCTATTTTTGATGCAAGATCTATATGATGAACACTGGGGCTGGTATAAGGGATAGGTGTTTTGTTAATGACTTGCAAGGATACATGTATGGTCTTTTTAATTTTCTGAATGAGTTGACTGTTTTATTTTTAAAGTGCAGGGTTGGAAAACTTGGATCCGGGACATAAAACCTATCGCAGAAGCAATTTTGTACATGATTGAATCAAAGTTTGACAAAGAGTTTGGAGGTTGCAAAAATGGCATCATGAAGTCATAACATGGAAAATAATGGAGCTAATGTTTAGGCAGGATAGATTTAGTGTAGCTTTGTGTAACTTACAATTTTTTGTAGTTTCTTTGGAACGTAATATGGATTTGTAAATTCAAAATGAATTGCTTGAAAACATTTACATGATATGATGCCTAAAAAAATGGTTGAATGAACATGAATTTTTGAGTGAACATTGAACGATGAATATTGAGATATTGAATTTGAATGACGTAAATGAAGGTTTGGAGTGTATTTGGATTGATTTTGAACGGTATTTGAATGACACTGAAAGTGACAACTTGAACCAAAATAAACACTTGAATGGAATTATAATGAATGACTAGGCCTTGCCATTTTTATCTTGTCTTTTGCATTCCAAGAAACCCTTATGACTAAGGTCTCCAAACTCTCCTGAATCAAATTCTCGAAAACAAACCAACGCTTAGATTTCTTTAATACCATTTGATTATCCTCTAAACACTTCACTTCATGACTCAGTGAACGAATTTCAACCAACTTGCATATTCAATGAACCAGTCCTGAACTCAAGATATGACACAACATTCAATCGAATCAATAATATTCCTGCTTGAACTCAGTCAAGAAAATAACATCTCCATGTCGACTTTGCCCAAAATCAAAGCCTTTATTCATATTCACCTGACTTAATTAATGCTCCCTAGCATCATACTTTGTATTGTGCTTCAACTTTTGGAATTCAAGTCACAAACATGTCCACTTGAAAACTTAAGGCTAAAATCCTTAATAAATTCCCTTGAAGATGATAATTCCTGACGCACAATATAAAGCTTTTTGAGAAAGTCCCTTGATAAGAACAAACCTTAATCTCATGATCTTTGATGAAAAACCCGATTGGAACACAATTGCCAAAAAACCTGGCTTTGATCACATATGGGGAAATAAACCCTGATAGCCTCGCGGCTTGATGAAGAAATAAATCCTCAACAACCCAAGTCACAACCCTAATTCCACTGCTCACTACCTGAATAATAAATCAATCTTTATTGGATACGAACGCCTTAACCATTGCGAAACCCTAATATCGCACAACCACTGAACTTTGAACCTCAGATTTATATTGAATGAAATGTATGCCCTGTTAGTGACCTAATGGAATAGATGCAGATGAATGCAAAAGTATAAGCCAAAATAAAAGAAATTAGGAGGGCAAATTTTGGGGTGCAACAGCTGCCCCTATTTAATCGCCTTCACCCTAAAGGTGAGATTGGCATCAGCCTTTCGAACCTTCAAGGTGGAAGAAGATTAAATACTTAAAAGAACCCGAAAATTTGCGCTCCGAAGCCATCAGGTATTATTATATTTTTTGTTTTTCTATATTTTCTATTTATTTTTTGCTTTTTTTTACAGTAGTTAGCTGAGTAAATCTCTTTGATGTCAGGTCAAGATTAGACATACACAAGAAAGAGACCGACCGAAGAAGGCTTTGACGAAGGAACACCAATCGAAGGTGAACTTACTGAGAAAAGAGACCAAACGAATGGGACTCCTGACAAATGATACCATCCGAAGGTGGATTTAAGGGTAAAGAAACCAGCCGAAGAGGAATCTTCACAAATGATACCAGCCGAAGGTGGATTTTAAGGGTAAAGAAACCAACCGAAGGGGAATCTTTAACAAATGATACCAGCCGAAGATGGATTTTAGGGGAAAGAACACCGATCAAGGGAGAACTTTCAACATGAAAAGAGAACAGTCGTAGGTGACTCTTAACAAATGATACCAGCCGAAGGTGGATTTTAGGGAGTGCCAGCCGAAGGTGGACTTCAAGATAAAGAAACCTGCCGAAGGGGAATCTCTATCAAGGAATACCATGCTGAAGGTAGATTCCTAAGAAAAGCACGCCGATCAAAGGCGAACTTACAACTGAAAAGAGACCAGCCGAAGGGGACTCTCAACAAATGATACCAGCCGAAGGTGGATTTTAAGGATGCCAGCCGAAGGTGGACTTTAACAAAGGATACCAGCCGAAGCGGGATTTTAACAAAGGATACCAGCCGAAGCGGGATTTTAAAGGATACCAGCCGAAGCAGAATTTTAACAAAGGATACTAGTCGAAGCAGGGTTTTAAAGATGCAGCCGAAGGTGGACTTTAAACAAATGATAAAGATATGTATGCCTGGTCAGAGTTGGACACACAAGAGCAAAATTGAGCATCAAGAAACAAATGTTTAGAGTTGATAGTGAACACAGGCACGAGACTAATCGAAGAAAGCCCTAACAAAAAGGACGCATTCGCCTAAATAAGGACGCCAGAAAATTGGACTTTGAAGAGACACTTAAGGACTCTTAACAGAGAGAGTTAGCTAAGTTAACGACTGGAGAATTCGACTAACGTGAATAAACCAAAGACAAGGAACCGACTAAGCAGAACCTTTAGAGAGCACTTGATCGAAGGTGAACTCTACAAGATAAAGAGGCTGGTTAAAACAGACTCTAAAAAGGATTGCCAAAACACGTTGGGCTTTCGATAGGTCGCAAATACGCAAGAACTACAAAATCCCTCAGGCCAAAGGCGGGGTGTAATTCTTCAAGAGTGGCAATTATATGAATTGCCACACACCAAGTATGGATACTCAAATACTTGAGAAATAAGAAAGGCTATACGCCGACTCTTACTCGCACTCTAACGGCAAAGCAAACACGGGTAAAATAACCAAGGGCCCGCAAGGGCAAGAGAAAACCATGACTTATTGGGGAAATGGAGAAATACCAAAGACCCGACTGGTGGTGAATCAAAACAAACTCCGCTGGGGAAACACAATAGAGTCACCCTAGGCTTGTTGTGGAGATAAATCAAATCTGAGCGCATAACAATCTGGTTACCACAAGTGGACATAATTGTCTTATACTCATGCATGTTTGAATTCTTTAGCATAATGATCCAGACAATGGAAATGCTACACATTTTGGTAGATGCAATGTAATGGTGCAATGTAATAATGCACGTTTAGTAATGCACTGGGGAAATCACATCAACATTCAGATGCTGGGAAGACAATGAACCTACGAACAATTATTCTTGCGCATCTGATCTTCTGTAGAGAAAAGGCAATATGAACTTCAATGGGGAACCGAGATTCGAAACCATTAACCTCGAACGATTGATAACATTGAAGAAACAACTTCCTGGGGAGTAATACTGCAAAAATAAATTGCAGTTCTGGGAAAATCTTGAATTCTGACCAAACTTCCAACTTCCTGGGGAGTAATACTGCAAAAATAAATTGCAATAATACTTTATCTTCTGCTAGAAAGAGGAGAGCTTTGCTGAGGATGAAAGCTTTCTCGCGTAAAAACTCTTGATGAAGATAAATTCCACCGGGGAGCATATAAATTCTTAAATAAAAAGAATTCCACTCAGACCACACTGGGGATAACATTGTCGGGAGTAAAAAATCTTCACTTAGGGAAGAAACCACCATCTTGGGATAAAAACTCCACTGGTGATATCTGAATAAATTTTTTATATTCCGGGATGAAGGAGTTATAACTGGTGCTCCCATGTGCACCATACTGGGGAGAAGATGACACTTGTTCTAGAAAGCTTGCTCCACTAGGGAATGAAAACTCGCTTCACTAGGGAATAATGGGTACCTTACTCCGGCAGGTTCTCAAAATTCGACTTCGACTGGGGACAAAGACTACCTCTTACACTGGGGAGCCGAAAGACTTTAGATGATAATATCAATAATATCTGTTACACTGGGTGTAGCCATCTCTACAAGATTCAAGCTGATAAGAAGTTTGTACTGGGAACAGAAATCATTCCATTGCGGATGATGGTCGTCCTCATGAGGATTAAAAAAAATAGAATCTCCTGTAGATAAACATGAGTCTCTTTAAGAACTCTGATATAGCAGGCCTCATTGGAGAGAGAGGGAGCGCATCCCTCATTGAGTAGGAGAATACATACTTCATGGGGAGAATAAGTGCAAACCTCACTGGGGAAGCCGTAGAATGTTTACTTCAAGGGGAGTATATCAAGAATCTCCAGTTAGTTAGTAAAATGATTCTTCCTAGAAACCTAGAAAGAAACAGACTGCACTGAGGAGGAGGAATACTCGGGCAAGAGTGTGCCTTCACTGGGGAAAATACTGCAAAAATAAATTGCAGTTCAGGGAAAATTTCGAACTCTGATACAACTCGCACCTTCTTAGGAAAAAAATGCAACATCTCTTTCCAAGGATAAAGAGAATCTTGCTGGGAATTGGGACCTTCCGATGTAAGTCTTCGATAAAAGTGACTTCGATTGGGGAATCGCAAAATTTTTTTTGAATAAAATAATTCTACCCAGGCCACACAGAGGATACTATTGTCGAGGGTAACAATATTCACTTGAAGAAGAGAAAGGCATCTTTGAACCATAAGCTTGAGGCTCGGAACTCCACCGAGGGAATATTTCAGCAATACGCCATCACTGGAGATGAAAGAATTTCTAAACGGCATTCGTCCGTGTACACTTCCCCAGAAAAATAGAAGACCCGCTCCACTGGGCATAACAAACATGTTAATCAAACATCTCTTTAAGAAAACCTGACTTGGACAAACTTCCCTAGGGAGAAAAGATATAAACTTCATTGAGACGATGAACGACAACCTCACTAGGGTGATAAATGCCAGCCACAAAGATGCAAGGTATCGACTTCAAGAGGATATAACAAAGGTATCTAGTCTAAAGAAGCAATCATTCCCAGATTCTTCGAAAAGAGTAGACTGCACTGAAGAAAAAAGATTGTACAGAATCATGTTGAAATACACTTCTTTGGAGATCAGCCCTCTGGAAGGGACACACTCTTAAACAAACTCTTATCAAGAGTGTTGACTTCAGTGGGGATTAAGCAGGGGTATACCTTCACTGGAGATAAGGAATTTTGTCTAGGCGAGAGTAGGCCTTTACTGGGGATACAGGATTCTATCTTGAGAAGAAGTGAGCATTCACTGGGGAAATTGAATCCCATTCCTCAGAAATCCTCATGTTGGTCACATGCAGACCTTTCTTGATTCACTTGCCGGTATGCTTCTTGTCATAAAAGACCAACAATACTTTCACAACAGAAAATCGTGGAAACATGCCCCATGCATGGAATGAAAAACTTCACTGATGAATAAACAATTTGAACTACCAATCAATGGGTAAAAAAATGCGATGCAAGACTACAACTTCATCATGTCAACTCCGAGGAGGAATGCCACTGGCAAATGGACTTTGGAGAAGATGCTGCAAAAATAAATTGCAGTTCATTAAAAAGAAATTATCTTGACTTCAAACAACTTCTAAATTTTGGGGGATAAAATTCATTCTCCTCCCGCAGAGAACTAAGGATGCTTTACTAGGGAATAAAGATCTCTGAAGAGAAACCCCTTGGTAGACAGACCTTTGTTAAGTAGCAGCGGATTTTTTACTGGGGTGAGGCATCCTCCTAGGAAACGACACTTCCATCACGTCTTATACGGGTGAACAACCTCAAATTATCTTTGCGTTACTGCTCGTATCCTCCTGAGGATAACAATCTAGCTTCAACTGGAGATAATGATCCTGACTTTTGATAAAGGAACATCAATAAATGGACCTAAATATCTAATGAGCTAAGGATAACAATCCCGACTTCCCGGCATGATTTTCAAACTCACGAGTCATTTAGCCTGTGTATGGACTTGATCTGATCAACCCTTGAAGAGGAGAAAATTCCCTTGCATTATTTCTTGCCCCAGTATATAGGGCCTTTGAAGAAAACTGCCCTGAGAGGACTTTCTGATATCTGCACCAGCAAGATAAGCTGCCCCAGTGTTATGAACTTCAGAACACTGCCCCTGACTAACTAGAGTTGGAAGCTGTTTCAACCATGCTTGAGTGAATGCCCCTACATTTATAGGTTCTGAAAATATTTTCCTCTAATCAACGAATTCTCAGAGATTTGTCAAATTTTTACATAACTGCCCCAGTTTGACTGTACTTTGAGGGATCGCATCCCGACTTGAATGTCTCAGATTGGCTGAACACTTACTCAACAGATTATTTAACATGCTTGTCCCTGCTCAACAGAGTCTTGATGAACCTTTTCCTTTATCTCATGCTTAAGGAGAAAGGCGAAGCTCGTAGAGTTTTGAAGACAACACAGCCTTTGGGTGGCTGACTTACGTCTTGAAAGTAGGCTACTTCGCAAGCATACTTTTCAACTTGAACTGCTTCCATCTCTAATCAGATACTTGAAGAGATCGACCCCTTAAGATCAACTGAAAGTAGTACACCATTGCTTGACAAAGACTCTGGACAATCAACATTTTCAATCTACTTCATATCATTTCTCCAACTGGTACTCTTTTACTCAACAAAGTCAATAGAAGTTCTGCCCCATATTAAGATCATTCTCAAAAATGACTTACCTTTCAACGGTATCCTAAAGCAATTCATCCATCGAGATAATCAAACTTTCATCTGATGCTCATTATGCAAGCTTACTTGATGTTTAAGCACTTGTTCATATGCAAAGAATGTTTATTCTAAGAATGATAATTCTAATGCAAAGCTCACGTTTGTCTTGAAGTTAAAAACTTTCATTGAAAAAAATTTTTTGTACAAAAGATAGTAAAAAGATGGAGTGATACCAACTCAAAAAATATTAGCAAACCTCCTAGGAGTCAGGTTACCATACCCTCATTACGGTATCGCTTTCGAATTAACCCTTGCTTCAGTTAGGACTTTTAAGGGTTGTAACGTGGCCTGGTTCACGGTTTTAGAAAAAAAATATTTAAGGCTCAAAATTATTTGGTGCCCACCCCCTTCATGATGTTCTCCAGTCCTAAATTCAGTTAACTTGACGCGATCACTCATCTCTCAAAAGAGTTTACAATGATTGAGGAATCAAACGAGTTTTTTATTTTGGACAAAGCAGTCTCTCACCTCTTTCAATTTTGGTGTTTCATCACACGACTTAGTTCCCTGATGAGGCTTTTTATTTGGTAATCCCCTTTCACTTTTCGCGCTTTTTCGCTTTCCCTAAATTTCGCCTGGACAAATCCTTTTGAATTTTGATTTTGAAGTCCAGCGGGAAGCCCTGACTTTTGCCTAAGCGACTTGTTTCGACTTAGCAAGGATTTTTGTCTCTTTCTTTCATCATTTCTTTTTATCTAAACCAGTCGTGTGACTTTGAGTCATTTTCGACTTGTTGGAGGTAATTATGACTGCCTGAGTCTTTGGTGAGGGATGACTACCGTTGTATCGTAATCTTTTGACCTCTTGATGTGCAAGAGATAACCATTGTGGTATTATTCTCTTTGATGCACACTGCTGATATATGAGAGTTAACCATTGCGGTTTTTTACCTTCCTTAGTCTTTTGATGGATAACCATTATTGTATCCTTAGGTGCGCACTCCTGATGAGTTCTGAGCGCTCGACCGAATCAACTGAAATCTACCCTACCCCGGGTTAAATGTGAGGGTTTTTCTGAAAAGAAAAGAAACTCCTACTTCAAGGCTCAAAGGGGTTAACGAGGGTCCATCTCCCTTATATCTCTGGTGTTTAGGAATTGAAACAAGGCTTGTACATCGTCAGCAAGTTTTTTATTCAAAAGCAAGTCGTTCGAAATTTTTGGTATATTACTCATCATCCTCCCTCCAGAGGTTCTTTTGATTTATTTAACAAGAGTTAAGTATCAAAAATTCAAATAAAAATATTAATGAGTGAATACGAATGGATTGATTCAAGACAAACATATTCGATGCATTATGATTAATATTCAAGAATCAACAAGTTTTGCATACAAGAAAGTATTGAACCAAAGAAAGAAAGATTACAAATGAGAATTGAAAATGAAACTAGAAATTGCTACGTTGAGGAGACTAGTCTCCGTATGGACTTGTTGCTTCAGATGATGATCTGGCAATCTTGACATTTACTGAGTCAAAGGATACCTCAAATTTAACTGACTGGCTCAAAATTGATTGCCTTTGCATCAAGCAGGTCTTGCACATTTTCTTTGAAAGCTAAGCAGTCTTCAATGGAATGACCTAGTTCCCTAGCATGGTAGTCGCATCGCACATTAGGATTTAAATCCATAGAATAAGGAGGAATGACAGGCTTCAGTGGCTTGGGTTCCACCAAGGAAAGCTTGAGCAACTGAGAGAACAGATGGCCATAAGTCATGGGAACAATGTCGAACACCCTCTTTGGCTTCCTATCCTTTTGCTTACCTTGTCGCGCATGTATTTGTTGATAGGTTTGCTGCTGAGTAGCACACTGAGCCAGGTGAACACGAGGAACATTCCAGTTTTGATTAACCAACCGATTTCCACAACTTACAAACGGCTGCTTGTGAGAACTTTTTGGGATTATAGGTTGTGGATGGTGTGACTCTGGTCGTGAGATAGAACTTAGAAAAGGAGATGGCATAACCCTATTCTTTGTAGAAGACGGCATAATATTGATTTGCACGCTCAGACCTTCGGGAGTGAAGAGAATTGTCCCTGCATCAAGCAAGTCCTGGACTTGGTGCTTAAAAGCTACGCAATCTTCAGTATCATGACCAGGTGCCCCAGAATGAAATTCACACCTAGCATTGTCGTCAAAGCCATGAGGGCATTTTTCATGTGTAGTGAAGATTCTAAGTTTGACCAAATGACATTCTAGCAGGGGAGGGAGCAATTGTGCATACAACATTGGAATCGGATCAAATTTTCGTTCAGGCTATTTTGGCCTCTGCTGACGGACTTTTCCTTTTGGGTCCTCTCGGGAAGTGACAACTTGTTGCGGATGGGAGGATCCTGGAATGCACGGTTGCAGAGGAGATACTCCCTCACCTAAAAGAGTCCTCAGGTTATGGGGAGGAATGGTAGCTCCTATTGTAGAGGGCATAGAAATATCTTCTTTCTTCAACATTGTCCCCAAAATTTCCATAACCAAATTCAATTGAGTCTTCAACTGAGTGTTTTCTTCTTTCAAGAGTTCTTGTCCATGGACCAAATCCTGCATGTCTAGCATCAAAAATCCCATCTGTTCTTTCATCTCGTCCAATTCCCCAGGAAGTTGTTCCATATCTTAAATCTGATCACAGAGCGGCGAGAAGTCAAGATTTGTAGCTCTGAAAAGAAAATACCAAGTCTAAATAAGGATTTCCCATTCTGAGTACCTTCGAAGTACCTGCTATGGATGCATGAAGATGCATGAGGTGAATGAGCGGATGTAATGCCATGTTTAAACTTTTTTTTTTGCGTATAATCTTTCACATTTCCTTTTTTGTGTAAAATAAACATGCTATGATGCAAGGTGCAATGACATAAGTTCAAAAGTTCAGCATAACAATTGTACAATCCTCTGGATAACTGTTGTATAAATCTGCTGAATAATCTGGATACCACAGGATCAAAGATTCAGAACCAATTTCAGCATACAATGGAACCAAGTACCGTGAATAACCGTTGTATAATCTCTGGCCAAGTGGAATATATCAGGATCAAAGGTCCAGGACATAACCAAATAACCATCCTGAATGTCGAATTCAGAAACTCAGAAAATAAATCTGAGACCCACATAGTCACCAACAGAACAACAGTCACTATCAGAACATAGTCACCATTTGTACCTGTAATAATCAAGTCCCTCCCCTCTCACGGGTGAAAACTAGGTCAGGGTAAGGTCGGGTAACCCAGAATCGAGGGTACTCTTGAAAAACTATCGCCATAACACCTACGTGAAAACGATAGTCCCTCATTTGTACCTCATCTGAGCGTGGATGACATGGCGGAAATAGTGAAACCTAAGTCAACTAGCCGTTCATGTTCCACTCTATTCCTAGGGTTCCTAGAGTTGTCGCTTGGCCTGGGTATTGGGCCTTTTACCTCTTGTAACACCCACCCAATCATGAAAATAGATCCAGCACAGCAGTATCACCAATATATGGAAAGCGATAAAATGCAATGCAAACATATGCTCAGATAAACATGTACCAATGAATAAACTGAAAGCATAAAAATAAACACCCAAGAGGAAAAAAAACAAGAGCTAGGATCGACTCCGGGATGGACCAGCAAAAGGTCAGTCTTCATCCCCAGTGAAGTCGCCAGCTGAAACAACCGACTGAAAAATCAACTGATAATGAAATCAATGAAGTCGCCATCGAATGTTTTTTTATCCCATAAGAAGGGAAAGGTAAACATCGAGTAAACCTGAGAAGGGTGAAATCAATATCAAACAACCGAGAGATCGGGTAAGGGAGTCTGTTACACGAGGGGAAGGTATTAGCACCTTACACGTCTGTAGTACTCTATAGTATCCACTCTTGTTGTCTATCTTGTGGGTGTGTTTAATCTATATCTAAACTGTACAGGAAATGCATGCAAAATAAAAGAGAAAAGAATGTAGGGAAAATGAAAAGTTGTGCTCGCTCGGGCCCTACCCCAATGCCTACGTATCCCTTTTAAGGAATCAGAGCAGTCGTAGTTCGGCTAACAAGTTTTTGTTTGTTTGTATTTTTTTAATGAACGATATCAATTTCGCCTTCTGCCGCAACTCGACCTTTGGAGATTTACGTGTTAGCACAGAAGTGAATTAACACATTCTTTTGAAAAGAGTTTGAAAGAAAAGCCCGAAGGCTCAAAGGAGTTTACATTGGTTGATATTTTTTACCTTGAAGAAGGATTTGGAAGTTGTTAGATGTTTTAATATTTTTCAAAGAAAAGAAAAAAAATGAAGTCTTTGTTTTAATGCATGGATGCAAAAGAAAAGAAAAAATCATCTAAAGGAGACTAACCTAGATCTATCCCTAATGTTATCATACAATGATTGATCCTAAGATTGAGTTTTGAAGGGAAATCTCTACTCTATGTTGACACGCTCGGATAACAATCCTAATGTCTATCTCAACTCATCATCTATAGATGAATCAAGAAATCCTAAAGGAGCATAGCAAGGGTCTATCACCTAAAACTATATATATCTCGAATCATCATCTATAGTTGAATCGAGAGCTCCTAAGGGAACATGTCGAGGGTATGTCATCTCAAAACATGCACACAAAGATGAAATCAAACAAACAAGCCAATAAGCTCAAGAGAGCTAACCCATGAGAGATCCTATCTAGGATAGTATGCCAAAGAAAGTCTAACAAAACTATCCTATAGGGAACATGCAATGAGAGCGAAGTCGTGATCTCAATTTCTAAATTGAGTGACTCGTCGATCAACAAGAAATAAATGAAAGCGATAAAGTCCTATAGGGAGCATGCACTGAGAGCGAAGTCGTGATCTCAATTTCTAAATTGAGTGACTCATCGATCGACAAGAAAGTAAACAAACACAAGCACAACACATATAGTAAATGAAGTGCAGAATGCCTGCTACAGGTCTTTAAACAGCGACTTCGAGCGCACGCTCTTTATTTCCTACTTCTCATGATATCTAGAAAGCAATAAAGTGCGAAAATGAGGTAAGCAAGAGAAAATACCAAACGGATATCAACCCGTAGCAAAGCCTATCAAAAAAAGAAACCCGGCGATCTTCGAGAAAGCTTCACTAATCAAAGAAAAGAGTCAGAAGTCAAACGCTCAGAATAAGTGTCGAAGCATCATCGATGTGAAAATAAATCACAATCGAAATCTCAAGTGCATCCGCATATCGTGCGATAAACCTGCATAAGATTCAAATCTCAACAAGCCAAGATGCATCACAAATTTCGAATAATCGGATAACCATGAATTAATTCCCAAAATCAAATAAAAAAATCTAACAAATTTTTATATTTGATTTTACTATTTTTATCATGTAAAAAAGTTCAAATAAAACTAAACAATTATCAAAATTATCCAGCAAAATACAAAAAACAAAAAACAGGGGGGCACAATTTGTAAGCAAGAGGTGTTGTAGTAAATGAGGCGCTAAGGCCCAAACTGCAGTCCACTAAGCCTTTTTTTGTTTCAATTCCTCCAGTCTTCATAAAAATACATCATGATGGGCTTAGATGACCATTTGTACAGAGGCCCAAGAGATCACCCGTTCAGTCCATGGAATTGTCTTCAACAAGGCAAGGCAACTAATTTTGCAGCATTATTATTCAATTATCAAAACAAAATTAATTTGAGAGAAAAAAATATAAAAACGCAGTTTTTGGGAGAAAGATAAGGTTCATCTAGTGGCCTTTGATCTTACCTTCAACACTATCTCACTTTCATTTTCTCTTTTCTACATTGAAACCATAGCGGTGAGATTTCGCCGCTGCAATCCTTTCTCTCATCCCTCTCCTAGCGTCGCCGCCGTTTCAAATTCATTTCCACCGTCGCGGTTTTAAATCTATTATGTTCACGAACTCTTCTTCTTTCCTCGTCGATTTTGACTCAACTTCTTCACCCATCCGTTTTCTTCCCTCACACCGCAACTATCAATCCTCGCGCCTCGACTGGAGCCGTCTGGTGCTTCTTCACTCTCAAAGAATCTGAAGAGAACCAGTAATTTCAGGTATGCACTGTTTTGAAGTCTGTTACTCCTTTTCTTCTTCCTTCAATCTCGCAGTTCTGAACAAAATTGTGATGCAGTATTCTTGTTATAGGAAACGACGAAGATCGTTGAATAAAACAGTGCTACTATGCTGAGGCGTTTGGTGTTGATGTAGAAAGATGAGGTCTGGAATGAAGATGATTATGGAGCTGAGAGAGGTTTGAAAAGATGTGTGAATATTTGATGATGGAAGTGTTGAATTCAGAGATAGGAAGATTCGGTTATCGTGATGCAGAATCGACGATGATGAATGAATATCAGTTAAGCAGTTTCAAGAGATAACAGAGAGAATTTCCAATGTTTTTAGTGATGAAGGTGAAGACGGATAGCAAATGCAGGGAGAGGCAAGAGGATGATAGGGCTTGTAGAGAAAAGTGCAGAAGATTCAAGAATTTGTGACGATGAAGATAAAACAGAGTGAATCAGTGAAGAGGATTGTGATGAAAGTTTTTAGAGAGAGAGATAATTTTTCTGTGGTTTTTTCTGTGATTCTCCAGAGAATTCAAGCATCCCTCTATAAGGTGAGTTTTTCTGTTTTTATACTTCTCCTTGAATTGAAGGAAGTTAGTTACAGTTTGTTAGAGATTAGAGAATCCCAACCTTAGATTCAGTAATTCTGTTACATCCCTGAATCGTTAGGATTGACCTGTTATTTTTTTTATTATATTAGGATGAGCTGGAAATTCTGATTTACTGCTCTTTTCCCATTATTTTCTGATTTTCTACCCTAATGTTTTCTTCTAATTTCATTATGCAGTGAAACCTGTGCTTGGACCCTTTTTCTGACTTTTTCTTCAGTCTCGGATACACTTAACTAGTGCAGGGCTGATTCCTGTAGCAACCTGATTCTATTGTCGAATAGAATTGTTTTGGGATCTGGTTTATGAAGCCGATATTGCTCTCTTGAAGAATCAGTTGCAGAAAAATGATGAACGTGTGTAGTTTTTGAGATGAATTTGCAGAGAGATTTTCAGAAGTTCGTTTAACATTTTCCATGGACTTGGTCAGTTTTCTGGTACTTTCTCTCTGTCCTTTATGAGTTTTCTCCGTCAGTTGTGATCAATAATCGAGATTGGATCCCCTTTTTCTTCTCTCTGATTTTATTAATACAGACTGCATGTTTGGATAATCGATATAGGGCTGAACTATTGCGCATACCCTTTCTTAATGCACATGGTCGGTCTGTTGTATGTTTTAACAGCAGGGCATTGCTTTTGGCATAGTCATGGACCAAATAAATATACAATCTCAAGTGGTATGCATGTTTCGATGTAGAATGAGCTTGAAACTCCATTAGTATGATCTTGCAGCTTGCACTAGTTCTGCCTTGGATCTGTTTAGAATTATCCCCTGTTTGAAATGAAACTTTGCACACCATCTTGAAATTGTTGGCACCTTCACTGTGTTGACTGAATAAATGCACTGGTTTATCAGACAGATCATGTAAATTAGTAGTTTTCCTCTATTTTTTATGCAAGATCTATATGATGAACACCGGGGCTGGTATAAGGGATAGGTGTTTTGTTAATGACTTGCAAGGATACATGTATGGTCTTTTTAATTTTTTGAATGAGTTGACTGTTTTATTTTTAAAGTGCAGGGTTGGAAAACTTGGAGCCGGGACATGAAACCTATCGCAGAAGCAATTTTGTACATGATTGAATCAAAGTTTGACAAAGAGTTTGGAGGTTGCAAAAATGGCATCATGAAGTCATAACATGGAAAATAATGGAGCTAATGTTTAGGCAGGATAGATTTAGTGTAGCTTTGTGTAACTTACAATTTTTTGTAGTTTCTTTGGAACGTAATATGGATTTGTAAATTCAAAATGAATTGCTTGAAAACATTTACATGATATGATGCCTAAAAAAATGGTTGAATGAACATGAATTTTCGAGTGGACATTGAACGATGAATATTGAGATATTGAATTTAAATGACGTAAATGAAGGTTTAGAGTGTATTTGGATTGATTTTGAATGATATTTGAATGACACTGAAAGTGACAACTTGAACCAAAATAACCACTTGAATGGAATTATAATGAATGACTATGCCTTGCCATTTTTATCTTGTCTTTTGCATTCCAAGAAACCCTTATGACTAAGGTCTAAGGTCTTCAAACTCGCCTGAATCAAATTCTCGAAAACAAACCAACGCTTAGATTTATTTAATACCATTTGATTATCCTCTAAACACTTCACTTCATGACTCAGTGAACGAATTTCAACCAACTTGCATATTCAATGAACCAGTTTTGAACTCAAGATATGACACAACATTCAATCGAATCAATAATATTCCTGCATGAACTCAGTCAAGAAAACAACCTCTCCATGTCAACTTTGCCCAAAATCAAAGCCTTTATTCATATTCGTCTGACTCAATTAATGCTCCCTAGCATCATATTTTGTATTGTGCTTCAACTTTTGGAATTCAAGTCACAAACATGTCCACTAGAAAACGTAAGGCTAAAATCCTTAATAAATTCCCTTGAAGAAGATAATTCCTGACGCACAATATAAAGCTTTCTGAGAAAGTCCCTTGATAAGAACAAACCTTAATCTCATGATCTTTGACGAAAAACCCGATTGGAACACAATTGCCAAAAAACCTGGCTTTGATTACATATGGGGAAATAAACCCTGATAGCCTCACGGCTTGATGAGGAAAGAAATCCTCAACGACCCAAGTCACAACCCTAATTCCACTGCTCACTACCTGAATAAGAAATCAGTCTTTATTGGATACGTACGCCTTAACCATTGCGAAACCCTAATATCGCACAACCACTGAACTTTGAACCTCAGAGCTATATTGAATGAAATGTATGCCCTGTTAGTGACCTAATGGAATAGATGAAGATGAATGCAAAAGTCTAAGCCAAAATAAAAGAAATTAGGAGGGAAAATGTTGGGGTGCAACACTATGGTATGCTCCTGGATGGGAAACGCATGTGATCTGCAGAGATATGTTAAGAAAATGAAAAATGTTGGACCTGAGACTCGAACCCAGGTCCTCTCCTCATACACACGCCTTGCCTGCCAACTAAGCCACTTGGTCATTCATACATATAATACAACAATAATATAATATACAAAAACACATCTCTATATGAAAATTAAAAAAAAATGTGCGCTGGATTTGAATGAGCCAATGGGATAATGCCACACTTCGTCTTCTTCACCCTCCGTCGTCTTAGGTATTGTAACCTATAGTGATAGTTTTCGTTTGTCACTATAGCACCTCCACTCAGCAAAATCCATGATACGTAACATAAATTGAATGTGAGGCCATATATCAACTGGCCTCATCCTCCTGAGCACGATGGTGCCCTTAATTTCGTCCAATTTTTCCTCTAGCTAGGGTTCCCCAAATTGGGATCTCGGAACCCTAACAATGGTGGATTCTTATACATGCACTCAAACTCATAATAATACACCCAAAAACGTTCTATGCATCACCACATCAAAATATGCAAGTAAATTGAATTAATAATGAGTGAATGGAGGAAAATGAATTTGAAAAAATTAAGTGCAAACCGTGATTTAGGGGGAGTGTTTCACGAAGCTACAAGCCCTGGAATTGGTTGGAATACCTTCAGTGACCTTCAAGGATTGTTTATTGATCTTCAATAGCCTTTTAATTTGCCTCTAACTCCAAAACTGATTGGAGTTTTTCTCTTGAAAATTTGAAGTTTGAACGTGGTCTCTGGCTGTTTTTTTTATGATGCTTGTAAACATGTTACTTATATAGGGTAGAAGGAAAGGACAAGAGAGCAAGGAATTAAACAGCCTTAATCATGTTCTTCAAGGCCATGAATAAAAATTTGTAACTTTGGCCAAAAACATGGAATCTTGTCCTTTTTTTTGAAATTTGAATGTATCTAGACAATGCTGCACGAAATTATGGACTTCTAGGTTGTCCAAAACATCAGCCCAAAGCTCCAAGTCCATCTATAATTATTTTATACATTTTATTTTTATATTTACTTGAAATAAATTAAAATAAATTTGTAAAAAATAAGTAAAAAATGTAAGGCATGGTAAGAGTGTTTTTGTAGGTCCTCTATAATCTTAGGAAGATGTTTGAAATCCAAGAAATTGAGCCCTTGCCTTAAAACTTCAAATTTGCTCAATGTATAATTCTTGAAAATTCCCAAATTTTCCCAACTTGGGCAAGCCATAACTTGCTCAATTTTTATGTCATGATGATGATCTTAGACTTTTTGTAAATTCCAAGATTCCAACTTCAATCCCTATTTTGATTAATTTTGCATTTGAAGATTTTATCTTGATGTATAAGGTCTTGGCAAAAAGTGGCTTTTGCTGACTTTCTGAAAATGACTTGTAATGTCTGAGCTTATATCTTTCAAATGGTGCATTTCTTGGACTTTAGGACTGAAGAGAAGTTGTAGGGAATGATATTCTCTTGAATATGAGCTTTGGTTTGGGAAAAATGGATGAAGTATGTGAAAGTTATGTCTGGTCAAAGTTTAGTTGACTTTTCCTATAGAAACCCTAATTTAGCAACTTTTGACTTTTGATAAATTAGGAGCATTTCTTGAGGAATCATGATCAACCCTTGATCAAATGATGGATATCACTTCAAAATGTTGGTTTTGACCAAAAATCTTGAATTTTGACTGTACATGGGCCACAGTTGACTTTTGACCTAGTATAGTTGATTTCCAAGCATTTGAGCAATTAACTGGGCAAACTTGTAGTGAAAGGCATCAAACTTGTCATGGACAATCTTGAAGTAATATTAGGACAATGGAAAACATTTGAGACCTTTGGAGCTCACACATCTTGTTGATAAGTGAAACTCTAGTTAGAGGTTTATTGCTTAGGAGGAGAATTTGTCTGGTCAATTCTTGGTCAACCTTGAGCAATTGAGGATCTCTAGGAGCATGCTTTGAGTAAAAATGGGAGGGAAAATTTTGGGGTACAACAGTATGTATATCTTCGATCTTGTCTGGAATGTTACAACTGGGAACTCCTGCTCTCTTGTTTGAGGAAACTTCGCTGGAGGATGTTGATTCCTATTTGGGGAGAAGAGCTCAGGAACATTGGTCGTTTGTTACTCTACTGGGGAATTTAATTCTTATATACCCTGACTGGGGATAAAAGAGATGGATAACCTTTCGAGGTGTTGTCTAACCTAGTTTTTTATATAGATATCGACTCGTCTGAGAGAATAAGGTTGAATGATATCTGGTCTGATTTCAGATTCTATAGAAATTCTTCGGGGATAGCAACACGAACTGTCCTTTGCTAGAGATGGGAATCTTGCTAGTGATTTATGGTGAAAACAGACTCAAGCTGAGGAGATTGAACTTCGTTGGGGAAATAAACCTTGTTGATGAAATAAACCTTGTTGACAGAGAGATACTCTACTGAGGAAATACCCTTGCTGAGGAAACACTCTTGCTGAGAAAAGAAATCTGCAGGGGATTTTATAGTTTCAGAGGAATAAACTCAGCTGGGGAGGAGAAATTTCCATAAACTATAACGATTGGGACTCCGTAGAAGGGCGATATTGCTCGGAAAAAGATCATGCTTCTTTTATCCACTGGAGGAATTTGTTGGTGTGTATGATTTGACTACTCTGTGGGGATGATCCTATGGAAGTGGCTATGTGGGGATTTGTGGATAGCTTGAATATTATCCCAACTCCTAGAGTCTTGATTAAATGCGTATTCCTGTTTTTATGCATATATTTGTTAATAGTTAATCGTACATATACATATGCTTATTCAATTTTAGTCATTGAACGTTCTTGCAAACAAAACTGAAAAGTAAAAACAAAGAGTTTGAATTTTGAAATTGTATTTTTATTGATAGTTTGCCCAAAAACAGGAGATTTTGTACAAAGGGACAAAAATCCTACTAAGAGGAAATCGCCGCGAATGAAAAAGAGTACAAAGTGTAAACAAGATAATAGCTATGTGGAAATGATCTCGCCGGGTTCCATCTCTGCTATTACCCCTATGTCTTCAAGCATCTCATCCCTTTCTGTCGGAAGAAGTTGATTGGATTAGTCTGTACCGCTTGAACTTAATGTTGGTAACAAAGCTTGTTGTATGTGATCTAATGGGGACATAGTCGTACGCTTTAATCCCTAAATTTTTCCTGGACTACTCTTTCGGGTTTTCAGTCCACCGGGATACCCTTTTTTGTCCAAGCCGCCTTTTCAGGTTTTCGACTCGCCAGGTGTACAATCTTTTATACATATCCCTAATTTTTTCCCGAACCATTTTGATTCGCTGGGATGCCCTTATTTATGCCTAGCCCAGTCAACCTAGCGGGTTGTTTTCATGCGTAGTATCTTTTGACTATGTCTGCATTCACAGGGTGAGGGAAACCTTCATTGTCCATGGTGGTTAATATCATAGCACCGCTAGAAAATATTTTCTTAATCACAAATGGCCCTTCATAGGTGGGAGTCCATTTTCCCCTGATATCACCATGCGGTAGAATGATGCGCTTTATTACCAAGTCACCAGCCTGATATACCCGATGCTTGATCTTCTTATTAAACGCCTTGATCATGCGCTTATGATACATCTGGTCATGGCTGACAGCCGCAAGCCTTTTCTCGTCAATTAGATTTAACTGATCCAACCTGGTCTGAATCCACTCGTCTTTGTACAAGTCTGCATCTTTTATGATCCTCGGAGAGGGAATATGAACTTCGACAGGCAGGACGGCTTCCATACCTTAAACCAGAGTGAAAGGGGTTGGTCCCAATTAATGTTCGTGCTGAAGTACGATAACTATGGAGAGCAAACGGTAACATCTCGTGCCAGTCTTTGTAAGTCACAACCATATTTTGCATGATCTTCTTTATGTTTTTATTGGTGGCTTCTACTGCGCCATTTGTCTTTGGTCGATACAGAGAAGAGTTGTGATGCTTGACCTTAAACTGCAGCACAGCTCGGTTATTATAGTGTTGTTGAGATTAGTGTCATTGTCAGTGATGATTCTCTCGGGGATGTCGTACCGACAAATAAGGTTATGTTTTATGAACCAGGTGACCACATTCTTAGTAACAGATGCGAACAAGTCTGCTTCAACCCACTTTGTGAAGTAATCGATGGATAAGAGGATGAAGCGATGTCCATTAGAAACAGTAGGCTTGATTTCTCCGATCATATCAGTGCCCCCACATTACGAATAGCCAAGGAGCAGTCATGACATTCAGAGGCACGAGAGGTGCATGAACTTTATCAGCATAGATTTGGCATTTATGACAAGTTCTCGAGTGGTGGTCACAGTTAATTTACATAGTCCGCCAATAGTAACCAACTCTCAAAATCTTTTTAGCTATAGTATGCTTGCTGGAGTGAGTACCAAAGACACCTTCGTGTATATCTTGCATAATTTGTTCTGCTTCCTTCTTGTTTACACAACGAAGCAGGGTTGAATCATCATTATGCTTGTATAAAATCTCATTGCTAAAGAAGAACTTAGCCGAGAACCTCCGTAGGAATTTCTTGTCATTGATTGATGCCCCTTTATGGTATTCTTGAGCCTCAAGGTACCTTTTCACTTCATGAAACCAAGGATTTTCCTCTACTCCATCAGTGTCAATTTCATAGTAGTGTGCCAGCTCGTTGAATTTTTCAATGGTAATTTTGGGATCCTCATTGTCCAATCTGACCTTGAACGTGGATGACATGGTAGCCAATGCGTCCGCTAACCGATTCTCTTCTCTGGGTATATGTTCAAAAGTAATCTCTTTGAAATATCGAATCAAGGTTAGGATATGTTCTCGGTAAGGGATAAGATTCAGATGCTTTGTATCCCATTCTCCTTTAACCTGACTGATTACTAGGGCTGAGTCCCCATATATGCTCAAGAACTTGATTCTTAGGTCAATAGCAGCTTTAAGACCCATGATGCACGCTTCATATTCAGCCATATTATTGGTGCAATCAAAGTAAACTTTGGAAATGAAGGGCGTGTGACAACCCTAAGGAGAGATAATTACAGCATCGATTTTGTTACCAAGTGCGTTGGAAGCTCCATTGAAAACCATATTCCATCAGGATCCTGGCTCAGGTCCTTCATACGGTCCAGGTTCTTCATAATCTGTTACTAGTATAATGTCCTCGTCTAGAAATTCCAAATTCATCGACTGATAGTTGTCTATGGATTGATGTTCTAAATGATCTGCCATTACACTTCCTTTGATTTCTTTTTCAGTGGTGTACTGGATGTCGTATTCTATTAAGATCATTTATCATCGGGCTATTCTTCCGAAGAGAGCTGGCTTCTCGAATATGTACTTGATGGGATCCAATTTAGAGACCAACAAGGTAGTATGGGTCAACATATACTGTCTTAGTCGGCGAGCATCCCATTCCAAAGCGCAACAAGTTTTCTCGATTAGTGAATATCTTGTTTCACAGTCGGTAAACTTTTTGCTAAGGTAGTATATTGCATGCTCTTTTTGACCAGACTCGTCATGTTGCCCCAGTACACACCCCCATTGAGTTATCTAGCACTGTTAGTTACATGATTAGAGGTATTCCTTCAACTGGTGGCATCATAATCAAAGGTTCTCATAGATATCCTTTAATTTTATCAAAGGCTATTTTACATTCGTCGTTCCATTTTACAACTTGACCTTTATTTAGTAGCTTGAAGATTGGCTCACAAGTAGCAGTCAAATGAGAAATGAAATGGGCAATGTAATTAAACCATCCTAAGAAACCTCTAACTTCCTTCTCGGTATGGGGGGCCGGAATTTCCTGAATAGATTTTACCTTTGCGGGATCGACCTAAATACCTTTACCGCTGATGACGAAGCCCAATGGTTTACCGGATCTCACCCCAAAGGTACACTTGTTTGGATTTAACCTTAGCTTGTACTTCCTCAGTCTTTAAAATAACTTGTGCAGATGATCGAGATGCTCTTCTTCAGTCTTTGACTTGGATATCATGTTGTCGATGTAGACTTCTATCTCGTGGTGAATCATGTCATGAAATAGAGCTACCATGGCACGCTGATAAGTTGCACCAGCATTCTTCAACCCAAAAGGAATAACCTTGTAACAGAAAGTGTCCCACTATGTGACGAAGGTAGTTTTCTCCATGTCTTCATGCGCCATCTTGATCTGATTATAACCCGAGAAACCATCCATTAAAGAGAATACCTTATGTTGAGCGGTGTTGTCGACCAAAACATCAATATGTGGCAATGGGAAGTTATCTTTAGGGCCCGCCCTGTTCATATCCATGTAATATACACACATATGTACCTTGTCGTCTTTCTTTGGCACTGGAACAACATTAGCAACCCATTGAGGATATGATGTCACTTTTAAGAACCCTGTGTTGAATTGTTTCATAACCTCGACTTTGATCTTCTCTGACATTTCAGGACGCATGTGACGAACCTTCTGCTTGATCGGAGAATAACCCTCTTTCATTGGCAGACGATGAACCATAATATTAATATCGATCCCTGACTTATCTTCGTATGACCAAGAAAATATTTCAACATATTCATGCAACATCTGGATTAATCTGTTCTTGACACTGCTCTCTAGGTTGGCGTCGATCTTGACCTCTTTTCTATCGGTCTCGGTACCCAAGTTTACAATGTCGACTGGCTCTTCATGTGGTTGGATAGCCTTCTCTTCTTGTATTAAGAGTCTGGAAAGTTCTCCAAGTATTTCACAATCTTCCTCACCTTCGTCCTCGACTCGGTAGATTGGATTTTCAAAGTCATAAGCGGAAATAGCATAATTGTTATCAACGAGATCAAGAGTGGATAAGGATTTGCAATGTAGTGTGTGGGTGTGTGTAAGAACACATAGCTATTTGAAAATTCAATAAGATAAAAGAAAAACAGAGATCACAAAATTTCTATGCAAAATGTCTAATGTTTTTATTGAATGAACAATGTTTATGAATTTTAAACCCTTATCAAATAAACCATTGTGCCCCGGGTAAGACACAAGTTTTAAAGTCATTGTTTATTACATAACAAAAATATTTTAAAATCAATAAGACAGGAATGTAGCTATTACTCCTGACTAAAGGAGATAGGCAATATGTCTTCTGCTTTCCAATTATCAAGCCCATCACCAATAGTAGGGAATATCCAACTGTTGAAGTCACCATCATTGTCTGCATCCTTTATATCATTAACTCCGTTGTTGCTCATACGGAACAGAGGCCTCCCAGCGCGAGCGCGACGAACAACCCTTTGATCTTCTGCAGTAAAGCCCAAACCAAACTTATCAGATTTATAGGGGATATCAGGAAGCTGACCCCAAATAGTACTGCCACCTTCTTCTATAGTAGCCTTTGCATCTTTCAAAGAAGCCATCTTGTGCGGAGTCCTAGTGATCTTTGGAGTGGCTGAAACATCCTTAACAACAGTTGGGGAAATCACTTCAAAGGTCTGACAGAGAGTATCAATATATTCTCCGTCCATATCCATGTATCGGAATGAATTCAAGTGTCTTCTCCACAGACAGTAACAACCTTCCCTTTTATAGGATACTTCAATTTATGGTGCAAGGTGGAAGTGACAGCGCCTACCCCATGGATCCATGGGCATCCTAATAGACAAGAATAGGTCGGTCGGATATCCATCACATAGAAAGTGGACTCAAATATTTGTGAACCCACTTTGATTGGAAGGTCCACTTCTCCATGCACCATTCTTTTGGATCCGTCAAAAGCTTGAACTATGATATTACTCGGCTTCATCATAACCCTTTTACAATCCATTATGTCGAGAGAGCCTTTAGGGAGAACATTCAGAGAAGATCCAATATCAATCAACACATGAGCCAACGTAGTGCCCCTGCATTCAATGGAGACATACAGGGGCCTATTATGATTTCTCCCCTTCGAAGTCAGGTCAACATCATAAAATCCCTAACCATTGTCAGTTGTTAAACTTGCCATGTAACTTCCAAATTGATCAGCCGAAATTTCTTGCGGCACATGAGCAGTCTTTGGGAATTTAACTAAATCCTGCGCATGGGCTTCATAACACAACAGTAATGATAACATGGAGATTTTAGATGGGGTATGCCCCTACTGTTTAATAATTTTATAATCGCTTCTGCGAATGATCTTCGAAACTTCTTCCAGATCTTGTCCAGAGGTATCCTTGACTTTGGTTTCTTTTGGCGCCTCCATCTAGGAAGGCTCTTTCATTGGCTCTTTACCCCGAGCCTCAGTAGTTGACTTGGTAATGATGACTTGAGCAGGGGAGAGATTTCTGGGGAGAAAATCCTTCTGCTTCTAGTAATTTTGTTGGTCCCCACAATATTGATAATGATGGGATCAGCCTCTTCATCATCTTCAACGGATAATTCTTGTTTAATGCCATGAAAATAGACGTCAAACCCATAATTCCATGGAATAGCCTTTTCTGAGGAGTATGGGATGGGCCCAGGTGTTGTGATGATTAAAAGAGCAACTCTTGGATTGGAGGTAATCCTTACAGGACCCTTGGAAGTGATCCTGAAAGGAGTACCATATACGACAAACAAATCTCGGCATAAATCTTCAGTAGACGGAATTTTTTCAATAAAAATAACATGTTCATCCATTAGGCGTTGAACACCTTCCTTCAGCAACCTGCAGCCGTTAGGTTGGACTGCACATCAATAACATTCTTCAGCATAACCCGGAAATAAACCGACTTGTAACAAATTCTTCTTGATTATAGAGAGAGGAGTAGCCACATCATTTACAGAGGTAATATACAAAATATCTTCAATAGCACTTATGCCCTTGTCATGCTTGGGCATAGGTGAAGTAATCACGTTCGGAGTCTCTGGAGGATCGAACTCAATTTCCTTATTATCGATCATATTCTGAATCTTGCTCTTTAGGGCCCAGCAGTTGTTGGTGTCGTTCTTAGGACTGTTTGAATGATAAGCACACCTCGCATTCAGATTATACTTTGGAGAGGAGGTGTTAGGATTCTGAGGAGGATCCCGCGGCAAAATGAGTTCAGCCTTTAACAAATGTTGCAATGCATGAGACAAAGGTATACCGATATTGGTGAGTTGCCTCAACGAAGCGTCTGTTCTTCATCGGCTACCCTCTTGTAGTTGATGAATCAATGTTGGATTAGAGATCAGCACCGCTCTCACAGACTGATGGCAGTCACCTTTACTACAACCTTTATAGACAGCATTGATTTATTTTTTTACTGCCGAATGGCTTCTTCACAACATTAGAAGATGTATCCATTGAGATCTTCCCACTCCTAATGACACTTTCCACTCTTTCCCCAGTCAGAATCAACTCTGTAAAACCAGACGACGAGCTCTCAATAAATAAATTAAAGAATGGGCTTGTCAGAGTACCCATAAACATATCCATTAATTCTTGATCAGTCAAAGGAGGTTTCACCCTTCCAGCTAAATCCCTCCATTTCTGTGCATATTCTTTGAACCCTTCATTTGAGCCCATGGACATATTCAGCAGTTGCACTCGAGTCAGTGCCAAGTCAGCGTTATATTGATACTGCTTATAGAAAGTAGCAGTCAAGTCTTCCTATGTGTGAATGTTGGTTCCTTCGAGCTGATAGAACCATTAAAGTTGAGTGTCAGCTAAACTCTCTTGGAATAAATGGACCCATAGATTCCGGTCAGTAGTGTGAGATTGGATCTTCCAAACATACGACCTCAAATGGAGTTTATGACAAGAGACCCTATCATATTTAGCAAAGACGGGGATCTTGAACTTATGTGGGATGACCACCCCCGGGACTAGATCTAGTTCACCAAAATCCAATCCAACACCTTCTGGATCTCCATTTCCTTGAGCATATCTTCCAACTGCTTGTACTTGTCGTCTGCAAAAGGGTACTGCTCGTCATAATAATCTTCATCTTCAGGAACATTCTCATAACCCTGGTTATTCCTTCCTTCATGCTTAATGCTTCTACCATCTTCTTCCTGGTTATCGTCTTCTTCGGAGAAGACATCATCCACTTGAACTGGTTGAACATGGCCCTTGAACCTTCTCCCCATATTGAGGACAACAACCGGTTTCTTGGTCTTCTTTTTCTTGGCAACGAGCGTTATCAAATGTTTCTGTCTATGTGCCAGATTAAGAAGAGTCTCTTGAAATTGTGCATGTTGATCCTGGAGATCCTTAACAGTTTGTTCGAGGGCCATTTTTTTGCTGAAATAAACAGCGAGAAAATGAGAAACCTGTATTAAAAACCTGTTATAAATTGATGCATGATATGTAAAATGCAATGTTTTCAAGGACCTTAGGAGATTTAAATTTTCAAAGCCAAGAGGAAACCGAAATCAAGATTTTATTAGTAAGTTCACATTACAAATGCCTTTTAGGCTTACAATGAAAACAATAAAGTCTCAAAGAGATAACAAAATGAACATTTAAAATCTAAGACTCAGGTCTCCAATGGACACTTCCTCTTCGTGTTGATTTATGCATTAAGACTCTGCTCCTTGTGAAGTTGTTTGGTGAGCTCCAAAACTTTCTTCTCACTTGCGTAGAATTGAGTCTCAAAGGTGTCCTGTTCTTCCTTCAGTTGAATCCAAGACTTTTGCAATTCTTCAAGGTTGGTGGGCATGTCTGGATAGAGGATGGTGCGAGAAACGTCTCCTTTGACAACAGACTCCGTGATAACTGGTAGGATAGCTGGATATGGCATCATAAGGTCTTGAGCGCGAGCTCATACCCATTTGAGATAAGGGCTCTAGAGGGATGGGATTCTTCTTACCTAAATTCTTACTCTCAATCTTTCTTACCATGCCCCAAGCATGTATAAACCTCTGACGATAACCTTGAGGATCATTTTCGTAATCAAACACAATACCCTGGATAAGTGCGTCACGAGGACCATTTCTTCGAGCATAACGAAATTGACATAGATCCGGAGAAGGGTTGTAAGTAATACCTCCCCTAATTCCAAGGAGTGGAACATTAGGGAATTCCACACAACAATCAATGATGGTAATATCCTCATGAGATTGGGAATACCAGTAGATGTCTGTATGAGAAAGTGACATTATTCTTTGTGACCACCTCAAACCTTGTTCATTCTTCATTATTAAGCGGGGAAGGTGTGAAATAAACCACCTAGATAGCAGAGGTATACTACACATGAGAGTTCCTCGCCTCTTCATAGTACGAGTGTGAAGACAATGCAGAATGTCTCCGAGCAAGGTAGGCACAGGGTTACGAGCAAGGAAAATTTTGACGGTGTTCACATCTATGAGTTGGTCTGGATTAGGGAATAGTACCAACCCATAGATTATAAGAGCCAAGATCTCCTCGAAATCTTGAAAACTCATAGCATCTAGAAACAGTTGAGCCTTCTCTATCAAAAATTTATCCAAAAAACCTTTGAATCCACTTCTTGTTTCCCAGTTGGATATAATGTGGATCGCTTTAGATGTAAGGCTGCTGCAATAACTTTTGGCTTCAGAGCTTCCTCTAAACTGGTGAAGGGTATCTGATTAAGAACAGGAACTCCAAGTAATTGAGAGAACTCTTCCATACTGGGTACCAGCTGATAATCAGGAAAGGTGAAGCAGTGATGTACAGGGTCAAAGAATTGAAATAGAACACTCATCATGTCTTCGTCAAAACCTAGGGTAATCAGACTGAGTATTCGGCCATGCCTTTTGATAAATGGAGAACTTTCGGGAACCCTTGAGACTAACTCTTTAAGTTGAGGAGGCACCCTTACAAAGTTGATCTAGATAGTGTTTCTGCGAGTGAAGGCCATAGCCTGCAAAACAGAACAAAGATAAATTCTTTGGTCCTTGAAATGGTTAGAAAATGATATGGTATGATGTTATGATGTTATGATGTTATGTTCTAACAATTTAATCATACACAAACAAAACACACAAGGCCTTAAGTTTAAGCTTGCATGTAGTTTGTAGGTAAGTACCCTCTTGAATTTTTTGTTGGCTCAACCAGTCCTAAAAGAAGTAATCGGGTTCTAGGAGTCTCAATATCACTGATCTTTCTCCCAGGCATTGTTTCAGCACAAGCATCTAATTTGCAACTGAAATATCCCGAGAGTCCAACCTCAATTAGTGTAGCATCGAGTATCAACCAACTTCAGTCTGCACCAAATCCGGCTATCTTGCTACTTTCTAATGGCTTAAGTTGTGTCAACTAAGGTTCTACAGTTAGTTAGTGCTTTATGACACCACGTGGCAGCCCAACATTCTACTTGACTTAACTCAAGGGACATCGATACCAAATAATGTGTCTCACCAATGTAGTCATTGCTTCAACCGTATCAGTGTACGCCGTACAGTTTTCACGATCTATTTCTACTTACCTAAAATACCCCAGATCCGGGTATAGGATCTTTACAAGAATAACCCAAATAACCCTTAAAAAATAAATCATGAAAATTAAACAAGGAAAGCAAATTAAAGGTGATCTAGCTCTTAAGGTAACCCCGCTTTTATATTTCCCCAGCAGAGTCGCTAGTTCTTTAATACGGTGGAAGAACTGACTTTTTGGTTTTACATTTTATTGCAAATATTGCGGATAGCAAGAGTCGCCACCATATTTTATTTTATCCTATAAAGAAAAGAGTGAAAAGAATATGAAAGACCTTTTGAGAATTTTTCTGAGTAAGGGGGGGTAGGTTATGAAAATGGAAGGTGTTAGCACCCTTTTCATACGTAGTTATCTACGGGCTCTTAATCGCTAGCTCACTTTTGAAAATGCTTTGTGTTTGTGTGTTTGAAATAATATTTTAAAAAGATGCCTAAGGTCGGAAAACTTTGTAATGATTTTTGTATCGTTGAGAATGCATACAAAGTGTTAGTATTTGAAAATATTTTAGAAAAAGAGAGTGTATGTGTGAGAAATTGTTTTTTTTGTGAGCAAGCGACTACGAGCTATCTACCTACTGAAAAAGTCTTTGTTTTTTTCCTCCTTTCTTTTAGATAGTGTTATCCTACCATTAGTTAGTAGGAAACCCTATCATTGGATGTTTCGAGGGACAGGCGCGGGTCATCATACAGTCACGAAGGCAACTCGTAGGACGCTTTAGAAATTATCATAAGGTACTAAGATCGTTTACCGAGGCATCATTAAAGGGTCATCGAGGGACTATGATCTTTTAACTAAAGGATCTTTGCTAAAGCAACCCACGTTCGAGAGACATGACTGTTTAAATCCGAGGCAACAAGTGAGGGTCGCCCTAGAGGTTCGTGTGTGTGAAGTGTTTTAATTTCAAGTATTTGTCTTGAGATTAGGTTTTCTAGCGTTTGTTTTTTATGTCTTGCCATGCACGCCTAATTAATCTAGCAGATAAATATATACAAGTGCGGAAAAATGCGGGAAATAATCAACGTTATTACATCGCTTCGTTGATGGAGAGTACAAACCATAAATTGGGGAGGAAAGTAATAAACCCTAATTATCTGTTACAAACTTTCAAGCAATTATAATATTGGAAAATAATGTGAAAAAGTAAATGAACACGCGGAGATTGAAAAGGGAAAATATGGTAAAAAAACCCTAAAATATTTCTAAGCATTTAAGAAAATATTTTTGATGTTTTTTTTGTTTAGAAAAATATCTGAAGTGTGAAATAATAATTAAACCTAATTCTAGTTAATTTACTAATTAATTACTTAAAATAAAACTAGGTGTGATTAAATTAATTAATTCCTATTTATAAAAATTAAATTAATTAATTAAAAAAACTTAAATCTAATTTTTATTTTATTTTATGATTTACGAATAAAAAAAATAAAAATGATTAAAAAAAGAAAACAATTAAATTAAAACAAAAAAAGAATTTAATGGGCCTGCATTATAAAAGAAATTGGGGAGGGGGTGTGAGAAAAGCAACAGATCCTAGGCCCATAAGCGTTGGCCCAGCTGCCTGCGTGATCTAGGAAGACTAGTCTCAGGAGGTACACCATGGGGTTTGGTCTGCGTCCATTAGATTTGGACCTGATGGTGATGATTGAGGAGGTGTATGGCATGCACACATTGATTGATTGCACTGTATCTGTGAGAAATAAAACATGAAAAAGTATAAAAAAAAAATGTCCCACGCCTAGATCAAACCCGGGATCAGACATGGGTATGAGTTAAGAGCAAGCGCGCTACCACTGGGATGGCTATATATCTGATATTGTGAATTAAACAAAACAAATATAATGTAAAATAAGTGCTAATGTCAGCAAGCAAAATACACGCACGCATAAGTGGGCCCCTTAGATTTGACTGGACTAACCATAATGATCCAACATGCCACGCGGTCAGTCAACATTATCAAATCATCGTCCATGGTGGTTTCGACGTTCTTATCTGATGAGAAGTATTTTGAAAACCTGCAAAAATGCGAAATCAAAGCACGCAAGGTATCCTACTCCCCTTAAAATTTCCTCTTGAATTCAAATATGGAATCCGTTTAGGCTAAAAGCCCTTGTATCATGAAACTGAAGCTTAAAAAGCTCTATGGCCTAACTATGGCGTGATGTTATTTCTACATCAATACTTTCATGTAAAACGTTATAAAAATTTAGAAAATGTATGTGAATGAAACATGTACGTTCATAATGATTTAAACCGTGATAAACCTTGAGAACCAAAACTTACCAACTTATCAATTGGAGTTGATGCAAGGGCAGCTCCTGAGGTCGATTCACAACGAATAGTGATTGGTACTAATTCCTGACAACTTCAGGAAGACAATGGAAGGCTTAAATTGGCTTGAGAACGTCTGCAGAATAAGGTTGGAACTAACTCAAATCTCTTGAAATTTTGGAGAATTTTAAAGGCTTTCCTAGGCAGTTTATTTGTGTCCCTTGTGATCTGACTTGCTTGTGTGTGTGTATATATATATATATATATATATATATATATATATATATATATATATATATATATATATATATATATATATATATATATATATATATATATATATATATATATATATATATATATATATATATATATATATATATATATATATATATATATATATATATATATATATATATATATATAGAGAGAGAGAGAGAGAGAGAGAGAGAGCAAGGAAATAACTCCAATAATATGGCAAGAATCAAGTCACCAAACCATGTTTAAATCAAGAGTCAAAGAAATTGAAAACATTATTTTTTTGAGCTATTCTTGCCTTCTTGAACCCTTGCACGATTTTGGAAAGTTCTTTCTAGGTTGTCACGAGTTGCATGGGCTTGTATATGATTGAAACCAAAAGGCCCAAGCTCTTGTACCATTATCTCATATTTATTTTGATTTTATTTATATTTAAATGAAGAAAATTCAAATAAAATAAATAAAAATCATAAAAAATATGTGAATAGATTTAGAGGTCTTATAACACCTTATGAACATGTTTGACTATCAAAAGTTAGGCCCACTAGTTCAAAATTTGAAGATTGCTCATTTTGTATTTCATGCATTTCTTCAAAATTTCCCAACTTGTGCAACTCATAACTTGCTCAATTTTTATCTTTTGAAGGTGATCTTAGACTTTTTGAAAATATCAAGATGTACTCTACAATTTCTATTTTTATCATTTTTGCATTTGAAGACTATATCTTGATGTAAGTTGCCTTGATAAAAAGTGTCTTTTTGTTGACTTTTGAAAATGACCTATAATGTATTAGCTCATATCTTTCAAATGGAACATTTATTGGACTTGAGCATAAATACAAAGTTGTATAGAATTTAATTTCCTTAAAAATATGCTTTGGTTGAGGAAAATTTGATGAAGTATGTGAAAATTATGCTTGGTCAAAGTTCAGTTGACTTCTCCTAAGGAAACCCTAATTTGACCATTTTTGACTTTTGATGATTTGAGGGCTTTCCTTGAGGAATCATGATTAAACCTTGATCAAATGATAAATATCACTTCAAAGTGTTGATGTTGACCAAAAATCTTGATGTTTGACTGTATGTTGACCATAGTTGACTTTTTACCCAATACAATTGATTTCCAATCATCTGAGTCATTGACTGAGCAAACTTGTTATGCAAGACTTGAAACTTGACATGAACATTATTGAAAACCTATGGAGAACAATGGAAATAATTTTATGCCTTTGTTACCCAAATTTCCTTGAGAAACTCAAAACCCTAGTTGTAGACCCTTGGCTTAGGAGGAGCATCTTGACTGGTTAACCCTTGAGATTCTTGAGAACCTTTGTGATCATGTATTTGAAGAAAAATGGGAGAGCAAATTTTGGGGTACAACACCTGTCGCGTTATTTTTCAACACTTCTATTTCAGATCCAATGCTAAGCAAGTCTAACGCGTGCATGGTGTACCTCATATCCTAATCATCAGATCTCGAGATTTCAAATCTAATGCCCCAGATGTACCCTCCTCATGGTGAACCTTCAAGGATCATCCTCACCAGATCCAGCGTAATAATCTGGGCTCCTTGAAGTGGGCCTAGGAATTTTTACTTTTCTCCCCCCCCTATTTACTTGTTTTCAGAAGGCCCATTTCATTTCTTTTTTTGTGTTTTAATTAATTTTTTTTAATCTATTTTATTTAAATCATAAAAAACCATAAAATCATTAAAAAATTAGATTTTGGTTTTTGATTAATTAATTTAATTTTTGATAATAAAAATTGATTTAATTTAATCACACTTTGATTTTATTTTATTAATTATTTTGTAAATTAGTTAGAATTGGGGTTTATTATTATACACTATAAAATATATTTCTAAATAAAACACCAAAAATATTTTTCTAACGCTTAGAATTTTTTTAGGTTTTAATATCTTTCCCTCTTTCGCAATCTACGCGCGTTTATTTATTTTCGCACATTTTTTTATAATTATGTAATTGATAATGGTCTGTAATAGTTTTAATTAGGGTTTACTATTTTTTTTCTCATTTTTATGGTTTGTAACCCCTTTCCCCGAAGCTCTGAGTTAGTCTAGATTTATTTTTCCGTAATTTACTACTTTCCTTATTGTTGCTAGTTTAATAGAATTGTATGGCAAAGACTAAAAGTAAATGCTAGATAACCATAAATCCAAAATAGAATAAATGAAACACAACATACTTTGTACATGTGCACCTCTAGGGTGACCCTCACTAGTTGCCTCGGATAAAAAACAGTCACGTCCCTCGAACGTGGGACGCTCTAGCAAAGATCATCGGTTAAAAGATCGTAGTCCCTCGACGATCCTTCGATGTTGCCTCGGTAAACAATCTTATTCTCTTACGATAAAGTTGCTAAAGCGTCCTACAAGTTGCCTTTGTGACTATATGATGACCCGCGCCTGTCCCTCAAACATCCAATGATAGGGCTTTCTACTAATTAATGGTAGGATAACACTATCTAAGGGAAATGAGGAAAAGAACAAATAACTTTTGAGTAGATAGATAGCTCGTAGTCGCTTGCTCACGAATCAAAAACATTTTTCACACATATACTCTTTTCTAAAATATTTTCAAAACAAACACTTTGTATGCGTTCTCAATGATACGAGAATCATTACAAAGTTTTTCGCAATTACGCATTTTCAAAATATTTTCAAACTTACACAAACACAAAGTATTTCAAAGTGAGCTAGCGATTAACAGTCCGTAGATAACTACAGATGAAAAGGGTGATAACACCTTCCTTTTTTATAACCTACTCCCTTACTCAGAAAATTCTCAAAGGTCTTTCCTGTTCTTTTCACCCTTTCCTTTATTGAATAAAAGAAAAGTCGGTGGCGACTCTTGCTATCCGCAACATTTGTGATAAAACGCAAAACTAAAAGTCAGTTCTCCCACTGTATTACAGATTGTATCTAGAGTATCCCTCAATTATACTAAGATACTCGAAGCCTACAGCTGAATCAATTAACATTTCTGCCACATGCATTGGGTATTCATCTTTTGGTGTTGCAAAATTCAAATATCGAAAATCTATGCAAATCCCAAGAGATCCATTTTTCTTAATAACAAGAACAATATTTGTAATCCATTCAACATACCTTATTGTCCGAATAAACTTATAACGGAGGAGTCTTTCGATCTCCTCCTTTATCTTCGAGAGAATTTCTGGTGGGAACCTTCTTGGGGTCTTCTTGATGAGCTTCTTGCCATCCTTGATGGGAAGCTTCAGTTCAATCAAATCTCTTCTCAAACCAGGCATCTCGTCGTAATCCCAAGCAAAACAATCCTTGTACTCTTTTAGCAATTGGATTACTTTGGATTTCGTTTTTGGCTTGAGTTTTGCACTCACGTAGGTGGGTCTTTTGATGGATCCCTCACCCAGGTCCACTTCTTCGAGAGGGTCTTGCGTCGTCATCTTTGCTTTTGACGCTGTTGGATCCTTCACAAATCCCAGAGGCTCTTCGTCGTATATTGCATCTAGCCTCTGGTCTTTCCCTCCGAAGGGTGTTTCTTCATCAGAGGGTTCTATTTTGAAATCCACCCCAGGTCCCTCCGCCTGTGATGCTTCACCTTTGGCTTTGACAGTCATGTGCTTTACTTCGGCTTCTAAAGCCGTCTACAATTTATTTTCGGCCAAATAAGCCGAAATCTTTTCGAAGAATTGGGACTTAGACATTATCAATGTCTTCACTAGCCCAGCCAGTTGGCCATTGTAACGCCCCAAATTTTCATCCAATACATGACTCGGAAATTATTAAAAACTCTTATTTAAACAAAATAGAAGATAAAAATGTATTGATTATTCCAATGTCAATCAAAAATTCCTTAGCGGAATATCATTGTGTTTCTAATTCAATTGAAAGACAATAAATAAATAATTTCCAAATTAACATGATATTGATTTTATTTTTGTTTTAAAAACCCTTCTTTCCTACGACCAGACATCAGACAAACATCAATCACTTTGAAATTCCACATCAATACCTAAAATGTTGTTGTAAGGGTCAGATTCCATGTCAAAAGTAAACTAAACAAGAGTAAAAAACCAGACAAATATAAATACACCATATCATGTCCAAGAGAGTTAGATAATAAAATAATTTCACCTAAGTTATTAATATCAAAATGTAACCATAACCAAATACATATAAAGTAATTAACTCAAGGTTAACAACAAAACCAACAACAACTATCACAAGTTAAATGCAAAATATGTATGCTCATAAACTACATGATCTAGATATATTCAACCCGTTATTAAGGCACCACACAGAATTCATTTCATATCAATGGAGAAAATAACTCGTCATTAAGACACCGCATAAAAATGAATATGTCATACCATGAATGATGAAAAATAAAATAGAATCACCCGCCACTAAGACAACCATACAAAGATTTTTACCTACCACTGAGACAACCATACAAAAAATTTCCATTTGTCACTAAGACAACCACAAGATGCACATGATATGTCATACATAATGGAAACAAAAGTAACATCACACCACTTAGACAATGACAAAATAAAAATCATATTCAGCTCTCTCCCATACATTTCAGAATCACAATTTATTCACCTAATTTAAGAGTTTATAAGACAACCACATCAATTCAAACAAAATTATTCTTTCTTTTGTTTACTTTAAACCAAAATAGGACAGACTACCGGACAATAGAACAAACTATAAATCAAAAAAACACTGGAATAATTAAAGTAATAAATTAAAACTTGAACAGGAAAACTATAGAATAGCCTATAAGTCATTTTCTTTTCTTTATCATAGTAAAATCGACTTACCATACGAGAGTAATAGGATTTATATATATATATATATATATATATATATATATATATATATATATATATATATATATATATATATATATATATATATATATATATATATATATATATATATATATATATATATTGTTAATGCTAACTTGCTTACCTTCTCTATACCTCACATTTCAATCACCACCACATTATCATTGTAATTAAATATACATATTCTACAAAGCCTCTTACATACACTAGATGATTTTATTGAAAGAGACACGATATATTCAAAAACAACTTTAGACCTTTAAACCAATATCACCTTATATATTAAATCTCCAGCTACTTAATTTCCTTGATAGTATCTCAATTCCTATTCAATTATTCTTAATTTAAGTAGAAGGACAATAGCTCACAACTTAAATTCTAAAAACTTAATTTAAGCCACTTCACTAAACTCTGTACCTTGGTTAATTAATTTCCCATATAATTTAAAAGCACTTTTTATTCACTCTTAATTCATATCACCCACTACAATATTTTAGATAACTTCTAATTTTTTTATTTATTTACTCATAACCTATAGCAACAGGAGGGTATAAACATGTTAACTAGCATTAGATCACAAAGCCACAACAACATTAAAGTATTAGACAACAAAGTATTAAATAGCAGTAGATCACATGTATTTATGAACTCACGTTTCAGTATTAACTTAGGTTTTAGAAATTGAGATTCATATAACTAGCCTACAATAAATTAGCCAAGCTAAAAATTTGGTAACTACACAATTTGGTTTTCAATTACTAACATCTTTTCAATTATTTAACTATCTAAACAATGAAACATGTATATTATATCTATCCAACTCTTAACTCAAATCTAGTTTATGATTTACATGAGAAAAAATCTTTACTTTAATATGTTTCCTTGAATCGAAAATAATTCTCCGATCTAGTTATTTCAACGACAACTTTAAAAATACACTCTCAAAAATAATATTAGAATAAAATATGAGAATTTATCAACGTTTCGAAATCACCGATGGTTGGAACATATTTTTCTGTGAAATTTTTTTGTTTTGTGAATAGTTTTTACGTGAAACCTATAAAAGTTTTTGAGGCGGTTGAGAAGAATACGGGACTAATTGAAAATAATTAATTAACCTAATTATTTTTATTATTAATTTATTAGTAACTAACTCATAACAGTGTATTTATCTCCCATCTTTTTAGCATAAAATTGACCACTGATTTAATTTTAACCACATACCCACTACCAAATCTCTCAACTTCTTCATTTCACATCACCATCACGTTAAACTTCTATCCAACCTCTTTTATTAAATGCATTCTTATTAATTCACATACATACAAAATGTTTATTTTTATATATTTAAATAAACCCTTTTATTAACATTATTATTAATATTATTAATAATAATAAATGAACATGTCAAGCTAATATTATTCCTCTACATAAAATAAATAGATTAAAAATTCAATAATTTCAACATATTATAATTCAAGTATTTATGAACAAACAATAAAAAAATCACATATCACGGTCACACTAAATAAATCAATAAAAATAGATTACTTGATCATTGATCAATAAATTAAAATTAAGAGTTCTTAGCTAAATACTAAACAAAAAATTTCAAGTGTTACAGTTGTATTTATGGAAGTTCTTCTATATCAGCTTCTTCTCCCATAATTTCTCTATTCCATTGGAATTCATGAGTGAAAATATAGAGTAAGGAAGTAAAGAGCATTCTTGTTAGGTGAATATGCATCCTTAGCAGGATTGTATGGTCTAATGTTGGCCAAATTCCTATCAAAATTTCTTCTATCCACATGGTTAACTTCTGCCATATAGTAGCTCTGATATGCTTCAATATTTTCGACAATTCCGTCCACTCTCCATATTGATATTCGTTGATGCATTGAGGAAGGGACTACCCATATACCATGGATTCATTCACGGCCTAGCAACAAGTTGTAATTCGTCTTCGCTGTAATAACCATGAACATAGTGGGTCTTGTAATGGAATCCACCGTCAGATCCACCTACACCACTCCTAAAGTGTGACCTATTTTACCTTCATAGTTTGAAAGCACCATGTTGTGGGGCTTGATAACAGTGTCAAATATGCCAATTTTTTTCAACATGAATTTGGGCATTAGATTCATCGCAGCTCCACCATCTACCAGAATATTATTGATTCTACCGCTTTCCACCTTTCCCCTTATGAACAAGGGTTAAGGTGATTCTTCATTCCTTGATCAGGTCGTTCGAAGAACACATTTTGTTCTTCAACAACTCTATTATTCAAAATATAGTAACATAATGGCTTATGTCTTGCCATATCAATCCCGTCTGCTTCCTCTGATTCTTCAACTTCAGATATTTGATCATACTCATGGAGAAGCACTGAGATCACATTGCATTTGATGTTGAGGGAAGTTGATTACTATTGAAATCTCCAACTTCTTTTTCTGCTAATTCTCGTTATTCCTTCCTTATCCTTTGGTGCCTTCGCCATTGGGATATGGACATGGGGGTTTTCCCCTTGTAATTCTCTTACATGTATGCTTGTTGCTTTAAAACTTGGAATTGCTTTCATATGCTATTGACGTCATTCCTCCTGCTTTAAAACTCCTCCATTTTCCTTTTTCTGCCCCTTACCTTCGTTTGGGTTTATCCATTTGTCAGTTGGGATGTTTACAGGTGGCTTGAAGGTGACTATTCGATTTCCTTTTGGATAAGGACTATTAGGCCTTTTGAGAATTCCCCTTTTGTCGAATGTGAAGTTGCTCCTAGGGCCCCTCTGGTTGTCCCAACAATGAGCATATGGGATTCTCTCGAAAGTCTTTGATGCCTTTCAATCATAAATCACATTGCACCTTGGGCACATTAGGCACTCTAATTTTACTTTGTGGTAGTGGGCAAGGAAACCCAACAAACTTTCTCCAACTTTTAGATAGAGAAGTTCCATATGATCCTCTTTCCTCCAATTGCCCCCGGTTCGAGCATGTCGGATTCCTTCATAAGTGTCTACTTCCTTTAGATTATAGATTAGGCTGCATCTAGGACACATTAGCCCCTCAGAATTCTTCTTGTAGCAGCAAACTGGATAATCTAGCAGACTTTCTTGAGCCTTTATGTAACCTTTTCTCATTTGATCATCTTTCATTATGAGGCGCCTTTTGACTTCCTCCATCTCAGGAGCAGGCTGATTCAAGTCTACCATGTTAACTTCAAGGTTACGACCTTCAATAATCCTGACCTTTTCAAACTTGACCCTAAGGCCCTCAGTGGCCTTTGTCATTCCAGCATTAGTGGCAACATCATCAATAATCTTTCCTTTAATATCCTGGTTAGCTAGACCTTCAATAGTCTTTTGCACTTTGATACCTGCACAAAATCCATATTAATTTTGTTCATGTTGTAAGCAAGGCCCTTAGAAGCCTCCTTTGTATCAAGGTATGCAACAAAATCTTCAGTGATCTTGTCTTCGGGGTGTTGGTGAATGTCAAAACCAACAACTTCCAGCATGTGGACTTATGCAGGTTCAAAATAATTAGTTTTTGCTACATGGAGAGGGTCGGAATCAACCTTCATTTGGCTTTTAGCCTTTTCTCCAAACTTCAATCTCCTTTCCTTGATAGAATTCTGAATCAAATCCTTGAAAATAAAACACTGTGAGGTTTTATGTTCTAAAAACTTATGATATTTACAAAAACCTTTTTCTTCCGTTGGTCTAACGGAGGAATTTTGGCACCAGGTGACACTATCATCTAGCCATCCTTTACCAACAGTTCGAATATTTTGTCACATTTTGTTACATTGAAGGTATATGTTCTCTTAGGAAACTTATCATTCTTTTCTAGTTCTGCAGGATTCTTCCCATTCGAAGGGGCCAAAACTTTGTAAGGATATGGTGGCCCTTGTTTTAATTCAGCCAAATCTACTTCACATTCTTCGAATTCTGAAACATCATTACAAGCTTCTTGTTCATCCATGGTTGTTTTGACGTAAGCAACTCTTTCTTTTCTATGGCTTTTGTTTGCCCTGGCATTTTTTACGTTTAAACGCTCCACTTGTCGAACCCTATCTGCCAATTGGGCCATATCCCTTAGGTAGTGAGGGTCCAACTTCTTTCTAATGGAGAAATCTAATTGTCTTGCAGCCATCTCAATTAATTCATGTTCGGGCACTTGGGTGAAACATCTTGCTTTTAACAGGCAGAATCTGTTGAGGTAATCATCAATTGGCTCACTAAACTTACGCTTAATGTTGGCCAATTCGCTTAGAATTATCTTCGATTGGCCTACATAAAATTATTCATAAAACAGTCTTTCTAAACGCGTCCAGTTTTGGATAGAACTCGCTGCAAGGGTATTGAACCATCTGAAAGCATTTTTGGTTAGTGAACTAGGAAAATACTTTATCTTTAAATTTCCATTATTCGTTATGTCCCTAACCTCGGTAAGGTACCTGTCTATATGTTCGATAGTTGATTCACTAGTGTCACTAGAGAATTTTGTGAACTTTGGGACTTTACAACCCTTGGGCAATTCAGTTTGTAAAATATATTCAGATAAAGGAGAAGTATATTTTGGCCTAGTGAGACCTACATTTACACCATTTCATGCCATAATCTTTTCAACCATGGATGCCAAATTGTTGTCTTATCGAACCTTATATAAGACTTCATTAGCATTTTGGTTTCTATTTATCATCATGACCCTAGGTTCTGGTTGCCTTAAAATTTGTGGTTCTTTCCTAAAAGGTTCAACATTCGCAACTCTAGGCACTTCGCCTATTCCTCCTTGATTTACCATATTTGTCTGAGGTGCATTTCTTTGGTTCTGTTGAACTTGGTTAATTGTTGGGTCTTCTTCTAATATTACCTGTTGTACCCCAAAATTTCCCCCCTCATTTCATCAACATTTTATCATCACAATACTCTTGGAATTCAATATCAAGCTAGGGCTTGCTCTGCTCAAGACCCCTCCTTGCACTGTTGACCCAAATTAGGGTTTGAGTTTGCACAGGAATGTTTTGACCTACAATGCCCAAATTGACTTTAATACTTCATGTTGGACTCACAAGTTTGTCCATACCAACTTTCAAGCCTCGATTCAAATTTCTGCCCAGTCAATTGGACAGTTGGCCTAGAAATCAGTTGTATTGAGGAAAAAGTCAACTGTGGCCAATTGACAGTCAAACCTCATGGATTTTGACCCACATCAACATTATGAACTCATATGAACCATTTGACCAAGTTTGGATCATAATTCCACAAGAAATTTGATCAGATCATCAAAAGGGCAAAATGGTCATTTTTAGGGTTTTGACTGCACAAAGGCAATTTTTGACTGTTTGACCTAACCAATGGCAAACCAAGCTCACATATGGACTCAAGGACTCAATGACATTGTCTTGACCCATTCAACAAGTTCAAAAGATCTCAAATACATAGGGTTGACAGATGAATTTTTCAGTCAACTGATCAAAGTTTGACTGTATACTGAAAAGTCAAACTTTGACTTTTTGGTCAAAATCAAGTTCCAAGAGTTATTTTTCATCAAGACATGTTAAATTATGAAACTTGTTCATCAAGAAACCCAAAAATGCAAATTAGGGTTTAAAATGGAAAAAATTTCATAACTTAGAAATTTTCTAAGTTATGAAATTTTCTTATTTTTTCCTAACTTTGTCCCATTTTTTCACCAAGATGTAAATGGATTCAAATAAAACTTGAAACATGAAAGTTGTATTCCATCACAAATTCTACAACTTTGATTCACAAGGTTTTCTCAAAAGAGGCTTGCATCTCAAGTTATGATTTTTGGAACAAGGGTACCTAAAACTTTTAACATAGAGAAAATTTGCCCTAATCTAGGCAGGATTTTGACCCATCTTCTTGGCCACTTTTCACATAGTTCCACTTGGATTTTCAAGTTGCATTGCAAATATGGATTATAGTACATGTTCCAAGATTTCCAAATTGTCCAAGAACTCCTCAAACACCCTTGTGGTTAGAGAGAATCGAATGCTTGAAGTTGGCAAAAACACACTTTTGTCCATGACCAATACATGTTCATACAAACTTGCATTTTCAAATCAGCATGTTTGGTGCTAGCTTGCAGGCCTCAAAACCAACTTGCACTTCATAATTTAATGCATAACCATTGAATTAAGGTGTTATCTTGGCCATTTGGACATTACATACAAGATTAATCCTTATTTGGAAAAAGGTAAAATGCCATTTTTGTAAAAGTGCACTTTATGTCAAACCAAAATCCTTGAGGTATGGGGCCATATCTCTGAAGCAAGAATGAAGCTATCAATTCCAAGAACCAAGAGCAAAAGATGCAGCATGATAGGAGGGCATGTACCAAGCTATAACATCACTTCCACACGCTTGCTTGAAAAAGAAGAAAAAGTGGCCAAACATATACCATCTCTGATATCTGTTAAGACAAGCTTACACAAACATTGTAGACAAGTTCCATACCTCCCAACAAGCCAGAAACACGACCCCTTCCTCACTCAAATCTCCTCATACTTAAAACCTCCATTTTCTGCAAAACAGAGTCGGTTCTGCATTTTGCAAGCCATAACCAAATTCCATCGTGCGTTTTGTCCAAAGATAGTTCAAACACCTTCCAATCAACTCACCTGAACTCTCCCAGGCCCCCATTGCAAGTTGTAACACCTCTAACACACTTTGCTATTTTTGTTTCAAAGATCTGCAGGTTGAGTTCTACAGCACGATTCAAGCTGTTTCAAAACAAGCCAAGCATTGGAAAAGCTTCCTTGGACCTCAGGCAAGCTCAAAAGAAGCTCAAACACCATTGAAGGTTGCTACATTGTCCAGCTCGAAGTCAACTGAAACAGGTATTTCATGGACTTCTATCTCTCTATTTAGGAATGGTTAGGCTTAGGTTTGTGAATGAAATATGTTGTACTCATAGCCCTGAAGCCATACATATGCTTAGTTTTCATTTACATTAATCGTGCTAAGAGAATTTCACTCATGAACTTTCTGAAAAAACTAGGTTAGAAATTAGGGCCAGAGAAATTCTCTCTGGTCTTTGAGAGTTAATCCAAGTTTTTATATGGTTGGATTCGTTGTTTAATTCTCTACAATATTCATGTTATGAGTTTTATCAAAAAATCAAAGAATCAGGAGATAGCCATTGATGTACAGAGGCACGCGTTTTGTGAACAAGAGAAAGAAGATGAAGTCTGACTGGGCTGGGCCTGTTTGTTCTTTGCTTTTGACACCCCCATTTTCTGTTTACACTCCCCTTGCCCATTTATTTAAATATTTATCATTTTGACATTTTTATTTTTTATTCTGACTTTATTATTTTTTGTCTAAATATAAAAAATGCCAAAAATAATTTTCTATATTTTTTCATATTTATTTGATATTTATTTTATTTTACTAAGTATACATATGTAAATAAACTATTTTCTTTTTAATAAAACTCAAAAATAATGCAAAAAAAAATATATACTTATTTTCATTTATTATTTCTGTTTATATTTGAGAATATTTTCTTGAAAATACCCATTTTTTGTAAATAATTAATTTTTATCTTTGTATATTTAATATGTTTAATAAATATATATATACTTATATACTTGTTATTAAATAATTAGGTTTAGAAAAATACAAAAATACCACATTTTCATTTTTATTAATATTTTGTACTAAAAATATCATTTTCATAATATACTTTTATTCTTTTGTATAAATTAGTATATTATTGTATTTAATTAATAAATAATATTATTCATTAAGAATTAGGGTTTTTTGCCCTAAATAGGAAAATAATTAAAATTGACCTTTTTTTTTTTTTTTTACATTTCACATTGAAAAAAATACTTTTTACATACATAAAAATCTTTTTTTGCATAATACATTTGTTTAATTGTATTTATTTAAATATTAAATAGTGCCTATACATTCAATATGGTTGTAACAACTTAGAATTTATTTTCTTGTCAAATACTCTCAATTCAAATTTGTACCCCCTCCCTATATCATGTTGTAATAGTGTAGCCTTTAAATTCTCGCACATTTAAAAAACTTCCAAATTATGCCATGCCTATACTTAGGGTTTGTATGCAAAATAAAATCAACAACTAGCTTGACCTAATCCAAGATAAACATGCATGAAAAACAAATACAATACACATTTGCACCCCTAGGGTTTCATCCACTTGTTGTCTTCAAAAATGGGCCATGGTTGCATGTCAAGTACTTTGGCAAAACAAAAACAAAACAAAATATCATTGTCCCTCGATGACGCTATCCGAGTTGCCTAAACAAAATGATCAAGTCCATTAAAGAAAATTGCCAAAGATACTTGACACCATTGCTATCATGGTCTATACGATGACCCGCGCCTGTCCCGTTTAACATCCTAACACAAGGTTGTTCACCAAATACAATGGTGAAGCAACACTGTTAAAAGGGTTAAAAAACATAAGAAAGATCTTTGAGTAAAATAGGGTAGATAGCTCTTAGTTACTTGATCAAACTTGCAAAAACATCCTTGCTATTTTTCAAAACACACCTCACAACACAATTTCAAAACCCTACTTTCAAACATTGAAAACTTTTCAAAAGATAAAAACACCTTTGTATACATTCAAACAAGAATCATTACAAAGGTTGCCACAACGATGGCTTCTTTTCAAAATATCTTTCAAAACCATACACAAAGCACCATTTCAAACAATTGAAAAGCACCATTTCAAACAATAGAAATGCAAAGCAAGTGATCTAAGCAAGTAACTAAGAGCCCATGGATAACCATGGATAGAAAGGGTGCTAATACCTTCCCTTTCTATAATCTACTCCCCGAACCCAAGAAAACATCTTAAAGGTCTTTCCTGTGCTTTTTGGCCTTTCATTAGGATAAAATAAAAAGTCGGTGGCGACTCTTGCTAAACCGAAACATTTGCAAACACAAACTCAAAATCCAAGTCAGTTCTCCCACCATATCACAGAACTGGCGACTCTGCTGGGGAATACTTTAGAAATGGAGTAACCTTAGGGCTTAGATCACCCTTTTCATGATTATTGTTTGCTTTGATTGCTTTACTTTTTGGTTCTCTTGTTTGGACTTGAAATCCTCCACCCGGATTTGGGAAACATTCATAGGTAAATAGCAATACGTTGTGGAAACTGTGCGGGGTATACCGACACGGTTGAAGCAATAGCTATATTAGTGCGGCATATTTGTGAGTATCGGTAGCCTTTGAGTCAATCAAAGAGAATACGGGGCCGCTGAGTGATGTCATAAAGCACTAATGAATTAGAACCTTACTTGACCATCTTGGCCTTTTATTAGGGGTAGTGAGATGAAAGGCTTTGGTGCAGTCCGAAGTTGGTAGGTACTCGATACTACACTCATTGAGGGTTGTTTTCTTGGAATATTTTGGTCGCTAGTTAAGTGGCTAAACCAAAACAATGAACATAGAAAATAATCCAGTGATATTGGGCTCCTTAGAACCCGGTTACTATTTATAGGACAGGTTTTGAGCCAACTCAAACTCAAGAGGGTACTTACTTATGAAACCTCATGCAAGCCTGAAAATAGGGTTTTGTGTGACTTGCTTGTACATATGCTTGTGCATACATCATGAACATCATAAAGCATCATATGCATCCACTAACCATTTCAAGGGTTTGGATCTTCATCTTTGTTCCTGTTTTGTAGGTCATGGAATCTCTTCGCAGGAAAACAATTCAAGTCAACCTTGTGAGAATCCCTCTTCAACTCAAGGAGCTTACATCCAGGATTCCCGAGAATTCTCTCTTCAGTGAAAGACATGGTAGACTTCTCAACTTGGTCAACACCAACATTGAAGAAGACATGGTGAAAGTTCTCTTCCAGTTCTTTGACCCCTTACACCACTGTTTCACATTCCCTGATTACCAATTGGTGCCTACTTTGGAGGAATTTTCTCAACTCCTGAGAATTCCTATTCTTAATCAACTACCCTACAACGGTACGAAAAAAGAACCAAAGCCTGAAGATTGTTGCTCAAGCATTACACTTGCAACCATCTGACATCAAGGGGCATTGGGAAACCAGAAGTGGTGTCAAAGGCTTCTTGGCAAAGTTTCTGTTTGAGAAGGCACAAGAATGCTGGAATTCTCTTGATCTACAAGCCTTTGAAGAGATTGTGGCACTCCTTATCTATGGGTTGGTCTTGTTCCCAAATCCTGATCAACTTATAGATGTGAATGCTGTTAAGATTTTCATGTCCAAGAATCCTATACCTACATTGCTTGGGGACATCCTACACTCATTTTACACACGAACAATGAGGAAAAGAGGTGTTCTCATGTCATGTACTCCTCTCCTAGAAAGGTGGTTTATTTCACACCTTCCACAATCAGTTTTGAAGAATGAGCAGGGTGTAAGGTGGTCACAACGATTGATGACCCTCACACATTCTGATGTACATTGGTGTTCTCGGTCCAGAGAAAATGTCATCATCATTGATCGTTGTGGGGAATTCCCTAATGTCCCATTACTTGGAATTAGGGGAGGCATTACCTACAACCCATGTCTAGCTTTGAGATAATTTAGATATGCTCGGAGGGATGGCCCTCATGACATGCTGATTCCTGACCTAGTTTTTGACTTCGACAATGATGCGTAAGGACTTCGACAAAGGTTCATCAGAGCTTGGAGGATGCCTAACAAGGTGGATAGTAAGACACTGGGGCACAAGAATTCTCCCCTTGATCAAAGAGCCTGTTACGGAAGGAGAGGTTTCATACACCATCCTACATCTTGACATGCCAACATCATGGGAGGAAATGCAAAAGAGTTGGATCCAACTCAAAGAAGAAATGGATACTTTTGAAGCCAGCTTCTATGCCAGTGAGAAGAAGGTTTTGGAGCTCACCCGCCGACTTCACGAGGAGGAAACTCTCAACACCTACATCGCACCAAAGAGGATGCACAATGTCTTTTTACATTAAGAATTTTGTAATATTTCGCCCATGGGGCATTTATGTACTAACAAATTTCTTCTTAATATGACGTGCGTTCTTTTTGTTTGCAACAAATTTGAAATTTTGAACCCTTGAATGCACTACATGAATATCATACCATTCATCATATGCATAAACAGGTCTTCAAGCCAGGTTTCCTTATCTTTCTGCTGTTTATTTCAGCAAGATGGATTTGGAGCAAACAGTAAAGGATCTACAGGCACAAAATTCACAATTTCAGCAACTCCTCATGACCTTGGTAAAGGGTCAAAAGGATCTCAAAGTTCTAGTGAGAAGAATAAAGAGACGAAAAAGAAAAAGAAACCGGGGGTAGCCACTTTAGGAAGAAGGTTTGAGAGTGATGCTAGAAGGACTCTTAAGTTCCCTTCGACGTATGACGAAGGGGCTGGCAAGGGGAAAGGAGTTACTGTACCTTCTGAGTCTGAGGTAGAAGAGGAGGAAGAGGAAGAAGACGAAGACTACTCCGAACAATAGTATCCACTAGCGGATGACAAATATAAGAACCTTGAAGATAGATTGGCAGCTATGGAGTTTTAGAGGGTGCCCGGATTGGATTTTGAGGAACTAGGGCTGGTAGCTAGGATTGTTATCCCTCCCAAGTTCAAGGTACCAACATTCGCCAAGTACGACGGTTTGTCTTGCCCTAAGATGCACCTGAGGTCGTATGTTAGAAAGATCCAACCTCATTCGTCCGATAAAGACCTCTGGGTACACTTTTTCCAAGACAGCCTGTCTGGCACTCAGTTAGATTGGTTTTATCAGCTCGAGAGATCAGAGGTTCACAATTGGGAAGACTTGGCAGCCGCTTTTTATCGTCAGTATCAATACAATGCTGATTTGGCGCCCACTCGTACTCAGTTACAAAGTATGGGGATGGCTTCCAATGAAGGGTTTAAGGAGTACGCCCAGAAGTGGCGTGATCTGGATGGAAGGGTGCAGCCACCGCTATCAGATTGGGAGTTAGTCGACATGTTTTTGGGGACCCTGTCTGGCCCCTTCTTCAACCATCTAATCGGGAGCTCTTCTGCGGGACTTACTGAACTGATTTTGACCGGCGAAAGGGTGGAGGCCGGTATTAAAAGTGGAAAGATTCAAAAGGATGCTTCCGCATCCACAGCTATTAAGAAACCTTTCCCAGCCAAGAAGGAAGCATCTGCTGTGTATTCTCAGAAGGAATTGGGAAGAACTGAGCGCCGGCCGACTGTAGGGGCCGTGATGATTCAAAATTCGTCAAATGATCAACCTCGTAACAATCAGTCGAGACCTAATCAACAACGGGTAGAACGGACACAACGGCAGTTCACCCGCATCAACATGACGCCTGCTCAGGTCCTTCCCCATTTGTTGAAGCTGAATCTGACAAGTTTGGAAGAGGCGCCAGAAAACCCTAACACCTCCTCTCCATACTATCACTCCAGCACCAAGTGTGCTTACCATTCCGACAGTGCTGGGCACGATACCAATAATTGCTGGGCACTTAAGAACAAAATTCAGGACTTAATTGATGCCAAAGAGGTTGAATTTGATGCTCCTGAGAAGCCCAATGTTATATCTGCTCTGATGCCCAAGCACGGCCACAATGTGCATGCCATTTTGGAAAACCTCCATGTTACTGATGTTGCCAATCTGTTGACTCCATTGCTTGTGATTAAAGAAAATTTGTTAAGAGTCGGGATCTTTCCTGGTTGTGGTAAAGACTGTTATTTTTGTTTGAACATTCAAGGTGATTGTCCCATGTTGAAGTCGGGTGTCCAACGCCTGATGGATACTCAAGAGATACTTTTCCAGAAAACCCCTGTTAACACTTTCAATCCAATTAATCTTGATACTTATGATACTTCAACCAACGATATTTCTATCATAACCATTTCCGACAATCCTCCCAAGGCTTGCAAAATTCCTGTCAGGATTACACCCAACTCTGAATGTGTACCTTTAAAGATCACCATGCCGGGACCTGTCCCGTACCAATCAAGCAAAATGATACCGTGGAACTATGGGGGAGAAATCTTCTACCACGGCATCAAACAAATCGAAACAGTCCAAGAGATTTCTGAAGAAGACCCTGATATAGGGAACATCGCGGGTACAAGCAAGATAACCCGCAGTGGCCGGATCTTTTCTCTGGAGATTGCTCCCCCTCGAGCAGTTTTTAGACCCTTAAAAGCTTCTACACCTGTTGGACCCTCTGTGCAAGGCCCAGTGATTGAAGAATTGGATACTCCCGAAGTAAGACCATCTGCTGATAATACCGACAAGGGTAAGGGGGTGCTTGAAATGCCTGTCAGGACGAAGGCTCATGCTGTGGTTATCCCCGAAACCACTCAAAAAGAAATGGATGAAATCCTGAAAATAATCAGAAAAAGTGACTACGACGTTGTGGAGCAGTTAGGGAAGACCCCTTCTAAAATTTCAATGTTAGCTCTCCTGCTCTGTTCTGAGGCCCATGCTAAGGCCCTAATCAAATTCTTGAAGGCGTCACATGTACCCCAAGAGACTTCGGCTGACCAGTTTCAGGAATGTGTGGCCAGTCTTACTGCTGACAATGGTCTGGGCTTTTCCGATGCTGACTTAACTCCCAAAGGAAGGAAGCACAATGACGCACTACACGTCTCAGTTAAATGCAGGGGAACTACCCTCACCCATGTCTTGGTTGATACTGGTTCTTCCCTGAATGTGTTGCCAAAGAAAGCCTTAGACCGTTTGGATTGCGAAGGTTTGACCCTCAAACCTAGTAACATCGTCGTTAGGGATTTTGATGGTTCCAAAAGAATGGTTCATGGAGAGGTTGATATTCATATCAAGGTAGGCACCGAAGTGTTCAATTCCACCTTCTACGTGATGGACATCCGTCCGTCATACTCATGTTTGCTAGAAAGACCGTGGATCCATTATGCCGGGGCAGTTACCTCCTCTTTGCACCAAATGCTGAAATATCCTGTTAAGGGTAAGATTATAACAGTGCACGGCGAGGAAGAGTACATTATAAGTCATCTCAATTCCTTTCTATATGTGGAGTTGGATGGCGAGTTCATCGAAACGCCTTTCCAACATTTTGAGGAAGTTTCTCCCGAGGTAGCAGTTGCAAAGACAATGGTTGAGGTTCCTATCATTCCCAAGCATGTATCTAGGATGGAATCTCTCAAGGACGCAGAGGCTGTGATTAAGGAGGGGAAGAGCACAGTATGGGGGCAGTTTCCTGACTTTCCCTATAAGACAGACAAGTTTGGGTTAGGGTTCACTGCTGAAGGACAAAAGGCTATGCGTCGCTCCAAGATTGGAAGACCACCCGTCAAGATCTCTCACCTTGGAATCAATGTTGTAGAAGATGAAGATGAAGAGAGCCACTTTGAAGATTGGATCTTTCCGACTGTCGAAGGGGGTTTGAGCAACTGGGAAGCAAAGGATTTTGTTCCCATCACCTTTATCAACCAGTAATTTTATCTTTGAACAATTTCCCATTTTATGGTCTATAATAACTAAACAATTTGCACACTATTTTCACCTCATGCCTTGCCCGGGGAATTTAGGTCCATTTGTAAGGGCTTGATTTTCTTCATAATCATATGCCATGTTTTAATGAATCATTGGACGTTTTTCATCTATAAACTGTCGTGTTCATTTTCTTTCCTTTTGCATTTTTGTTTGTTTAAGGATGGCTATCCCTTACACACACCCACACTCACAAATGCAGGTACCCATCCATTCTGGATTCCATGGGTGACTATTCTGCTTTAGCCTTCGATAACTCTGAAGATTTGGTCAATCATGATGAGTACGAAGTTGACAAAGATTGTGAAGTGCTGGGAGAGTTAGCCAGACTTCTACAACAAGAAGAGAGGACCATTCTGCCTCATGAAGAGTTGCTAGAAACCATCAACTTAAGGACAGAGGAAGACAGGAAGGAAGTAAAAGTGGGTGCCAACCTGGAACCGAGTGTCAAGGAACGCTTAGTGCAGTTGTTGAACGAATATGTTGAAATCTTCGCTTGGTCTTATGAAGACATGTCGGGGTTAGACCCAAATATCGTGGTTCACCGTCTTCCTACAAGAGAAGATTGTCCACCGATCAAGCAAAAGGTCCGACGAATGAGGCCTGACATGTCTGACAAGATTAAGGCTGAAGTAATGAAGCTATTCAACGCTGGCTTTCTGGCTGTTACTACCTATCCACAATGGGTTGCTAACATTGTGCCCATGCCTAAAAAGGACGGCAAAGTCAGAATGTGCATGGACTATCGGGATTTGAATAGGGCTAGCCCTAAAGACGATTTTCCGCTGCCACATATCGACATCTTGGTTGACAACACGGCTCAGCACAAGGTATTTTCCTTCATGGATGGATTCTCGGGATATAACCAGATCAAAATTGCCCCCGAAGACATGGAGAAAACTACCTTTGTCACGCAATGGGGTACCTTCTGCTACAAAGTGATGTCGTTCGGACTGAAGAACGCAGGGGCAACATATCAACGCACCATGGTAGCTTTGTTTCATGATATGATACATCATGAGATAGAAGTTTACGTAGACGACATGATAGCTTGATCACAAACAGAAGAAGAACACCTTGATCATTTGCAAAAGCTGTTTTCCAGGTTGAAGGAGTATAAGCTCAGACTGAACCCAAGCAAGTGCACTTTTGGAGTCAGGTCTGGAAAACTTTTGGGATTTATTGTCAGTAACAAAGGCATTGAAGTTGATCCAGCTAAAGTAAAGGCTATACAAGAAATGCCTGCTCCCCGTATTGAAAAGGAGGTTAGAGGATTCTTGGGACGCTTGAACTATATCGCCAGGTTCATCTCTCACCTGACGTCTACCTGTGAGCCAATTTTCAAACTGTTAAAGAAAGATCAGGTAGTTGAATGGAACAATGATTGTCAAGTTGCTTTTAATAAGATCAAGGAGTATTTGCTAGAACCTCCTATTCTGATGCCACCCGTCGAAGGAAGGCCGTTAATCATGTATCTGACTGTTTTGGATAATTCAATGGGGTGTGTGCTGGGCCAACATGACGAGTCTGGTCGAAAAGAGCATGTCATTTATTACCTTAGCAAAAAGTTTACCGACTGTGAGACTCGCTACTCATTGCTCGAGAAAACTTCCTGCGCTTTGGTATGGGCTGCTCGCCGGCTGAGGCAGTATATGTTGACTCATACCACTTTGCTGATTTCCAAAATGGACCCGATCAAGTATATCTTCGAGAAGCCTGCTTTATTTGGAAGAATCGCTAGGTGGAAAATGATCCTGACTGAGTATGATATCCAGTATACTACCCAAAAAGCTATAAAGGGGAGTGTGCTAGCTGACCATCTAGCTCATCAAGCCGTCGAAGATTACCAGCCTATGAGATTCGACTTCCCTGACGAGGACATCATGACTTTGGACAACATCGAAGGTAACAGACCGTATGACAGGCCTGAACAAGGATCCCGATGGACCCTGTACTTTGACGGTACTTCAAATGCACTTGGCAACAGTATCGGTGCGGTACTCATCTCTCCGGAAGGTTGCCATACAACCTTCACTGCCTGACTTTGTTTCAGCAGTACCAACAACATGGCCGAATATGAAGCTTGCATCTTTGGTCTCAAGGCTGCTATAGACTTGGGAATCAAATCTTTGGTCGTATTTAGGGACTCGGCTTTGGTTATCAGTCAAGTCAAAGGAGAGTGGGACACTAAACATCCTAATCTTATATCATACAAAGAACATGTCCTGACGTTGTTGCCTCATTTCGAGCAGATTACTTTCGAGCATTTCCCGCGAGAAGAGAATCAGCTAGCAGATGCTCTGGCTACAATGTCTTCCATGTTTAAACTCAACTGGGATAACGAGGCTCCCCAAATCACCATCGAGCGAATGGACGAACCTGCGCATTGTCATGAGATTAATACCGAAGAAGTAACGGAATAACCTTGGTTTCATGAAATCAAAAGGTATCTCCAGACTAGAGAATACCCCGAAGGAGCTTCCGTCAATGACAAAAAGTTCTTAAGGAGATTTGCTGCCAAGTTCTTCCTAAGCAATGGCATCCTTTATAAACGCATCCATGATTGTGTTTTACATCGTTGTGTGGACAAAGCTGAAGCAAAGTTGATCATGACTGAAATACACAGTGGTACATTTGGCACCCATTTGAGCGGACATACGATGGCTAAGAAGATTCTAAGGGCAGGCTACTACTGGTCTACCATGGAAGCTGATTGTCACAAACATTCCCGTACTTGCCACAAATGCCAAGTCTACGCCAACAAGGTACATATTCCTCATGTTCCTCTCAACGTTCTGACAGCTACTTGGCCGTTTGCAATGTGGGGCATTGACATGATTGGAGAGATCAAGCCCACGGCGTCCAATGGACATCGCTTCATCTTGGTCGCTATTGATTATTTTACCAAGTGGGTCGAAGCAGCTTCCTTTGCCTCTGTTACAAAGAATGTGGTTGCCCGCTTCATCAAGCAGAACCTCATATGCCGGTATGGTGTCCCCGACAGGATCATCACAGACAACGGTACAAATTTGAACAATACTATGATCACCGCTCTATGCGAACAGTTCAAGATTTATCATCACAATTCATCTCCCTATCGGCCGAAGATGAACGGTGTTGTTGAAGCTGCGAACAAAAATATCAAGAAGATCATTCAAAAGATGACAATCACCTACAAAGACTGGCATGAGATGTTACCGTTTGCTCTGCATGGATATCGTACCACGGCACGTACTTCAACAAGGGCAACCCCATTTTCTTTGGTATATGGCATGGAAGTTGTTCTACCCATGGAAGTTCAGATTCCTTCCTTAAGGATTATGAAGGGCGCTGGTTTGAGTGAAGATGATTGGATTCAGACCCGGCTTGACCAACTTAATTTGATCGACGAGAAGCGACTTACTGCTGTTTTTCATGGTCAGACGTATCAAAAACGAATGATCAAGGCTTTCAACAAGAAAGTCAGGCGTCAAGTATATCAAGTCGGAGATCTTGTAATCAAGCGGATCATCTTACCGCAAAGTGATCTCAGGGGCAAGTGGACTCCTACTTACGAAGGACCATTTGTGATCAAGAGCATCTTTTCTAGTGGGGCAATGATTTTGACCACCATGGACGGCGACGATTTGCCACACCCTACGAACGCAGACATAGTCAAAAGATATTACGCATAAAACGACCCGGCAAGTTGAAAACCCGAAAGGGCGACTTGGGGAAAAATGGGCATCCCGGTGAATCGAAAACCCGAAAGGGCGGTTCAGGCAAAAATTAGGGATAAAACAAAAAAAAATCTATACACCCGGCAAGTTGAAAACCCGAAAGGGCGACTTGGGCAAAAAAGGGTTTCCCGGTGGATCGAAAACTCGAAAGGGCGGTCCAGGCAAAAGTTAGGGAATTTAAAGCGTATGACTATGTCTCGTCGGATCACTTTAAGAACAATCTCTTCACCAACGAGCTCCAAGCTTCTGATCAATCTAGCCATCGGCGGACGAAGCAGCGAATGGACAAGATATTCAGAGTTGTGAAGGCTATAGCAGAATGGGAATCCCATGGAATTGTTACACATAGCCATCTTTCTTTTGTATAAAATTTTTCAATTTTTACGACAACATTCTCTTACTAGGATGTCTTTCTCCTTTGTACAAAAATACTCACAAAAGTTAATACAAAGATACTTCAAAGTGCAGAAATTTGCTCGCCTTTCTTTTCTTTTTACACTTATGTTTTAGTTGAAAACGTCCAATGTTTTGTTAAATAAGCATATGCATTTGAATATAATCACTGCTTACAAATAAAACGAAATTGAAAAGGATAATTACTGATAGGTTAAAGGTGTAGGAAGATATCTTTGTGCCATTTCAGAAGAAATCCCCTACGATACATCATTCAGATCCCCAATAAAGCTAAAATTTGGAGTATATTTCCCCAACGGGGTTAAGCTTCAAGATCCTCAGCAAAGCCAATGCTTTCTAAAGCTTGATTCCCCAGCTGAGCTGAATTTCAAAATTCCCATCAGAGTTAAGCATCAAGATCCCCAGTGGAGTTCGAAAACCATGAAAATCCTATCCCCAGCGGAGCCAGAATAGTGAGCATTTCCCCACAGAGTTTACCTCACAACAAGATCGAAGATTCTCGGTATCTTTTCTCCAAGCAGAAGCCTCCAAGGTTTCCATTCCCCATAAGAGATTTCCAGAGTTTCCCCTAGTCATGAAGGATTCTCATTCCCCACAGAAGTTGTCAGGGGCCTTGTTAATCCCCAGCATCGGTCAAGGATTTACTTCCCCCGACGGCAATCAAAGATTTCATTACCACCAGTTACCAAGGATTTATTTTCCTCAGCAAGACAACTAATCAGATTATACGCACATCCATTACATTCATATATCATAAACATTGATGAATTACAGTTCATTGCATCATACATATTATGTAACATAACTTTATGTTTTTAACTAACATTTTACCCTTTTCAGGATAAGATTAAAAGGCTATTGTTAACATTTATTCAGATACAGTATAGATACACCCCAGACCCGACGGTCATTCTATTGCTAATTCACGATTTCAAGTCAAAATACAGTACAGATACACCCCATACACGGCGGTCATTCTACTACTCATTCAGACTTCAGCAGTCCGATACAGACTAGATATGCTCCAGACACGGCAGCCATTCTATCTCTCATTCATATTCAACTATCAACCACAAGTTCAGATATGCTCCAGACACGGATGTCATTCTGGCCCTTATACCAGCAGTTTGATTCTCCCCAGTGCAATCGCCACGGAAGTCATTCCGCCACCTATTCAGATCCCAGTTACAGTCTCAGATACACTCCAAACACGGAAGTTGTCTGCTACTCATACAGATCTCAACTTCAGATACAGTCCAGATACGCTCCAGACACGATACAATACAGATACACTCCAGACACGGCAGTCATTCTGATATTCATTCAAAGTTCAAACGCAGTTACAGCTCAGATACGCTCCATGGCGCGGACGCCATTCTCTTGCCCATACAAACTAAATCTCCAGATACAGTTCAAATGCATTCCAGACACGGATACCATTTTGATGCTCATTCTTCTGACCTACCATATTGCGATTCAACAAACACTCTTGGATGGCATCTTTAAGCCCATCTCCAGCAAGATTCTACCATCTCCAAATGGCATCTTTAAGCCCATTTCCTCAGCTATATTTTGACGAGTGAAAATTTACGGGCACTCTAGTGTCCAATCCTCTTTTACCTTCGAGTCGCGAAAGGCAAACTTGCCAATCTAACTCTTCAGGTTCAAGAAGATTGAACAGGGGAAACTGTTGTACCCCAAAATTTTCCCTCTCATTTCATCAACATTTTCTCATCACAAGACTCTTGGAATTCAATATCAAGCTAGGGTTTGCTCTGCTCAAGACCCCTCCTTGCACTGTTGACCCAAATTAGGGTTTGAGTTTGCACAGGGATGTTTTGACCTACAATGCCCAAATTGACTTTCATACTTCATTTTGGACTCACAAGTTTATCCATACCAAGTTTCAAGCCTCGATTCAAATTTTTGCCCGGTCAATTGGACAGTTGGCCTAGAAATCAGCTATATTGAGGAAAAAGTCAACTGTGGCCAATTGACAGTCAAACCTCATGGATTTTGACCCACATCAACATTATGAACTCATATGAACCATTTGACCAAGTTTGGATCACAATTCCACAAGAAATTTGATCAGATCATCAAAAGGGCAAAATGGTCATTTTTAGGGTTTTGACTGCACAAAGGCAATTTTTGACTGTTTGACCTAACCAATGGCAAACCAAGCTCACATATGGACTCAAGGACTCAATGACATTGTCTTGACCCATTCAACAAGTTCAAAAGATCTCAAATGCATAGGGTTGACAAATGAATTTTTCAGTCAACTGATCAAAGTTTGACTGTATATTGAAAAGTCAAACTTTGACTTTTTGGTCAAAATCAAGTGCCAAGAGTTATTTTTCATCAAGACATGTCAAATTATGAAACTTTTTCATCAAGAAACCCAAAAATGCAAATTAGGGTTTAAAATGGAAAATTTTCATAACTTAGAAATTTTCTAAGTTATGAAATTTTCTTATTTTTTCCTAACTTTGTCCCATTTTTTTACCAAGATGCAAATGGATTCAAACAAAACTTGCAACATGAAAGTTGTAGTCCATCACAAAGTATACAACTTTGATTCACAAGGTTTTCTCAAAAGAGGCTTGCATCTCAAGTTATGATTTTTGGAACAAGGGTACCTAAAACTTTTAACTTAGAGAAAATTTGCCCTAATCTAGGCAGGATTTTGACCCATCTTCTTGGCCACTTTTCATATAGTTCCACTTGGAGTTTCAAGTTGCATTGCAAATATGGATTATAGTACATGTTCCAAGATTTCCAAATTATCCAAGAACTCCTCAAACACCCTTGTGGTTAGAGAGAATCGAATGCTTGAAGTTGGCAAAAACTCACTTTTGTCCATGACCAATACATGTTCATACAAACTTGCATTTTCAAATCAGCATGTTTGGTGCTAGCTTGCAGGCCTCAAAACCAACTTGCACTTCATAATTTAATGCATAACCATTGAATTAAGGTGTTATCTTGGCCATTTGGACATTACATACAAGATTAACCCTTATTTGGAAAAAGGTAAAATGCCATTTTTGTAAAAGTGCACTTTATGTCAAACCAAAATCCTTGAGGTATGAGGCCATATCTCTGAAGCAAGATTGAAGCTATAAATTCCAAGAACCAAGAGCAAAATATGCAGCGTGATAGGAGGGCCTGTACCAAGCTATAACATCACTTCCACATGCTTGCTTGAAAAAGAAGAAAAAGTGACCAAACATATACCATCTTTGTTATTTGGTAAGACAAGCTTACACAAACATTATAGACAAGTTCCATACCTCCCAACAAGCCAGAAACACGGCCCCTTCCTCACTCAAACCTCCTCATACTCAAAACCTCCATTTTTCTGCAAAATAGAGTCAGTTCTGCATTTTGCAAGCCATACTCAAATTCCATCGTGCGTTTTGTCCAAAGATAGTTCAAACACCTTCCGATCAACTCACCTGAACTGTCCCAGGCCCCCATTGCAAGTTGTAACACCTCTAACACACTTTGCCATTTTTGTTTCAAAGCTCTTCAGGTTGAGTTCTACAGCATGATTCAAGTTGTTTCAAAACAAGCCAAGCATTGGAAAAGCTTCCTTGGACCTCAGGCAAGCTCAAAAGAAGCTTAAACACCATTGAAGGTTGCTACATTGTCCAGCTCAAAGTCAACTTAAACAGGTATTTCATGGACTTCTATCTCTCTATTTAGGAATGGTTAGGCTTAGGTTTGTGAATGAAATATGTTGTACTCATAGCCCTGAAGCCATACATATGCTTAGTTTTCATTTACATTAATCGTGCTAAGAAAATTTCACTCATGAACTTTCTGAAAAAACTAGGTTAGAAATTAGGGCCAGAGAAATTATCTCTGGTCTTTGAGAGTTAATCCAAGTTTTTATATGGTTGGATTCGTTGTTTAATTCTCTACAATGTTCATGTTATGAGTTTTGTCAAAAAATCAAAGAATCAGGAGATAGCCATTGATGTACAAAGGCACGCGTTTTGTGAACAAGAGGAAGAAGATGAAGTCTGACTGGGCTGGGCCTGTTTGTTCTTTGCTTTTGACACCCCCATTTTCTGTTTACACCCCCCTGGCCCATTTATTTAAATATTTATCATTTTGACATTTTTATTTTTTATTCTGACTTTATTATTTTTTGTCTAAATATAAAAAATGCCAAAAATAATTTTCTATATTTTTTCATATTTATTTGATATTTATTTTATTTTACTAAGTATACATATATAAATAAACTATTTTCTTTTTAATAAAACTAAAAAATAATGCAAAAAAATATATATACTTATTTTCATTTATTATTTCTATTTATATTTGAGAACATTTTCTTGAAAATACCCATTTTTTGTAAATAATTAATTTTTATCTTTATATATTTAATATATATATATATATATATATATATATATATATATATATATATATATATATATATATATATATATATATATATATATATATATATATATATATATATATATATATATATATATATACACTTGTTATTAAATAATTAGGTTTAGAAAAATATAAAAATACAACATTTTCATTTTTATTAATATTTTGTACTAAAAATATCATTTTCATAATATACTTTTATTCTTTTGTATAAATTAGTATATTATTGTATATAATTAAATAATAATATTATTCATTAAGAATTAGGGTTTTTTGCCCTAAATAGGAAAATAATTAAAATTGATCTTTTTTTTTTTTTTACATTTCACATTGAAAAAAATAATTTTTATATACATAAAAATCTTTTTTTGCATAATACATTTGTTTAATTGTATTTATTTAAATATTAAATAGTGCCTATACATTCAATATGGTTGTAATGACTTAGAATTTATTTTCTTGTCAAATACTCCCAATTCAAATTTGTACCCCCTCCCTATATCATGTTGTAATAGTGTAGCCTTTAAATTCTCGCACATTTAAAAAACTTCCAAATTATGCCATGCCTAGACTTAGGGTTTGTATGCAAAATAAAATCAACAACTAGCTTGACCTAATCCAAGATAAACATGCATGAAAAACAAACACAATACACACTTGCACTCCTAGGGTTTCATCCACTTGTTGCCTTCAAAAATGGGCCATGGTTGCATGTCAAGTACTTTGGCAAAACAAAAACAAAACAAAATATCATTGTCCCTCGATGACGTTATCCGAGTTGCCTAAACAAAATGATCAAGTCCCTCAAAGAAAATTGCCAAAGATACTTGACACCATTGCTATTGTGATACGGTGGGAGAACTGACTTGGGTTTTGCGTTTGTTTTCGCAAATGTTTCGGTTTAGCAAGAGTCGCCGCCGACTTTTTATTTTATCCTAAGGAAAGGTTAAAAAGCACAGCAAAAACCTTTGAGATGTTTTCTTGGGTTCGGGGAGTAGATTATAGAAAGGGAAGGTATTAGCACCCTTTCTATCCATGGTTATCCATGGGCTCTTAGTTACTTGCTTAGATCACTTGCCTTGCATTTTCAATTGTTTGAAATGGTGCTTTCAATTGTTTGAAATGGTGCTTGGTGTGTGGGTTTGAAAATGTTTTGAAAAAGATGCCTTGTCTAGGCAACCCTTGTAACAATTCTTTACTCGAATGTTTTACAAAAGGTGTTTGTCTTTTTGAAAAGATGTTTCAAGGTTTTGAAAGTTGTTTTGAAAGTTTGTGTTTGTGAAGTGTGTTTTGAAAAATGGCAAGGATGGTTTTGCAAGATTGGGCAAGTAACCAAGAGCTATCTACCCTAAATTTCTCAAAGATCTTTCCTATGTTTTAACCCTTTTAACAGTATTGTTCCACCATTGTATTTGGTGGACAATCTTGTGTTAGGATGTTAACGGGACGGGCGCGGGTCATCGCTTAGACCATGATTGCAATGGTGCCAAGTGTCTTTGGCAATTTTTCCTTTAAGGGACTTGATCATTTTTAGGCAACTTTCGAAAGCGTCATCGAGGGACTATGATCATTTAAATTGTTTTGTTTTGCCAAAGAAACTCAACATGCAACATGGCCCATTATTGAAGGCAACAAGTGGAGTAACCCTAAGGGGTGCAAGTGTGATTAGTATTGTCCATTTTCATGCTTTTTTGTCTTTGAATTAGGTCAAGCTATTTGTTATTTTTGATTTGCATACAAAACCCTAAGTCTATCATGGTATAATTAGAAAGCTTAAAAATGCGGAATTTAAAGTCCTAAATTATTACAACATAATTATGGGATGGGGGGTACAAATATTCAAATGGGGATGTTTAGCAAGAAATTTAAATCTAAACTATTACAATCCAAATTGAATATACAAGTTATTTAATTGTATAATAATTAAACAAATACAATAAATATGCAAAATGCACAAAAATGGTTTTATATGTATGTAAAAGTATTTTTCATGTGACATATAAACAAAAAATAAAAAAGTTAATTTTGGACATTTTCACATTTTAGGGCAAAACCCTAATTTTCTAAATAAAAAGTATTTATTATTTATTATATACAATATTTATTAATTATACACAAAAATAAATAAAAGAGAAGTATATTTGTAAAAAAGTAATTTTTGAGGTCAAATATTAATAAAAGAAAAAATGTATTATTTTTATATTTTTATCCTAAATATTCTAATAAATATATATAAGTATTTATACTATATATTTAAATATACTAACTATATAAAAAATGAAATATTTATTATTTATCAAAAAAGTATATTTTAAAAAATGTTTTCAAAAGGTAAAATAAAATAATAACAGAAAATAAATATATTTTATATTATTTTTTAGTATTTTAAATAAAAGGTATTATGTTTATTTATAATGTATAAGTTTAAATAAAGCAAATAAAATCCAATTAAAATGCAAAAATGGTTGAAAATTTTTTTTTAATATTTTTTATGTTTTGACAAAAAATAATAAGTCAGAAGAAAAAATAAAAAGTCAAAAATAATTAAAAAAACACACAATGGGCCAAGGGGGTGTATGTGGGAAATAGTGGTGCAAACAGAAAAATAAGTCAGGCCCAGCCCAAGGGGCTTGTCTTCAACCTCCAGCAACCTTTCAAACAGAAAAACGCGTGTTTCCTTCTCCAACTGTTATCTCTTGATTCTTTGACTTTCAACAAAAACTTACAACACCAATGTTATAGAGCATCATGTCACGATTCTAAACATATAAAGAAGTTGTTCTAACTCTCAGAAATGAGAGAGAATTTCTCCTCCCCCAATTCCTGACCTAGCTTTTTTCAAATGTTCAGTTTCAAAATTCACTCAGCACACACAACATAAATGAAAAATGAGAATATGGGTAGCTTCAGGGCCATGAGTAGGACATAATTTCTTCACAAACCTAAGCCTAGATATGCTTGGATAGAGAGATAGAAGTTCAAACTTTTACCTGTTCAGCTTGAATCGTGTACAACAATGGAGGTACTTTCAATGAAGTTTGAGGACTTGTACAGCTTGCTTGAGGTTCAAGGATGCTCTTCCAACCTCTAGCTTGCTTTGAAACTTACTGAATCGAGCTACGTAACTCAACCTGCACAGATGAAAAATGAAAATGGCAACCTTGGTTATGGATGTTACAGTTCCAGTTCAATGCTTGGAATAGCTTCAATGGATGGTAGGGAGTGTGTATGAAGAGGTTTTAGCCAAGGCGCACGAGGGAAATGAACTGTGGAAGTCAATCTGCAACAGGGACTCTGTTTTGCAGAAAAAATGTGCTTTGATGGATGAGGAGGTATTGAGGGTCAAGGGCTCGTGTTCTATGTTGGTTAGGGAGTATGAAGTGTGTTCACAAAGTTGGTTTGAGTTCTGGTTTGCAGCAAGTCAATGTTGGATTAGTTTTGCAAAGTTTCTTCTTATCTAAGCAAAGTTTGTCAAACTTGATTATAGGCTACCACAGGCCCCTCAAGCATGCTGCCTTTTCTCTCCTTGATCAGTGGGATTAGTCCATAATCTTGTGCCCAAAAGATCTGCTTTGTACTTCTTATATTGTGAACTTGACATAAAGTGCTACTTTTCAAAAATGGCTAAAATGTTTTTTTCCATATATGGATTAATCTTGTATGTAATGGTTAAATACACAAAACAAGACATGAACACAAAGTATATGCATTAAATTATTGAGTGTGGATGAGATAAAAGGCCTGTAATCTAGTTTGTGCAAGCTGAGTTCAAAATGCCAATGTTATGTACATGAATTTGGCCATGAACAAAGTGACTTTTGCCCATCTTGACAAATTCGATTCTCCCTAACCACAAGGGTGTTTGAGAAGTTCTTTGATAATTTGGAAAGCTTGGAATGTGTACTACAATCCATCTTTGTAATGCAAGTTAAAATTCCAAGTGGAAGCATGTGAAAAGTGGCCATGAAGTTGGGCAAAAATCCTGCCTAAAATAGGTCAAAAAATTTCTAAGTTAAGAATGTTTTACACCCCTATTCCAAAAATCATAACTTGAGCTACAAGCTTCTTTTGAGGAAACTTTGTGAATCAAAGTTGTAGATTTTGCAATGGACTATAACTTTCATGTTTTGAGTTTTGTTTGAATCCAAATACATCTTGATGAAAAAAGGGGACAAAGTTAGGAAAAAATTAGGAAATTTCATAACTTAGAAAATTTCTAAGTTATGAAATTTCTTTATTTCAAACCCTAATTTGTAATTTTTGGTTTCTTGATGAACAAGTTTCATAATTTGACATGTTTTGATGAAAAATGAATCTTGGCACTTGATTTTGACCAAAAAGTCAAAGTTTGACTTTTCAGTATACAGTCAAATTTTGATCAGTTGACTGGAAAATTCATCTGTCAATCTTGTGCATTTGGGATCTTTTGAACTTGTTGAATGTGTCAAGACCATGTCATTGAGTCCTTGAGTCCATATGTGAGCTTGATTTGCCATTGGTTAGGTCAAACAGTCAAAAATTGCCTTTGTGCAGTCAAAACCCTAAAAATGACCATTTTGCCCTTTTGGTGATCTGATCAAATTTCTTGTGGAATTGTGATCCAAACTTGACCAAATGGTTCATATGAGTTCATAATGTTGATGTGGGTCAAAAATCATGAGGTTTGATTGTCAATTGGCCATAGTTGACTTTTTCCCCAATATAGCTGATTTCTAGGTCAACTGTCCAATTGACTGGGCAAAGATTGGAATCAAGGCTTGAAACTTGGTATGGATAAACTTGGGAGTCTAACATGAAGCATGAAAGTCACTTTGGTCCTTTTAGGTCAAAACATCTATGTGCAAACTCAAACCCTAATTTGAGTCAACAATGCAAGGAGGGGTCTTGAGCAGAGTAAACCCTAACTTGATCTTGAGCTCCAAAGGTCTTGTGATGAGAAAAATATTGATGAAATGGGAGGGAAAATTTTGGGGTACAACAGCTATCATGGTCTATACGATGACCCGCGCCTGTCCCGTTTAACATCCTAACACAAGGTTGTTCACCAAATACAATGGTGAAGCAACACTGTTAAAAGGGTTAAAAAACATAAGAAAGATCTTTGAGTAAAATAGGGTAGATAGCTCTTAGTTACTTGATCAAACTTGCAAAAACATCCTTGCTATTTTTCAAAACACACCTCACAACACAATTTCAAAACCCTACTTTCAAACATTGAAAACTTTTCAAAAGACAAAAACACCTTTGTATACATTCAAACAAGAATCATTACAAAGGTTGCCACAACGATGGCTTCTTTTCAAAATATATTTCAAAACCATACACAAAGCACCATTTCAAACAATTGAAAAGCACCATTTCAAACAATAGAAATGCAAAGCAAGTGATCTAAGCAAGTAACTAAGAGCCCATGGATAACCATGGATAGAAAGGGTACTAATACCTTCCCTTTCTATAAGCTACTCCCCGAACCCAAGAAAACATCTCAAAGGTCTTTCCTGTGCTTTTTGGCCTTTCCTTAGGGTAAAATAAAAAGTCGGTGGCGACTCTTGCTAAACCGAAACATTTGCGAACACAAACGCAAAATCCAAGTCAGTTCTTCCACCGTATCACATTACCCCTTGATTTTCTCTAACCCACTCCCTCTGAGCATGTGTTAGGGGTTAAGGTACACCAAAGAAATCAGCGATGCGCCTCATTTGCACAACCATTTGTTGGTTCGCTTTAATGGTGTTTTGAATTAAAGGGTTAAAGATTATATCCATTGTTTATGCAAGCATCTGTACCATTTCATGGTTACTTTCGTCCATTTGCTTCCTAATCAGTGTTGCAGTTTGATTTGTTAGATTTGGCATTTGGGAAGAAACTCCTTCAATTTGTGGTTGGACATTTCGACCCCTGTTATTAACAACAGATCCAGAACCATGTAATGGAGAAGTAACATTCATCACACAATCTGAATATGTTGAAGTGGAATTATGTAAACCCATTATAAACGAAGATGGCATGCCATAAGCCGCTCACGGCCATTCTGAGGCATGGAGAAACTAGGTTGCCTCTGAGGCCTATGAAAAATATTTCCCCCTGGAGGAGTCCCTTGTAAACCTTATGGGCATATATAAGTCAAAAGATGGCCGGTATAAGCATTCGACTGTGTTGGCGTCGAACTTGTTGACGACAGTATAGCTCTGAAGAAGGCATAGAAATTATGGTTCCCCCTGTCTAAGTGACTGGGGCTGGTATTTCATCATTGTTAAGAGGATTTTAATTACCTATCTGGCCTTAATTCACCATTTTCCTAACGTACTTTCTTTTAGGTATTCCCTTGTTGTTTACGGCTAAGTTATCACTCCCAAGTCTCATACATCACAAAAAAATACAAAAGGATGATAAAGGTTTCTAATAGAACAGGAAAATTCATTTATTGAACACAGGTCCCACTGGGTGTGCCATTTTGTTTACCGTGAAATTTGGTAAACAACTGTTGGTCTTCCAAATTGAACAGAAAAATGGTAACTTGCAGCATCGACCAAATTGATCCTAAGTGCATGTGTTCTTAATCAAATTTATGTTCTTGAAAGCAAAGAATACTTTCGACACCATTCTTATTATTTTAAACAAAGTTGATTTCAACTGTTACTTCGTATGTAGTAATTAATACTTTAAAGAAAAGACTGGAATGTAAAAGGTTTTCGACTGAAATTTAAAAGAAATGTATAAAACTTCAATTAAAGTTGAGTGACAATAAACATAAAATTAGTGCATCATACATACATTCTCATAACTCATTTCTCAAACGCTGGTACTTTGAGTAATTTAGAGTATTTTTTACAAAGATGTGAACACACTGAATCCTAATATAAAGACCCCTATTTATACTAATTCGACCAAAACGGTATCTTTATAAAATGTTGCCACGTTCGATATCTGCATGCGTCTTTGAACCTTTTGCTTCCATGCATCTCTTTGGATAAGATCAAACTTTCAAATTTGAAAAACTCTTTTTCCTTCTAAGTGCCAAACGTGACGGTCGAAATATCTAAGTTGATACTTCAAATAGTTTAAATCTCAATGGTTCGCATACGAACCTTTCGCCAACACTTACCAAAATAAAACTTTTATCAGCTCTTCATCCATCGAAATCTTCATAGAGACTCCTTTATACTTCCTTTCTAACTACACTCTTCTCAAAATATTTCATTTTAGCTTAAGATATCATGTAGCCTAAATTCATAGTCAACACGGCGGAGCTCAATCGAGGTGTCCCCATCGGGCTAAGGTTCCACTCGTCCAATGAGCGAAGACTCGCCTTTTGTTATTGGTTGGAATCCATGTTCGTACCTCAACATGATTTCGTGGTTGAGCGAGCCTTGTCGCTTGCCGAAGAGGGTACGTCGACTGCTAGGCCCTGGAGTTTACTTGGGACTTAGCTGTAATATTATTTTAACTATATAACACTTTATGGTCGAGGTAGTTTTTCTCCACTTAGGTGTTCGAGGTAGTAGGCCCCATTTCCCATCGTCCCGCAAACACGATAAGGGCCCTCCAAGTTGGCGGCCAACTTTCCTTCATGGGAATCTTTTTGATTTCTCCGTAGGACTAGACTACCGACTTGGAATTTGCATTTTATGATTTTAGTGTCATGTCGCAGAGTTATCTACTGTTTAAGCTTGGTCTCACAAAGAGATGATCCCGGTCGAATATCTTCAACCAGGTTGAGCTCTTCTCTCAGGGATTCATCGTTCATATCTTTGTCGAGAGGGAATTCGGTTCTCCTAGACGGTTCCATGATTTCCACAGGAATGACCGCCTCTGTGCCATATGATAGTCGGAGCAGAGTATTACGGGTCGTCGAGTGTGGTGTTGTCCTATAAGCCCAAAGCACGTTGTGGAGCTCTTCGACCCATCTCTTTTTGGTTTCACCTAGCATGTGCTTTAGTCCTTGTAATATGACTTTGTTTGCAGCCTCAGCTTTCCCGTTTGTTTGAGGGTGTTCGACGTAAAGTGTTGTTTGGTGCCGAGCTTGGCAATGAAATCTTGGAAGCTCTGGTCGATGAACTGCATCCCGTTGTAGGTGACGAGAGCTTGTAGTATTTCAAATTGGGCGAGCATGTTTCTCTTGTAGAAATGAAGAATATTGTGTGATGTGATTTTGGCGAGGGCTTCAACCTATATCTATTTTGTGAAATAGTTGACAGCCACAATCATGAATTTATTTCCGTATGATCCTTGTGTGAAAGGCCCGAGGATGTCCATCCCCCACCTGGTAAACGACCAAGGGGATGACAATGTTTTAAGCTCGTGTGGGGGCGCTAGGTGTATGTATGCATGTCGTTAACATCTGTCGCATTTTTGACATGTTCCTTCGTGTCCTGCTCTATGGTAAGCCAGTAATACCCTGCTCGCAGTGCCTTTCGTTCCATGGATCTTCTGCCCAAGTGTTGGGCGTTGATTCCTTCGTAGATTTCCCGTAAGATCTCAGGGACTTTAGTCTCCTCGACGCATTTCAGGAGTGGGATAGAGAATCCCCGTCTATAAAGCTTCTGCTCAACCACTACGTAAGAGAAGGCTCATCATTTGATTGTATTAGCTTCTTTTGGGTCAACAGGTAACTCTCCCTTAGTGAGATAATTGAATATTGAGGTCATCCAACATTTACTGTCCCCGATGGCGTTCACCTCGAGCGATGCAGTGGGCCTTTCAATGCTCGGGCGAGAAAGGAACTTCTGGATGACAGACTTGTTCCCACCTTTCTTCTTCGTGCTCCCGAGCTTTGAAAATATATCATCCCAGGTGTTCTGCTCGCGGGATACGTGTTTAATTTCTGTCTGGTCGAATCTCTTCATCCTCTCTCTTGACCAGGTTTAGGTATTCAATGAGGCTATCGTTCTTGGCCTGGTACTTTCTTCGTACCTAGGAGGCAATAAGTTGGGAGTCCGTGAAGATTTATACTTCGCGGGCGCCAAGGTCTTCGCCCAATCTCGGCCCTACGAGTAAGGCTTCATATTTGGCTGGTTGTTCGACGTAAGAAATGTTAGGGTGAGTGAATCTTCCACTACAACGCCTTCTTCATTCCCGAGGAGGATGCCTACTCCGCTCTTGTCGAGTTGGATGCTTCATCCATGAAGATGGCCCACTTGTGATCTCCGCCCATAGAGAGCTCATGGGTGGTCATCTCTGCGACGAATTTGGCAAATTCTTGGGCTTTGGGAGCTTTCCTTCTCTCATATTGGATGTCAAACTCCGACAGCTCTAGAGACCACTTCAGCATGCAACCGACCATGTCTGGTCAACCTAGGAGTTGTCTGACGGGTTGATCCATTCGCACGACAATTGTGTGGGCTAGGAAGTAATATATGAGTCTCCTCGTTGTGTTGATGAGGGCCAGAGCCACTTTTCCAATTTGTTGATATCTGACCTCAGGGGCTTGTAATGCTTTGCTAGTAAAGTACACTGGTTTCTGCTCGTTTGATGTCTCACAGATGAGGGCCACACTTATAGCCTCGGTGGAGACGGCCAAATAAAGGAATAAAGTTTCCCAATTCTTTGGTCGTGATAACATGGGAAGTTGTGAAAAGGCTTGTTTGAGGTGGAGGAGAGCTTTCTCGCACTCCTCGGTCCACTCGAACACCGCCTCTTTGCGCAAGCATTTGAAAAATGGGAGTGTGTGTTGCACGGACTTCGCCACAAAGCAGGATAGTAAGGTGAGCATGTCGTTTAAGACTTGTATGGATTTTTTTGAGTTTGGCGTAGGGAGATCGAAGAATGCCCTACATTTGTCGAGGTTGGTTTCGATTCCCCGTTCGGTTAGAGAGAAATCGAGGAGTTTTCCCACCTTAACCCCGAAGGTGCATTTCTCTGAGTTAAACCTCATCCTGCACCGCCTTTCTTGGTCAAAAACTCTTTTTAGGTGGGCAGCATGGTCGATTTCCGATCGAGACTTGATGATCATGTCATCCATGTATACCTCGAGCATGTCCCCGATCTCGTCGCGAAAGAATTTGTTCATCATTCGCCGGTATGTTACGCCTGTATTTTTTAGGCCAAAGAGAATTACGATGTAGTAGTAATTGTCCGACCTAGTCATGAAGGCGGTGGAATATTTGTCGCTCATCACCATAGGGATTTGATTGTAGCCTGAATATACGTCTATAAAAATAAAATTTTGTAGCTGGCTGAGTTGTCGACCAGCATGTCAATGTTAGATAAAGGAAATTCATCTTTAGGGCATTCTTGGTTGAGATCAGTATAGTCAACACACATACATCATTTTCCATTATTTTTCTTAACAAGTACAACATTGGAGAGTCAGGTTGAATATCGGGCCTCAGAAATAAAATTCTCCTCTAGCAGGTCTTTTACAGCTTTTTCAGCAGCCTTTAATTTTTTGGGAGACTGCCTACGCCTATGTTATACTACTTCCCTAGCGGCTGGATCCACAACAAGTTGGTGATAGGTGACCTCAGAGTCGAGTCTGGGCATCTCCACAGCGCTCATTGCAAACAAATCAGTGTTTTCCCTCAAACAAGCCTTGAGCTCATTCCTCGCCGGGTCGAGGAGTCCAACGCTGATCTTCACACCTTTGCTCGGGTTCTTGTCGAGGGAGATGAACTCGAAGTCTCCATCAAGTATTGATAGGAGAGAATCATGTTCGCCATTAGGGGCCTCAACTTCATCTTTCGTGCAGTGGGTGTCAAGGTCAATGGAGTCGACCTTTGGTGGAGCTTGTTATTCTTCAACTTAAGCAGGTTTGTCCGCCAAGGGAGCAGATGTTGTCAAGGAGGTCGTTTTGTTGGCAGGCCGTACCCCAGTAACGACCATATTATGTCCTTTGGAGGCTGCATTGAAACATCTCCTGGCAGCTGTGATGTCTCAATGGATGGTGGCTGTAATACGGTGGGAGAACTGACTCAAGATATTTTACGTTTTATCGCAAATGTTACGGATAGCAACAATCGCCACCGACTTTTCAAGATATTCTCTTGAGTTCGGGGGGTAGGTTATGAAAAGGGAAGGTGTTAGTACCCTTTTCATCCATAGTTACCTACGGGCTCTTAGTTTCTTGCTAGATCACTTTTGAAGTTGCTTTGTTTGAAATGTGTTTGTGGTGGTTTTTGAAATTATTTTGAAAATGCCTTTGTTTCGACAAACTTTTTAATGATTCTCGTCTCTATAAGAATGTATAAAAAGTGTTGGTTTTGAAAGTGTAAGTGTGAAAATGGTTTTAATTTGTGAGCAAGCAACTATGAGCGTCCTACCTACTCAAAAGGTCTTTGTTCTTGTCCTCATCCTTTAGATGTTGTTATCTTACCATTGATTGGTAAGAAACCCCATCATTGGATGTGAAGGGACGGGCGTGGGTCAAACGTATAGTCATAGAAAGCAACTTATGAGACGTTTTAGCAATTTTCGTAGAGGACTAGATCGTTTACCGAAGGCAACATCAAGGGACATCGAGGGACTACGATCTTTTTTTTATCGAGGGTCTTTGCTAAAAGCGCCAATATTCGAGGGACATGACTATTTTCTGAAGCAACAAGCAAGGTTACCCTAGAGGTGCACGTGTGAATAGTGTGTTTGATTGCATGCATTTTTATCTTTGAGATTAGGATTTTCTAGCGGTTGATTTTATCTTGCCATATACACCCTAATTACTAACGATTTATATTAAAGCGGTAGATTGCGGAAACTAAAATCCTAAGCTATTACATCATTAGGGGAGTGGGGGTACAATTTACAAATGAGGATGAAGTAGAAACTTGAATATTACAACCATATAGAATAATAATGAAGACAATGTAAAAATAGTGTAAAATAAAGGAAAAATTGCATTTTGAACTGTTATGTGTCGACACATGCTGCTATGCATTGACACATGGCTTTCCTCGCCTCTGCCAAACCAAACCAACTCAGTATAAGTCGATGCATAAAGGGATGTATCGACTCATGCACCTGTTTGTGTCGACACATACGCATTTTGTGTCGACTCATGCGCCTTTCATCCTTCTGTTTTGGGGCCTGGATAACAGTATGAGTCGATGCATAAGGCTATGTGTCGACTCATACCATGTTTTTTCACTAGAATGAGTCGACACATGTGGGTATGTGTTGACTCATGTTGTAGTTTTTGCCTTAAACATTGTTTTATTGTCTGTGCATGTCAGTTTACAGCTTATGGTTGATAAACATAAACAGCAAGCAAATGGTTAGCTCAAAGGGGCAATGATTATTACATTTTTATCTTTGAAAATGAATCATGTATGAAAAAATGAAAAGCTCAAAGTTAAGAAGACTTACCTTGGGATTGCACTTGGTGTTTTAAGTCTGAATACTTTTCCAGCTGCTGTGATGGCTCCAATGAATCTCCAGGAAGATGTCCCAAACTGTTGAATCACACTAACTCGGTCAAGTTGTACAGTACCATTTTTGTGTTTGGAGGGTGAAGATAATGGCACTACAAAAACCGTTCTTGTGTTTTAACAATCTCTATGTGATAAGGTGTTTGGTTTATGGGAGAGTTTGTAAGATGGAATAATGGGTTGAGGGTTTATGTTTTGAATGAAAGTAGAGCTGGTTTTTTGTATGAGCAAAGGTTACAAAGACTTCTGTTTTTTGTGTGTTCAAAGTCTCTCTCTTCTCTCTCTAAAAGCCAACCTCTTGTGTGTTGTGAAAATAGTCTATTTATAGATGAGTTTTGCTGGGATTTTGGGAGGGAAACAAATGATAATTTGAACTGTTTGGATATGTTATTGTAATACGGTGGGAGAACTGACTGTTATACTGGTTTTGAGTTTGTATTTGCAAATGGTGTGGTAAGCAAGAGTCTCCGTCGATTTTTCTTTTATCCAAATTCAAGAAAGGGTGAAAAGAACAGAAAAAGACCTTTTCGAGAATTTTCTGAGTAAGGGGGGTAGATTATGGAAAGGGGAGGTGTTAGCACCCTTTCCATCTGTAGTTTTCTACGGGCTCTTAGATTCTTAGCTCATTTTTGAAATACCTTGTGCTTTGTGTTTTTGAAAAGTATTATTTTGAAATGCCTTAGTGCGGAGATTTGCTTCATGATAACTCTTGTATCAGTCCTCAAGAGTGTTGACAAAGTAAATGTTTTTTAAAGTTATTTTTGAAATGTGTAAGTGTAAAAAGTTTATTTTGATCATATCATCTAAGAACTATCTACTTATACTCGAAAAGGTTCGTTCTTTTCCTCATATCCTTTAGATAGTGCTATCATACTATTGTGAGTAGGTAGCCCTATTGATGGATGTATGAGGGACATTTGAAGGGACGTACAATCATAAAGGCAACATGTGGAGACGCTTTAGCAATTTTGTTTAGGGACTATATCATTTACCGAGAGGCAACTGTAGGGTCATCGAGGGACTATGATCTTTTGTTTTACGGGTCTTTGCTAAAGCGTCCCTGTTTCGAGGGACATGACTGTTTTATTTCCGAAGGCAACCAAAGTGGGGTACCACAGAGGTGCATGTGTGCAATGTGTGTTATGTTCAGTTATGTTAGTCTTTGAGTTTAGTTTGCTAACGTTTGATTATTATACTCTTGTCGTACAATCCTATTATCATAAATCTAGGTAGTTAATATATGTACAGGAATTAAAAGTGCGGAAATGTAAATCCTACGCTATTATAATGCTTCGAGGAGGGAGTATTTACATATTCAAATAGGGGGGAAATAAAGAAAGCGATAAAGTCCTATTTTAATCTATTACATCCCATCAGCAGATACAAAAATATGAAAAAGAAAAATAGAAAGGAAATATTGAACGCGCGCGAATTGGGAAAAATACGTCTAAAACCCTAAAAAAATTTAAGTAAACAAGAAAAATCTTTTTGGTTGTTTTTGTTTATTTTTTATTAAGAAAAATAATTAAACTAAATCTAAATTTAATTAAGAAAAAAAATATTGAATGAAATTAAACCTAATTCTAATATTTTTGTGTTTTTATTAAGAAAATATTTAAATTAAATAAACCTAAGTCTAGTTGATTTTAAATTAATAAAATAAAATTAAAATAATTAATTAAATTAAATTAAAATTAATTTAAGAAAACCTAAGTCTATTTAATATTTTTGATTTTATGATTTGTTAAAAAAATGATTAAAAGAAAAGTCTAGGAAATGATTAAATAAGTAAAAAAAATAGAAAATAACATGGATTGGGCCTGGATATGCAAAAGCAGAATGACGGGGGGGGGGGGGGGTGAGGATTGAAAATTCTCTAGGCCCATACTAAGCCGGCCCAAAAACTGTATGGATCTAGTGTGAGGATCCCCTGAGTGTCTATGATGGGGATGCATGCTTAATGCGTTTGGATCTGGCTGTATTGACATTTGGAATGCATGGATCTGATGGCCTATGGTGTACGTGTGTAGCATGGTTGTATCGAATCTGCAAGAGAATGTTAGATAAATAAATAATGTTGGACCTGGGACTCGAACCCAGGTCATTTCCCTTTGCACACATACACCTTTCCATCTGAGCTGCCTTTCAATTCATGTATCCTAATCAATGCATAATATTATATTTGAAAAATGACTCAAAATATATTAAAAAATAATACGAGCGTGCTGATGGGCCCCTTTGCATTTGAATGGGCCAATCAGGATACGCTTCCTTGCCACGCCAGCTCCTGCCTGAGTCAAACGACCAGAGGGACGCCGGAGTCAAACTCCGGTCGTCTTCTCCGGTACATCAAAATATGGATCCTATGAATTTGTTAGTTTCAAGACTGAACCAAAACCTTATTCCACTTAAAATTTCACCCTGATCACGAATCTGGCCTTAGATTGGCCAGAAAACTCCTGCATCTTGAGTTATGAATCAAAAACCCTAACACGGTTTGATCATGGCATTTTATGATCTACACGTCATGCATTCCATATAATTCTTTTAACCTGCTCTAAGGATGCTCAGAAACTCATACACGCATGTTAAAACATTCAACAATTCGTAAAAATAAAGATTTGGATTTGAGATTTTACCTAAACAATGATGATTTGGATTTGAGATTTTACCTAAATAGTGATGACTTGGATCTGACGATCTAGGACATCTCAAGCTTTGAGAATGGTTGGAACAGGTCCCTGGGAACCTCAGGAGCAACGTATGATCGCTAGTTTAAATTGAGAGCACCTGCAAAACATGTTTCAACTTTTGCAACTTTGGTTGAAATTTTGGAATTTTTGGTGGCTCTCTAGGTAATGTCTCTGCATGAGTTTGGCTTGCATATGTGATGTATTTATAGTGGAGAGGGAGGGGACAAGGCGAGAAGGAAAGAAATTAAGGTATAAACATGTTGTTTAAAGCCATGATCACAAATTTGAAAAATTACCAAACTCGAGGTTTCATGCCATTTTCATAGTTGGATGAACCTGGTCACTTATTGCACAAATTTGTGGGCCTTAAACTGATCCAAACCAAAAGCCCAAGTGTCATGATCCATCATTCACTATTTTATATAATTTATCTTATATTTATGTGAATAAAAACAAAATAAATTTGAATAAAATAGACAAACAATGCAAGGAAAGGTAAGAATGAATTTATAGGTCTTCCATAAGGTTATGAAGATGTTTGAATTCCAAGAAATTAAGCCATTAACTTAAAAGTTTAAGTTTGCTCAGTGTACAAATCTTAAAATTTCCAAAAAAAAGTTCAACTTAGGCAAGCCATAACTTGCTCAATTTTTATCTCATGATGATGATCTTGGACTTTTTGGAAAGCCCAAGATGTCTACTTCAATCCCTCTTTTGATAAATTTTGCATTTGAAGAATTTACCTTGATGTAAGTGGTCTTGACAAAAAGTGCCTTTTGTTGACTTTCTAAAAATGACCTGTAATGTATGAGCTTGTATCTTTCAAATGGTGCATCTCTTGATCTTGAGGACAAAAGAGAATCTGTAGGGAATGAGATTCTATTCAAAAGGATCTTTGGTTGGGGAAAAATGGATGAAGTATGTGAAAGTTATACCTGGTCAAAGTTCAGTTGACTTTTCCTATAGAAACCCTAATTTAGAAATTTTTGACTTTTGATAGATTAGGAGTATTTCTTGAGGAATCATAATCAACCCTTGATAAAATGATGGATGTTACTTCAAAATGTTTATGTTGACCAAAAATATTGAAGTTTGACTGTACCTGGGCCACAATTGACTTTTGACCTAGTACAGTTGATTTTATTTGAGCAGTTGACTGAGCAAACCTGTAGTGTAAGGCATGAAATCTGTCGTGGACAATCTTGAAGGCATATTAGGACCATGGAAAACATTTGAGACATTTGGAGCTCACACATATTTATGAAAAGTGAAACTCTAGTTAGAGGTTCATTGCTTAGGAGGAGAATTTGTCTGGTCAATTCTTGGTCATCCTTGAGCAAATCTCTAAGAGCATGCCTTGAGTAAAATTGGGAGGGCAGATTTTGGGGTATAACAGCTGTCTTCATAGCTTTTTTGATGCAGCTCTTATGTTCTAGTTTGGTGAAAATATGGGGCTGAGAGAATGTAGGCTTTGACTGGGTTATGAGCAGCATATCAGGGTTGTTTTTGCAGCAGTTTTGGAGTGTTGTGGCAGTGTTTCGAGATAGCATAGCAGGGCTTCTTTTTGACATGGTTTTGGGCTGTCATGTGGGAAGCACAGTAGGCTTGGACAACATTGTTTGTAGCATGATACAAAATCTGGTTTGTGGAACAATTTATGCTGATTGCATCAAAGACAAAGTATTGTGGCAAGGTTTGAGTCAAAGAGAAAGAGTTCAAACAAGCCCAAACTTAGGATTTATAATTTTGCAAAAATGCCACTTTGTAATAACTTGAATTATTTGTAACATCTTAAATTATTTTGACTTGTAGTGAAAAGATGTCATGAAGCAATGAAATTAATAAGTATAGAAAATACTTAGAAAATTTTCTAAGTCTTGCAAAGTTGGATTTTTGACTCTCTTGATTTTTGATGATCAAATTTCATATTTTAGATGTCTCGATGAAATGTGATTTTTGGGACTCAAATTTGGTCAAAAAGTCAAAGTTTGACTTTTTAGTGTACAGTTGACTTTTTCCACCAATTGACCGGATTTCGTCTATCAATCCACTGATCTCAGGAGATGAATTGAAGTACGCGATTAGGTCAAAATGACGCGCTCGGATCATTGAGATCACGCTTCCAACCAATAAGTCAAATATTAGGTCAAAAATCCAAGTTCGGTCATTTTCAGCCAAAACCCTAATTTTTCCCATTTTGCCCTTTTGATAATTTGAATGACTTTCTTGGAAAATTGTGATCCAAGACTCAAAACTTGACAGAAGTAATCCTGAGGGTCCATAATGATCCATGAAATTGATTTGAAACCATAGAAATCCAACTGCCTTTGTACAAAACTCAAACCCTAATATGAGGCATCGGTGTTGAGGAGATTGTTTGACCTAGTCGATACTTGTACAAGCTTGAGTCATTGAAGATCTTTGTAGGAAATATCTTGAGAAGTGAGAGGGAAAATTTTGGGGTACAGCAGTGGCGATGCGGGTCCTCTTTATGTAGAACTTCATCTTCAAATGCACCGTGGAGGGTACCACAGTCAACTCGGTCAGTGTTGGTCTCCCCAGGATGCAGTTGTAGAGAGATGGTCAGTCGATCACCAGAAAATTCACTTTGACCTATCGAGATGCGGTTTCTTCCTCGAACGTGACAAAAAGTTATACATAACCCCATGGCTTAGAGGTCGAACCGTTTAAACCTTGCAGGTCTGACCCCACGTATGGTGAGATGTGAGAATTGTCAAGTTGCAGGGTGCGGAATAGATGGGTGTACATGACATCGACATAACTCCTCTCATCAACCAGAATGCGATGTACGTCAAACTTGGCCATCCTCACCCTCACGAGTAAAGGGAAGCTAAAGTTGGGGGCTCCGCGGGGCAGCCCCTCAAGATAAAAAGTGATTGGCTCGGATTTTCCCTTGAACCTTTCAAGGGTTACAACCTAGACCAGGGATGCATCTATCAGCTTGCTAAATTTCCTCTTTGCTGAATTCACCGAGATTTCGTTGAATCCCTCGCCAGATATAACCATGGAAGAAGGGAACTTCCCTCACCTGTTGTGGGTGAACAAGGGCTCCTTGTCTTAAAGGCCGTCAGAAATGTAGAAGTCCTCGGGCCTGGAGACACAGAAGGCGACCTAAAGGGGGCCAGATTCATCAGATGGTCGAGCATCCTCTTTAATTTGTTTCACCTCATGGGTATCCCAGTGAAGGGAGTCAATAACATTTGATGGTCTCCCTTCCTTAATAAGATTCTTGATAACATCCTTTAAGTGGATGCAGTATTTAGTCACGTGGTCGTGACTTCAATGGTACTGGAAGAATTTTATCCTGTCGAACCTGAGCTTTGTAGGAGTTGGTCTCGGGCACTTGACCCCACCTTCCTTGAATTCGGCATTGACGCATCTGCAAGGATACGCTCGCGGGGAGAAATCAATAGGGTGTACTCGATGAGGCCTCTCTCCCCTTCTCTTTTTCTCTATTCGGCGAGAGGGGCACGCATCATTATGCCGCAGGGCACTGGTTGGTCCGCGGCTCCTTGACTTGCGAGCGTTGTTGGCGGCCTCCTTTTCCTTATAGGTCATGTAATCTTGGGCTTTATCGAGGAGCGCGTCAAAAGACCTGGGAGGCTCGATGCCGACTTCCTTTCTAAACTTAGTGCCCGAGAGGAGTCCCCTCTCGAGCAGGTACCTCTTCATGTGATTGGTGCATGGGACCTCAATGGCCTCACGGTTGAACCGATCGATTTACTCTCTGAGAGTCTCGTCGCTCCTCTATATGATTGCCTCGAGGGCAGCCTCAGTTTTAGGGTGTCGGCAAGACGCTGTGAAGCTGAAGTTGCTGGCGAATTGGATCTTTAGACTCCTCCATGAGGTGATCGACTCGGAGGGGGGAGAGACTTTTATACCAGTCCATGGTAGTTTTCCTTAGTGTCGTGGGGAACAACCTGTACTTGATAGGACCCCTGATGTTGTGATAGTGGAGCATTACCTCAAAGTCATCGAGGTGGTCGACGGGGTCTGTAACGCCATCATACTCCTTCAGAGGGGGGGGGGGTCTCTATCCCCTTAGGGATAGGGGACTCCATAATGGATTGGGATAGTGGACCTCAGGGGTTGTCTTTGTCGCTTCGTTCTGGGGAGCAAGAGAGGGAACGGTTGTAACAGAAGTCTTTTTGTCGGGGAGGATTCCCCGGCCAAGTCTTCTTCTCTTCGTCGCCCCTGATCTTTATATGTTCACGGGATCGTTGTTCCTTTTGCGGGGGTGTGTGACCGTATTTTTGATGACTTCTGGTTGGGTCCTCTCCAATGCATGGCCTTGCCCGGTGCGGCGGGGAGAGGGGCTTCGAGAATCATCCCGTCGGTGTATCCACTGAGGATATCATGAGCAGTCCGCCCATCGTCGGGGATATGGGCTCAGTGAGTTCGGTCTTCTCTGTTTTTTGGGGGACCAATGAGTCTTTTCCAGTATTCTAAGGTGTTCGTCTTGGTTGAAGATCATTTAGTTTGTTTGGTTGATCGCTACAAACACGGCCTTGGTCGTAGGGTCAGCATTCTCAGGAACATGGGTCTCCTGATACACCGCGGGCTCGTAATCTTGTCGAGGAGAGATGGCATTGTCGAACGGTTGCGAGCAGGCGAAAGAGGCCACATTCATCCCATCCCTGATGTCGAGCTCGTGACTGGCAACATCATTGTTGTTGTCAGCATCGGCGAAGTGAGTATTTTGATCATCATTGTTGACTTCGTCAACCATGACGATCAGAATGTTGACTGTTGCTTTAGTCTTGAGCTAAGAAAAGACGGGGAAGCAGTTTTTCCCACAGACGGTGCCACTGATGGTACATGACCAGAAGGAATCGTTGATGGCCCACGAGCTTGCGTTGAACGGCTGTTGAAAGTGAAGTGGGGGTACTTGCAAGACACTTCGATATCAAAGTAAGGTTTAGAGAAAAGTACAAGTAGAGAGTAAGAGTATGAATGAGTGAATACCTGCCCCTCTAAAGTAAGAGAGTATTTATCGTCCCCAGCGTTGGGCCAAGGTCCCCATGTTGGACTGGTTAAACAAGCCTAAAATGGAGATTGTCAAGACCTACATGTGTAGTGGAGACCAGTATGTGGTCTCCATCCTGAATAAACTGCTCCGAACCATCAGGGAGATGTAAATGCAGCTTTTCGGAGTCAAGAGGACTCTGATATCCAGAGGCATCGTGCGCCTACTCTACGAGAGGGTACGTCGCGAGGACCTCCTAGGTGTCGCTGATCCTCCTCGACGGTCATATGACGAGGATGTCCTCGGCAAACCTGTCCTCGGTGGAAGGAGTGGAATCACTGCCCGACATGGTTAAGGGCTGACTCGCTCCTGCTGGTCTTCTCCTACAGCATAGTTAAATTGGACCTTGTATGATCTTTGGATCAAGTGCGAGCCCAGTCCAATATATATATATATATATATATATATATATATATATATATATATATATATATATATATATATATATATATATATATATATATATATATATATATATATATATATATATATATATATATATATATATATATATATATATATATATATATATATATATATATATATATATATATATATATATATATATATATATATATATATATATATATATATATATATATATATATATATATAACCAATTAGAGACTCCATTATTTTGAAATATATCATCTAGCATTCACTCATATTAAACAAATATTAATTAATTAATTTTATAATTAATTATTCAATTAAAAATTCAAATAGCAAACACTTATCAATTAAAATTTCTAATTGATAAATAACTAATATAATAAAATTTATATAATTGTTGTAACATGTCTTAAAACCTCAAATAAGAAATGAGAATGAAAATGAAAATATTAATATATTTTTGGGCTTGTTCTTGGATCCATTTGTTATTGAGTTGTGTTTCAGAATTTGTTATGGATTTGTTGGATTATTTTTAGCAATTATAAATATATATTTTTTCTATTCTTGTATTTGTGACAACCTTAAAAATTATAGAGGAAGGGGGAGAAATAAAGCAAAATCCTACTGAGAAAGCAAAGAGTAAAATCATTAAATTATATTTTAGTGATTTGACAACGTTGTAGAGTTATCAAAGAGATTAGTAAACATTTTAAATACTTTGGGTTTGTGTGATTCTTATATTGAGAGTTTGAAAGATTGAAAAATACATGTTAAACATTTCTTGTACTCTTGATATCAAGTATCACCGTCATCAGTAGAGCCTCTCACTTCACGTGAATAGATCTTCTAAATCACCTCATAACAACATTGTACATGTCTTCTCGCCATTGCGGATAAGTTTTTAACATTAAAATGTGTTATAAATCTACTAAAGTCTCCGAGTCTCACTGTTCTTAAAAGGAAAACATGCACATCTATATTTTTTTACCAGTATAAATTTTCTTTTATCGATTAGGATTGTTGTAATTTAAAAGCTCTTTATCGATTAACAGGTTGGGATAATCAATTAAGTTATTAAAAAGACTCACGTGAATATAATTATGTTAAAACTACCCAGAAAAATTCCATAATAAAGTATAATATAATAAAAAGATATACTACACCGTGATTTTAATTGGTGAAACTGTAAATATATATAAAAGATAAATAAATAATAAAAAGAATATAAATTTTATTAATAATATTGCAGAGAAATAATCAATTTAAAATTAGATATTTTTGAACGAAAACAGGTGAATACATAATTTTCTTTTTCTTAAATTAATACTTTTTTTGTCTCATAATAAATAATTTATTTAAGATAAAATAATATTTTAAAATAAATGATCCATTTCAATTTTCAATATATTTTTTTCAAAACTTTATCTTCAATTAATTAAACTTTTACCGTTTTTAATATATAATTAAAAATACAATAATAAAAACATTATCCTCTTATTTTATTTTTTTTATACTTTTCTTAATATACGTAAAATAATAAAATAAATCTCTCGTTGTAATGAGAATGGTGTAATCAAATTTCTCTAAAATACTTATATGATGTGATGTGCCGAGCAATGGAACACCATAGAATAGTGTTGACAAATACCTGACTCTTTTTTTTTTTTTAGTGGAGTCAAATTCTTGGTTGTTGGGAGTATTCGTTTTTTTATTCAATTATTTCTTCCGTCCCTCAATTTAATAATTTATTTAAAATAAAATAATATTTTAAAATGAACAATCCATTTTAATTTTTAATATATTATTTTCAATTTTATTCTTTAATTAATTAAATTTTCACCGTTTTTAATATATAATTACAAATATTATAATAAAAATATTAGTCTCTTCTTTACTTTTCTACATTTTTCTTAACATATGTAAAATGGTAGAATAAGTCTCTCATTGTGATACACATGATGTAATCAAATTTCTATATGATGTGATGTGCCAGCAATGGAATACCATAAAATAGTGTTTGACAATTACCAGACTCTTTTTTTTTTTTTTGTTATTTTTAATAGAGTCAAATTCTTAGTCGTTGAAGTATTAGTTTTTTTATCTAATTATTTCTTCCGTTTAATAAGGAGTGATTCAGTTAGAATAAAATAATATTGTAAAATGAATAATCTATTTTGATTTTTAATATATATATTTTAATTATATTTTCTAATTAATTAAATTTTTATCATTTTCAATACATGATTATGAATACCATAATAAAAATATTATTCTATCTTACTTTTTTATATATTTTTTTAATATATATGAAATAGTACACCAGACCATGGAGGGAGTAAAAAAACAATCATGATTAGTTCATTCTGAAGGTTCGGTTGAGATTCTTATGTATATTTACATCAAAGATATTTGCTTTCATTACACATTTTGTGATAAGAGGTAACAAAACTTGAAGAATTTAAATTCCAATATACATTTATTGAGAGATGATAGAGAATGTTTCATACATTTAGATCTGGTATGGAGAAATTACAAGAAAGAACAAATGGGTGAAGACAACAGACTTTTGATTTAAAGAATATTTTTTTCTGGTAGAAATTGTCTTGAATTATTAGTGTTGTGGCAAGGAACTCAATATTCTAAATATCATTTTCTAATTTTTGATATTCTGAATACTTAAGTATATTAAGGTGATAAAACGAATCTGATCGATAAGTTATTTTTATTTTGTCCATATTTTTTTATAAATTTTAGACTCACACTTTCTAATATTTCTGTTTCACCCTGTTTTATATATATATATATATATATATATATATATATATATATATATATATATATATATATATATATATATATATATATATATATATATATATATATATATATATATATATATATATATATATATATATATATATATATATATATATATATATATATATATATACTTGAAATCTCTAGCATTATTGAATAATATGTAGAGACAAAAATCATGTAGGAAGTTTATTATGTGGTTCTTAATCTTTTTATAGCATATGATAGATAACTTCCAATATTAAGACTATGAAAACACGTTTTCATGTTCTAACAAGCTATCAGGTGATTTCAAGAATATTATAATGTAATTAACAACAAAAAGAAAAGAGAATATTATAATATATGAATATATAATTTCAATAGTAGTTTAATTTTTAGAAAATATTTTTTTATAAATATATTGTTTTTTAAGTAAAGAAATAAAAAATACTTTCTAAAAAATAAATTACGATTGAAGTTATATATTCATATATTAATATTCTCTTTTTTTTTTTTTTGCTAAAAATATATTATAATATTCTTGAAATCACCTAATAGTACTTGTTAGAACATGAAATCGTGTTTGTCATAGTCTTAATATTGGAAGTTATCTACCATATGCTATAAAAAGATTAAGAACCACATAATAAACTTCCTACATGATTTTTGTCTTTACATATTATTCAATAATGCTAGGGATTTCAAGGGCTATATATAAATAGATGTGAAGTATACCATAACTATCATATCCTCTCAATCCAATAACAACATGGATCTATATTTTTATTTTCAAATTACTGCATCCATCTTAGCCTTATTGATTGCACAACTTGTCTTTAGAACTATTAGATCACCTAATAGATCTAAAGAAACTAGATTCATCATCAACCATAACAAAATACCCAAACCATGTTTTGCTTTACCTTTCATAGGTCACCTTCATCTTCTAAGCACTAAAGAACCATATTTTAGAACCTTTTCTACCATGGCTGAGAAATATGGTTCAATATTCTCCCTTAGGATTGGTTGTCACAAAACCCTAGTGGTTAGTAGTAGAGAAATTGCCAAAGAATGCCTCACAAAAAATGACAAATTTTTTGCTTCAAGACCTAATGTAGCTGCAGGGAGATACATGGGTTACAATAATGCTGTTTTAGCTCTTGCACCTTATGGAGATTATTGGAGAAATATGAGAAAAGTTGCTACTATTGAGCTTTTATCTAGTCATAGACTTGAAAAGTTAAAACATGTTAGAGATTTGGAGATATATTCTCTAGTAAAAGATTTGTACACATTTGTTAAAAACTCAAATGGTTCATATGAAGTGCCTATTAGCAAGTTTTTAGATCTTATGACATTTAATATAATTGTGAGGATGATAGTTGGGAAAAGATTTAGTGGTGAGACAATAAATCAAGAAGATAGTGAGGCATGGAGATTAAGGAACGCAATTAAAGATGCAACATATCTAAGTGGTGTTTTTGTTGTGGCTGATGCAATTCCTTTTCTTAGCTGGTTTGATTTTCAAGGGCATGTGAGTTTCATGAAGAGGACAGCTAAGGAAATGGATTTTATTCTTGATAAGTGGTTGCATGAACATTATAGAAAGAGAGATGACGGACAAAATAGTAAATATGAAGATGATTTTATGGATGTGTTGATATCAATGTTTGAAGAGGATGATGAAATTTGTGGCCACAAACGGGATGTAGTTATCAAAGCAACATCCATGGTACGTTTTCCTTTTATGTTTATATAACTATAGATAGTAGGGTATAGTTTGAGTTAAACCATCTAGAGTTGTTATGTTAGGGGTGACAAACGTATTGTCCGCCTGATTTAGTTCTATTTTTGCAAAAGTTCATAAACAGTTGGATTATATGTTTATAGAACTATAGATTGTATGGTATAGATTGAATTAAACCATCAAGACTTGGTCTGTTAGGGGTGGTAAACGGGTATTGTCTGCATTGTTTAACTCCATTCAATAAAAGTCCATTCAAAATGAGACATGACATAGTGAGTAAAGTTGATTGTGTGAGACTAAAAACTTGGTATGTTTCGGAAAAAAATGAAGGCAGGTCAATCTTGCGAGTACTGTACCTCTAATACTTAAAAATTGTAACATTTATGATAATGTTCGCGCTCGCAAAAGTTGACAAAAAGTGGAACAAAGCAAGGAAGGTAAATACATTAGAGGGTGAGGCCATAAAATTTTGTTTCGCTATGCAAAAAATTGTAAAAGTGTTGGTGAAGACCTGTGACCTAAGAGTCTCACGTTTGAATCCTGTAAAACTTTTGTGTTGAATTGGTCCATACAAAATTTTATTTTGTCTTTAAATTAAAGAAAAATATTTGTGCTTTTGACTTCCAATATGTTAATTAAAGTATTTTTTTGTAGATTCTTATCCTTACAGGCTCAGGAAGCACATCAATAACATTAATATGGGCTCTTTCATTACTTATAAACCATCCAAAGATCTTGAAACAAGCTCAACAAGAATTGGACACAAACATAGGAAAACACAAGTGGGTCCAAGAGTCTAACATCAAAGACCTCAAATATCTTCAAGCAATTGTCAAAGAGACTCTTCGACTATACCCACCAGCACCCTTAACAGGGATAAGAGAAGCCACAGATAATTGCCATGTGGCAGGATACCATGTCACCAAAGGAACTCGTTTGCTTATTAACTTATGGAAATTGCAAAGGGATCCACTAATATGGTCCAACCCTAATGAATTTCAACCCGAGAGATTTTTCAATACTCATAATCACATTGATTTTCATAATCAAGATTTTGGGTATGTGCCATTTAGTTATGGAAGAAGATCTTGTGCTGGTTCAACATTTGGGTTGCAAGTGTTACATTTGACTTTGGCTAGGTTGATTCAAGGGTTTGATATATATACTAAAGAAGGTAATGAAGTTGATATGAGTGAAGCGTTAGGGTTGGCATTACCTAAGAAAAATCCACTTGAAGTTATGCTTCAACCACGTCTTCCATTGGAGCTTTATGAAAGCCTTTGATATTTTATATTTAAAACACAAGTTCTATTGTCTAAGAAAGGAGCTTTATGAAAGCCTTTGATATTTCATATTTGAAGCATAAGTTTCATTGTCAAAGTAATTAGTCCAATAATGAAGCACACAATAATCTTAAACTTAATTATATAATTAGTATATATAAATATTAGTCTATTTTAGTCTAAGTAATTTTATGTTTTTGAATTTTTGAAGTTGAAATGTGTTAAATATGTTTTTGGTCCTTCTAAATGTCTCATATTTCTGTTTTAGTACCTTAAAAAATTACCTTTAAAGAATGGTCATTTTAAATTTTTTTACCACACTTTTGGTCCCTCCTGTAACTTAGCGACAATTTTTTACAATTTAGCAACATAATTAGCGACTGAATTAGCGATAGTTTTAGTAGGAGAGATCAAAAGTGTGGATGAAATTTTTTAGGAGAACCATTATTCAAAAAAAAATATTTATAGAAACTAAAATCAAATTTAATTTATTTATAGAGACAAAAAAGATATTTAACCCAAATTTTAAATAAACTACGATGCTCTTAACTTTATTTGTATTTTTTATAATCAAAAGTGAAGTTATATTGAGAATGAGTACAAGGAGGTACTCAACCCTTCATACAAGGACGTATCACTTACAAAAATAAGAACTAGATACAAAAATAAGAACTAGATATGGAAAATCTCAGGTTTGACTGCCAATCCATCCAATGATGATCAATCTGCCCCTTGGCCTAAGCTAAAAACCATTCCCATGTAAGAATGTTTGTTTTTTCAACAATATCCCTCACTCCCCAAAACCCTCTTTTGAATAATATATTGTTCATACAAGCCATAAGGACCAACACACTGCTAACCAAAAGAACTAGGGAGATTTCACTATGAACTTACTTTTAACCGAGTATCAAAACTAGTTTAGAAGTGATGTTATTGAGTCTTGCTCTTCTATCCCATTTGTACTGGTACATTCATTCACCAACTTCCTAACCTGCTTGCTTATTGGACATTCAAAGAATAGATGTAATGTAAAATCAAGCTTCTCAAATGCACTTTTATTTTGATAAAGACAAACCATGATTGAAAAAGAAGGCAAAGATTATTGATCAAGCTAAAAGCATCTGTGGATACAGACTTTGGTTCAAGCACTTAGCAAAATTTCAAGGTATAATGATAATACTTACTTTGAACTTAAGAATAGATGCTCAGTGGTCAAAAGAAATATTTTTTATTGTCCAAATCCTTACTCAAGTTTTTCTAAGCTAAAAGTCAATTTTTACTTGAGTGCAATCGATTTTCATATTGGTGCAATCGATTGCATGCTTCATTTTTTCAAAACATTTTCTATTTTTTCTAAGTGCAATCGATTTGCATGTTTGTGCAATCGATTACACTCAATCAATTTTTACTACTGACTTCAAATGTAATCGATTTACACACTTGTGCAATCGATTGCACACTAAAAATATTTGAATTTCTAGCTGTTGAAACCCCGTGCAATCAATTTACATAAAGGGTGCAATCGATTGCATGTTGAACAATTTTGAAAAACAGCAGCTTTACACATGCCTGCTCATAACACCAATTCATGGAAACCTTTCACTCAATCTTGGTAATTGTTCATGATTCATTTACATAACTTTATGCTATTTAAAAAGGGTGCTATGAACATATAAATACTCATTTTCAAAATCATTTTAAGTACCTCTTCCAATCATTTTTTCTGAATTTTCAAAAATCAAACTCAAGCTGTTATACATTTTCATACACAACTTTTCTGCACACTTTCACATATTGTCAACCAGAAAACTTTGAGCATTATATATCTTGAGTCATTGTATACTATTATCATTGGAAGAGAAGATCAATTCATTGATTAAATCACTCAAAATGATCATTGCTACTCAGACTCACTCAAATCAAATATTGCTATATACTTACTTATTTTTCAGGATTGTTGAAAATAAGTTCAAGTGATTTTGAAATCTTGTTTTTGCAGGATTATTGGATACAAATAAAGTCACTGAGAGTATTGTTCTCATTGTTGACATAGTGAAAATCCAAGAGGATTGTTCTTGGTGGTTTTATTGGTTAGAGTCTTGTATAGAAGGACTAGGGTGTCTTGTCTAGAGATCTAACAATAAGGAAATCTCTTTCATGTTGAAAGGGGACTGGAGTACTCTCAGACTGTAAGGGGAACCAGGATACATCTATGTGTTCTTTACTTTTCCATATTTACCACTTTCATCACTAGTCATAAACCAGAAAAGAAAGAAACACATTTGTGAACTCATGCACTAAACCAGAAAAATAATATCCATCATCACCTAAAACCAGAAAAGTTTTAAAGTACTTAATTCACCCCCCCTCTTAGGCGCACTCTTATACTTACATTTGGTATCAGAGCAGGTTATAGATAACCCGTTCCTAAAAGATCCATAATGGTTTCCGCAAATCAAAATCCCGTTTTCAGAGATGGTGGAAGTAACAACAAGCCTCCTCTATTTTGTGGTGAATATTTTGACTTCTGGAAAATACATATGAAGGCACATCTAGAAGCACAAGGAGAAGAAATATGGGATACCGTCGATAATGGTCCATTTATCCCTATAACGGTAATCAATGGTGCTGGCTCATCAAAGCCTAAAGCTGCATGGGACGAAGATGATAAGAAGAAGGTTCTCTATGATAAAAAGGCAATAAATCTTCTTCAAGGTGCACTTAGCATGGATGAATTATTTTGTGTCTCGGCATGCAAAACAGCGAAAGAAATATGGGATACCTTGGTAGAAAATCATGAAGGAACCACTGAAGTTAAAAGATCGAGATTAAATACATTGAGTCAAGAATACAAACTATTCAGAATGCAGCCCCAAGAATCAATCCTCGACATGCAGAAAATTTTCGTGCACTTGAAAAATCATTTGAAATCACTCGGTAAGACTTTAACTAATGATGAACTTAATCTTAAAGTGCTTAGATCATTATCCAGGGAATGTCAACCAAAAGTGACATCAATATCCGAGAAGAAGAATCTATCCACAATGACTTCCGCCACTTTGTTCGGAAAACTTCAAGAATATGAGACGGAACTTGCAAGACTTGAAAAGCATGAAATCCAAGTAAAAGATTCAAAAGACATTGCTTTAAATACAAGGATAAAAAATCATGATAGAAATCAAGAGGATGAATCCACTAGTAGTGAAAATGATCATCTCATCAGGAAGATTGAAAAGGTTCTATGAAAGGAAAGAAAAAGGGAAGCACCAACAAGGAAGATTATATGCTTTGAATATAGAGAAAAGGGACATGTTAAAATTGAATGTCCTACACTTGAAAAGAAGAAGAAATTTTTCAATAGAAATAAAGATAAGAAGTCAAAGAAAGCATATATAGCATGGGAAAGTTCATCTTCCAATTCCGAAAATAATCAACGTGCTAATCTTGCATTGATGGCCTCACACCATTCTGATAGTGAAAATGACGAGGTTAGTAATGAATTTTCTCTTTTTGATAGTGATGCACAAGGTGATATAGATGAACTATTAAATGAATGCAAAATTTTGTACAAAAATATTTCATCTCAAAAGAAACAAATTTCATCTTTAGAAGAAAAATGTGAGTCTATGGAAAAAGATCTCAAAGATGAAAAACAAAAATTTAGTGAGCAAAAACAGAATTTTGTATGCAAAAATTGTGAATCACTCTCTTTCCAAATTGTCCAATTAAAAATAGTTATTGAAAGATATGAAAAAGGTCAAATTGGATTGGAAGGTGTTCTTAGCCACTAAAGATATTCCAATGATAAAAGTGGACTTGGATATTCAAAGTTTTCAAAACCAAGTTCTAATAAAACTATTTTTGTTAAGGCTAGTGATCAATCATCCAAAGAGAAAGTGAACAAACCTAAAGTAGTTCATCAATATCCTAAAATAAAAGATTTATTAAGAAGAAATCTTAATCTTCTAGATATAGAAGTATCTTTGAACCTACTTGCTTTTATTGTGGTATTGTTGGCCATACACATAATGCTTGCTATGTTAAAAACTTTAGTGTAGCAAGTGGGAATTATGTGTGGGTTAAGAAAGGAACTAAATATGATGGACCCAAAGCACATTGGGTGCCAAATCAAACTTAATTGTTTTGTAGGTTTGCTTGAGGACCACTTTAAATCTATGGTGTTTTGATAAGTGGTGGCTCTAAGCATTTGATGGAAGACTTACACTAACTTTCAAATCTAGTTCAAGTCCAAGGATTATTTAACATATGGGAAATACCTTAAAGGAAGAATTCTTGGCATTGACAAACTTGATACACTAACTTTCATATCCATTGAAGATGTACTTCATGTTGAAGAACAAAAGACAACTTCTAAGTACAAGTCAACTTTGTGACAAAGGCTTCAAAATCATGTTCTCAAAAGATGAATGATTTATGAAGTCACTCTTGAGGTGAAACTCATTGGTATAAATTATTTTTACTTTCAATAAATTCTTTATGTATTATAAGGCTTTTCCCATCCTTTTTGTGTATATATATATATATATATATATATATATATATATATATATATATATATATATATATATATATATATATATATATATATATATATATATATATATATATATATATGTGGGATATTGGATCGAACTCTAGTATGATCGAAGTACATGCTGTAGTCGAAGAAAGGGTCTAGCATGTATTTGTCGAAGATGCTTATTAAATTAGGTTTTAGTGTTTAAACCCTAATTTGTTAAGTTAGCTTGTCTATTAAGTTAGCTTGTATAATGGGCCTTGTGGAAAAAGCCCATTAGGTAGTATGTTAGGTTTTATTATAAATAGCATACTAGTCTCTCATCATTGCAACACAGCAAATCCTAATTTAGGGTGAGAGGGTTATTTGTTATTCTTGTAAACTTGTAATCTTGTTTTCTAAGAGAAAGTAAAGAATAGCAGTTATAACCAATTCTTGTGTTCTTCTTCTTCCTTGTTCCTTATTCCTCCCTTATTCTATACTTTGTTATCGGCATTGAATTCACAACAAATTGGTGCGGTGAGCGTGGAGAAGATGCCTTCAACAAAGTATGAGATTGAAAAGTTCACCGGAGTGAATGATTTCGGTCTATGGCGCTTGAAGATGAAAGCCCTACTGGTTCAGCAGGATTGTTTGGAAGCGTTGAAGGGAGCGACGGCGATGGACGCTGCGCTAACAGAAAGAGAGAAGACGGCCATGATCGAGAAAGCACACAGCGCAATTCTGTTGAGCCTTGGTGACAAGGTTCTTCGACAGGTATCAAAGGAGACGACGGCATCAGGGTTATGGGTGAAACTTGAAAGTTTGTATATGACCAAATCTCTGGTAAATCGACTCTACCTGAAGCAAGCTTTGTACTCATTCAAGATGATTGAAGACAAAGTGTTGGCTAAGCAGTTGGATATGTTCAACAAGCTGATTCTTGATCTTGAAAATATTGATGTAAAGATTGATGATGAAGATCAAGCGTTGTTATTGTTGTGCGCTTTGCCCAGATCACATGCTCACTTCAAAGAAACCCTCTTGTATGGAAGAGAGTCCCTGACCTTTGAAGAAGTTCAATCAGCCTTGTACTCTAAGGACTTGAACGAACGTAAGGAGCATAAACCTTCGACGGTTGGTGAAGGTTTGGCTGTTAAAGGAAAATTCGACAAGAGGAAAGAAAAGAAAAATCAGTCGAAGTCTTATAGTGGTGATGCATCTGGTATTAGATGCTATCACTGTAAGAAAGTAGGTCACACAAGAAAGGTGTGCCCTGAACGCCTGAAAGATCATGGAGGTAAGGATAATGGCAATGCAGCTATTGTCCAAGATGATTTCGAATCATCTGATGTTCTTGTGGTTTCAAGCAACAACTCGTCGAAGGAGTGGATTATGGATTCTGGGTGCACTTGGCACATGACTCCAAACAAAGACTTGTTCGAGGAATTATGTGATCAAGATGGTGGATCTGTATTGCTGGGAAACAACAAAGCTTGCAAGATTGCAGGCGTTGGATCTGTGAGATTCAAGCTCCATGATGAGTCAATAAGATTGTTGACTGAAGTCAGGTATGTACCTGATTTGAAGAGAAATTTGATTTCTCTTGGTGAATTCGACAAGAAAGGATATGTGTTTCAAGGAGAGAAAAGTATCCTGAGAGTCATGAAAGGGTCGAAGGAAGTCTTGAGAGGCGTGAAGAAACAAGGCTTGTATACCCTTGAGGCTGAAGTTGTAAGTGGTTCGACAAATGTTGCATCCACGAAACCTTTGTCGAAGACAGAAATTTGGCACATGAGATTGGGCCATGTCAGTGAAAGGGGTCTGGTCGAATTAGGGAAACAAAATCTGCTTGGTGGAGATAAAGTCGAAAAGCTGAAGTTTTGTGAACCCTGTGTACTTGGAAAGTCCTGTAGAATGAAGTTCAACAAAGGCAAACAAAGAACACATGGATCCCTTGATTACATCCATGCTGATCTTTGGGGGCCTGCAAGGTGTCCATCACATTCAGGAGCAAAGTATTTTCTATCCATAGTAGATGACTATTCCAGAAAGTTATGGGTATTCATCCAGAAGACTAAGGATGAAACTTTTAAGAATTTCAAAAGTTGGAAGACTCTTGTCGAAAATCAAACTGGCAGAAAGGTAAAGAGGTTGAGAATCGACAATGGCCTTGAGTTTTGCAATGAGGCGTTCGACAGTTTTTGTGTTGCCTCTGGTATTGCAAGGCACAGAACTACCGCAGGTACTCCACAACAAAATGGTTTGGCTGAAAGGTTTAATCGAACTATTTTGGAGAGAGTTAGATGCATGTTGACTAGTGCGGGATTAAAGAAGGTGTTTTGGGCTGAGGCTATTTCGACAGCAGCATATCTGATAAACAGATGTCCTTCGACAGCGTTAGATATGAAGACACCCGAAGAAGTTTGGTCGGGACATCCACCAGATCTCGACAAACTAAGAGTATTTGGCTGTGTAGCCTATGCTCACATTAGGCAAGACAAGGTCGAACCTAGAGCTCTGAAATGCATGTTTATGGGATACCCTGAAGGAGTGAAAGCTTATAGGCTATGGTGCCTAGAGCCAGGTCACAGGAGGTGTATCACCAGTCGAGATGTAGTTTTCAATGAAACTGAAATGGCTTTCAAGAAAACTGATGATGTTGACGAAGAGCTGGAACAGGTAGAGATTCCTGTTGAGGTGGAGCATGTTGATGCTGAAATGCGTATCCCAGATGAAGTCGAAGAAGAAACAGAAGATTCTGATGATGTTGAGGAAACTGTTGATGACTACCTATTGTCGAGAGATAGGCAAAGAAGAGTCATAAAACCACCTCAGAGACTTGGATATGCAGATCTTGTAGCTTATGCCTTAATCTCTGCAAGTGAAGTTCTAGACGAAGAACCTAGAGATTATAAGGAAGTTATAAGGAGTCGAATGAAGACTGAATGGCTAAAGGCCATGCATGATGAGATGAAATCTCTTCATGATAATCACACTTGGGAACTAATCAAGAAACCTGTTGGGGCAAGGTTAGTCAGCTGTAAGTGGATTTTCAAAGTTAAGGAAGGAATTGAAGGAGTAATATCGAAGAGGTACAAGGCAAGATTAGTCGCAAGGGGTTTCACTCAGAAAGAAGGTGTCGACTTCAATGATGTATTTTCCCCTGTTGTGAAGCACAGATCCATCCGAATGTTGCTTGCCATGGTGGCTCAGTTCGACCTTGAACTGGAACAAATGGATGTGAAGACTGCGTTCTTGTATGGTGACTTAGATGAAACAATCCTGATGAGGCAACCTGAAGGGTATGTCGAAAAGGGGAAAGAAGATTATGTGTGCAAACTGAAGAGATCTTTATATGGACTTAAACAATCTCCTCGACAGTGGAATAAGAGATTCGACAAGTTCATGGAACACATAGGTTTCATTAGAAGTCAGTTCGACCATTGTGTTTACTCCAGATTTCGACCTGAAAATTCATTTGTTATTTTGTTGCTCTATGTTGATGATATTCTGATAGCAAGCAACAATGTCGAAGATGTAATGAGGGTGAAGGCTGAACTCAATAAGGAGTTTGACATGAAGGATCTGGGAGCTGCATCTAGGATTCTTGGAATTGACATTCGAAGAGATAGAAAGCAGTCGAAATTATGCTTATCTCAAGAGGCATACCTACGAAAGATTCTTGACAAGTTTGGTATGTCGAATTCAAAGCCTGTTGTGACTCCAACAAACCCTCAATTCAAGCTAAGCATTGATCAATGTCCCAGTACTGATGTCGAAAGAACCTATATGAACAGCATCCCATATGCTAATATAGTTGTTTCTTTGATGTATGCTATGGTCTGTACTAGACCCGACATAGCATATGCAGTAAGTCTTGTAAGCAGGTACATGGCGAATCCTGGAAAGGCTCACTGGCAAGCGTTAAAGTGGATTCTAAGGTACATAAATGGGTCTCTGAACAGAGTCTTAATTTATGATGGAGCCTTGGGTGAAGATAGTAAAGCAGCTGTCGAAGGCTATGTTGACTCTGATTATGCAGGCTGTATGGATTCCAGAAAATCTATTTCTGGATATGTTTTCACTATGTTTGGTACAGTAATTAGTTGGAAAGCAACTGTTCAGAAGGTTGTTGCCTTATCAACTACTGAGGCAGAATATATTGCCCTAACTGAAGCTGTGAAAGAAGCATTGTGGCTTGAAGGTTTTGCAAAGGAACTGAAACTTCAAGGTCGAGGTATCACTGTTAAATGTGATAGTCAAAGTGCAATACACCTGTCGAAAAACTCAGCCTATCATGAGCGAACCAAGCACATAGATGTGAGGCTGCATTTCGTCAGAGGGGTAATCGAGCGTGGAGAAGTCCAAGTGCTGAAGGTCTCGACAGATCACAATGTCGCTGATATGATCACCAAAACATTGCCAAGTTGCAAGTTTTTCCACTGTATGCAGTTGATAAAGCTGCATGAAGAAAGCTAGTTAGTGTCTCTTGATGCTGTAGAGTTAGGTCCAAGGTGGAGATTTGTGGGATATTGGATCGAACTCTAGTATGATCGAAGTACATGCTGTAGTCGAAGAAAGGGTCTAGCATGTATTTGTCGAAGATGCTTATTAAATTAGGTTTTAGTGTTTAAACCCTAATTTGTTAAGTTAGCTTGTCTATTAAGTTAGCTTGTATAATGGGCCTTGTGGAAAAAGCCCATTAGGTAGTATGTTAGGTTTTATTATAAATAGCATACTAGTCTCTCATCATTGCAACACAGCAAATCCTAATTTAGGGTGAGAGGGTTATTTGTTATTCTTGTAAACTTGTAATCTTGTTTTCTAAGAGAAAGTAAAGAATAGCAGTTATAACCAATTCTTGTGTTCTTCTTCTTCCTTGTTCCTTATTCCTCCCTTATTCTATACTTTGTTATCGGCATTGAATTCACAACAATATATATATATATATATATATATATATATATATATATATATATATATATATATATATATATATATATATATATATATATATATATATATATATATATATATATATATATATATATATATGTATATATATATATATGTATATATACTTGTCTCTAACTATTGCAGCCCAAAGAAAGATGCAAATTCTCTATGATTCAAGGGAGAACTTTGATCAAGAGGGAGTTATCAAAGATAGGGGGAGCATTCACATAAGAGTTTCTCATTCTTTCTAAAAGAGTCAAGCATCTTCAACATTATATTTTGATGAAGATAACTACTATGTGCATTTATCAAAGGATGAGAAAAAGCATCATGAAGCAATATGGCTATGGTTAAGCTTTCAATATTATTATATGTATTTTGTCCATTTTTATGCATCTTTCTCTTCCTTTTGATAATGTCAAAGGGGGAGAAGGATGTTATACTTTATGCTTGTCTATTTCCTTGTCTTAATATTTTAAGGTACAAAGAATCCTTCAAGATGAGCAAATCCAAATGATTTCAAAGCTTCTCATACAAAGAGGGAGTTATACATCTTAGGGGGAGAAGTTTCTTTCCGGAAAATACAACGCATCAAGCAAGATCGTTTGTCATCATCAAAAAGGGGGAGAATTTAAAATTAAGCTTCTCAAATGCACTTTTGTTTTGATGAAGACAAACCATGATTGACAAAGAAGGAAAATATTATTGATCAATCTAAAAGTATCCGTGGATAAAGTCTTTGGTTCAAGCACTTAGCAAAATTTCAAGGTATAATGATAATACTTACTTTGAACTTAAGACATAGATGCTCAATGGTCAAAACAAATATTTTTTATTGTCCAAATCCTTACTCAAGTTTTTCTAAGCTAAAAATCAATTTTTACTTGAGTGCAATCGATTTTCATATTGGTGCAATCGATTGCATGCTTCATTTTTTCAAAACATTTGCTACTGTTTCTAAGTGCAATCGATTTGCATGTCTGTGAAATCGATTGCACTCAATCAATTTTTGCTACTGACTTCAAATGCAATCTATTTACACACTTGTGAAATCGATTGCACACTCAAAATATTTAAATTTCTAGCTGTTGAAACCCCGTGCAATCAATTTACACAAAGGGTGCAGTCGATTGCATGCTGAACGATTTTGAAAAACAGTGGCTTTACACATGCCTGTTCATAACACCAATTCATGGAAACCTTTCACTCAATCTTGGAAATTGTTCATGATTCATTTACAGAACTTTATGCTATTTTAAAAGGGTGGTATGAACATATAAATACTCATTTTCAAAATCATTTTAAGTACCTCTTCCAATCATATTTTTTGAATTTTCAAAAATCAAACTCAAGCTGTTATACATTTTCATACACAACTTTTCTGCACACTTTCACATATTGTCAACCAGAAAACTTTGAGCATTATATATATTGAGTCATTGTATACTATTATCATTGGAAGAGAAGATCAATTCATTGATTAAATCACTCAAAGTGATCATTGCTACTCATACTCACTCAAATCAAATATTGTTATATACTTGCTTATTTTTCAGGATTGTTGAAAATAAGTTCAAGTGATTTTGAAATCTTGTTTTTCTAGGATTGTTGGATACAAGTAAAGTCATTGTGAGAGTATTTTTCTCATTGTTGACATAGTTAAAATCCAAGAGGATTGTTCTTGGTCCAAGAGGATTGTTCTTGGTGGTTTTATTGGTTAGAGTCTTGTATAGAAGGACTAGGGTGTCTTTTCTAGAGAGCTAACAATAAGGAAATCTCTTTCATGTTGAAATGGGACTGGAGTACTCTCGGACTGTAAGGGGAACCATGATACATCTATGTGTTCTTTACTTTTCCGCATTTACCGCTTTCATCACTAGTCATAAACCAGAAAAGAAAGAAACACATTTGTGAACTCATGCACTAAACTAGAAAAATAATATCCATCATCATTAAACCAGAAAAATTTTAAAGTACCTAATTCACCCCCCTTTTAGGCACACTCTTATACTTACATGTAAGACATCTTCATCTATTGACAAACAATGTGAACACACTAGGTTATGCCTTCCAAGAAGGATCACTCTCCTTGCCAGCTCAATTATTTTAGGAAGCCTTGTTAGTAGTAATCTCCAACCAAATAAGTAAATCTTGCTAGGCACTTTTGTTTTACAAAGCTTGTCCAATCATCTCAAAATATCTTCAACAACAAAGTTGGATATTGGACATTGGATAACTAGAGGCCTGGGTCCCAACCAGTTGAACTTCCAGACTCTAATATATTTTCCATTTCCTAACTTACAACTGATATACTTGTTGAACCAATTTCGCTCTTGTAATATACCCAAGCCCTCAAACTTCACATACCTCCACTATAAGGAATCTTTACTACCTTTCATGAAATTTACGGCATCACGTATCGTGTCTTTAATATCACCATACCTATATGATAATAAACTAGACCATATATAAGCATGTTCATTCAAAAAAATTCAATGCCACTTGCTATTGGATGTACATAATAAACATCTTAAACAATAGGCATTTCTGGAATGTAACGATTGACTATTTCGTAGGCCTAATTGATTACGTGAAAAGGCGTAATTGATTACACAAGGAAATTTTAGTTCTGCTATTTTGTTTATCACTTGCATAATTGACTATGGTGTTTGGCGTAACCGATTGCGAACCCGTGCTTGGGTTTTTAAGCTTATTTTTAAATTGTTTTGTTTCCCAATTATTTTGATGGCTTGTTTAAATATACCTCAAGTTGTAACATTTCAATTAATGCCATTTGTTACATATTTTCTACTCAACCTCAATTACTCTCTCTCTCTCTCTCTATTATTTTCATTCCATCTTCTCCAATTAACACAAATTCTCCATTGATTCACCAATATAGCTTGTGTATGTTCCAATATTTGGCATTAAGAGCCTTGGTTCTGATCTATAATCCACTGCAAAGATTAATATCATTTTCAATGGTAGAGTTCCCACCAACCTACTGATTCTTGATCTGAAGAATTACAACAAGTGGTCAAAATAAATGAAGATTTTGTTTGGGTATCAAGATGTTCTTTAGGTGGTCAAGAATGGAGTTACTCCACTTGAGGCAGAAGGTACAGATTCTCAGAAGGTCGCATTCAAGGAAGAGAATAAGATTGATTATAAGGCACTCTTCTTAATTCATTCTCATGTCGATGGTGACAACTTTAAAAAAGTTAGCGATTGTGATTCAGCGAAGCAAGCTTGGGAGATCTTAGAAAAAGCTTATGCAGGGGCTGATAAAGTAAATATGGTAAGGTTACAAACTCACAAGAGGAAGTTTGATTTGACTCAAATGGAAGATAAGGATACGATAAACGATTATATAATGCAAATTACGCGTTTGGTGAACCAAATTAAATCTTGCGGAGAAACTATTTCGGAGCAGAATATTGTGTTGAAGATCTTGCATTCTTTAACATCAAGATTCAACAATATTGTAGTGACAATAGAAGAATCAAAGTAACTTTCAACGTTGATTTAATATGAGCTTCAAAGCTCCCTTGAGGCTCATGAACAAAGGATGAATGAAAGGGGAAATGACAAGGCTAAAATGGAGATTGCTTTACAAGCACAGTTCAACGAGAAGGGTAAGAGATCGAAAGGAAAGACAAATTTCCAAAATGTTGGTGGAAAAGATCCACAAAATTCGAAAGTTTCAATGGGGAAAAGAGGTGAGAGCAGCTCCAAAGGTAGTGGTCAAGACAACTACAATAAGAAGATTGACAAGAGTAGTGTGAAGTGTTACAATTTTCATAGACTTGGTCATTTTGTTAGAGATTGTAATGCAAAATCAAGGGAAAATCAAAACTAGGATGATAAGGTTACTCAACAGGAGGTGGATGAAGAAAACAGGTTTCTGATCATCATGATAGAGAAAAATTATGGCAGTAATAAGCTGCTGGACAACAGCAGTAGCAGCTGCAAGTTGCTGGACAATAACTGCAACAGTTTGAGAAATGATGCAGAAACACATTTGGAGTAAAATGTAATGATAACGGTTCAAGATGAAGTCTAAGGGAGTGATGAGTAGTATTTGAATTTTGGTTGTTCAACGCATATGACAGATAGAAAGGAATGATTTGTCAAAATCAATCGAGCCACAAAAATAAGGCTAAATTCAAGAGTTTGATATATATACAAAGGAAGGTGATAAAGTTTATATGAATGAATGGTTAGGATTGACATTACCTAATAAAAATCCTCTTGCAGTTATGCTTCAATCGCGTCTTCCATTGGAGCTTTATGAAAGTCTTTGATAATTCATATTTGAATTTAGTGTCTAAGAAATTTTAAGTTTTTATTTCAATAATATGCTCTAATATGCTTTAATTTTTTTTAAGTTGATTATGCGATTTCAAATATTTTTTAATTTGATCATTTAGTTAAATTTTTTGTTGAATTAACACATTTGTTTTAGGAATTATTTGAAATACATTGACGGTATAAAGATATTTTACACCATCAATTAATCACAATCGTTGATTTTTTTGTTGTAAATATTTGACTTTATTTTAAGTTCTTTTAAAGTAATACATCTGATTTGTTATAATATATTGATGGTGTAAATTTTTTTATCCTAGCGATATATAACAATTAAACTATTTTTTCTAGTGACATATTGCTCTTGAATGTCAAGTCATCTAATAATGGAAGAACTAAAATATTCTAAAAACTTAACTAACTAATGAAGAAAATATGAATTTAGGAACTTGCCAACATTTTAGATTTCAAAATTATGAATTTAGGGTTTGCAAAATTTCAGTTCCAAGAATAAGAACATGATTTTGAAAACAAAGACGAAATATGTTCCAACTTGTGAACACGACTTTGTTGAAAAACATGAACACAATTTTGTTGCATCACTATTTTCTCAAACTCACGAAACTGAAAAATAAAAAAAATCAATGTGATTCATTCCTTTATATTTATGAAGAAAGTTTAATTCAGTCATTTTCTCAATTTTTTTGTTGTTTACGTGGTTCGAGACCAATTGCATGTGACCTATATGTTCTATCAGCTTCTCTTTTAGAACATCTTTTGAAAGGGAACAACATCTTGGAATTACATTTTGGAAAAGTTGAAAAATGAATTATCAAAGTGGCAAGGGAAACACATGTCAATTAGAGCTAGGGTGATGGTGATAAATGCAATCCTAACTAACTTATCTATTTTTCATTTCAGTTTTTTTTCAAAGCTCCCAAAGTTGTAGTCTTTGATATTATTTATAAATTGAAAAGATATTTTTTGTGGGGTGGGGGAGATTTGAAGAAGAAAATTAATTGGGTTAGTTGGTCTATAATTTTTAAATCTAAGAAGCTTATAAGTTTAAAGGTCAAAGATAGTGAGAAGTTTAATTTGACTTCGTTTAGTAAATGGAAGTGGAAAGTGTTGTATGAACCTGAGTCTTTATGATTTAAGTTGTTCTCTTTTAGATATGGAGAGATACAAGCTCAAATGTGGGACTGTCAATGTTCAACTTCAGGAAAGAACCACTCCATTTGGTGGATAGATTCAGTTAGTTTAACTTCTTTGGGAGTGTAAAGTGTAATTAGTTTACTAAGGAAATTTCATGTAAGTTAGGGAACATGAGCATCATAAGGTTTTGGAAGCATGTCTGGCTTGGAAAAGATATGTTGGCTCTTCAGTTTGAACATCTTTTCTATTTTGTTGAGAATCCAAACATCCTGATTCAAGATGCATGGTACTGGCTTTGGGAAGATTGGTGCTGCAACTTGCAGGTGAATGGAAGTGCTCTTAGTGTGGAGGCTAAACTGTAGGATAACAAGCCTAATCAATTTGTGCATGATACTTTTGTTTAGTGGAAATTCAACTCTCTATTTTCCATCAAGAACAACTACAAGGTGTTGGAGAATTTGGAGCAACCAAAAGTTGTTGTGGAGGAAGAAACGTTGTTCGTTCTAAAGGCTTTGTGGAAGTAAAAATTACCTAGAAAAATACTTTTTATGTGGAAATTATTTACCAACAAGCTGCAGACCAAAGACGAATTACAAAGAAGAAACATCATCAACAAAGCGCATAATTTGGTGTGTCCTCTATGCTTCAAAGAGGAAGAAGACTTAGTTCATCTATTTTTCAATTATGAGGTTAGTCGTAATGTATCGTCTCAAATTAGTATTTGGTTGAGATGTGTTAAGTTTATTGTGGTCTCTAATCCAATTTATCATTTTGATCACTTTATGCCTGCTTTGAGTTTTGTAGTGTTATGGAGCTTGTGTTGGTCGGTTTGGTTTTGAGAATGTTGGTTTATTTGGTCTAGTAGGAATAGAATTCTCTTTGCAGGGGCTTTTGTTGACATTAAAGAGTTAGTGTATTTGGTGAAGCTTAGATCTTGGGAGTGGTTTGCTTTGTTTCATAAGAGTTGTAATGATATTCTTTGGGTTGACTGGTGTAGTTTATGACTATGGTTTTATTTTTGTTCGCGTTTCAAGTGTAATTAGGTTGAAGTACCCCTTATTACTTATTTTTAATTCAATTCAATTTGCGCATAAAAAAAAGAACATATTTTGCATGGACCAACTTTTAATGATATTTATTTATGACTTTTCCTTCCATTATTCGTACAAGGGGGATAAGTACAATTTGATGGAAGTTAAAGATCCTAATGGGTGGAATTTTATGAAATAAATTCTATGGTGGAAGGTGACCTTAAAATAAAAAAAGGTATATGTTGTGGTGGGTGGTTGATGAAGATGATAACTTTTCAATTTTTTTCGATTTGTGAAATTTTAGTCGACATTTCTCGTATAGCTCTCAACAATGATATAATTTTTCTTCATGTGATTATGCTGAGGGAGAAACTATGTCCCCTAACTGTAAGTCCTTAACTACTTCAAAGAGAATTAAGTACATACATGAAAATTTGAACTAATTACTTAATAAATGCATAAAAACAATGGAGATAAGATACCTAAATTGATTGTCTGATTGAGTGTTGTTTGAAATTTACATAATATGATATTTATAGAGGAAATTATTCTATTGGCCAGAACATTGTGACCTATAGAAAAATACTTCCTCAATCAACTATATATGTAGATAGTGCATGATATTTCCTACATTTTTAGAAAACATGATGCTTCATGTTTCATTAATATCTTTTTTCATCGATATGTTATGTTGACTTTATCCAACGTTCTCTCTCTCTCTCTCTCTCTCTCTCTCTCTCTCTCTCTCTTTCTCTCTCTCTCTCTCTCTCTCTCTCTCTCTCTCTCTCTCTCTCTCACACACACACACACACACACACACACACACACACACACACACACACACACACACACACACACACATACACACACACATATTCATGTGTATGTGGGTGCGTGCATGTTAAAATTTTTTGTTAAGAATCTGTTATCAATCAATTAGTGTTCATTGATATTCAATTAGTACTTAGTGTATATGATATTGTTTCCTATTGTATATTTCATATTTGCATATAAATATACATCACGTGTGATCATATTCGACATATACAAATACAATTACAACATGGTATCTAGATCTGGTTGACCTACTGTCTTCCATAAAAAAATTTCCTTTTTTTCCGGCCACCCACATCGCTATCGCCACTACCGCTGTCGTCTTCGCCTCTCTTGTAGAATTTTCGATGATATTCCTATACGACCAGAACCGTCTCCTCCAGATTGGCCGGATTCCAAAAACGTCACCGCCTTCCGCCGCCGCACGTGCCTCTTCTTCATCTCCGTGTGAATCTCATGCGCTGGACTTCTAGCCGTGCGTGACCGCACGTCCGTCGCCGCCTTTTTTCTAGCTGTCTTGGTTTTTGCTCCTCTTTCCATATCTGCTCTTGGTTTTTCGTTCTGAGCCATGAAATATCATGGGAGATACCGATTTCTTCGCGTTCATTAAAGTTCCACTTATTCCGTGTGAGAAACTGACTGGAACAACCAACTATAACATATGGGTTGGTGCTGTCAAGATGTGGTTTCACAGTCAGGAATATGAGGATAACTTAACTACAAAAGCTGATACTATTCTCGCCGCTAAAGCGATAAATGGAAACAAATTGATGCTTCTCTATGCACTGTATTATGGTTTTCCATAACAATTAATCTCAAAGCACAATACCAAGCCTATACCACTTGTTACGAGGTTTGGAAAAGGCTAAAAAAGTCTTCTCAAATGATGTCCATAGTCTTAATAATGTCATCACCAAACTCCGCTCTTTGAAATTGGAGAATATGGATATGCAAGACTACCTGACTAAGCTTGATGCGTTAAAGGAAAATTTCATAAGCTTAATGCCCTTTACAAAAGATGCAACAACTTATGTTGAACAAAAAAGTAAGTATTTCATGGTTCTGGAACTTGCTCGACTGCCATTTGAACTTGATTCCGTTAAAAATCAGATTATATCAGGAACTAACGTTCCTAACTATGAAGTGGTTAGTTAACAACTGTTATGTTTGGCTACACCTCATGCTTTTGAACTGGTTCCTACTTCCTCTCCCACTGAATCATCTGCTCTCACTTCCCACTATCATGGCCGTGGTGGACGAACCAGAGGACAGGGTGGACGTCTAAGTATTTGTTGTAACTATTGCAATCGTTACAATCAAATTGAAGCCTATTGTCGTACAAAGGTAAGAGAACAACAACGAAAACCACATATTTCTGTCGTTGCTCAATCGAATATCTCTAAAGATGTCACTATTCTTGCCGCTGATTACAATGATTTCCTTCAATACAAAGAAACCCATCAACAATCATCATCTGCTGTTGTTGCTCAGTCGGGTAATCTTGTATCCTTTGTCTCTACATCTTCTCTTAGTCCTTGGGTCCTTGACTTTGGTTCCTCTGATCATATGACTAGTAATAAATCTCTTTTATCTCACTTGTCTTATTCTGATTCTTTTCCTTCTGTCACTGTGGCATATGGTTCTAAAATCAAAGTTCAAGGCCTTGGTCAAGTACATCCACTTCCAAACTTGTCTTTATAGTCTGTCCTTTACATTCCTGGTTGTATATTTAATCTAATATATGTTCACAAGCTTATTCGTACTCTTGATTGTTCAGTCCTTTTTAATGATAATTTTGTTTATATCCAGGATCGATGTACAGGACGGACGATTGGAGTAAGGAGTGAAGCTGGACAATTATATAATCTTTCTCCACCAGTGGCATGTGCTTTTATTGCTTCTCAAGAATTCACTCATCAACGTTTGGGTCACCCTAGTCTTAATAAAATCCATCTTTTAGTTCCTAGTCTTTCTAAGCTTTCGCCTTTTGAGTGTCAGTCTTGTCAATTAGGAAAACATACCCATATTACTTATTGTCAATGAGTAAATAAAAGTGTTGCATCACCTTTTTATTTAGTTCACTCTGATATTTGGGATCCTAGTCGTGTGAAGTCTACTTTAGGATACAATTACTTTGTAACTTTCATCGATGATTACTCACGATGCACTTGGTTATTTCTAATGAAAAATCGTTCAAATGTTTTCCATATCTTCCAAGAGTTTTATGCTAAAAAATTAAAAACCAATTTAACACTTCAATTAAAATTTTATGCATTGATAATGCTTGTGAATATATGTCATCCCAGCTTCAATCTTTTTTAACATTATAGGGAATTATTCACCAATCATCATGTGCTCATACACCACAACAAAATGGTGTTGTTGAATGAAAAAAAATCGTCATTTAGTTGAAACCGCACGAACTCTTTTACATCACCATAATGTAATCTCTCATTTTTGGGGTGATGCTCTCCTCACCGCATGTCACCTTATCAACTGAATTCCTTCATCAGTCCTTCAAGATCAGATTCCATACTCTATCTTAAATCCGCAATAGGATCTCTACCACATTCCCCTTCGCGTTTTTGGTTGCACATGCTTTGTTCATGATCTTAGTCCAATTAAAGACAAACTTTCCGCTAAATATCTTAAATTTATTTTTCTAAGCTACTCATGTATACAAAATAGATATCGTTGTTTTTTCCTCAACTTCAACGGTACATTGTCTCCTCCAATGTTACATTCTTTGAAGGTTCATCTTTCTTCTCTGCCTCTTCATCACCCGATGAAACTTGTAATTTAGATGATCAAGATATCCCTTATATCATCCCCACTCCCATTAAACCTCCTTTTCAGGTATATCAATGACGTACTTCGCGTTCATCGACAGTTAGAGATGCTATTGATCCACAAGCACCATCCCCTACTCCAATTGTTCCTCCAACTACGTCACTTGAACTTGACCTTCCAATAGCATTACAAAAAGGTATTCGATCTCATAATCCAAATCCTAAATATGTGTGTTTTAAATTATGACAGTCTCTCTAATTCCTATGTTTCTTTTGTGTCTGCTTTGGATTCTGTGACTATCCCTAAGTCTACAGATGAAGTTATGATTGATCCCAATTGGCGCCAGGCGATGTTGGAAGAAATGGCTGCCTTGCATTCGAATAACACTTGGGACATTGTTCCTTTTCCTTCAGACAAAACTACAATGGGATTTCGATGGGTTTATACAGTGAAAGTTGGACCAGATGGTCAAATTGATCGTTTTAAAGCTCGTTTGATAGCCAAGGGATACACATAAATATTTGGCCTTGATTATGGTGACACTTTTTCTCCAGTGGCCAATATTAGTTCATTCTGTCTCTTCCTTGCAATGGCTGCTATTAATCATTGGTCACTTCATCAGTTGGACATTAAAAATGGCTTTTTACGCGAAGAATTGGAGGAGGAAATGTATATGGATCAACCTTCCGGTTTTACTGTTCCTGGTAATTCAAAACTTGTTTGTCGGCTTCATCACTCTCCTTATGGGCTGTAACACTCTCCACATGCTTGATTTGGTCGCTTCAGTTATGCCTTGATAGAGTTTGATATGACTAGATGTGAAGAAGATCACTCTGTTTTCTTCCTTCACTCTTCCACCGGTCAACATTTTTTCTTGTGGTTTATGTTAATAACATTGTTATCACTGGAGAGAATACAAAGGGTATCCTGCGACTCAAAACTCACCTTTTCAAAAACTTTCAGACAAAAATATTTGGGTCCAATCAAATACTTCTTAGGTATTGAAGTTGCTTAGTCCTCATCAGGCATTGCAATTAACCAGCGTAAGTATGCATTAGACATCCTAACTGAAACTGGTATGATTGACTGTCGTCCGATTGATACTCATATGGATCCCAACGTCAAGCTTCTTCTAGGTCAGGGGGAGTTGTTGAAATACCCGGGAAGATATTGATGTCTAGTGGGTAGACTCAATTATCTTACCCTCACCAGACCGAATATTACTTTTGCAGTGAGCAATGTGAGTCAATTCCTGAATGCTCCTTGTCATACTCATTGGAATGCAGTTATTCAGATTCTCAAATACACAAAGAATGCACTAGGACATGACCTATTATATGAAGATGAGGGTGATGCTAAAATCATTTGTTATTCAGATGCACACAAGGAAGGATCACCGTCGAATAAGAGATTCACTTTTGGATATTGTGTTCTTATTGGAGGAAATGTGATCTCATAGAAGAGCAAGAAACAAAACACTGTTGTACTATCTAGTGTTGAAGCTGAATATCGTATTATGGCAGTAGCCTCAAACGAACTTGTATGACTTAAAAATTTACTCTCAAAACTTAAATTCGGTGATCTTCAAACCACATAACTCATATACGACAATCAAGTGATACTCCACATTACATCCCATTAGATTTTACATGATCAGACCAAACAAAAGATTTATATTTCATATTACTATTACTATTACATCTCTATTCAGTTAATATTTTATTGTAACTTAAACTACAACACTAGTACTTTCTAACAAAAGGTAGAAAACAAAATTCAGTGCCATTTGGTTTTTGCTTTTATTTTGTAAAGTTTTTGTTTACTATTTACTCATTTATTGTTAAGAATATATTATTAATTTTATAAAAAAATAATGCAACAACTAATATTTGTAATTATATAAATAGATTGATCGTTTTAAATTTTTATATTACCTATAGAGTAATGTTAATAATTTTTATAAATACGTTGTTTGCTAAAAAAGTTTTTTAATTGAAGTTAACAAAATTTTATTTTAATATCAATAATATCACAATAAAAATCAAATGAATTGATTTTATTATTAATTAAAAAAAATATTAAACGTAATTGATTATATTAATAAACAAATTATTTATAAAGTAAAATTTTAATTAAATATATAATTTAAAAAATAAATAAAAACTTTATTTTGAAATTTATCTTAAAACTCAATATGTGTTAGACCGGCTCTGGTCTACGTTAACAAATCTATATGTATATTAAAAATTTCATTTTATTTTAAAATATGTCACTCAGACATTCACTTATATTAAACACATATCAATTAATTAATTTTATAATTAATTATTTAATTAAAAATTCAAATAGCCTTATTACTTCAAGTAAATACTTATTAATTAAAATTTTTAATTGATAAGTAACTAATATAATAAAATAAAATATATTTATATAATTATTGTAATATGCTTTAAAACCTCAATTAAGAAAAAAAAAGGAAAATAACATATTTTGATACTAACATATTTTCAGGTTTGTTCGTTAATGAGTTGTGTTTTAGGCTTTGTTATAGATTTGTTGGATTTTTTAGCAATTATAAATATTTATTTCTTATGTTATTGTATTTGTGACAATCTTGAGAGAACTTTAGAGCAAAAGAGAGAAATAAAGTAGAAATCTTAGTGAAAAAGCAAAGGGTAAAATTCTTAGAATTATATTATAGTGATTTGGCAGTCTTGTGGAGATATCGAAGAGATTGATAAACACTTTAAACACTTTGAGTTTGTGTGATTCTTATATTAAGAGTTGAAGAGGTTGAGAAACACTTGGGTAGAAAATAGGGTTTGTTGTCGGAAACTTTAAAGTCTATTTTCTTGTACGCTTGATACCACACATCACCGTAATCATCAGAACCTCTCACTTCACGTGAGCAGGTCTCTTATATCACATCAAAACATCATCGTATATGACTTCTCGCAATCGAGGGAAAACCCTCACCACCAAAACGTGTTATAAATTTATTAAGACCTTTGAGTGTCTCTGCTCTTGCAAGAGAAATATACACACATATACTTTTTGACTAGTACAAATTTCCTTTTATGGATTAAGGTTGCTGTAATTTGAAAGCTCTTAATCGATTAACAGGTAGGGTTAATCGATTAAGTCATTAAAAATGCTCATGAATACTTTTTCTTATTGAGAAAAATCTTTACCTATAAATATAGAGGCTTATTCTCATTCTATTTTACACTAAAAATCGAATTAAGAATTATTATTTCTCAATTTCTATTATATTTTATTTCAATTTATTCTATTTTTCACTAAAATTGCATTAGTACTTCAATAGTGAAAAATATCTGTGAGATTTTGTTGTTCTGGTGTTAAGTTATTATTGTAATTTACTTTACATGATATTGTCTCTTATGTAATATTCTAAAGAGAAGATGTTCCAGTTAAAAAATCTTTATTTAATTCTTGTAATCATCAGGTTAAAATCAGTTGTTTAGTTTGAAGATTAATATGTTAAAATTTATTTGGAGATTAATCTTTAAAATTTCTTCTTTGGTTTCTGAGATTAGTCACTGAAAATCCATCATTTAAAATAAGAAGAAGGTTTATTATCTTAACAATTGAAAAATTTACGTCTTTAGTAAAATTCTCAAGAAAAAATTCTATCACTTTTATTTTTTATACGCCTTATTTCTTTCTCTCCATTTCTTCTTCATTCTTTCTTTCTTCTATTCTGATACTTCTTAATCTATCTATGATTAAATTATAAACTTAACTTAAATGTTTTAATAAATTAAATTTTTATAATTAATTATTATTTTTTAACTAACACAATTCACCTCTTTTTTTATGTTTGAAGTCATTTGATCAACACATTTTTCAGTATATTAGGGGAGTCATAACCTTATATGATGGTGACCAATTAAAGTTTTCATTAGTTAGATTTCATTGATATATTCATATAGAGCTTATATCAATAAATTAAATATAAAATTAAAAGTTCAATTAGTCTAATTACTTATTAAATCACTAATCAATAAGACTTTTAACTAAACAAATAACTAATATAAGATAGCAAAAAATATGTCATATAATAATTAAATAAAATATTTCAATATTTAAGCCCACAAAATAATGTTCTCATTAAAAATTCAAGATAAAAAAATAAAAGATCAAATATGATACGTCTATGTCAGTAGTAAGCATCACCATTTTCTATTAACTTAACTTGACAATTAAATATCAAGCATCATAAATTACACTTTCATATTTATTAAAATTGTGGTTTGGCCCAATCCTAGTATTGTGTTTGGAAAATCCATTGAAAAGTCCTAAAGAACTTCAAAAGCTAAGACTTTGAATTGTATAAATTTATCGATTAAATAACTTAAATTTAAATTCCTATAAAATTTATTTCGAATAATAATGCTCTTAAAAATTTTCATTTATATTTTTTTCTTCTTATTAAAGATGTCATTAATTATATCGTTAAGTAGATATTATTGTTAAAATTGTTATTAATTTTATTATTAAGATATAAAAAATCGTCGCTAAATTATAGGAGAGATCAAAAGTGCGATGAAAAATTTTAGAAAGACTATTTTTTAAAGATTTTTTTTTTAAGTTTAAAAATAAAATATGAGATATTTAGGAAGACCACAAATATATTTAATTATGATTTTTTTTTTTTAAATATTAACAAGTGTCTTAAATGCATATCATAACTAATCAATGTAATAATTTTATCTTAAAAATTATTTATTTACTTTTTAAAATTTTTAAATTTCATTCTTAATACAAATTATATGATAAAATTTTTATTTTTTATTTTTAACTCATACTTTTAAAATATTTGTTAGTTAGACTTTTAATTTAAAGTACTATTGCAAAATTTATTGTTTTTTTTGTTGACAAAATTGCAAAATTTATTGGTTTTTTTTGTTGACAAAATTGCTAAATTTGTTGTTAGTTTTCACTAAAATCAGAATTTCCAATGCATGTTATAGACGAGATTATAAATTTAGAACTCAGTTTTCAGAAGTATTTTATTGATAAAATCATTTGAAAAATAGTGAAATTTGAAGCATAATAACACTTTGTTTTTTAATTATATTTTATTTTCTTTTGTATTTGCCTGTACAAATTCATTCCTAGAGAATTATTTGTAAATTTTCAAAGTTGTGATTTTGAAAAAATATGAATTATGTTAAAATCTCCAGAAAAATTCCGTAAAAAAGTAAAATATAATAAAAAAATAAAATAAGCCGCCAAATTAATTGCTGAAACCATTTTAAATTTATTTTTAACAGAATTTATTCAGTAAATATATCAATGATAAATAAAAAATAAATAAAATATAAATTTCATTAATAATATTGAGAGAGAAAATAGTCAATTTAAAATTAGATATTTTTGAACGAAAATGGGTGAAAGATGGTTTTCTTTTAAGCTAGAACTTATATAATATGGAACGCCATAAAATAGTGTTGACAATTACCAAACTCTTTTTTTGTTGTTGTTATTTTTACCTTTTTTAGTGAAGCCAAATTCTTGGTTGTTGAGAGTATTAGTTTTTGTACCCAATTAAAAAACAATCATGATTTTTTTTGACAAAAAAAACAATAAAAGATATTTGCTTTTATTACACATTTTGTAGTAAGAGGTAACAAAACTTGAAGAATTTAAACTCCAATTTATATCTATTTGAGAGATGATAGAGAATGTTTCATACATTTAGATCTAGGTATGGAAAAATTACAAGAAAGAAGAAATGGGCGAAGAGAACGGACTTTTGATTTAATAAATATTTTTTTTTTGGTAAAAATTGTCTAGAATTATTATTTTTGTGGTAAAGACCTCAATATTTCGAATATTATTTTTTAATTTTTGATATCGAAATACTTAAATGATATTAAAATCATAAAACGAATTTTGTCGATTAATTATTTTTATTTTATCTATATTTATTTATAAATTTTAGATCCGCACTCTCTAATACTTATGTTTCACTCTGTTTTCTTTTATATATAATTTTTTTAAAGTAAAGAAATTAAAAAATATTTTCTAAAAAATAAACTACCATTGAAGTTATATATTCATATATTATAACATTCTTCAAATCACGTAATAGTACTTGTTAGAACATGAAAACGTGTTTGTCACAGTCTTAATATTGGGAAATATCTATCATATGCTATAAAAAAAATTAAGAACCACATAATAAACTTCCTACATGATTTTTGTCCCTACATATTATTCAATAATGCTAGAGATTTCAAGTGCTATATATAAATAGATGTGAAGTACACCATAACTATCATACCCTCTCAATCCAATAACAACATGGATCTTCATTCTTATTTTCAAATTACTGCATTCATCTTAGCCTTATGGATTGCACAACTTGTGTTTAGAACTATTAGATCACCTAATAGATCTAAAGAAACTAAATTCAATATCAACCATAACAAAATACCCAAACCATGTTTTGCTTTACCTTTCATAGGTCACCTTCATCTTCTAAGCACTAAAGAACTATATTTTAGAACCTTTTCTACCATGGCTGACAAATATGGTTCAATATTGTCCCTTAGGTTTGGTTGTCACAAAACCCTTGTGGTGAGTAGTAGAGAAATTGCCAAAGAATGTCTCACAAAAAATGATAATTTTTTTGCTTCAAGACCTAATGTAGATGCAAGGAAATCCATGGGTTACAGTAATGCTGTTTTAGCTCTTGCACCTTATGGAGATTGTTGGAGAAATATGAGAAAAGTTGCTACTATTGAGCTTTTATCTAGTTATAGACTTGAAAAGTTAAAACATTTAGAGATTTGGAGATATATTCTCTAGTAAAAGATTTGTACACATTTGTAAAAACTCATCAAATGATTCATATGAAGTGCCTATTAGCAAGTTTTTAGATCTTATGACATTTAATATAATTGTGAGGATGATAACTGGGAAAAGATTTAGTGGTGAGAATAAATCAAAAGATAGTGAGGCATGGAGATTAAGGAAAGCAATTAAAGATGCAACATATCTAAGTGGTGTTTTTATTGTGGCTGATGCAATTCCTTTTCTTAGCTGGTTTGATTTTCAAGGGCATGTGGGTTTCATGAAGAGGACAACTAAGGAAATGAATTTTATTCTTGATAAGTGGTTGCAAGAACATTATAGAAAGAGAGATAACGGACAAAATGGTAAATATGAAGATGATTTTGTAGATGTGTTGATATCAATGTTTGAAGAGGATGATGCAATTTGTGGCCACAAATGTAGTTATCGAAGCAACATCCATGGTAAGGATTCCTTTTATGTTTATAGAACTATAGATAGTAGGGTATAGTTTGACTTAAACCATTAAGAATTGGTCCGTTAGAGGTGACAAATTAATATTGTCCGATTTGTTTAGCTCTATTTTGCAAAAGTCCATAAAAAACGAAATTTTATATTTATAGAATCATATATAGTAGGGTATAATTTGAATTAAACCATTAAGAGTTGGTCTGTTAGGGGTGACAAACGAGTATTGTCCGTCTTGTTTAACTCCATCCAATAAAAGTCCATACAAAACAGAACATAACAGAGTGAGTAAGGTTGATTGTGTGAGACTAAAAACTTGGTATGTTTCAAAAAAAAACGAGGGTGGGTCGGTCTTGCAGACATTGTACCTCTAATGTTTAAAAATTATAAAATTTATGATAATGTTCCCGCTTGCAAATGCTGGCAAAAAATAGAACAAAGCAGACAAGTAGGTACACCAGAGGGACAAAATTTTGGTTCGCCTCACAAAAAAAGTGTAGAAAAAAGTAATGCTCGACAGACCAATCCTATTTTGCCACTAGTTGACGTGTTGGTGAAGACTTGTGACCTAAGAGTCTCACGTTTGAATCCTGCACAAATTTTGTGTTGAGTCGGTTCATACAAAATTTTATTTTGTCTTTAAATTAAAGAAAAATAATTGCGCTTTTGATTTCCAATATGTTTATTAAAGTGTTATTTTTTGTGTAGGTTCTTCTCCTTACAGACTCGGAAAGCACATCAATAACATTTAATATAGGCTCTTTCATTACTTATAAGAGAATTTCTTATGACACCCTATATAGAGGGAAAAACTCCTATGTAAAACTGAAAATACCCCCAGAAATGCATTTCTAGGACGCACTCTACACTTATCAAAATCAGGTAAAATTTCGTTACACCCTTATTTAATGTAAGAAATATATCGGAAATGTAACACCGATGGAAAACCAAAGATACATATTCGGGAAATTTGTGCAGGAAAAATGAAAAAATTGTCACCTATGAACTAGATATACATTTCTGGTTTATTCTGAGAAACCAAAAGCTTAAAATAGTAAGGTCCATGGGGTATTGATCATGCTCATTTCAAGAGTGTGACCAAACTACTCTCCAAAAATACTCACATTCTCAATAGCATTTTTCACTTAAAATCAATATTCTTGTGGTGCATTATATCAAAAGGAGCTAAAGGAAACTGAATTTAAGGTAAAGCTTCATATTTTCAATCCAACATCTAATTCCACTAATCGTATCATTTGTGTTGAGTGGGTTTCAAATCTCCGATATTTTGTTCAAGTGTATTTGAAACTGAGATGCCCTATACCATCTACATATCGGAGTAGACAAATCATTATACAGACCAATCCGAGACTTGGTTGGACTAGTTCATTGAAAGGATGCAAGAGTACACCAAGTTGAACATTGAAATAGCAAAAAACAAGGAAAAGTCAAAGGGTGTACCACCTGTGGATTTGTCGAGAGACAATTACTTCGGATCTTTTAAGTAGTTAAATATGATTTTGATGTATACGTTTTTTTTGTTAATGAATTATGACATGGAATATTCTCATTTTGGTAGTTATGAAATCTATTATTATATTTTTATGCAATCTGCTCTTTCTATTATTTCTCTGTTTCTAGTTTTTAGTACCAGGGACTTTACCAAAAATGTATTTCTGGTTTTCAAGTTATGATGTAACCGAAAATACATTTTCGGTTTAGATTCTGTCAGTAGATAGGTTATGTGTGGTCTATAACATCCTCAAACTATTATATAAGAAACTTATCTCTCTCCCTCATGTTATCTCATGTCAAAACACTAAAATAAAAAATGAATATTGTTTGGCATGTTGGAAAGGTTCACTTTGTTAATGGGGATCAACCATCAAGGGAATTCAAGACCAACATGTACGGACCGCTTGAAGATCTTCATTACACAATACAGAGACTTTTACCATTTGGGGACAATCGAATTTTTTTGAAGATTGAGTACCACTCTCCATCCATTAACAATGACGAAAAGCTTGAGTTCATTAACAAAGAGATACAAACAATCACGGATTTACGGGCCATGTGGAAAATCTTTTTCGGTTACGATGAAAAAATTTGAATCGAGCTTGATGTGATGATTATAAGAATGGTTGATGAAATTTTGAAGTTGTTACAACATCCACCCGAATGTTGAAGTGTAATATCGCATATATGTTTAAATCCCACATGTATTTCTTACTTTATGTAATTTTATGTTTTGTTTGGGAATCTTGATATAATGTGTAAGTGTTGCTTTCCTGCATTCTATAATTAAAAATACCAGAAATACACTTTCAGTTATAAATCAGAAATACATTTCTGGTTTTGGTTCTTTTTAATTAGATGTTGGTGCATCACGGGAATCCATTTCCGGTTCCTGAGAACATTTTTAGAAATTCACGCTGGTGCCTAAGAAACACACATTAAATTGTAATTCACAGTGTCAAAACTATGTATGTGTCAAAGGGTTAGAGTTTGTCAAAGCAGGTTGCTCGATTGAAACCATTGCCCAGTCGAAGAACTTATGTATCGAAGAAGGACGCACATAGATTTGATTTGGTTTTAGATTTAGATTTATTTTAGATCTAGATAATATTTGATTTAGGTCTAAAATAGATAGATTTGATTTAGTTCCAAAATAGGTATTTTGGGCTTTTATAGTTTTGGGATTTGGCTTAGGGAGCAAGCTAACCTAAATCTATAATTAGAGGGAGTAACCCTTATTTTTGTAATCAAGTCAATTCATTGTATCCACAAAATTTGCAGTTGCAAGTGAATAATAAAGTTTTCCACAGTTTGTGGGCAGAGAGAAACTCTACATAAAATAATTGTCTTCTTTTTTTCTTTTCATATAATCCATTGTCATTGTGTGGTGATATCAATCTTGTTCATCAATATTGGTAAAAATTCATCATAGGTTTTGATGGATTTCCAACATCTGGCATTAGAGCTCAGGTTGAGTGATTCAAGGGAAGAACGATCAAGAACGGTCGAGGAAGAAGAAGAAGAAATTCATGATGGTGATGAATTACGCTAACAAAATTTTTCCAGCAAATCTCCCAATTCTTAAAGGTTATAACTATGATAATTAGTGTAAATAGATGAAAGTTATATTTTATTTTCAAAGTCTTTGGGATCTTGTGAAACATGTATTAGAACCGCTTGATGAGGAAGATTCCGAAGAAGAAGAAGAAAAAGCTTAATATAGATATTTGAAGAAGAAGAATTATAAAGCTCTCTTTATAATTCACTAATGTGTCAACCTAGACAATTTCGAAAAGGTTAGTGATGTAAAATCTGCAAAAGAAGCCTGGGAGATTCTAAAGAAATAGTCTGGAGGCTCTGAGAAGGTGAAAGATGTGAGGTTAAAAACTCACAAAAGAATATATGAATTGCTTCAGATGGAAGATAGAGAAAGCATATCTGATTTCTTCACTAGGGTTACGAAACTAGTGAATCAAATCAAGACTTGTGGAGAGACGTTAACAACAAGAGCAGTTGTTTCGAAGATCTTGAGATCTTTGGCTCCAAAGTTTGACCTTATGGTAGTTTCCATAGAAGAGTCGAAGGACATGTCATCTTTGTCAAAGGAAGAGCTTCAAGGGACGCTTGAATCTCACAAACAAAGAATGTCTGAAAGAGCTGCGAGAAATTCGAAGAGTGGTGTGGCTTTGCAGGCTCAATCGGCAAGAGACAAGAAAGGCAAAGGAAAGTGGTTCAATAATAAAGGTAGAGGTGGCTACAATAAATCGTCTGGTAGAGGAAATCAACACGAAGAAAACGTTTCAAATCAGAGAAGACCACACCAAGGCAACCAAAGAGGTGTTGTTGCAAATAGAGGAAGAGGTGGTGGTCGAAAACCTGACAAGAGTCACATTCACTGTTTCAATTTTTAGAAGTATGGTCACCATTCGAGTGATTGTCTAGAAAAGCGAAAGAATCAAGAAAGTGATGCAAAGTTTGCAAAACATGAATAAAAAGAGATGATGCCGATGTTCACAACAAGAGATGAAGATAGATTCAAGGACCAATGGTACTTGGATCCAGGATGCTCATCACACGTGTCTGGAAGGAAAGATTGATTTGTCAACATAAAACCCTCGACGAAGAACACAATGAAACTGGAAAATGACAATACCCTAGTAGTTGAAGGTTTTGGCGATGTTATGATTATGAGGAAAGATGGCAAGAGGTCATTAATTTCTAATGTGTTGTACATACCAAGCATGAAGAGCAATTTGCTCAGTATAGGGAAGTTGGTCGAAAAGAATTACAAAGTGTCATTCAAATACAAGATGATGAGAGTCGTCAACGCAAATGGAAGATTAATCTTGAAGGCTCCTATGTCTCAAAATATAACCTTCAAGATTGAACTTAATTTGGTGGAGCACAAGTACCTTTCAACTACAGCTAGTAAAGATGAATGGATATGGAACTATCGATTAGGCCATCTCAACTTCAGAGACATCGAAGATTTGAAGAGAAGAAATATGATTTCAGGGTTGCCAGAAATTGAAATTCCAAATGAGGTGTGTGAGGAATGTGTGCAGGCGAAGCATCACAAGAAAAACTTCGGCAAAGATACAAGAAATAGGTCAAAGGCTATTCTTGAAGTCATATACTCTGATGTATCTGGACCAATCCAAGTGGATTCATTTGGAGGTAACAAATACTTGGTTACATTCATAGATGATTTTAGTCGAAAACTATGGACTTACCTGATCAATAAGAAAAGTAAAGTGATCAAGGTATTTACCAATTTTAAATCTATGAGCGAAAGATAAAGTGGTCGAAAGCTCAAAGTTTTGAGAACTGATGGTGGTGGAGAATATGTGTCGAAAGACTTCAACATGTTATGTGAGAAAGGGGGGATTATGCATGAGGTGGTGCCACCCTATACTTCAAAGCAGAATGGAACTGCAGAAAGTAAGAATTTAACCATCATGAATATCATGAGAAGTATGTTGAAAGGCAAGCATTTACCTAAAGAGTTTTGGGGTGGAGTTGTGTCAACTGCAACATACATTTTGAATAGATGTCCTACAAAGAAGATAGAAGGAATTACTCCAGAAGAATGTTGGTATGGTACAAAGCCTAACTTGATTCATCTGAAGGTATTTGGATCTATTGCACATAGACATGTGCCTGATCAATTGAGAAGAAAACTTGATGACAAGTCGAGTCAAATGATTCTAGCTGGATATTATTCGATAGGAGGTTACAAGTTGTTCGACCCAATGAACAAGAAGATTGTGATCATCCGAGACGTGATCATAGATGAGCTTAAAGAATGGGATTGGACTAAAAATGTAAAGAAAGATTCAGTGTGAATCCTACTTAAAGAACCAAAACTCAAGTCGAAAGAGAAGTTTGACAAGAGGAACCAGCAGTTATAGATCAACCAAGTACAAGAAGACCTCAAAGAACTAGACGCACGTCTATAAGGTTACAAAAATGTGTTATTACATCAGATAATGTGGTTGATAACGAAGGTGAGCTAGTACATTATGCTTTCTATGCAGATATCGAACCAGTCAATGCAGCTGAAGCATTGAAGGATCCGAAGTAGGTGAAAGCAATGAACGAAGAAGTGAAGTCCATCGAAGACAACAATACTTGGTCACTTGTCGAATTGCCTCAAGGCAAGAAGGAAATTGATGTTAAGTGGGTATACAAAGTGAAGATGAATCCTAAAGGGGAAGTAACTCAACACAAAGCAAGGCTTGTGGCGAAAGGATTTCTACAGAAAGAAGGAATAGACTTTGATGAAGTGTTTGCACATGTGACTAGGATTGAAATAATCAGGTTAGTTTTTGGTCTAGCATAAATAAACAGTTGGCACATATGTCAGATGGACGTGAAGTGTGTATTTCTGAATGGACCCTTAGATGAAGAAGTTTATGTTAAACAACCAGTTGGGTTTGTGAAACATAACAAAGAGTGAAAGGTGTATAGGCTGCATAAAGCCCTGTATGGACTCAAACAAGCTCCAAGAGTTTGGAATAAGAAAATTGATAGTTTTCTAAGGGAGAAGTGATTTATGAAGTGTACAACTGAACATGGAGTATATGTAAGAAGAAGCAATAGTAAATTTCTTATACTATGTGTTGTACCCCAAAATTTTCCCTTCCATATTTCTCAAAACATTGCAAGAAAGATCTCCAAATTGCTCAAGATAGTCCAAGGGTTGACCAGACAAGCTCTCTCCTAAGGCAGTCTACCCCAAATTAGGGTTTTGTGTTTAATCAAGATCCTTGAGTACAAGTGGTCCCAAATTCTCACCAATGTCCTGATATGTTCTCAAGATCATCCATGTCAAGTTTCAAGCCTTGCAGAGGAAGTTTGCTCAGTCAATTGCTCAAAGGTCCAAAAATCGACTGTGCTAGGGCAAAAGTCAACTGTGACCTACATACAGTCAAACTTCAAGATTTTTGGTCAACATTCTCATTTTTAAGTATATTTCATCATTTGATCAAGGGTTGATCATGATTCATCAAGGATTGCTCATAATTCATCAAGACTCAAAAGTTGCTAAATTAGGGTTTTGTAGGAAAAGTCAACCCAACTTTTACCAAGCATAACTTTCTCATACTTTATGAGAAATGAACCATCCAAAGCTCATTTTGAAGAGGATGAAATCTCCTATAATCCATCTTCATTCCCCAAGATCAAAATATGCACTCACAAGAAGTTATGAATTTGGACATTATCGGTCATTTTGAAAAGTCAACAAAAACACCTTTTTTGTCAAAGCTTCATACTTGAGCATGGAATGTCAAATTGAGATGAGACCAAAAGTTCTGGATAGAGGACATCTCAAGATTTATAAAAAGTCAAATAACACCTCCAAAGAGTCAAAATTGAGAAAGTTATGCATTGTTGAAGTTGGACTTTTTTGCAAAATTGCCAAAAGTCAACTATACCCGAAACTTCAAATTTTGCTAAATGGGCCCATTCTTTTTCACTTGTTTTGAGTTGGCATTATAGCCCACTTGATTTAGCCTTGGCCATGTGTCCATATCATATTTTTATTAATTATTTTGGTTTTTATTTGAATTAATTTGATTTAAATCAAATTAAATCAAATAAAATCCAAAAACATTGAAACAAAGGATTTGGTGATGATTTCAGGTCTTGTTACACAGCTAGGACCAATCAAACTCGTATCAAGGCAATTGTGTACAAAAAGATTCAAAATAAGCCAATTTTGGAAAGCTTTAAAGAAGAATCAAATCAAATATCAAAGGCATTGATGGAGAGGGATTTGGACACAATTTGCAACCCTAATGCATTGTGTGATACATAAGGAGGCGAGGCATATCAAAAACAAGGTTGGAGATCAAGCATAGAGCAAGAACAAAAATCTGAAAATACAAAGAAAAGGGTGAGATTGAAACAGAGGTTAGAGGCGTCCTCAAGGCTTGGTACGTGTCTCAATCTCTTCCTGGCAATCTCAGGAACCTAAAGCAAGCAAAACCACACATCTTCAAGCCCTCCCACGCGCTGTAAGCCCTTCACGTTACACCCCTGTTCTTGATTTCGTATTTTGAAATTTAGGCATTGTTAACATGAATTGATGACATATTCTTGATCACCATATCATTTGCAAGCTTTTGCCATTAGCCAATTTCATTTATATGACCTATATCGTGAATCACCATTATTAGGTTTTCTTGGAGTTTTTTAGGGTTTTTGTTTTCAGGAATAATTGGCCCTAGTAATGGGTATGGTTGTGATCAGAAGAAGGAGACGAGTCTAACCATGGTGTTAGAATTAGTTTACATGGCCTGTACGAGATTTTGAGGGTGGACAAGGGTATAGCTACGAACAACGTCCGTGGGTATAGATCTTTGTACTTTTAGCCACGGTGCAGAGGAAGGAGATGATGAAGTGTCATCCCCTTACTGGCTTGTTTAAACATTGGCGCGTTTTTCTGATTCTTGTCCACTAGCATTTGTTTTATTATATTATGATTATTTTGTAATATGTTAACAAATAGAACAACGCAGCCTAGTGGTTGCCACGCAGGATTTCAAGGCATTAGAGGCTAGAGGTCAGGGGTTCAATCCCTGCCTCCAGCATTTGTTATTTTTCCTTGTTATTTCAGGGAATCTAGTGCGCGCTCAAGCCTAATATCCACCATGGACATTCATCATCAGCGTGCCAGATGGCCAGATGGCCAGATCTGGTGGCCATCATTGAAGGTGCACCAAAGGACCAAGTCAACGCAAACACATGGGATCAGAAAATTCAAATGGATCTTCATCAAATGGGCCAAAATAATTGCTATGCACACCCTCAAAAATCAGGCCCATCTCACTCCTTTTTTATACTTTGTTTATTTCATTTAATTTTTAATTATTTTAATTTAATTTACTAACCAAAATTAATTTTCTTTTTGTTATCAAAAATCACCCAAAAAAATTTTTTTTTACCCAATTAAATTTCATAAATTTATTTTTCATCAATAAATCAATTAATTTAATTAAGTTGATTAATTAGGTAACTTTAATTTATTTTGAAAATAATAAAAAAATCAATTAGAATAATTAGGTTTTAACATTAGTTTAATTATTTTATTTTCTTTCCTAAATTAACAAAAACTCCAAAAAATATGTCATTAATTATTTTTCATTAATTTATTTAATAATTAATTTAACATTTAATTTTAGTATTTAATTTCTTTTCTTAAAAATAAAAACAACAAAAAACATTTTCTTTTAATTAGGAGGGTCAAAACCCTAATTTTGCATTCGATTTAATTTCGTATCGTGTGCTTTATTTATCCAATTATTATATCTGCTCCCGGTTTGTAATATTTAATTAGGACATTTACTTTTACCGCTTTTATTTTATTTTCAAAGGGTTGTTTTTGGCGATGTAAATACCCGACGCCTTGTAATAATTTAGTTTAAATTCCGCACCTTTAATTTCTGCAAACATACAACTGCTAGATGTTTGATAATAGGGTTTGCATGACAAGAATGAATGTTTAATCTAAAAACAGTTAGATCACCCTAAGCATGTGCAAAGATTAAAATAATTGAAATCAACACACCCGCACATGCGCACTCCTAGGGTACACCCCACTTGGCTGCCTTCATAAATGGTCATTGAGTATAGGTTATTTTAGAGGTCGTCCTCTTGTCTAAAAGATTATAGTTGCCTCAAAATGGTTGCCTCGGATATTATTGCCTCGGATAAATGATCTAAGACATTAGGATTACCGCTAAGACGTCATAATATTGCTTTAGTGATCGTATGTCCCTCTTTCGAATTGACCCTCAAACTCCAACGACGGTGCTACCTACTCACTAATAGTGGGATAACATTGTCTAAAGGAAATTAGAATAGAACGATTCCTTTTTCCAGTAGGTAGATTAGCTCTTAGATACTTGCTCATCCAAAAACAAAACTTTTTCCACACTTACACTCTTTTACAAACAAGTTTTTAAAAAAAAACACTTCATTACACTCTTGAAGACAGACGCAAGAGTTAAATCGAAGTCAAAACAAAAACTTTTCAAAACCCACAATTACAAAGAAAACAATTTTGAAAATGATGAGCAAGTACCTAAGAGCCCATAGATAACTACGCATAGAAAGGGTGCTAATACCTTCCCTTTCTATAAATCTTCCCACCGTATCACAGAACTGGCGACTCTGCTGGGGAGTTAATAAGTGGGGTGTACCTTAGGAATAGTTCATCATAATGTTTTCAATTGCTTGATTTGTATGCTTTATCTTTGTGGGTTTGAATCAGAGTTACTATAGATCCTAACTCGGATCTGGGGATACCTTTTAGGTAAGTAGCAATAGACTGTGAGGGAACTGTACAGCATAGACCGATACGATTGAAGCAGTAGCTACGTTGGTGTGGCACTTTAGTTTGTACTGATATCCCTTGTGGAGGAACAAGGAGAATATGGGGCAGCTAAGGGCTCATTAAGCACCAATTGACCTTAGAACCTATAATTGACCAACTTAGCCATAGAAAAGTAGTAGTATGCTACACTCATTGAGACCAAACTCTCGCGATGATTTCGGCCGCAAGAAAAGGTTGCTAAGCTGGAATTATGACCGATCGAGGGTGGTCAGTGATATTGAGATCCTCTAGAACCCGGTTACTATTACTAGGACAGGTTGAACTAACTAAACTGAAAGAGGGTAATACCTAAACTCCATGCCAGGCTCAAATCTAAGGGTTACTGTGTGACTTGTGTGCCCTTACCATGTTTGCTATCTGTGGATACTTGTGGTATGTTCTTATCATGACATCATGCATCATGGCATTGCATGCATATTTCATCAGACTAACCCATTTCAAAGACCGAGGGGATTCATCTTTGTTCTGTTTTATAGGTCATGGCATCTATGCGCAGAAACACTATTCGGATCAACTTCGTACAAATCCCTGTTCAGCTTAGAGATTTGGTTGCAAAGGTCCCTGATACTTCCTTATTTGTCAGAAGACATGGTCACCTCCTTGGTTTGGTCACTTCTAAGATGGATGAGCAGATGTTGAGTGTTTTGTTCCAGTTCTTTGACCCGTTACACCACTGCTTCACCTTCCTGGACTATCAGTTGGTCCCTACTTTGGAGGAGTTCTCTGATCTACTTGGTATTTCTATTCTAGAGCAGACGCCATTTACAGGTTGGGAGATAGCTCTTAGGCTAGAGGATGTTGCTACAGCCCTACATCTAACAAAGGCTGAAGTAATGTCTAACTGGGAGACTCGGAGTGGGACAAAAGGCTTCTTGGCTAAGTTCTTGGTTGATCAGGCTAATCAGTTTTGGGACAGTTTAGATTTTCAAGCATTCGAAGATATCCTGGCACTTCTCATCTATGGTTTGGTTCTGTTTCCTAATTCAGATTCTTTCGTCGACGTGAACACAGTGAAGATCTTCATGTCCCGTAATCCAGTGCCTACTCTCTTAGGGGACATTCTACATGCTCTTTATGCCCGTACTGCTCGGAAACGGGGAACCCTTATGTGTTGTGCACCATTGCTGGCGAGGTGGTTTATTTCTCACCTCCCAAAATCTGTTTGAAGAACAAAGAAGGTATGAGTTGGACCTACAGAATTATGTCCCTTGCTCATACGGACATCATCTAGAGGACTAAAGACATGGAAGAATTAGTTGTTATCGACCGGTGCGGAGAAAACCCCAATGTTCCTTTGCTTGGAATTAGGGGAGGGATCACCTATAATCCTTGTCTGGCCTTACGACAGTTTGGGAGAGCCCGAAAGGATGGTCCTCATGAGTTGCTGATTCCGAGCATTGTCTTTGACTTCCAAGGGGATAGTGAGGGACATCGCCGCAGGTTCATACGAGCTTGGGATAAGGTTAACAGGTCTGATTCGCATGAGCTAGGAGCGAAGACTTCTCTTCCGATGGAACCGTATCTCCAGTGGGTTCGAGCCCGTGCTCAAAAACTGGGGATGCCATACGAAGCTGTCTTACAGTAATTGTGAAGAGTACTGATGAAGAAGGGGTTCCTCATACTGTCTTCCATCCATACATGCCTACTAACATTGGGGCATTAAATAGGTCTTGGATACAGTTGAGAGAAGAACGGGATACTTACAGAGAAAAGTATCATGTGCAGGAGCAGAAGATCCTAAAGCTTACAAGGCAGCTGGAGAATGAGAAGGTCCTCAACGACTATGTCAGCACGGGAGGAAAATGACCATGGGAGCGCTGATGTCTTTTGTGATTTCTAGTTTTGATTTACTTTTCAGTTTTTCTTTTTGTAACGCCTTAAAGGCATTTGTCAAACATTGTTTCAGTTTTAATCTAATAAAAGTGTGTTTCATTTTGGTTTACAAATTTGAATCTCCTTAAAGTCTTTGAAATCATATCATAGGCATTCCATTCCCATGCACCTCATTACAGGTACCCTTACAGGTTTCTCATCTTCTTCGCTGTTTATTTCAGCATCATGTCTTCTGAAACATCAACTGATCAAGCTATTAAGGCTCTACAAGCTTAAAATGCTCAGTTCTAGGAAATGTTCATGAACCTGGCCAAGGGTCAACAAGATCTGAAGACTCTTATCTTGAAGGATAAGAAGAAGAAGAAGAAGACAGTCCTCTTGAACATGGGTCACAGGTTTGGGAATCGGTTGAGACAAGAGGTTGATTTATCTCACTCATCTGGAGGGGGAGGAAACCAAGAAGAAAGGAAGGTTCCTAGCCCTATGGTTTCTGACAACGATACTGACTTTGACGAAGACCAGTATCCTCCTGCTGAGGACAAGTATAAACAACTTGAAGACCGGTTAAGTGCGATGGAGATCCAGAAGATACCTGGGTTGGACTTTGGTGAGTTGGGTCTGGCATCTGGGGTGGTGATTCCCCACAAGTTGAAGGCTCCTATATTTGCTAAATACGACGGGGTATCCTGCCCAAAGCTGCACCTCCGCTCGTATGTTAGAAAGATGCAACCATATACTGCTGATAGGAACCTCTGGGTTCACTTCTTTCAAGATAGTCTGTCAGGGACTCAACTTGAATGGTTCTATCAGCTAGAAGGAGCTAACGTCCGTAATTGGGAGGACCTTGCTGCTTCTTTTTACAAGCAGTACCAATACAATGCCGACCTTGCTCCCACGCGTACCCAACTTCAGGGTATGTCTATGGGTGCGAGCGAAGGTTTTAAAGATTACGCTCAGAAATGGAGGGATCTTGCTGGTAGAGTACAACCCCCACTAGTTGACAGGGAGTTAGTGGATATGTTTCTGGGGACTTTATCTGGTCCGTACTTCAATCATTTGATCGGGAGTTCATCATATGGGTTCACTGAGTTAATTATTACTGGGGAGAGGATTGAAGCCGGTATCAAGAGCGAAAAAATACAGAAGGGTGCTTCATCAAGCACAAAGAAGAAGCCTTTTAAGAAGGAATCTAGTGTAGTTTACAGTTCGAAGAACCAAAACCGTCCTGAAATCCGTCAAGCTGTTAATGCGGTAGTTATTTCAAGACCAACTGTTGCCCCAAAATGCAACAATCAGCAAAGAGTAGAGAGGCCGCAAAGACAGTTCACTCGGCTCAGTATGACTTTATCCCAAATTCTGCCGCAGTTGTTGAAGACTAACTTGGTGACTCTGAGGGAATCCCCAAAGAATCCCAACACCACTTCGCCGCTATATAATTTGAACGCCCATTGTACTTATCACTCTGATAGCCCAGGGCATGATACCAATAACTGCTGGACCTTGAAGAATAAGGTACAAGATCTGATTGATGCTAAGAAGATCGAGTTTGAAGCGCCAGAAAAGCCTAATGTCGTGACTGCTCCTATGCCCAAGCATGGAGTGAATGCTGTGGATGATGATGTATTTGTATCTTCTGTAGAAGACATTGCTACCCCATTGATGAATGTGAAGAAGAACCTTCTGTTAGCTGGTTTATTTCCGGGCTGTGGCGAAGGTTGCCATCTGTGTTCCATCCTACCTACCGGTTGCCCTCTATTGAAGTAAGGTGTCTAACTCCTGATGGATAATAAAGAAATCTTGTTCGAGAAAACTGGTGTTCCTTTGGTTCCTGTTGAAGAAGTTTCTATAATCACCATTTCCACCAATTCTTCCAAGGCTTCCTCGAGAAGGCCTGTTAGAATTACATCTGTTCCGAGAATTGCTCCTTTGATCATTACTATTCCTGGACCTATCCCTTACACGTCGGATAAGGCTGTCTCTTGGCACTATGGGGCCGATGTGTGACATGAAGGATGAAGAGGCTGATACTGATGTCAGCAATATTGTTGGATCTAGCAAAGTCACCAGAAGCAGAAGACTTTTCTCCCCTGAGATCTCTCCACCAACTATTCTGAAGCCTGTTGTTATTACACCTGCCAGTACATCTGCTACTGTCCCTGTTCATGTTCCAATCCTTACCCCTGTCGCTGAGTCATCTGACACTCGGGGAAAAGAGATCACCGGTGAGCCTGCCCAGGCGGAGGCACCGAAGAAGATTACTGTTGAAGCCTCTAGACAGGAGATAGAGGAAATTTTAAAGATCATCAAGAAAAGCGACTATGATGTAGTCGAACAGCTGGGGCAAACCCCGTCGAAGATCTCTATGTTTTCTTTATTGTTGTGTTCAGAGGCCTATGCTAAGGCTCTGATTGCTTTCCTGAAAACTGCGCATGTGCCGCGGGAGACATCTGCTGACCAGTTTAAAGATTGTGTGGCTAGTTTGACAGCGGATAATGGGTTGGGTTTCTCCGACGCAGACTTGACTACTAAGGGGAAGAATCACAATGACACTCTACATGTTTCAATCGAGTGCAGGGGCACTACCTTAGCTTATGTGTTGGTGGATACTGGGTCCTCGCTGAATGTTTTACCCAAGAAAGCATTAGACCGGTTAGACTGTGAAGGGTTGGTGCTGAAGCCAAGCAACATTGTGGTTAGGGCCTTTGACGGGTCCAAGAGGATGGTACATGGAGAGGTGGATATTTCAATTAAGGTTGGTTCTAAGATTTTCGCATCTACATTCTATGTGATGGACATTCGGCCATCTTATTCTGGTTTGCTGGGTCGCCCATGGATCCACAAAGCCGGGGCAGTAACTTCTACGCTCCATCAGATGTTAAAATACCAAGTGAAAGGGAAAATTGTTACGGTATGAGGAGAGGAGGAGTACATGGTGAGCCACCTCAACTCTTTCTGGTATGTGGAGATGGACGGGGAGTTCATTAAAACCCCGTGTCAACATTTTGAAGAAGTCCCCCAGACGCTGGCATCAACTGAAACTGTTACTGAAGATCCTCCAATGAAGATGGCTTCCCTCAAGGATGCCCGGGCTGTTATTGAGAAAGATGGGTGTGCGAATTGGGGCCAACTCCCTGACTTTGCACATAAGACTGACAAGTTTGGTTTGGGTTTTATTGCAGAAGCTCAAAGGGCCGTTCGGCGTGCGCGGATTGGAAGACCTCCCCTGCATATTACTAATCCTGAAGTGAATATGATTGAAGATGATGATGATGAAGAGTCCGAGTTTGACAGCTGGATCTGCCCGACTACCGGCAACGGACTAAGCAATTAGACGGTAAAGGACTTCGTTCCAATTTATTTTATTACACAGTAATAGACTTTTGTTTTGAATTTGTAAACAGACAATTTTTAAACTTTACAGCCCGGTGCCTTACCCGAGACACTGTGGCTTTGTTTGAGGGCTTATTATGTGTCATCTCCATATATCATTAATAAAAGCATTGGACGTTTTCTTGCATTACAAATTTTACGCTCCTTGTTTTTCTTTTTTATCTTGCAAAACAACTATTTTACACACACTCACATATATAGGTCTATATCCACTCTGGATCCCACTGATAACGACTCTGCTACTGCCAATTATGACTTTGAAAGTCTAATCAACCAAGCTGAGGACGAAGGTGAGGATGATTGCGAAGTGCCTGGTGAACTTGCTAGACTGTTACTTCAGGAAGAGAGGGCCATACAGCCGCATGAAGAGCCAGTGGAAACAATAAATCTGGGTACAGAGGTAGACAAGAAGGAGGTCAAGATTGGTACAAATCTGGAGTCTAGTGTTAAACAACGGCTAATTCAGATGCTGCGTGACTATGTTGAGATCTTTGCCTGGTCTTATGAAGATATGCCTGGGTTGGATACTAATATTGTGGTTCACCGATTGCCCACCAAGGAAGACTGTCCTCCAGTGAAATAGAAAGTTCGCCGAATGCACCCAGAAATGTCTGAGAAAATCAAGGCTGAGGTTATGAAACAGTTTGATGCCGGTTTTCTAGCAGTTACTTCTTACCCACAGTGGGTTGCTAACGTGGTTCCGGTGCCGAAGAAGGATGGTAAGGTTCGAATGTGTGTTGACTACAGGGATCTGAACAGGGCAAGCCCCAAGGATGATTTCCCTCTGCCTCATATCGATGTTCTGGTTGACAACACTGCACAGCATAAGGTCTTCTCCTTTATGGATGGTTTCTCCAGTTATAATCAGATTAAGATGGCTCCCGAAGACATGGAGAAGACAACCTTTGTTACTCAATGGGGTACCTTTTTCTACAAGGCCATGCCTTTCGGATTGAAGAATGCTGGGGTAACGTATCAACGCGCCATGGTCGCTTTGTTCCACGACATGATCCATCATGAGATTGAGGTATACATTGATGACATGATTGCAAGATCCCAGACCGAGGAAGAACATCTTGACCACCTTCAGAAGCTATTTGACAGGTTGAAGTTGTACAGACTGAGGTTAAACCCGAACAAGTGCACCTTCAGGGTGAGATCTAGTAAGCTGCTGGGTTTCGTCGTAAGTGATAAAGGTATTCAAGTGGATCCTGCCAAGGTGAAAGCTATACAGGAAATGCCAGCTCCCCGAACAGAAAAAGAAGTCAGAGGCTTTCTGGGACGTTTGAACTATATTGCCCGATTCATCTCACACCTGACTGCTACTTGTGAGCCAATCTTCAAGTTACTGAAGAAATATCAAGTGGTAAGATGGAATGATGAATGTCAAGCCGCTTTCGAAAGGATTAAAGAATATCTCCAAGAGCCACCTATTCTGATGCCTCCAGTTGAAGGGAAACCTTTGATCTTATACTTGACAGTACTCAATAATTCAATGGGGTACGTGTTGGGGCAGCATGACGAGTCTGGCAGAAAAGAGCATGCTATTTACTACCTTAACAAAAAGTTTACCGACTGCGAGACCCGATACTCGTTGCTTGAGAAAACTTGCTGCGCTTTGGCATGGGGTGCTCTCCGGCTGAGACAGTATATGCTGACTCACACTACTCTATTGATATCAAAGATGGATCCAATCAAGTATATCTTCGAAAAGCCTGCCTTGTTCGAAAGAATAGCAAGATGGAAGATGATCTTAACTGAGTATGACACCCAATACACAACCCAAAAAGCAATCAAAGGAAGTGTGTTGGCAGATCATTTGGCACATCAGGCAATGGACGATTACCAGTCTATGAACTTTGAGTTTCCGGATGAGAACATCATGCTGGTGACCGACTGTGAGACACTTGGACCGGATGAAGGACCTGAGGAAGGATCCCTATGGTCTATGTACTTTGATGGAGCTTCAAACTCTTTAGGTAATGGCATTGGCGCCGTGATCATATCTCCTGAAGGCTCTCATACTCCGTTCACCGCCCGACTATGTTTCAACTACACCAACAACATGGCGGAGTATGAAGCGTGCATTATAGGTCTTCGAGCAACTATTGACCTAAGGATTAAGTTCTTAAGTGTATTCGGAGATTTCTCTCTCGTGATCAGTCAGGTCAAAGGCGAGTGGGATACGAAACACCCAAATATTATTCCTTACAAGGAGTATGTGTTGATGTTGCTTCCGCACTTTGAGGAGATAACCTTTGAACACTTCCCTAGAGAGGAGAATCAGTTGGCGGAAGCGCTAGCTACGATGTCTTCTATGTTCAAGGTCAGATGGGACAATGAGGCTCCCCAGATTACCATTGAGAGGTTGGACGAACCTGCACATTGCTGTGATATTGAGACTGAAGAGGCAACGGATAAACCCTGGTTTCATGAAGTGAAGAGGTATCTTAAGGCTCAGGAATATCCCGAGGGTGCATCTGTTAATGATAAGAAGTTTCTAAGGAGGTTCGCAGCGAAATTCTTCATCAGCAATGGCATTCTTTACAAGCGTAACCATGACTTGACCTTGATGCGTTGTGTGGATAAGAACAAAGCAGAAAGGCTTATGGTAGAAATACATGAAGGTACTTTCGGGACTCATTCCAGTGGACACACCATGCCAAAGAAAATCCTTCGGGCAGGATACTATTGGTCTACTATGGAAGCCGACTGTTATCAGCATTCTCGGACCTGTCATAAGTGCCAAGTCTATGCTGATAAGGTGCATGTACCTCCAGTTCCTCTAAACGTCTTAACAGCACCTTGGCCTTTTGCAATGTGGGGCATCGACATGATTGGTGAGATCAGACCTACGGCATCCAACAAGCATCGTTTCATCCTGGTAGCTATTGATTACTTCACGAAGTGGGTTGAAGCAGCTTCCTTTTCTACTGTAACCAAGAACATCGTGGCACGGTTTATTCGGCACAATCTGATCTGTCGATATGGTATACCAGAGAGGATCATTACGGACAATGGTACAAATCTCAACAATAAGATGATCACCGAGCTCTGCAAACAGTTCAAGATACAACATCACAACTCTTCTCCTTACCGGACGAAGATGAATGGGGCTGTAGAAGCGGCTAATAAGAACATTAAGAAGATTGTGCAGAAGATGACAGTGACTTACAAAGATTGGCACGAGATGTTACCATTTGCTCTTCATGGGTACCGTACCTCAGCACGGACGTCAACAGGGGCAACACCCTATTCCTTGGTTTATGGAATGGAGGCCGTCTTACCTATTGAAGTTTAGATACCCTCTCTTCGAATTATGAAGGATGCAGGTTTGAGCGAAGATGACTGGATTCAGACCCGACTTGATCAGCTGAACTTAATCGACAAAAAGAGACTTACTGTTATTTATCATGGTCAAACGTATCAAAAGCGAATGATCAAGGCATTTAACAAGAAAGTCAGACGACAAGAGTATCAAGTCGGAGACCTGGTCATCAAGCGCATCATACTACCTCAAGGTGATCCCAGGGGCAAATGGACCCCTACTTACGAAGGGCCATTTGTGGTTAAGAACATTTTCTCAGGAGGAGCTATAATTCTAACCACCATGGATGGTGACGACCTTCCTCACCCCGTCAATGCAGACATAGTGAAAAAAGACTACGCATAACCAAAGACCCCTAGGTTGACTGGCCTAGGCAAAAATAAGGGCTTCCCGGCGAACCAAAAGGGTTCGGGCAAAAATAAGGGATGAAAATGAAAAAAAATCTGTACACCCGACAAGTCGAAAACCTGAAAAGGCGGCTTGGGAAAAAAAGGGTATCCCGGTGGACTGAAAACCCGAAAGGGCGGTCCAGGCAAAAATTAGGGATTAAATCATAACACTATGTCTCATTGGATCACCTTGCAACCAGACTTCGGTATCGACTATCAAACTCGGATGACACTAATCAGTCTGATCCACCTTCAACCAAGTAGCAAAGTGATGAGATGCTCAAGGACATAAAGGCAATAGCAGAGTTGGAACCCAGTGGGATTGTTCACATAGCTGTTTTTCTTTATTTTTCACAAGTTGTATAAATTCTATTTGTTCGGCAGCGTTCTCTTACTAGGATGTCAGCCTCTTGTACAAAAACGCCTATTTACAGGCTAACTTCAAAATCAATACAAGTCACTTTCCCAAAGAAATTTCAAACTGTTTTTCTTTTTCTGTTTTGTTTTGCGAGAACATCCAATATTCATTTTTGATATATGCATTTGACATTAATTGCTGCTCATAAACGTTTACATGCGAAACAAAAGATGATTACTTGTAATATCAGAAACAGGGGCAAACGAGAAATGTCCAAACCGTACAGTTGCTCTGTCCACCAGGTATAGGGATAGACCTAGCTGGAGGAAACGATTGAAAGTACATTCATTCCCCGCAGAGTAAAGAAAGACAGTAGTGTTGACTCTCCCCAGCTGAGACTCTCAATTGTGAATGAATCAGTAATATTCTCCCCAAGCAGAGTTTATCTGCCATCAGCACTGAAAAGTCTTATCGTCCCCAGCAGAATATAAAATCCCCAGTGGAGTTTGAATAAATATCCCTAGTAGACTCTGGAAGATTGTCCCCAGTAGAGTATAAAAGGATATCCCCAGTAAGGTCGCTATTGGAAGATCATCCCCAGCGGAGTTCATTCATTTCACAAACATAAATTCAATCCCCGACAGGTTTCATCATCACCAGCTACGGTAATTCATCCCCAGCTGAGTTTGCCAACGAAATCCTTAGCAGAGCATCTCTTACCCAGAGTCATTCTCTCGTCAGTTTATTCCCCAGCGGAGTTATCCTCTCCTGCAGGTTTATCCTCACAATCATCTTCATCCACTATCTCCAGCGGAAACGAAGAATTCAATTCTTTTTCTCCAGCAGCAATCCGGGATTTATTTTCCCCAGACAAAAACATCACATTTCCATACATCATGACATGCATAAGCATCATACAACGCAATCTCATTTATTTTGAGAACATCATCGCCTGATACATATCACGCATTACATACAACTAACCTTTACCTTTCAGGAAAGATACAGTTAAATTCTCGCAAAGTTCAAGCTATAAAGCTTCTACCACAGTCGAATTATGGACAACCTCCTAAATCTCGACGAAGTTGCTTCCTCAGTAGAATTACGAATGAGTTTCTAAATCTCGACAGATATGTTCCTCGGTTGAATTACGGACAAGTTCCTAAGTCTCAGCAGAGATGTTTTCTCAGTTGAATTACGGGCGAGTTCCTAAATCTCAGCATAATATGGTCATCAGTTGAATCACAGACGGGTTCCTAAATCTCAGCAGAGATGTTTTCTCAATTGAATTACAGGCGAGTTCCTAAATCTCGAAAAAGATGTTCCTCAATTGAATTACGGACGGGTTCCTAAATCTCAGCAGAGATGTTTTCTCGGTTGAATTACGGGCAAGTTCCTAAATCTCAGCATAATTGTTTCATCAGTTGAATTACGGACAAGTTCCTAAATCTCAGCAGAGATGTTTTCTCAGTTGAATTACGGGCGAGTTCCTAAATCTCGACAAAGATGTTCCTCAGTTGAATTACGGACGGGTTCCTAAATCTCAACATAGATGTTTTCTCAGTTGAATTACGGGCGAGTTTCTAAATCTCGACAAAGATGTTCCTCAGTTGAATTACGGACGAGTTCCTAAATCTCAGTGGAGATGTTTTCTCAGTTGAATTACGGGCGAGTTCCTAAATCTTGACAAAGATGTTCCCCAGTTGAATTACGGACAGGTTCCTAAATCTCAGCAGAGATGTTTTCTCAGTTGAATTACGGGCAAGTTCCTAAATCTCAGCATAATTGTTTCATCAGTTAAATTACAGACGGGTTCCTAAATCTCAGCGAAGATGTTTCTTCAGTTGAATTACGGGCGAGTTCCTAAATCTCCACAAAGATGTTCCCCAGTTGAATTAGGGACAAGTTCCTAAATCTCAGTAGAGATGTTTTCTCAGTTGAATTACGGGCAAGTTCCTAAATCTCAGCATAATTGTTTCATCAGTTGAATTACGGACGGGTTCCTAAATCTCATCGAAGATGTTTCTTCAGTTGAATTACGAGCGAGTTCCTAAATCTCGACAAAGATGTTCCCCAGTTGAATTACGGACAGGTTCCTAAATCTCAACAGAGATGTTTTCTCAGTTGAATTACGGGCAAGTTCCTAAATCTCAGCATAATTGTTTCATCAGTTGAGTTACGGACGGGTTCCTAAATCTCAGCGAAGATGTTTCTTTAGTTAAATTACGGGCGAGTTCCTAAATCTCGACAAAGATGTTCCCCAGTTGAATTACGGACAAGTTCCTAAATCTCAGTAGAGATGTTTTCTCAGTTGAATTACGGGCGAGTTCCTAAATCTCAGCATAATTGTTTCATCAGTTGAATTACGGACGGGTTCCTAAATCTCAGCGAAGATGTTTCTTCAGTTGAATTACGGGCAAGTTCCTAAATCTCGACAAAAATGTTCCTCAGTTGAATTACGGACGAGTTCCTAAATCTCAGTAGAGACGACTCACCAGCAGAATGACGGACGATGAAGCTCCTAAAATTCTACTTCTCCCAACAAAGATCAGCCTTCCCCGGTGGGATCATCCTCAACAACAGATATACAAGCTCTCGCTAAGGAATCTCTTATGCAATCGAAACTCCTTCAGATGGCACCTTTAAGCCCATCTCCTCGTCAGAAATCTCCAAATGGCATCTGTAAGCCCATTCCCGATATCGCAAGGCCATCACCACTTCATGCGAGTGCAAATTTCTAGGCACTCTAGTGTTCAATCATCTTCCACCTTCGGATCACGAAAGGCACGAAAGCCAATCTACATCCTCAGGCTTAAGAAGAATGAACAGGGGCAGCTATTGTACCCCAAAATTTTCCCTCCCATATTTCTCAAAACATTGCAAGAAAGATCTCCAAATTGCTCAAGATAGTCCAAGGGTTGACCAGACAAGCTCTCTCCTAAGGCAGTCTACCCCAAATTAGGGTTTTGTGTTGCATCAAGATCCTTGAGTCCTAGTGGTCCCAAATTCTCACCAATGTCCTAATATGTTCTCAAGATCATCCATGTCAAGTTTCAAGCCTTGCAGAGGAAGTTTATTCAGTCAATTGCTCAAAGGTCCAAAATCGACTGTGCTAGGGCAAAAGTCAACTGTGACTTACATACAGTCAAACTTCAAGATTTTTGGTCAACATTCTCATTTTGAAGTATATTTCATCATTTGATAAAGGGTTGATCATGATTCATCAAGGATTGCTCATAATTCATCAAGACTCAAAAGTTGCTAAATTAGGGTTTTGTAGGAAAAGTCAACCCAACTTTGACCAAACATAACTTTCTCATACTTTATGAGAAATGACCCATCCAAAGATAATTTTGAATAGGATGAAATCTCCTACAACCCATATTAATTCCCCAAGATCAAAATATGCACTCACAAGAAGTTATGAATTTGGACATTATAGGTCATTTTGAAAAGTCAACAAAAACACCTTTTTTGTCAAAGCTTCATACTTGAGCATGGAATTTCAAATTGACTTGAGACCAAAAGGGTGGATAGAGGACATCTCAAGATTTCTAAAAAGGCCAAGAACACCTCCAAAGAGTCAAAATTGAGGAAGTTATGCATTGTTGAAGTTGGACTTTTTTGCAAAATTGCCAAAAGTCAACTATGCCCAAAACTTCAAATTTTGCCAAATGGGCCCATTCTTTTTCACTTGTTTTGAGTTGGAATTATAGCCCACATGCTTTAGCCTTGGCCATGTGTCCATATCATATTTTTATTAATTATTTTGATTTTTATTTGAATTAATTTGATTTAAATCAAATTAAATCAAATTAAATCCAAAAACATTGAAACCAAGGATTTGGTGATGATTTCAGGTCTTGTTACACAACTATGACCAATCAAACTCGTATCAAGGCAATTGTGTACAAAAAGATTCAAAATAAGCCAATTTTGGAAAGATTTAAAGAAGAATCAAATCAAATATCAAAGGCATTGATGGAGAGGGATTTGGACACAATTTGTAACCCTAATGCATTGTGTGATACATAAGGAGGTGAGGCATATCAAAAACAAGGTTGGAGATCAAGTATAGAGCAAGAACAAAAATATGAAAATACAAAGAAAAGGGTGAGATCGAAACAGAGGTTAGAGGCGTCCTCAAGGCTTGGTACGTGTCTCAATCTCTTCCTGGCAATCTCAGGAACCTAAACAAGCAAAACCACACGTTTTCAAGCCCTTCCACGCGCTGTAAGCCCTTCACGTTACACCCCTGTTCTTGATTTCGTATTTTGAAATTTAGGCATTCTTAACATGAATTGATGACATATTCTTGATCACCATATCATTTGCAAGCTTTTTCCAATATCCAATTTCATTTATATGACCTATATCGTGAATCACCATTATTAGGTTTTCTTGGAGTTTTTTAGGGTTTTTGTTTTCAGGAATAATTGGCCCTAATAATGGGTATGGTTGTGATCAAAAGAAGGAGACGAGTCTAACCATGGTGTTAGAATTAGTTTACATGGCCTGTACGAGATTTTGAGGGTGGACAAGGGTATAGCTACGGACAGCGTCCGTGGGTATAGATCTTTGCACTTTTAGCCACGGTGTAGAGGAAGGAGATGATGAAGTGTCATCCCCTTACTGGCTTGTTTAAACATTGGCGCGTTTTTCTGATTCTTGTCCACTAGCATTTGTTTTATTATATTATGATTATTTTGTAATATGTTAACAAATAGAATAACGCAGCCTAGTGGTTGCCACGCAGGATTTCAAGGCATTAAAGGCTGGAGGTCAGGGGTTCGATCCCTGCCTCCAACATTTGTTATTTTTCCTTGTTATTTCAGGGAATCTAGTGCGCGCTCAAGCCTAATGTCCGCCATGGACATTCATCATCAGCGTGCCACATGGCCAGATCTGGTGGCCATCATTGAAGGTGCACCAAAGGACCAAGTCAATGCAAACGCATGGGATCAGAAAAGTCAAATGGATCTTCATCAAATGGGCCAAAATAATTGCTATGCACACCCTCAAAAATCAGGCCCATCTCACTCCTTTTTTATACTTTATTTATTTCATTTAATTTTTAATTATTTTAATTTAATTTACTAACCAAAATTAATTTTCTTTTTTTTAATCAAAAATCACCAAATTTTTTTTTACCCAATTAAATTTCAGAAATTTATTTTTCATCAATAAATCAATTAATTTAATTAGGTTGATTAATTAGGTAACTTTAATTTATTTTGCAAATAATAAAAAAATCAATTAGAATAATTAGGTTTTAACATTAGTTTAATTATTTTATTTTCTTTCCTAAATTAACAAAAACTCCAAAAAAATATGTCATTAATTATTTTTCATTAATTTATTTAATAATTAATTTAGCATTTAATTTTAGGATTTAATTTCTTTTCTTAAAAATAAAAACAACAAAAAACATTTTCTTTTAATTAGGAGGGTCAAAACCCTAATTTCGCATTCGATTTAATTTCGCATCGCGCGCTTTATTTATCCAATTATTGTATCTGCTTCCGGTTTGTAATATTTAATTAGGACATTTACTTTTACCGCTTTTATTTTATTTTCAAAGGGTTGTTTTTGGCGATGTAAATACCCGACGCCTTGTAATAATTTAGTTTAAATTCCGCACCTTTAATTTCTGCAAATATACAACTGCTAGATGTTTGATAATAGGGTTTGCATGACAAGAATGAATGTTTAATCTAAAAATAGTTAGATCACCCTAAACATGTGCAAAGATAAAAATAATTTAAATCAACACACCCGCACATGTGCACTCCTAGGGTACACCCCACTTGGTTGCCTTTGTAAACGGTCATTGAGTATAGGTTATTTTAGAGGTCCCCCTCTTGTCTAAAAGATCATAGTTGCCTCGAAATAGTTGCCTCGAATATTGTTGCCTCGGATAAATGATATAAGACATTAGGGTTACCGCTAAGACGTCCTAATATTGCTTTAGTGACCATATGTCCCTCTTTCAAATTGACCCTCAAACTCCAACGACGGTGCTACCTACTCACTAATAGTGGGATAGCATTGTCTAAAGGAAATTAGCATAGAACGATTCCTTTTTCGAGTAGGTAGATTAGCTCTTAGATACTTGCTCATCCAAAAACAAAACTTTTTCCACACTTACACTCTTTTACAAACAAGTTTTCAAAAAAAAAACACTTCATTACACTCTTGAAGACAGACACAAGAGTTAAATCGAAGTCAAAATAAAAACTTTTCAAAACCCACAAGCACAAAGAAATATTTTTTGAAAATGATAAGCAAGTACCTAAGAGCCCGTAGATAACTACGGATAGAACGGGTGCTAATACCTTCCCTTTCTATAAATCTTCCCACCGTATCACACTATGTCTCTATGTCGATGACTTGTTAATAACAGGTAGCTGCAAGAATGAGACCAAAGACTTCAAAGATGATCTCAGCAAGGAATTCGAAATGTCTGATCTGGGTGACATTTCATACTTCCTTGGCATCGAAATCTACAAGAGCAGTAGAGGTTTGATGATACATAAAATAAGATATGCAAGTTAAATTCTCAAGATATTTGAGATGAAAGAATGCAACTCGACTTTGACACCTTCTTAACCAAGGTTGCAACTGTTGAAAGATGTAAAAGAAGATAACGTCGACCCAAACCAATACATAAGACTTATTGAAGTGGTGAAAAACACAAGAAGGGGGGGTTGAATTGTAAAACTGAAATCTAAAGCAATGAACACGATATTTTTATCCTGGTTCGTTTGATCTCAAAATACTCCAGTCCACCCGTCAAGGTGATTTCTCCTCTCTCCAACGAGGTCTTAATTCACTATATTCAACTGAATATTACAGACTGCTTTAACAACTGCTAAAGCCTTCTTGATTCAAACCACAACCCGGTTTGTCAAGGTAACACTTTCTTACAAAGAGATAAAACAATGTGTGTGGATGTTTTCTACAAAACTGTATCACAACTGTGATGTATACACAAAATGAAGCTTAGAAACTAGATTGCTAAACAGTAATGGAATATCAGAGTGTGGTTTAGCAAAACTGGTAGAACGAAGATTATGGTTCAGCTTTTGTGCGTGTAGAGATTTTGAGAGCATTAGCCATTATAATCTTCAAAGCCTTGTTTATATAGCACTTGAGATGATGAACGTTGGATGCAATATTCTTGATTCAATGCTAATAACAAGCTTTCCTTATTGAGCAGATCTTGTCTGGAATGAGGCCGTTGGAATTAATTAGCTTTCAATGCACAGTACCGTTGCTTACTTAACGCAAGTTCTGGCTTGGCTCATTCTGATTCTGCTTCGCTGCTGATGAACTATTGTGTTTCTGTATCAGAGTGTTTGAGCGCAGTTCTGTTCATCAAGCTTCAGCATGTACGTGAGTTGATCATCTGATCTTGACGTTCTGATGTAGCAACTTCTGATGCTGGTGTATGAAATCAAATTCTGATGCTGAATAGATGTGATCTTGCTTATTTCAATCAGCGTATCTGCAAGTCAGAACATAATAATTTTAGGCAGCAGATAGTTCATTCATGACACTTGTAAATACTATATCTTTTCACTTTGTTATCATCAAAACTTAAATATAGGGTAGTAGATTCAAACATTGTTCTAACAATCTCTCCCTTTTTGATGATGACAAAAACTAGATATTTTAAATTAAAATAACGTGAAAAGGTATCTGGAATATGTATCAGAATAAGAAGTAAAAGAATAAGGAGTAAGGAAATACTCCCCCTAAGTTTATTACTTCCCTTTGATTATACGTGTTCTTCAGGATCAAATCTTTTTCTTTCTTTGAACATCAGATTATCAGAGTCTTTGACTTATCAGAGAGTAGAGCTTCAGAGCTTTTCTTGTCAGAGCTTTGCTTTGGATCAGAGTATTAGGACGATCAGAACTTCATATTGATCAGAGCAACATTGATCAGAGCTTCTAGTCTTCAGAGTGTCCAGGAGCTTCCTTGTGCCTGTAGACTTTAAACAAAACAGAAAAAACATTTCAAGTAATAGAGTTAGAATGTTTGAGAATTTCTGTCTAGTTAGCCGTTATTGATTTAAATATCATTCTTGTTCTCCCCCTTTTTGTCAGCAATCAAAAAGTGTTGGTGATGTGCTAAAACAATTAAGATCAGAAAAACTAATCATATTAATATAGTTCAGAATCAGAGCAAGAAAATATTACAAAACATAGTCAAAACAGTACTTCAGAGAATCAGGGAAAACATGAAAAAGGTCATGCATGAAAGAAAATTTAAGGTTGAGGAGGCAAGCGTGTGAACAGGCTCTCCAGCATGGCTTGAATCTTTTCAGAAGTCTCATTCTGCTTATGAACCATGCTGACAATAGTGTCAATCTTGCTGTCCTGCACATCCATTCTCTCTTTCATCTTCTGATCGTTTTCATCCATCCGCTGCTCCAGACGTATGTTATTCAGCCTTAGTTCTTCCAGAGACTGCCTGTCCAAGGCAGCTTGAGAAGCATCAGAAGGAGGAGGCTTCTCAGAACTTTCAGCAACATCTTCTGCTTGATTTTCTTCAGCCTGAATGGTCTTGTCTTCTTCTGATGGTTGCACCTTTGCAGCTTGCTGTTTCTCAGACCAAGGTTCACTGTCCAGAGGGAGCACAACTTTCTGAGGCAGCTGACTTTCAACTTCCTTCAGCAGCTTGCTGAAGTTCTGTTGTGCCCGCTCATAGTTGATATCCTGCAACTTGAGGGCTTCATCACGTACCCATAGTCTGAACTGTGACCAGAGCTGATCAGAAGCAGCTGGGTCAATCATCCCAGGACAGACTTGCTTCAAAGAAGCAATCCATTGCAGCACACCTGTTTCAAAATTCAAAATACCAGAGCCAACATCTGGTTGCTTTGGTTTTGGGATGGCAATTTTGTGTTTTAGATCAGCAAGACGGTCAAGACTGGTTAAGTCAATGAAAGTCCTGCTGGGGTTTTCAGAGGTTTTCTGAGAGGCTGTTTGTTTTGGAGGAGGGGTATCAGAGTCAGATATTTCGATTGGAGTGGGTGGTGTTTTGGGAGTTTTTGGTGGTGTCGATTCTGATGAGGATGGTAACTGGGGCATGAAAACAGTGGTTCCACATGGCAGCTGGATTGCCAGCGGTGATGGTTGAGGTGAGTGAGGGTCAGATTGATGAGGAGAAGGAGTTTCAGAGTGGTGAAACTCTGTTTGTGGTGAAGGTGGATTAATTTCTGGTTGGGGAGAGGGAGGTGGAATCTCTGATTGCTCAGGGATCAGAGGTTCTTCTGAGAGTGGTTGTTGTTGTGGTTCTGGTTCTGGTTGTTGTTGTTGTTCTGGTTGTGGAGGAGGAACATTTTGTGGTTCAGAGTTTGGTTGAGCAGAGGCATGTTGACGCTCAATATCAGCCAGCACTTGTACAAGTGCTGTTGTTGTTGAAATTGTTGGTTGTTTGGGTTGTTTGGTTCTAGGTCTTCTGAGTTTTAATGCCTCAGAAGGGTCTTCTTCTTGTATGGTTTCATCAATGGTAGGGATGGGAATTGATATTCTATGAGAGGTTTGAGGAGGGATAGATGCTGGAATAGTAAAAGATTTTGAAATAGGGGCAGCAGATGAAATACCTCTTTTCTTTGGAGTCTGCTGAGATGATCCTTCTGATGGCGCTTTCCTCTTCTTTGTCTTCTTCAAAGTCACTTCTGCTTGGGGTTGATGCAGATCTCTGATGTTCAGCTTTGGATCTGTATCATCTGCCTTGTACGCATCTGGGTACCTGAGAAACATCTCTGGTTTGGATTCCATTTCAGAAAATACCGGAAAATCACTCAGAGGCACTCTTCTGCTGGAGATATCAGCAGTGGAAGTAGCTCTGGGTTCCTTCTGAATATTCTCTATCAGCTTCATCTTTTTCAGATTCTTTGCGTTCAGAGGTTTCCCAATTGTTGGTTCAATAGTGCTCAGCTCCTGAGCTTCTATCAGATGTTCAATCAGCCTATTCTCTGTCAGAATATCTGATATTAGCCTTCCAAATGGTATCCAGTCCCTCTTGGTTCTTTCTTCTTCTCTTGTTTCTTTCACACTGGTTTTGAGATGGTTGAACAAGAAGTGAGCCAGATTGATCTTTATCTTCTGATCAATAAAGTAGATCAGAAACTGCTGATCCACATTTATATAATCAGGAGAACTTGTTGGTTTCCTGTGGTTGGAGCATCCCAGAATAATCTTAGCCCATACTCTGCAATGATCCTTCAGATCCTTAATCTTGCTGCTGGGCATCCCAAGAGTGAAAATCCTGTTAGCTACCACACCTGTATCAGCACATCTTTCAGCCATGTCCACACAACGGACGCCACCACCACTTTGACCGATTAGCCTTACAATGAGATCTTCAGAAATCACAATCTTCTTCCCCATGACAGAGGAGATGACTAGATGTTTTGAAACCTTGGCGTGAATCCAAAATTCCTTGACCAGCGCTGGGAATGTTGGTCCAACCAACCTATCGAAATACCTTTCCCACTTTTGAGCCCTAATTTCTTCAGTTAGGTCAAAACCATTTTCCTTCAAGCTTTCAAAGTCAATGATTAACTCAGAGAGCACTTCAAGGTTCTTCACCGGAGTGAGGAGAGTTCTGAGTGGCACCTGATATTGCTCAGAAGTTGCTTTCTTCTGATTACCTGCAGAAACGCTGCTGGAGGATGCCATTGTTCACACTAAAAAGGGTTTTTGAGAATGAATTGAAGAAAAAGGTTTGCAAGAGATGAACTCAGAAATATGCAGAAAATGCTTGAGTGTTAGTGAGAAAGCGTAAAGAATAAGAATGAGAGATTAATGTGCTTAAATAGAGTTTTCAAAATTATTTTGAAAAGATAAACGTTTTTAAGAGAGAGAAAAATCATGATTGCCATTTAAAAGCATGATTACTTTTCATTAAATGCTTGCTGATTTTGGGGGATTTGAGAAAGATACTTAAGAACGGTTACCAGACATGTGTCTCAATGCACCCAATCAGCGCTTTGTCTTCTCAGAAGCGTGCACGCGTTCTGCTTCAGAGATATGCTGATGATTGGATGACACTTGTTTGATGTAGTGATCAGCACGTCTGTCTTTGAGATTAGACTCTCAGATCTTTAGACTTGCATCTGATACAATCTGCATGTTCTATCTTTCTGAAAGGAGATTGATCAGAAGTTCACAGTAAAAAATTACATTCTGAAGATAAATATATGGAATTAAAACATTTTCACTCTGGGCACACTTTCATGCTGAGATGTTTCAGAATGAAATTAAACCTATCTTCTGAAAGGGGTTTAGTAAAGATATCAGCCCATTGATGGTCTGTATCTATAAATTTTAAGTTCAAAATACCTTTCTGAATATAGTCCCTAATGAAGTGATGTTTTATTTCTATATGCTTAGCCCTAGAATGTAAAATAGGATTTTTACTTAAGCAAATAGCAGAAGTATTATCACAAAGTATAGGAATGTTACTCTCAAAAATCTGGAAGTCTTCAAGCTGACTTTTCATCCAGAGCATTTGTGTGCTACATCCTGCTGCTGCTATGTACTCAGCTTCTGCTGTTGACAGAGCAATTGTTGATTGCCTTTTGCTGGACCAAGAGATCAGATTTTCTCCCAGAAACTGGCAGCTTCCAGAAGTACTTTTACGTTCCACTCTGTCTCCAGCAAAATCAGCATCACAGTAGCCTACTAAGCTGTAATCACTAGATTTTCTATAAAACAAACCCAGATTAGTAGTACCTTTCAGATACTTGAAAATTCGCTTAACAGCTGTTAAGTGAGATTCTCTAGGATCTGATTGGAATCTCGCACAGATGCAAACACTGAATAATATGTCAGGTCTTGAAGCAGTCAGATAGAGGAGAGAACCAATCATACCTCTGTAGACTTTCTGTTCTACACTTTTGCTTACCTCTTCTCTTTCCAGAATGCACGTGGGATGCATTGGAATCTTTGATGGCTTACATTCTGAGAGGTCAAATTTCTTCAGAAGATCTCTGATGTATTTGCTCTGATGAATGTAAGTTCCTTCTGGAGTTTGATTGATCTGAATTCCTAGAAAGAATTTCAGTTCCCCCATGAGGCTCATCTCAAATTCTGCCTGCATACACTTAGCAATTTTTCTTCCAAGAGAAGGATTAGTAGAACCAAAAATGATATCATCAACATAGATTTGACAGACTAAGATGTCACTCTTAACTGTTTTACAGAATAGAGTAGTGTCCACTTTCCCTCTGGTGAATTCATTTTCAAGCAGAAAGTTACTTAGCCTTTCATACCAAGCTCTGGGAGCTTGTTTCAGACCATACAGTGACTTCTTTAGTTTGAAAACATGTTCTGGATGTTTTGTATTTTCAAAACCTGGGGGTTGGTGAACATAAACTTCTTCTTCTATATAACCATTTAAGAATGCACTTTTGACATCCATCTGATACAGAGTGATGCCTCTATTAACAGCAAATGAAATTAAAAGTCTGATAGATTCTAACCTGGCGACTGGGGCAAAGGTTTCTGTATAGTCTATCCCCTCTTGCTGACTATAACCTTGTGCAACCAGTCGTGCCTTGTTTCTGATGACTTCACCTTGTTCATTTAGCTTGTTTCTGAACACCCATCTTGTTCCAATGACGTTGAATCCTTTTGGTCTGGGAACGAGATCCCATACGTCGTTTCTGGTGAATTGGTTCAGCTCTTCTTGCATTGCCAGAATCCAGTCATTATCCAGAAGTGCTTCATCAATAGAAGAAGGTTCAATCAGAGACACCAGTCCCATAAGAGTTTCTTCAGAGTTTCTGAAGCTTGCTCTTGTTCTGATTGGATCTTCCTTTCTTCCTAGGATAGTCTCTTCTGGGTGATCCAAGCTGCTTCTGGGTAATCTCTTCTGAGGTTGATCAGCAGCTGTTGTAGGATTTCTAGCAGTGCTCCTTTCAGACGTTGAAGGAATGTCTGTGTTGAGAGCTTCTGATGACTTGTCTTCAGAACCTGCAAATTCAATTTCTATACCTGTAAAAACTTCATTCTGCTTTGACTTTTCAGAGTCAAGCTTGTCATCAAAACGAACACTGATTGATTCTTCCACAATCTGTGTTTCTGTATTGTATACTCTGTACCCTCTTGAGCGTTCAGAGTATCCTAACATAATACACTTCTGTGCCTTAGAGTCAAACTTGTTCAAATAATTCTTTGTATTCAATATAAAGCAAGTACATCCAAATGGATGAAAATATGAAATGTTGGGCTTTCTGTTCTTCCACAATTCATATGGAGTCTTTTCCAGAATAGGTCTTATTGAGATTCTATTCTGAATGTAGCACGCTGTGTTTATTGCCTCTGCCCAGAAAGTCTTAGCAACGTTTGTCTCATTGTTCATGGTTCTGGCCATTTCTTGCAATGTTCTGTTCTTTCGTTCTACAACTCCATTTTGTTGGGGAGTTCTAGGACAAGAGAAATCATGCAGAATGCCTTTGTCATTAAAGAATGACTCAAAATCTTTATTTTCAAATTCTCCACCATGATCACTTCTGACTTTAACGATTCTAAGATCCTTTTCATTCTGAACTTGGTTACAGAAGGTAACAAACACAGAGTGTGAATCGTCCTTGTGTCTTAAGAACTTTACCCATGTCCATCTGCTATAGTCATCTACGATTACTAACCCATACTTCTTACCACTGACTGAAGCAGTTTTAACTGGTCCAAATAAGTCAATGTGCAGAAGTTCTAATGGCTTAGAGGTAGAAACAACATTTTTGGATTTAAAAGAAGGTTTTGCAAATTTGCCTTTCTGACATGCTTCACACAGAGCATCTGAATTGAACTTCAGATTAGGAAGTCCTCTGACCAGATTGAGTTTGTTAATCTGAGATATTCTTCTCATACTAACATGCCCCAATCTTCTGTGCCAGATCCACTGCTCGTTGTTAACAGACAGAAGACATTTTACATTCTGACTCTTTAGTTCAGAAAGTTTGATTTTGTAAATGTTGTTTTTCCTCTTTCCATTAAACAGGATAGTCCCATCTTTCTGACTAACAGCTTTACATGATTTTTGATTAAAGATTATATCATAACCGTTATCACTTAATTGACTTATGGATAACAGATTATGCATTAATCCATCTACTAGCAGAACATTATTGATAGAGGGAAGATTTCCATTACCTACAGTTCCAGAGCCAATTATCTTTCCCTTCTGATTGCCTCCAAAGCCAACGTGGCCTCCAGGCTTAAGTTCCAGGCTTTGGAACATATGCCTTCTTCCCGTCATGTGTCGTGAGCAGCCAGAGTCCAGGTACCATGACTGGTGTTTCTGACTTGCTGCTAAAGATATCTGCAACATGTATTATTTTATCCTTAGGTACCCAGATTTTCTTGGGTCCTGATTTGTTAGTTTTACCAAAACTCTGGTTGAATTTTGGTTTCACAGAGTGCTTACTGCTAGTATATTTGATATCATGTGTGTGACCATACACAAAGTGTGAATTTAAAGGAGTGTGTTTAATGGTTAAGTCCATGACATTCTTTGGTGTAGGAACCTTACCTTGGTATCCTATTCCTTTCCTGCCGTTTCTGCTAACTCCATAGATCATTGAAGCCATTCTGCTTCTATCTATGCTTTTAGCTAGGAACTTCTGGAAACTGTGATCATACTCCTTAATGATCTCATCAGCGTTGCTGGGAGTTTCAGAAATTGGTTCCTTCTGAGAGTTTTGTAAAGTGTTTTCTAATTTTGAAATCTTATCTCTCAGCTCAGAATTTTCCAATTTGAGACTCTCAGACTTATTAGAGTCAGATTTAAGATTCCTTTTCAGGTCTCTGAATTTAGCTCTAATTTGCTGATAACGTTCCAGAATCTCATTGAGGCTTTCAGCAAGTTCAGCCTTTGTAAAGTTAACAGCGAAGTTAGGAAATACCTCTTCTGTGTCTGATTCTGAGTCTGATTCAGAAGCTTCACTATCTTCTGAAATGTTAGCCATGAGAGCTATGTTTGCCCTTTCATCATCTGATTCTGAGTCAGCTTCAGACGAGTCAGAGTCATCCCATGTAGCCATGAGATTTTTCTTCTTCTCTCTTCCAAACTTCTTTTTGGGCTTTTCCCTATGAAGCTTTGGGCAGTCACTCTTGTAGTGTCCTTGCTCATTGCACTCATAGCAGATGATGTCTTTGGTGTTTGGCTTCTTGCTACTGGAGGAGCCTTCAGATCTTCTGTATCCAGAGGAAGAATCTGTCCTTCTGTATCTGGAAGACGACTCGTTCTGATCAGATCTTCTGGGATTCCTGAACTTCCTTTGTCTTTGCTTCCACAGTTGATTCACTCTTCTGGAGAGAAGGGAAAGTTCGTCTTCTTCTGATGATGATCCATCAGATGTTTCTTCAACTGCCTGCAAAACTTTAGACTCAAATTTTCTGTTAGATTTTAATGCTAAAGGCTTACCTTGCTTCTGAGGCTCATCAGCTTCTAGCTCTATCTCATGACTTCTGAGGGAGCTGATAAGTTCCTCCAGAGTGATTTTGTTGAGATCTTTAGCTAGCTTCAGAGCAGTAACCATAGGCCTCCACTGCTTGGGTAAACTTCTGATTATTTTCTTGACATGGTCAGCAGTAGAGTACCCTTTGTCCAGAACTTTGAGACCAGCTACCAGAATCTGGAATCTAGAGAACATAGTTTCAATGGATTCAGATTCTTCCATTTTGAACGCCTCATACTTCTGAATGAGCGCCAGAGCTTTTGTTTCTTTGACCTGAACGTTGCCCTCATGCGTCATTCTGAGAGAATCAAAGATGTTCTTTGCTGTGTCTCTGTTGGAGATCTTTTCATACTCAGTATAGGAGATGGCACTGAGGAGGATGGTTCTGGCCTTGTGGTGATTCTTGAAGTCACGCTTTTGTTGATCAGACATTGATTTTCTATCAATCTTCTGACCATTTGCATTCACAGGGTGCGTGTATCCATCTGTCACCATATCCCACAGATCAGCATCATGTGCCAGAAAGAAGCTTTCAATTCTGTCTTTCCAGTAATCAAAGTTTTCTCCATCAAAGACTGGAGGTTTGCCACTGAATCTGTCTCTGTCCTCATTGTTGTCATTGCTGATGTGAGAATTGTTTCCTGCCATTGTGTTTTTCTGACGCTGGATCTTGTACTGACACGGTTAAGTGTTTTAGCTCAGAACCAGGCGCTCTGATGCCAATTGAAGTGGTGAAAAACACAAGAAGGGGGGGTTGAATTGTAAAACTGAAATCTAAAGCAATGAACACGATATTTTTATCCTGGTTCGTTTGATCTCAAACTACTCCAGTCCACCCGTCAAGGTGATTTCGCCTCTCTCCAACGAGGTCTTAATTCACTATATTCAACTGAATATTACAGACTGCTTTAACAACTGCTAAAGCCTTCTTGATTCAAACCACAACCCGGTTTGTCAAGGTAACACTTTCTTACAAAGAGATAAAACAATGTGTGTGGATGTTTTCTACAAAACTGTATCACAACTGTGATGTATACACAAAATGAAGCTTAGAAACTAGATTGCTAAACAGTAATGGAATATCAGAGTGTGGTTTAGCAAAACTGGTAGAACGAAGATTATGGTTCAGCTTTTGTGCGTGTAGAGATTTTGAGAGCATTAGCCATTATAATCTTCAAAGCCTTGTTTATATAGCACTTGAGATGATGAACGTTGGATGCAATATTCTTGATTCAATGCTAATAACAAGCTTTCCTTATTGAGCAGATCTTGTCTGGAATGAGGCCGTTGGAATTAATTAGCTTTCAATGCACAATACCGTTGCTTACTTAACGCAAGTTCTGGCTTTGCTCATTCTGATTCTGCTTCGCTGCTGATGAACTATTATGTTTCTGTATCAGAGTGTTTGAGCGCAGTTCTGTTCATCAAGCTTCAGCATATACGTGAGTTGATCATCTGATCTTGACGTTCTGATGTAGCAACTTCTGATGCTGGTGTATGAAATCAAATTCTGATGCTGAATAGATGTGATCTTGCTTATTTCAATCAGCGTATCTGCAAGTCAGAACATAATAATTTTAGGCAGCAGATAGTTCATTCATGACACTTGTAAATACTATATCTTTTCACTTTGTTATCATCAAAACTTAAATATAGGGTAGTAGATTCAAACATTGTTCTAACACTTATTGGATCATTAAGATACCTTTTTCATACGAGGCCTAACTTAGCATACAGTGTGGGTATGGTAAGTAGATTCATGCAGAAGCCAAAGGTATCACATTTAGCAGCGACGAAGAGGATATTAAGGTATTTGAAAGGAACACTCAACTATGAAATATTGTTTCCTGCAGCTGATAAAGGAAAAGATTATAAGTTAGTGGGATACACTGATTCAAGTTGGTGTAGTGATCGAAAGTCCACAACAAGTTATGTGTTTATGCTAGGTGGTGCACCAATTGCTTGGAGTTTGAGAAAGGAACCAGTAGTGGCATTACCATTATGCGAGCAGAATACATAGCCGCTTCTCTTTGTGCATGTCAAGCAACATGGATGTCAGACTTGGTCGAAGAAATCACAAGGAAAGATCATGGAGAAATTACCATGAAGACTGACAGCATGTCAGCTATCAACCTGACAAAGAATCTGATAGCTCATGGTCGAAGCAAGCACATCAAAATGAGGTTCCACTATCTTTGGGAGCAGGTGGAAGATGGGAAAATGAACTTAGAACACTGCAGAACTGAGAATCAGATTGTAGATATTATGACGAAGGGTTAAAGGTTGTCAAAGCAGGTTGCTCGATGGAAACCATTGGCCAGTCAAAGAGCTTATGTTTCGAAGCAGGCCTCACATAGATTGATTTGGTTTTAGATTTAGATTTATTTTAGATCTAGATAAGATTTGATTTAGGTCTAAAATAGATAGGTTTGATTTAGTTCCAAAATAGGTATTTTGAGCTTTTATAGTTTTGGGCTTTGACTTAGGGAGCAAGCTAACCTAAATATATAAATAGAGGGAGTAACCCATATTTTTGTAATTAAGTTAATTCATTATATTCACAGAATTTGCAGTTACAAGTGAATAATAAAGTTTTCCACAATTTGTGGGCAGAGAGAAACTCTGCAGAAAATAATTGTCTTCTTTATTTTCTTTTCATATAATTCATTGTCATTGTGTGGTGATATCAATCTTGTTTATCAAGATTGGTAGAAATTCATCATAGGTTTTGGTGGATTTCCAATAATACATAGGGTGCATAAAGAAATTATCTACTTATAAACCATTCAAATATCTTAAAACAAGCCCAACAAGAATTAGACACGAACATAGGAAAACAAAAATGAGTCCAAGAATGTAACATCAAAGACATCAAATATCTTCAAGCCATTATCAAAGAGACTATTCAACTATACCCTCCAACACCCTTAACATGAATAAGAGAAGCCACAGATAATTGTTACGTGGCAAGATACCATATCACGAAAGGCACTAGTTTTCTTATTAACCTATGGAAATTGCAAAGGGACCCACGTATATGGTCCAACCCTAATGAATTCCAACCTGAGAGATTTTTCAATATTCATGATCACATTAATTTTCAAAATCAAGTTTCTGGGTATGTGCCATTTAGTTATGGAAAAAGATTTTGTGTTGGTTTAACATTTAGGTCGAAAGTGTTGCATTTGACTTTTGCTAGGTTGGTTCAAGGGTTTAATATATATATATATATATATATATATATATATATATATATATATATATATATATATATATATATATATATATATATATATATATATAAAGGAAAGTGATGAAGGTGATATGAGTGAAGGGTTAGGATTGACATTGCCTAAGGAAAATCCACTTATGTTATGCTTATACAACGTCTTTCATTGGAGCTTTATGAAAGCCTTTGATATTTCATATTTGAAGCATAAGTTTCATTGTCTAAGAAATGTAATTTATTATTTTAATAATATGCTCTAAGAATGGAGCATACAATAATCTTTGACTTAATTATATAATTAGTATATATAAATATTAGTCTATTTTAGTCTAAGTAATTTTAAATTTTTTTGAAGTAAAAATATGTTAAATATGTTTTTGGTCCTTCTAAATATCTCATATTTCTATTTTAGTCCTTTAAGAAATTACCTTTAATGAATGGTCATTCTAAAGTTTTTTTACCATACTTTTGATCCCTCCTATAACTTAGCGAAGATTTTTTACAACTTAGCGACTGTTCTACTTAGCGACTGAATTAGCGACAATTTTTGTATGAGGGATCAAAAGTGTAGATACAAATTTTTATGTGACTATAAGATTCTAAAGATCATCCGAAAAAGTGACTACAAAATAATGGAGCAATTGGGGCAGACACCCTCAAAGATATCCATGTTGTTCTTGTTATTATGCTCCGACGCACATGCCCAAGCTTTGCTGAAATTCTTGAAGAATGCCCATGTTCTACAAGAAACCATTGCTGATCAATTTGAGACTGTGTTGCAAGCCTAATTACTGACAATGGCTTGGTATTTTCTGATGCAGATTTAACTCCGACGGGGATGAATCACAACAAGGCTCTCCACACCTCTATTGAATGCAAAGGCACCATTCTGGCGCATGTGTTGGTAGATACTGGGTCCTCTATAAATGTTTTACCTAAAGGTGCTTTGGATAGACTGGATTGTGATGAGTTTGTGTTGAAACCTAGAGATATTGTGGTAAGAGCCTTTGATGGGTCAAAGAAGATGGTCCATGGAGAGGTTGATCTCCCGATCAAGGTAGGATCTCAAGTCTTCAATTTAACTTTCTATGTAATGGATATTCGTCAGGCCTATTCATGTTTACTCGGACGCCCATGGATTCATGGGGCAGGTTCGGTTACCTCTACATTACATCAAATGCTGAAATACTCAGTGAAAGGGAAGGTTGTCACAGTTTGTGAAGATGAAGAATATATGGTCAACCATTTGAATTCTTTCAAATACGTTGAAATGGATGACGAATTCATTGAAACCCCCTTGTCAAGCATTTGAGGTAATACCTTCAATGGTTGCTTTTGCTACTCCCGCTACTCCTAAAATCTCTAAAGGTACACCAAGAATGGCCTCTCTGAAGGATGCTAGGGCTGTTGTAGAAGATGGAGGTTGCACTATCTGGAGATAACTTCCTGACATTCCTTACAAATATGACAAATTTGGGTTTGGTTTTACTTCAAAGGCTCAGAAAGAGGTTCGACGCGCTCGTGCTGATGGACCACCTCTTCATATTAGAAACAATGAAGTAAATGCACTGGAAGACAATGATAGTGATGGTAACCTAAACAACTGGATCTTCCCGGCTACTGACGGTGGAAAAAACTGGAATGCCAAAGACTTCATCTTAATCTCCTTCAACCAGGAGTAATTATTATTTCTTGTTTTTAATTGCTTTAAGAAATTTGTTTGTATAATTTCCTTCAAAACAATGACTTTAAACCATGTGCTTTATCCGGGGTACAATGGTACATTTGTTAAGGGTTTGTCATTTCATATATCATATGCTCATTTAATGAAAACATTGGATGATTTTGCATTCAAATTTTGCGCTCCTTGTCTTTCTTCTATTTTATTGCATTTTCAAACTAGCCATGTGACCTTACATGTAGATACACATTTACAGATCCATATCCACTTCGGATCTCATTGACAACAACTCTGCTGTTGCCACCTATGACTCTGAGAATCCAATCTATAAAGCTGAAGACAAAGGTGAAGAAGATTATGAGATACCTGGAGAACTCGCCAGACTTCTGATACAAGAGGAAAAGGCTATCCAACCGCATAAAGAACCGGTCGAAGTGATAAACTTGGGTACTGAGGCAGATAAGAAAGAAGTCAAGATCGGTGCCAACTTGGAAGACAATGTCAAGAGCAGATTGGTTCAGATGTTGCATGACTATGTTGAGGTATTCTCTTGGTCATATGAAGACATGTCGGGGATCGATACTGATATTTTGGTCCATTGTCTACCAATGAAAGAGGGTTTCTCTCTGATCAAACAAAAGGTTCGTTGCATGCATCCTAACATGTTTGAAAAGATCAAGGCTGAGGTAATGAAACCGTTCAATGTAGGTTTCTTGGCAGTGACGTTGTATCCCCAATGGGTTGCAAATGTTGTTCCAGTATTGAAGAAAGACGGTAAGGTTTGTATGTGTGTAGACTACAGAGATCTGAATAGGGCAAGCCCCAAAGACGACTTCTCACTATCGCGTATTAATGTCTTAGTTGACAACACTGCTCAACACAAGGTGTTTTCCTTCATGGATGGCTTCTCGGGTTACAACCAAATCAAAATGGCGCCCGAAGACACGGGGAAGACTACTTTTGTCACAGTGGGGAACCTATGTTATAAGGTCATGCCTTTTGGGCTGAAGAACGCGGGCGCTAATTATCAACGGGCTATGGTGGGTTTATTTCATGATATGATTCATCATGAGATAGAAGTCTATGTTGATGACATGATAGCAAGGTCACAAACTGAGTAAGAGCACCTTGATCACCTACACAAGCTATTTGAAAGGTTAAAGAAATATAAGCTGAGGTTGAATCCCAACAAATGCATCTTTGGGGTAAGGTCTGGAAAGCTCCCAGGCTTCGTCGTTAGTGGAAAAGGAATTGAGGTTGATCCTGCTAAAGCTAAAGCTATCCAAGAAATGCCAGCTCCCCGTACTGAGAAGGAGGTTAGAGGTTTCTTGGGATGTCTAAACTACATTGCTAGATTTATCTCTCACCTGACTGCTAGTTGTGAACCACTCTTCAAGCTGCTGAAGAAAGATCAAGTGGTAAGATGGAATGACAACTGCCAAATAACTTTTGACAAGATCAAGGAATATTTACAAGAACCTCTAATCCTGATGCCACCAGTTGAAGGAAGACCTCTGATCATGTACTTAACTATTTTAGAGAATTCAATGGGGTGTGTTCTAGAATAGCATGACGAGTCTGGTCGAAAAGAGCATGCAATATACGACCTTAGAAAAAAGTTTACCGACTGTGAAACAAGATATTCATTGCTCGAGAAAACTTGCTGCACTTTGGCATGGGCTGCTCGCCGACTAAGACAATATATGTTGACTCATATCACTCTATTAATCTCTAAGATGGATCTTATCAAATACATCTTTGAGAAGCCATCTCTCTCTGGAAGAATAACTCAATGTCAAATGATCTTAACTGAGTATGACATCCAATACACTACACAAAAAGCAATCAAATGGAGTGTAATGGCAAATCATTTGGCACATCAAGTTGTTGATGACTACGAATTTATGATGGACTATGGTTTTTGATGGAGCTTCCAACGCATTGGGTAACAGAATTGGGGATGTGATCATTTCTCTCGAAGGTTGCCATACTCCTTTCATCGCCAGAATCTGCTTTGACTGTACTAAAAAAATGGTTGAATATGAAGCGTGCATCTTGGGTCTTAAAGCTGCTATTGACCTAAGAATCAAATTCTTAAATGTATATGGAGATTTAGCTTTTCTTCCCTTACAAAGAGTTTGTGCTAACCTTGACCCCGTACTTTGAAGAGGTTACATTTGAACAAATTCCAAGGGAATAAAATCAGTTATCAGATGCTTTAGCTACCATGTCTTCAATGTTCAAGGTCAGATGGGACAATGAAGCTCTCCGAATTACTGTCAAAAGATTTAACGAACCAGCGCACTGCTATGAGATTGACATTGAAGATGCATAGGAGAAGCCTTGGTTACATGAGGTGAGAAGATATCTCGAAGCTCAAGAGTATCCTGAAGGGGTGTCAATCAACGATAAGAAATTCTTGTGAAGGTTCTCTTCCAAGTTCTTCCTGAGCAATGGGATTTTATACAAGCGCAACCATGATTCAATTCTGCTTCGTTGTATGGACAAGAAGGAAGCAGAGAAGATCATGGAGGATATGTATGAAGGTATCTTTGGAACTCATATAGTGGACATTTATGGCCAAGAAGATTCTGAGAGCTGGTTACTATTGGTCGACCATGGAAACCGATTGTCATCGCCACTCAAGGACTTGCCATAAGTGCCAAATTTATGTTGATAAGGTCCATGTGCCTCCAATTCCTTTGAAAGTCATGACTTCTCCTTGTCCATTTGCAATGTGGGGCATTGACATGATTGGAGAGGTCAAGCCTACCACCTCTAATGGACACCATTTCATTCTTGTCGCCATCGACTACTTTACCAAGTGGGTTGAAGCATCTTCATATGCCTCAGTTACCAAGAACGTCGTAGCCCAGTTCATCAAACATAACCTCATATGTCGGTATGGTACCCCTGAGAGAACTATCACTGATAATGGTACCAATCTCAACAATGCTTTGATCACTGAACTCTACATGCAGTTTAAGATCAAACATCATAACTTTTCTCCATACAGACCTAAGATGAATGGCTCAGTGGAAGTTGCTAATAAGAATATAAAGAAGATTGTGCAAAATATGGTGGGAACCTATAAAGACTGGCATGAGATGCTACCATTTTCTCTTCATGGCTACCGTACTTAGGCACAGACATCAACTGGGGAAACCCCTTTCTCTTTAGTCTATGGCATGGAAGTTGTTCTGCCTGTCGAAGTTCAAATCCCTTCTCTAAGGATTATGAAAGAAGTAGACTTAGACGAAGACGAATGGATTCAGACTAGGTTGGATCAGTTGAATTTGATTGACGAGAAGAGGCTGGCTGCTGTCTGTCATGGTCAGATGTACCAGAAGCACGTGATCAATGCTTTCAGTAAAAAGATCAAGCCTCAGGTATACCAGGATGGTGACTTGGTAATAAAGCGCATCATTCTACCACAAGGCAATCCTATGGGCAAAGGGATTCCCATTTACGAAGGGCCATTTGTTATTAAGAAGGTATTCTCGGGCGGTACTATGATGCTAACCACTATGGATGATGAAGATTTCCCGCACCCTGTGAACGCGGATATAGTAAAAAAATACTATGCATAAGAATGAACCGCTAGGATGACATGTCTAGGAAACAATTAGGGCATCCCGACGAACCAAAAGGGTTCAGGCAAAAATAAGGGATATATAAAAAAATCGTACACCCGGCAAGTCGAAAACCTAAAAGGGTGGCTTGGGAAAAAGAGGGTATCCTAGTGGAATGAAAACCTGAAAGGGCGGTCCAGGAAAAATGAGGTATTAAAGCGTACGACTATGTCCCGTTGGATCACTTACATGCCAGCTTTATTACCAAGATCAAAAGTTCAAAAGGTACAAGATCAGTGCAATCAAATTCTTCTGATGGCAAGGGACGAGATGCTCAAAGACATAGGGGCAATAGTAAATTTTGGAACCCAATTAGATCACTTCCACATGGCTATATACATTTGTTTTCACTTCGTACTCTTTTATTTTACGACGACTTCCTTTTACTAGGATTTCTGTCTCTTTCTACAAAATCGCTTGTTTATAGAAAAATTATCAATACAAATATACTTTGAAGTTCAAACTTTTTGTTTTTCTATTTTGTTTGCAAAAACGTCCAATGACTAAATTGAATGAACATATGCATATGAACATGATTAACTGTTAACAAATATATGCATAAGAACATGATTAAACATTTACTCAAAATTCTAGGAGTTGGGTTGACACTCAAGTTGTCTATAAATCCCCACAGAATTCCTTTCAAAAGATTATTTCCAGTGAAGTCGCCAGAGCCACTTCTGTGAGATGATCTCCCACAAAGTAGTCTTCATAAATAAGGGTACATTCCCCACAAGCTCCCCACGGAGCCCCAGTCAGTACAATTCATGGAAATTATCTTCCCCAACTGAGTTTATTCCTCCAAAACTGAAGAAAGAGACCATGCAGAGTTTCTTCTCTTTAGCAAATTCAATAACCCCAAGAGAGTTATTTTCCTCAGTAGAGCACTTCTCCATCAACCAGGTTTATTTCTCCAACAACCTACAAATTCCCCAACTGAAGTCTATCACTGACAAAATTCTCCTCCTCAGTAAGGTTGCCACTTCCCCAAGCAGAGATCAACGTCCCCAACAGAGTTTTCTCAAACAAGTAAGCAGGAATCCTCGACGGAAGCATTCTAGACAAAATTTAAGATACACACACTCTTCATCCCCCAACAATAAGTCAGGGATTTATTTTCCTCGATAAAGATACACTTCAACAACATTACACATTCATACATCATATCATATGCATACGAAACACATATAGCACAATCTCATTTATTATGAGAACATCATTATGAAATGCATTTCATACATCATGACATTGCATATAACTAACTCTTTACCTTTTCAAGAAAGATCAATCAACAGACCGATATCATCAAAAAAATTGTAGGCCAAGACAAGGCAAATACCAGCATGATGAACACTCCCAGTAGAATTTTTCTGGCTCAGATTAAATTGACCGAAGATTTACTCTGATACTTCTCTCAGTTAAGGATTTTCAAAGACATCTATTGGATTTGATTAAGTCCAATAAAGATTTATTCTGATACTTCTCTCAGTAGACCTTTTACTGGCTCAGATTAAATCGACCAAAGATTTATTCTGATAATTCTCTCAATTAAGGACTTTCGTAGATATTTACTGACTTAGATTAAATCAACTAAAGATTTATTTTGATACTTCTCTTAGTAGACCTTTTTCTGGATCAAATTAAATCAACCAAATATTTATTCTGATACTTCCCTCAAAAATGCTAAGATACTTTGCAAACATTGCTAATCATGGTTATACGATGACCCACGTCCGTCCCGTTTACATCCAAAGATAGGGTTGCTTACCAAATCAATGGTAAGACAACAATGTCAAAGGAATAGAAAATGCATAAGAAAGACATTTGAGTAGGTAGATTACTTCTAGTTACTTGCTCTATTTCAAAACAACAATCCTTGCTATTTTCCAAAACCAACACACACATTTCAAAACATCTTACAAACATTGAAAACATTTTAAAAAAGACAAACATCTTTGTATACATTCTTACGAACGAGAATCATTACAAAGATT